>OU026149.1:62558369-63211840 GCA_907269125.1 Eristalis pertinax
AATAATAAATAATAAATAATAAATAATAATAATATAAATAATAAATAATAAATAATAAATAATAAATAATAAATAATAAATAATAAATAATAAATAATAAATAATAAATAATAAATAATAAATAATAAATAATAAATAATAAATAATAAATAATAAATAATAAATAATAAATAATAAATAATAAATAATAAATAATAAATAATAAATAATAAATAATAAATAATAAATAATAAATAATAAATAATAAATATAAATAATAAATAATAAATAATAAATAATAAATAATAAATAATAAATAATAATAAATAATAAATAATAAATAATAAATAATAAATAATAAATAATAAATAATAAATAATAAATAATAAATAATAAATAATAAATAATAAATAATAAATAATAAATAATAAATAATAAATAATAAATAATAAATAATAAATAATAAATAATAAATAATAAATAATAAATAATAAATAATAAATAATAAATAATAAATAATAAATAATAAATAATAAATAATAAATAATAAATAATAAATAATAAATAATAAATAATAAATAATAAATAATAAATAATAAATAATAAATAATAAATAATAAATAATAAATAATAAATAATAAATAATAAATAATAAATAATAAATAATAAATAATAAATAATAAATAATAAATAATAAATAATAAATAATAAATAATAAATAATAAATAATAAATAATAAATAATAAATAATAAATAATAAATAATAAATAATAAATAATAAATAATAAATAATAAATAATAAATAATAAATAATAAATAATAAATAATAAATAATAAATAATAAAAAGATAATATACAAAGAAATAGAAAAAAAAACACAACAAAAGTGATAATAATAAATACAGATGTATTAAAATGATTATGTGACTAGATTGGAAATCAAAGGATTATCAGAAAAACTACAAGACAGGTTGTAATGATTTGATAGATTTGAGATTCTAGTTTGAACTTTATCAATATTTGCCAGTAAATGCAGCTCTTCTGTAGAGAAATGCCATGGGAGATCAAAAATCATTTTCAAAAGTTTATTTTGGCTTATTTGCAGTTTACGTATGTGGCTGATTGCACATTTTCCCCAAACGGGGCATCCGTAGAACATTATTGCTTGGAATATTGTCTTGAAAATTATCAATTTATTATCAATACTCAGCTTTGATTTGCGATTTATAAACGGATATAGAATTTTAATGTTAGCATTTATCTTACATATCGTTTGCTGGATATGTAAGCCAAATGTTAATGTTTTATCCAGGTGAACCCCAAGATATTTGGCACTGTCTTTCCATTCAGTCTGAGTTCCGTTAATTTGAAGATTGTTGCTTGGTAAGAAGCAGGCCTTTCTTTTTCTAGTAAAAAATACAGCCTGAGTCTTTGAAGCATTTATGTTAATCTTATTGTTATTGAGATACGTTAGTACATCATTCAAAGCAGACTGTAAATTGGTTACAATGTTGGAACCAAGAGCATCTGATGAGAGAATGCAGGTATCATCAGCAAACATAGCAGATTGACAATTCCTAGACGAATTCAAGATAGCTATACCGAGAGTAAAGTCGAACAAAGCTGCTGGTGCAGACGTAAGTCCGTACAATTGCTAGCATACGCGGACGACATTGACGTGATTCAACGAACACAGCGAGCTGTCAATGAAGCGTTTGCTGGTATTGAAACGGAGACTGCAAAAATGGGTTTAACAGTGAATGAGGGCAAAACGAAGTACATGCTGTCATCGAGAAAGGACGCACAACATCGACGTCTCGGCCAGAACGTCACCGTAGGCAGCGTTAACACCGAGGTAGTTAAGGACTTCGTATACCTCGGCTCCCAGGTAAACAGAACAAACAACATCAGTACCGAGATTAAACGCAGAATAACTCTTGCCAACCGCTGTTTCTTTGGGCTCAAGAGACAATTGAGTATTAGAGGTGTCTCTCGAAGGACCAAGCTAACACTATATAAGACCCTCATCATCCATTTCCTACTGTATGGCGCAGAAGCCTGGACAGTGTCAAGAGCAGATGAAGAAGTCCTTGGTCTTTTTTGAGAGAAAAGTTCTGCGTTCCCTCTTTGGTCCTGTTTGCGTTGATGGTTTTTGGAGAAGAAGATACAACCATGAACTGTACGGGCTGTACAGCGCATGGATAACACTGCTCCAGCCCGAAGAGTCTTCGACTCCGAACCAGTGGGACAACGCAATAGAGGACACCCACGAAACCACAAGTGGAGAAGGACCTCAAACAAATTGGTGCGCGAAATTGGAGACAGCTGGCTAAAAATCGTGCCAGCTGGAGAAACTTGTTGACTGAGGCCCAGGTTCACCCCGGATTATAGTGCCACTAGATATCGAAAAAACGGCATTTGTTACACCATCTGGATTGTATGAATATATTCGGATGCCATTCGGCTTGAAGAATGCTCCGGCAACATTTCAACGTCTCACTAATGAGATATTGAGGGATTACATAAATAAAATATGTGCAGTATATTCATCCTAATTTTCTCAGCTACACTAGAGGAGCATTTAAATTCATTGGAATTCAAAAAGAGACAAATTTTCCAGGGCACATTCTTACAAAAGAAGGAATCAAGCTAAATGCTGATAAGATAGGAAATATAACGAGAATTGAACTACCCAAAATAGAAAAACAACTAAAAAGTTTCTTGGGGATGAAAGGTGTTTACAGAAAATTTATCAGAGACTATGCCAAAGTAGCACACTCACTAATAAAATATTTAAAAAAAAAGATGTAAGAATTAATATTTATGAATTGAAGCGTTTGAAAAACTCAAACTTTCGTTATCTTTTCACCCTGTTTTAAAGTAACCAAATTATGAAAAAGAATTTATGGTTACAACGGATGCAAGTGATTATGCAATTGGAGCAGTGTTTCACAAGACGGTCATCCGATATGTTATGTATACAGAACGTTAAGCAATCACGAACAAAATTATAGCGTAACTGATAAAGAATTCTTAGCTATAGTTTTTTCGATAAATTATTTTAGACCATATCTCTACGGCAGAAAATTTAAGATTGTAACGGACCATGCACCAATAAAATATTTAAACTCGAATTACAAAGGGAAGGAGTTTTGCCAACGAAACCAACGATGGGTTCTTAAGTTACAAGAGTATAATTATGAAATTGAGTACCTTAAAGGCAAAGAAAATAAAGTGGCCGATTGTATAAGTAGGTTGAAAAATAATGCTCGAATTAATGTAGAAAACAGCAGTGAAGCCAATATGGACCTGTCTGATTCAATGCATTCAGTAGAAGAGCAACTACAGGACCATATACTTATCAAAGAAGAAATAGTAAACAAATACAGAACTCAAATAATTTTAACTTATTGTCCAGAAAAATGCAGAATAAAACATGGCAGAAAGATTATAGAGATCAATCCACAAAGTGAGGAATTAATCATTAAAGATATATTTAAAAGGAATATTACATTAGGACACATAGGCATTTATGTAGATGAAGTAGATGACAGGGAATATAATAAAATACAGCAAATACATTACAGAGCTTTTCTCGGACAACCCAAAAATAAAATTTAGAAGAGCAACAAAAAGAGCTCAAGAAATAGAAAGTGAAGAAGAATGCCACAGACAAATATCTCTATATCTTATAAAAGAGTCATTACAAAGCGGAATCAATAAAACCTATCGGACGCTAAGAGATAAAATATATTATCCAAAGTTGCAGGAACACATACAACTTATTATTAATAACTGCGCAAAATGCCAGGAAATAAAGTATGACAGAAATTCAATCAAACCACTCTATAATGTAACAGAAACATCGATATTTTCCATTATAAAAGGCTTTCGTTACCATTATCGACAAATTAATAAAATTCGCCGTTGCATACATAATTAATAATAGAAACTGGATTAAAAAGATTGCGATACTAGAAGGTTATTTGGCTTCATTTGATAAACCGAAAAGAATCATTATGGATAATGAGTTTAAATCGGAACAAGTTGTAAAATGTTTACAGCAAATAAGAATTGAAATACATTGGACAAAACCCAATAGTCATACCGGAA
Organism: Eristalis pertinax; assembly: GCA_907269125.1. Lineage (NCBI taxonomy): Eukaryota > Metazoa > Arthropoda > Insecta > Diptera > Syrphidae > Eristalis > Eristalis pertinax. The sequence continues at coordinate 62,562,462 of OU026149.1, forward strand.
ATTCCGATTTCGAAAGGGTAATAGAAAAAAACTCTAATAGAAAAGGTTCAGGCGATAGAAGAAGATGTTTTAGGAGAACAAAAGATACAATAGCAGTAGGAAATTACAACGATCACTCAACAATTGAGGTGACTCCAAGGCAAGCCAGCAGAGCCACAGATATGGAATAATAGAGACAGAGAAAACTACGTTGAAAATAGAAACGAGGGATATATTAAAAACTATAAGCGAGTCAGACATAAAGATGAACCATTCCAATGCTTTTAGAAAGTTTAAACTTAAGAACGTGCATTTATCTAACATTAAAAGAGCTAGTAAAGTTACAGGTCATTGCAATAATTTCGATGATGAGGATATTCGCAGTCCAGGGACTACTGCAAGTTCATCCTATATTGGAAGAAAACGGGTATGTCAAAATGAGATTTAAGCAAGTTGAGATAGTTAATGACACGGACACAATCTTACATATAATCAATCCATCTTTTAGATCATTTCATTAAACATAGCTCATTTGAAATTAGACGATTCAGTTGCACTTTATTCAGAAATTACATTTTTAAAATCTAAGTTAAGAACCATATCAAAATCCAATAGACAAAAAATGGGTTTATTAAATACCGTAGGCAGAGCTGAAAACTGGTTATTCGGAACAATGGATAATAATGACGAACAAGAAATAATGGATAATTTGGAAGATTCTAATAACCATACAGCTATTAAAGGTCTTAATAAACAAATTAAGATAAATCATCAATTTAACACGACTTTACATGGTCTAAAAACATTAATAGAAAAAGATAGAAAAAATGTTTAGAATCATACAACACTACAAATAACATAGTTAAGGAACTAAATTACAAGGTTTTATTTATGGATCAAAAAACCAAATTAAGGTGCATAGAAAACGAAGCGAATCACATACTTGACAACATAATGGCAATTAAAAACAATTTAATGCATCCGAGAATGTTGACACTAGAAGAGTTAGACTGTTATAACATAGACTTTTACAATATACCAGTAAATTATATAATAACATAGTTACAATTAGTCAAACCCATACTAAATTCCAATAGTTGGCAAATCAATGCACCAGAAGAATTAATTGTTGAAATAATTAAACATAGTAAGAATTGTATTTGTTGTGTTTATAATAATGTAACTAGCATAGAAGAATTGGATGGTGGGTCTATTTTGTTAATAAATGTTAATAATGAAACTCTAGTACAAGATTGTGACAAACGAATAATAAATTTAACGGGGAACTATTTAATCAATTTTAATAATTGCACATTAGAAATAAAACAACATAAATTTTACAATAGGAAAACTATAGTTACAGTAATTAATAACTACTATTATCCAGCAAATAATGTAAAGGAAATGTTGGTTAAACCAATCAAATTTGATGAAATAATTATGCATAGTATAGACAATTTAAAACAAATTAAGAAACTGCAATATCATAAAAATTTAATGTATGGTACTAACATAAGCCTTATCTTGATGATAATATTCACAGTCATAGGAATGTTCTATTATGTATCTTTGAATACAAAACAAATTAATGTCAAAATAATTAATAACATGAAGCCGGAGGCTTCTGATTTAAAGCGAGGAGGAGTTAAAACCATTAGCACTCAAAATCCGACAACAACAGGAAATCCTTACATTGAACATGCCATGACCTGCCAAGTGCATATCAAATTAAACTAAAAACAAAACCGCTTGCTTGGTAATTTGTAAGAAACAAACGGCGGTTATTCAAAGATATTAGGAAGTTGGAAGCCGCTAGCGTTCTTTTCTAAAAAACTGACTAAAACGCGATCGAAATATAGCGCATACGACTGCGAACTCCTTGCAGCTTTTTCCACCATTCACCATTTCCGCCATATGATCGAAGGCAGACCATTCATACTGTTAACGGATCATAAGACTTTAACGTATGCGTTGCTCCAAAAAACAGATAAAGCTTCCCCCAGACAGCTGAGGCACCTCAATTTAATAGCGCAGTACACGTCCGACATTAGACACATTCCAGGACCAATTAATGTGGTAGCCGATGCCCTATCAAGAATCAACGAAATTGGTAGTAAGGAGAATTTGGACTACGAGGCAATAGCGGTAGAACAACACTACAAAGAGCTATATCAATTACACAATAACGAGGAAGCTACAGAATTCAGACTCTTGCCGGTAATTCGGTCGACGAAGCTACTTTACTGTGATGTATCTACCGGAAAACCACGTCCATACTTACTGCGTCGTTTCCGCAAAATAGCCTTCGAACGGGTGCATAATTTGTCACACCCGGGAATTCGGGCGAGTGTTAAAGAAGTTAAATGAATTCCAATTTGGCACTCTTTCGATAAAGATACCGGGCAGTGGGCCAGAAGTTGCATACCATGTCAGAGGTAGAAGGTTACAAGGCATGTGAACAGCCCAGTCAACAAATTTAGCGACAACGGGGAACGTTTTGAAAATCGTTTCAAAACGTTCCCCGTTGTCGCTAAATTTGTAGATACACGTAGATATCATCGGCCCGTTACCATCGTCTGCGAACTTCCAGTATTGCGTAGCGGTGATAGATCGATTCCCTCGCTGGACAGAGGCTTACCCAATCATGGATATTACAGCAGAAATAGTAGCCGGAACACTATGTTGAGAGTGGATCCCACGCTTCGGTGTAACTACATCTATAATAACAGATCAAGGCAGACAATTCGAATCGCAGTTGTTCGAAGAACTTGGAAAGTTGCTCGGTTAAGAAAACGGTTAGAAAACGTACTACACCATATCATCCGCAAACCAACGGCATGATAGAACGTTGGCATCGAACTTTAAAGGCCGCTATAATGTGTCACCAAGATAAACAGTCGACGCAAGTGTGAAACTATTGGGTCTGCCGAGCGCATTCGCATTCAAGGCACACCTCGTAGGTCGTGATGGCGGGGACATAGCATAGCCCTTTCCGTTCCTCGCGTACTGCCGTGTTTTTCACCATGTTTATATTGAGCAAGCTTCGTCAATCCTACAAAAAAGCTCAGCATTACTCCTCCCATCACTCGTGAAAAAGACCCCGATTGAACTTCTCCACTTGCTTCAATGGGACTCCAATAACATGCACATATATGGCATTGAACAGGCGTTCTGGAAATTACCATAATCTCTGATTTGTCCACGTTGACCTTGATCCCAGCATCTGCACATACGGCAACCAATCTATCGAGTGCGCGCTGCAGTTTCCTCTGGGAGGATGTGATTATAACTAAGTCGTCTTCCAAAAGAAGATGATTTACACTCAGCTGCGCTGCAACATCCACTTCACATATATAAAGAAAAGTAGAGGTGACAAGACGCACCCTTGGCAATGCCAGACTTCTTCCGACTTACCGTTTAAAATTGTCCACCCCACGCCACTGCTGCACACAAGCCTCATGTCCCGTGCCTAGTACATGATTTCCTATAAAACGCAATAACTTCTCAAATATTTGGTATAACTAGTGGATGCGTGTGATGCTTGGGATTGGACTGTGGATTGAGAGTCGATGAACGTATGCATATATATTCTTATGCATGTGTGTATGAATAGTGATTGCATGAATGCATCTATGTTTGCATGCATGGATGAAGGTATGTTGTGTGTACGATGATTATAGGCATGGGTGGTAGCATGTTTACTTGAACTAAAGTACATCCATGTACAATTTAAAGCAATTGTTTGAAAACACGAGTTAATATCCAGAATTATTATTTTTAACATATTTAAGGAACATATAACACTTAACTCTCGAAATACGAAGATTACATAAGCTGAATTTTTTTAATTTAATTTTAGTCTTTCTAGATCTGTCCATTCCACTAACGCAAATTATATATACAATTTATATCTCCATGAATTACGCCTGCATTCCATGTAAAAAAAAAACATTTCAAATCCATAATTACAATTTGATTATTTTCCACAAGACATTTAACCTTATGGTGAGCGTTATGAAAAAAATTATATCCTATGGAGTCTGGTTGTTAATATACGAAGTAATATATACCGGCAAATTTATTGCAGAGATAAGTAATAATCGGGGATTTTCATGCATATGAGAAGCAATTGTTGCTACATTTATTTTGGATTTCCCCATGTACACACATAGTACACACATGACAAGTCACATGTTCACAAGCATGCCTGTTAATTATATATACATATGTATACACGCTGCCTGTTCATTATCACAAACAACTCTTATCACCTACGATTTGTTTTTGTGGGACAGATCAGGAAAATACATCGACACATTTTCCAATACTGTGTTTCACGTAGAGATAACCCTCTTGGTTAACCTTGGTAAGTTGTTCGAAATTTCGTGTCAGTTTAAAAATAAATGCTGTGGCACACGGTTGTTTCCAGATTAAAACTCGCATTCAGTAAATACACTAACGTTTTCGTAAGAAGAGCCTTTGTAATAAAGATGTCGGACGTTACAATTATTAAAGGAGACGAAATTGCGCGGTAAATATTTTTAGATTTGAAGACCGAACAATAATTTCATAATTTTTTCAGAGAAATCAAGAAGCAGTTGCAAGTTCGTATCAAGAGTATCTGCGATGGTTCTGAAAACTTCCGTCCCAGCCTTCGGATAATTCAAGTTGGTAACCGGCAGGACTCTAACATGTACATTCGAATGAAGTTGAAACTTGCTGAAGAGACTGGCATTGATGCGGCCTTAATTCAGCTCCCCAACAATGTAACCGAGAAGGAGTTGTTAGCTACAGTAGATATATAAAGGCCAATCATTGACATTTCTCACAGTCCGTCAAACTCTTGCAGATAAATGTTCTCAATGATGATCTTAGTGTTCACGGTATTATTGTTCAAATGCCGTTGGATTCCAACAATGTTATCGACTCTGACAAAGTTACCAACGCAGTCAGACCCGAAAAAGACGTCGATGGGTAAACTCTATTTACTTTGAGTGAAGAGTAGGCTCTTATCTTGTGTCGTTTCTAGCTTACATGTAACAAATGAAGGTCGATTGACGACAGGTGACCTTGGTGGATTTTTGCCCTGTACCGCAATAGGATGCTTGGAGTTAATTAAATCAACGGGAGTTAAGATCGCTGGAGCAACAGCAGTTGTAATCGGACGCAGTAAAATAGTCGGGACACCTGTCGCCGAACTTTTAAAATGGGAGAATGCAACCGTAACTATATGTCATTCGAAGACCGAAAATCTGGACCAAATTGTAAGTACAATTTTATACATTTAATTCGGTATGGATTTTATTCATATTTTACTCAGTTTTCCTCAAAAATAAGTTTAAATACCCTTCCTTCCTCTCAAACTTTTATTTCCTTCCATATTATTACTTTTACACACATTATTGTTCATATATGTATGCATATATAATATACAAGTGCATAGAACTGGTGCCATCACTCAGAATGGATACAACAGTTTGGGTATATATGATGCATCTGGGTACATTGTTACACGATTTGTTGAAATCAGGTTGGTTGTAACACAAATTCCATCGTTCTTTTGTTGTCATTTCGAATCCAATAATTTGATTAATGAGTCACTTTCATTGTTAAAGTCAGTGTATGAATTGCTGCAGTCAAAGTAGCAAGAGTTGTATAATTGTGAAATAAAAATGACTGTCTTCAACTTTTTGAATTGAACACATTGCTGCTGCTTCGATTTGTGGTGGTGACCGAAAGCAAAAGAAGAAAACGATCACTGATGAAGTGTCATCGTTTGATCAATTATGTAATATTTAAAATAAATAATTTTGTTGTTCTGTACTGTACATACATACAAACATATAATGTAATTCAAAGATGATGCCGATGATATGACGAATAGATAACACCATAATTAGGAATAACAAATGTGAGAAGTTTCGATGTTAATGATACAACTTTATTATTTTCAGAAGGTTGTGTTGGTTTATGTGGGGAAGAATAAAGGTTCCAAAAACATTAGGAATACTATGTCCGTAGTTCCTTCGGCATTTAACTTAAATCTGCCAAGCGAGCTATTGCTCCTGAATATAGTTTGATGACTAGTAGGTCATATTTCTGTATGGTGTCAGTTTATATCTTCTGTTGTATGTCAGATATTTAATTTCGGGATAGGTGTTATTTTCTCTAACCGTTAGATAGACCCGTCGATACTGATATCGAGGTTTCTTCAACCAGCTCTTCGAATTCGATGTACTCTTATCGGTTACCAAGCGACAATGGGATATCTATATGGCACAAGGAAATACTACCAATGAACCAGCAGTATGGCAAAACGATTATTAATTCTTGTGTTCCCTCTTTGCGTTCTGACGGAAGAAGCACTTTTTGTCCACAGACGAGGAAGGCAAATAGTTTAGCGAAAACCAAATACCGAGGTAGAGAATGGCAATGTTCAAGGTACCGCAAAACATGGATACACAAATGGAGTCTATTGACTACAAAATGTATCAGTATGGATATTTGAACATTCCATGTGGAAAAAATTTGCGATTCGATCTGCTGTCAAAGACTTTCTAATGTGGGAAACCTGAGTCGAAGTTTTGTATGGGATTATACTCATCTACTAATTAGCCTTTAACGATTGTCCTGAGCATATCATTTGGGGTGAATTTTGTTTGTTGCACCAACATACGTATCTGATTTAATTCTTGGTCCTGGACTCGGAAATGTACCCATTTAACCTCCTGGCGAACTCCTCCACCAAGTTTGAAATTTCGGTGAAATATTTGCTACTTCAAATTTTGTGCAACCATCTATTATCATATTCAATTCGTTGTATTTACTTCCAGCCTAACGCTGTCAATTCGTTCAAAACAGAAATTAATGTCAAATATTTTGGTCATGTAAGACATTAAATAAAATATCTGCATGAATAAAGATATCGTTAAAATAATTAAGTAAAAATAATTAAGTAGAAAACCTCTCCCGATCGCGTCAGCTCCCCAAATATCTGCGTCATCAATCACAATCACATTATAATTCCATCGTGTTGGGACAACGGTAGGTAATCTTAATTCTAATATTTTATCTAAAAAATAAGGCCTCTTTGTGGATTGGGAAAAAAAGAGGACAGACCGGACAAACTTAAGAAGAAAATGCTTACTACCTGAAGAAAATTTACGGATTGTAATAAGAAAAGTAGGAACATGATCATTGCAATGTACAAATATTGCGTGATTAAATTGATTTTTTACTTTAGCCTAGGTTCCATTAAGACCGAACACAACTGCCAGACAATTGTGACTTCTTTTTTAAATCTCTGTTTTTATCCATAAGATAAAATTAAATGCATTAATGTTTTTATCAAGTATTTTAAAAATTATATATTTGAGTAATTTTCCACTTTCGGGTCATAAGATTTAGAAGCTCAACATAATTGCCCTTATTTTCCGACCATTCGCGCTTATCGTCTCCCTTAAAACCTAGCTCTTGGGAGTCCAAAAACCATACAGCATCTATCACCCGCTCCAAAACTTTTCACTTTTCTGATATTTTCTCGTTGTGACGAGTTGTTTCAAATGCTCTCAATGAAAAGCAACAATTAATATGGGCCTGGGATACGATGTGTATATTCGAGGCAACGGTAAAATGATTGAGATCGGAGGCCAGCAAAATAATTCACTGAAAGCGAGACAACCACAGCCAAGGTTTCACCTAATAATTTTTTTCTTGAAAGCAGCTGGTAGAAGATTTATTTTTTGCCCAATTCTTGGACGTTCTCCACGGACGAAAATTGTGGTTTTTCAAGTAGTTTCGTAGAATACATTTTTAGACTCTTAGAAAAGACAAAACGATCTTCCCGCTCAGAAGACCAAACCAGAAATTAATACTACCATCGACAAAATAAAGATAAAGATATTCCACTTCATACAACGAAAGTGATCCGATTTCTGTTTTAGCTCGACTCAGCGATGCCTCCCCGTTTTTATGCGACGGTCTGGTTGTTGCTCATGGGCACATTGGCACAACGCATATATTCGTCTGCAGCTAATGTATACGCATCCATATGTATAATTTGTTCCCTTTCTTCCCATGTCTACCGAATTTCTTATTGGGTTACGACTGGGATTGTAAGTAAGTGTACAGGTAGATATGTACAATGACTGTTTATGAACGAATATACGTGCACGTATATCCATGACACCACGTCGTGTTTAGTTCATTTTTAAAATGTTGAACATACACCTACAACCGAGTGTGGATATTGGTACAAACAGTGAATCCGCACCTCAGCAAGCGAAATGAAAATGAACACAAATACTTTATGCACCTGTGACCCCTGACCCTGGACCGACCCAGATGTATGAATTGGTTCTAGCTTTTTTCCATTGGTGTATGCACCTCCATTGCAGGAGCTGTCGACTGCGGAACCCGGGAACAGCATTCATACCCATAGGATAGGATAGGATTATGGGTAGACTTGCGGAAGCACTCATCGAGACGTTGTATTCGTTGTTTGTGTTGACCTCTCTTCGTCGACCCAGTCTGATATCCTAATGAATCTGAGAAAGTTAGATAGTCGTATGTTATTAATTTCTTACAGGTCCTGGAAGAAGAAGTCTCCCATGGTCCTGTATCGCAGTTGGCTGAGGCTAGGGTAGTAGCAGAGAGAGGGAGGAGTGTATTTTCATTCTTCCACATCGCCACATCCTCTGCATATGTAGTCATGGGATAGTCCCATTTTTGTTTCATGATACTACCACCATCCTCAGTAGGCTTTTGCCACACTGTAGGAGTCTGTCGGTTTTAGTTATATTGATATCAGGCCATTGCATCTTAGTAGACTTCTTCTTCTTTGTTTGGCGCTACAGTCCGTGGTAGACCTGGGCCTCAACCAACAAGCCTCTCCAGCCAGCGCGATCTTTCGCCAGCTGCCTCCAGTTGTGCGCATCAAGTTTGTTGAGATCCTTCTCCACTTGTGTGCGCCATCTCGTTCTAGGACGCCCTCTGTTGCGTTGTCCCAATATCTCGGAATCGAAGAATCTTTGGGCCGGAGTTGTGGTGTCAATCCGCTCTACATGGCCTAGCCATCTTAAGCGTTGGATCCGAAGACTCTTAACTAGGTGCATGCCGCTGTACAGCCCGTGGTTGAATCTCCTCCTCCAGACGCCATTAATACAAACAGGACCAAAGATCGCACGCAAAATTTTTCTCTCAAAACCACCAAGAGCCTCCTCATCCGCTTTCAATAGCGTCCTTGTCTCTGCGCCATAGAGTAGGACAGGGATGATTAGAGTGTTATATAAAGTCAACTTGGTGTTTCGAGAGATGGCTCTTGACCCCAAATAAACAGCGATTGGCAAGAGCAATTCTGCGGTTGGTCTCGGTACTGGTGTTATTGTCTCTGTTTACTGCAGAGCCGGTAACACTTCGGTAGGCGAAGTCCTTGACCACCTCAAAGTTTTTGCTGCCCATTAAGACGATCTGTCCGAGACGTCGATGTTGTGCGTCCTTTCGTGGTGACAAGATGTATTGGTTTTGCCCTGCTTCACTGCCAAACTCATTTTAGCCGCTTCCGCTTCAATGCCAGCAAAAGCCTCATTGACAGCTCGCTGTGTTCGTCAAATCACGTCAATGTCATCCCCGTAGGCAAGCAGTTGAACGGACTTTTGGAAGATCGTGCCTCTGGTGTTGACATTTGAGTTTCGCATGATCTTCTCAAGTATGTTGTTGAAGAAATCACATGACAGCGTGTCGCCTTGCCTAAAACCTTTTTTGACATTGAAGGTCTCGGTGAGTTCGTTACCGACCTTGATGGAGCGGCGAGAGTTCTCCATCGTCATCCTGCACAATCTGACGAGTTTGGCAGGAATGTCAAAACTAGGCATGGCGTTGTATAGCTCGTCTCTGTTCACGCTGTCATATGCGGCCTTGAAATCGACTAATAGGTGGTGGGTGGTCTTGCCGGCCTTGGGGATGAAAACTGCTTGAACTTCTCATGCAGCCGGAATATAACCGTAGGCTACTGTGAAATATTTTTTTCCAGTACAGGAGTAATGATGTCTTTTATCGTTTGCAGCATGATGGGAATGATTCCATCAACCCCGGTGATTTATACGAATCGGAGGAATCGGTGGCCCATCTAATTCTGCTTTCGCTGACAATACTACTCGGAACGTTATTTTCATTAACTGAGCTCTACAGCTGCCGAGAGTCCACTTTACGATATACCCGGGAAATGAGTTTCCATAAGAAGTCGCAATGTGTCATTCGATGACTAAGTCCAGTTATCTTAACTGTCTTTGATGTAACCTGGTCTTTTTGAAAGGAGCTTCCTTAGTCTGGCCGTTTCCGAGGCTTTTGTAATATCATTGCAGAAGGATCGCCAGAAATCTCGCTTGGCTATATCCACAGCTTTGTAGTTCTGGAGGCTATCCTTATAAGCACGCTGCGTTGAATAGGGTTCTTGTTTTTCTCCTTAAGCTAGGCGGTCTTTACGCCACCATGAGGGGGATTTCTTCTTAGTTGAGGTCCGTAGAGGACAGGCTTTCTCTTACGATACTCGAAAGGATGAAGTGAGATCATTTGCCGAGAGCTCTAGGTTTTTAACATTACTTATTATTCTCTGTGTAAGGTGTTTAGTAAGTTTCCTGACTTCACACTTAAATCTTCCCCAGTCTTTGTTTTTGGGGTTTCTCAATTTGCTGGGCTTTCGGCTTACAGTGTTCACCGTAAAGGTTATGATTCTATGGTCTGAGAACGATGGGGATCCTGACTGTTTCGACTTGAGTTGTGGCCGAAAAAGTATGTTTGCCAGTCCACTTGTATGTTGATGGGACTTGGACTGACTGGTGGACTGACTGGTGACTGGAGAGAAAAAAAGCCCCACAATGTCTTCTACGTTATAAACTTTATTTTTTGATCACACTTCCTTTCAGCTTTACTTAACAATTGAGATTGATTCTTCCATCATAAGCAAAATTTATTCAACCCCTTCAACAGCTCTTTTTCATACATTATGTACTTGAGATCATTGCTCCTAAGTTCTTTACTTCCCATACTTTAGGCATTGTTGCTTCACATATACATGATTCAGAGCAAAATTAATGCCCACCTCAATAGAGGGAGACATACCTAGTATTTGCAAAAGGTTTAAGCTGAGCTTAATGCCCCCCACAGTAGAGGAAGAGAGACCTACATAGTACATAATCCTTATTAACAATAAATCTATCCTTCTGTTTTGACATATCATAACATAAAAACGTTCTCGAAGGCGACAACGCCATCTGCAGTCAATTATTAGTGTTTTTATTGCGTTTGATGTTCACGCTGATTCGACCAGTGATCGCTTCCTATGCGGATTTGCCATGTTGTTTCCGGTTGGCACGTTGTCATCAGCGTCCCCCTCGTGTTGCCTAGGTACTCGGTTCTATTTTGGTTAAAAAATAAAAGGAATACATTAGTAATTGTATAAAATATTTGTTTGAGTGCTAAATTTAAACTGTATTTATCATAAGGGTGAATCTGTTGTTGAATATTGGTTGGATTCGTTCGACGATCGACAATTTTAATTCATAAATTTAAGTTCATTTCATATTATTAATTCACTTCTGCATTAGTTTTATTAATTAATTTATCTGTTTATTCTTTTATTCTTCACGGATTGATTTTTCAAGTGTTTTTTCTTTTCTCTGACTTCACGTATCGTTTGTTTAAGTGTTCTTTCGCGGATGCTAATTTGTCGAACTAGCTAGTATCTAATTTGTCTAAATTGTCTGTGCGTTTCACGATGGGACGTTTGAGAACCGACGTTTTGGGTTTTATGGTCACCACGCGCGTCCGTTCGAACCCGTGTGTAGTTCTTGCACGCGAGAAAGATCCATTGCGTAGATGGGAGATTGTCTTCTTTTACCAGCACAATATCTCCAACGTTGATTTGTGGCTGTTGTTGAAGCCATTCCGAGCGCTGCTGAAGTAGATGCAAATATGACGAACTCCACAGCTTCCAAAAGTCCTGATGGAGCCGTTGTATATATTTCCAACGATCAAGATGGTCTACCTTCCTTTCGCTGTAGTTCCTTTCTGGAAATCTGGCCCAGTGTTAACACTGCTAAATCGTTAGGATCCGTTGACATCGGACACAATTATCTTGAATTGAGGCATGCTTCGATCTGCACCAAGAGAGTTGCATACTCTTCGAACGTTAATTTGGCGTTACCTATTATTCGTTTTAGGTGGTGCTTGATAGATTTTACACCTGTTTCCCATAACCCTCCGAAATGTGGTGATGAAGGAGGATTAAAGTGCGACGTGTGTTTTGTGCTGTGAGCATCTTGGTAGCCTCTGCTGACCATTCGGCAGTTATGAATTTGCTGTCCTTTCTGAGCTCGTTGTTTGCCCCCTGGCAGTTGGTGCCGCAGTCGCTGAAAAGATTCATACAATTCCCTCTTCTGCCTACGAATCTACTATAAGTCGCTAAAAATGGCTGCTGCACTGAGGTCGCTGACTAGTTCTATGTGTATAGCTTTTGCTGAAAGACAAACAAACACAGATATATACCCCATTGAAAACTTGTTGCACCTGCCCTTCCACATTTTTATCTCCACCGGCCTCGCGTAATCTATTCCGCTATTTAAATATGGTCTTGAGATTCTAACTCGTTCCGAAGGAAGGCTGCCCATAAGTTTATGTTGCATTTTCGCGTCGTAGCGATGACAACGAACGCATTGATGTATCGTTGAGTTCACTAATCGTTTGAGACTTGTTATCCAGTACTTGGTCCGAATTTCTGCCATCATTAACTGTTGACCTCCGTGTAGTGTGCGTTGGTGAACTTCTAATACAAGTAATCTGGATAACTTGTGTGAATCCTTTAGAATTATTGGGTGTTGCTGCTCATATGGTAGTGGTGCATTCATTAACCGTCCTCCTACTCTCAAAACATCTTCTGAATCGAGAAATGGTTTCAGACTGATAATCGAATTCATTTTGGAGACTGGTTTCCCCTTCTTGAGCGCACTGATGTCATCTGAAAATAGCTCAGCCTGTACCATCTTAATGAGTTGTTTAAGTGATGCTGTTTGTTCTTCGGCTGTGATGGGGTGGACTTCAAGTGGCATCATCTTTTCTCTTTGCAATTTGTTAAAGATATCTTCTCCATATTGTCACACACCATATAAGTTTTTTGAGGGAAGAAAACTCACTGAATATTGCATTATTGGTGATAATGCAGTGATTTGAAGAGTAGGTGGGGTAATTTTCTTTTTCTTGGTTTCTAAATCCGTGTCTATAAGGATTTGCATATTTTCCCGTAGCTCAAAGTTTTGCAGGAAGCTGGGTCCTTTCCACCACATTTCACTTTTGATGAGATCTTCTGGCGATATCCCTCTTGATCCTAAGTCTGCTGGGTTGCTTTTTGTTCCAATATGAAGCCAGTTTTTTTTGGATTTGTTAAACTTTGAATCTCGCTATTTCGGTTTGCTACAAATGTCTTGCGTATTGATGGACTTCCTTTTATCCAAGCTAGCCAGATCATGTCCATGCGAATGTTTCAGCGTTTTCCAATTACATGGATCTTGCTATTCGATGTAGTAGTTTTGATAGGAGTAGCGCTCCACAACCGTGGTAATGAGATTTGTTTTGCCGGAGCGATCTTCGTTTTGGATGCTATGAGGTGAGTGTGTTCTTCACAATTTTTTGTGATACGAGCCTAAATAACTGCTGCATACGCTTTCTCAGATGCATCGCAAAACCCATGGGCCCTTAGTAATAGAAAATCATAAAGTCGAATTTTGTTAGGTGTAGCTAAGGTACTTTTAAGTTTCCGTAGTAATAAATCAGTTTTAACAAAACTCGAATTTAACGTAATCATTGTGAATAAACCTGTCATATTCGCTATTGTGAGCTAGCACAACCTGTCATATTCGCTATTGTGAGCTAGCACAGGTGATTCTGACACTCATTTTGAAACATTAAACTGTCACTTTTAAATTCGACTTAGATACGACTCGGCCACATCTAAATATTTGTCGATTTTAGAAGTGGGTTGCTCGTTTATTACTACGGATTTCGTGTTAAACTCGAGTTTACATAAAACTCGAGTTTAAATTCCTTTATTACTAAGGGCCATGGAGTTGTATCTGAGAGTTGTCTTCGTAGGTGATCCACCATGGAATTTGTACCTCCTGCAGTTTCTTCAGACCATTTCGTAGCTGCAACCAATTACCTTCTAGGTTTGTTGGGATTGTCGTGTCCCAATCTAGTTCACTTCGTAGTAGTAGTAGTAGTTTCGCACAGTAGCTTTGCTCTTATGATACACGGTGATATCCATCCGAGTGGATCGTACAACTGGGCGATGTCTGCAAGGACAGAACGTTTGACGAACGTGTTGGTTTCAGGCAAGTTGGTCTGAAACTTGAAAATATCCAGGGCAGGGTGGCACCGAATCCCAAGAGTTTTTATGGAATCAGCTGCATCAAAATTGAGGGGTAAATTAACTTCTCTGTCGGTTTCTGCAACTTGTTCGAATACCTTTGTTGAATTGCTAGCCCATTTTCGCAGTGGAAAACCGGCTGATTTCAGTACGTTTATTAAGCGCCTTTGCTTCATGGCCTCTTCTTCATTGCCAGAGCCGTAGATTAAGTCGTCTGCGTAAAAACCTTCCATAATCGTCTTAGTCACCTGCGGGTGTGTTTCTTCAACATCTTCGGCTAATTGCTGCGAGGTGCGTACAGCCAAGTATGGAGCAGAGCTTTTACGGAATGTGACCGTGTTGAGTGCATATATTTTTATCGGCTCCTTCGTGGTTGCTCTCCATAACATCAATTGGTACGAAGTGTCTTCATGTGCCATCCATATTTGACGATATATCACAGCTATGTCAGGCGAAAACGCAACTTTGAATTTTCGCCATATAGCGATTAGGTCAATGATGTCTTCCTGTAAGCGAGGACCCACCATTAAGTGGTCATTCAATGACGTTCCCTTTGATGTCTTACATGACGCATCAAATACCACACGGATTTCGGTTGTGGTACTTTTTTCCTTCATCAGTGCGTGGTGTGGGAGAAAATAATGTTCAGATGTTAGATGTGCATCCGAATTGACTTCCCTCATGTGTCCCAGAGTAACGTATTCATTTATGCATGCTATGTATGCATCTTGCAATGTTTGGTTCAAATCCAGTCTTCTTTCAATTTGTAGGAATCGTGCCATTGCTGCCTGCCTTGGACGAGTATTGTCCTTAAATTGGAGACGGACCTCGTACCTACCGTCCCGCTTGCCCTGAGTTGTTTGTTTGAAGTGTTGCTGACATCTCTCTTCTACCGTCCAAATTCTCCTCAATCTCCCAAAATCTTTTTAGCTGATCTTCTAACGCACTAAAATGGCTCTGTACTCTGATGGATGTGTCCTTTGAAGACTTATTGATGCTTCCTGTCAGAATCCAACCTAACTGAGTCTGCTGAGCAATAGGAGAACCGTTTTGCCTCTTAACCAGACCTTCCAAGATTATTGCTGCATAAGCATCAGCTCCTAGTAATACATCGATTTTTCCTGGTACATTATAAGTTGGATCTGCTAGGGATAGTTTGGACAAGTGTTCCCAATTTTCATCTTTCATCTGATGAGCCGGTAGCATTGAAGTGAGCTGGGAAAATACGAACGCATTGACGTCCATGCCATGTGACATGCCCGTTGTTGTTTGTCCTAGTCCTGTGACATGGGCAGATATTTTCTGTTTTTTGAGACCGAGTACTTGAGAAAAGTTTTCAGTAACAAACGTAGCTTCAGACCCCGGATCTATTAATGCTCTAAAGCAATAGGGTGTACCATTAGAAGCAAAAACCTTCACTACTGCGGCTGGCTAATAACACCCTTGATTTCATTTGATGGAAATTTGTGTTAAAAGTTAATGGCAGTTGTTTGTTTTCGCCATTTGAAGGAGCGTGTTGACCCGCATTCTGAATTAAATGACTTTGAGTTCTGTATGTGTATTGATTATGTATGGGAAAGTGTGGTTGTTGGTTATTGTTAGAGTTGTATGTGGTTGAATCCATATGTAACATGGTATGGTGTTTTTGACCACATTTGGAACACCGATTGCTACTCTTACAGGATGAGGAATGGTGATCGTATCCTAGACTGTTCGTGCACATTAAATTAATTTTCAATGTTTCGAAACGGGTTTAGATATCCATTGCTTGCATTTTTTGCAATGACGAACGCCGTGAGAAGCCCTTCAGCAAAGGAACGCCTTCTAAATATGACGTGATTTTATATAAAATGCATGCGTTTTCCTATTTGCGTTTGGAAAAGTTTGTTGTTTCGCACATCCATTTAATTCGAGGATGTTCTCAAGAGAGCTGAACCGACCTTCAATGAAGGATGAAAAAGTTTTCCATTCAGGAACAGCCTTAGACCTCCAATTTGTCCTCCCAATCTCTTTGAGTTTTAAGAGGAAGCTTTTGGAAAATTATGAACACTAAGAAACTGTCCCACGATTCAATATCTATCCCCAGATTATAGAGTGCATGAATACATTCCGTACTAGTATCATGCAAGGATTTGATCTAAAAGAGATGTGTCTAAAATCAGTGAATTAGATTGTGCGAATTTATCCACCTCGTCTCGAAGTTGACCCATGAAATTAAAATAAATACGTTTAATTTTGTAGTATGTCTCTTCGGAGAGATATGTTTCTTTCATAGGGTCGTCGGCACTGTTCACTATAACCGAGTGATCTTTTTCGGCCGTGTCTACATATCCCTTCGATTTCTTTTCTGCGCTTTCTTTTTTGAATTCGTCGAAATCACTAGTAATTTCTTTAAGAGTTTGCCCTTGAGGATTCGATTGTCCCACCCAGTTTCGACATTTCTTTTTTTAAAAAAAAAAAAAACTTTAATTTAATTTTTATGCTAGCACTTTTATTGGATTTACCTTCATTTAGTTTGCCTATTTAGTGTTGGTAGTTTGTAAGCATTAGTGTGTTTTTATTTTATATTTTAGTCTTAAAAAAGAATAAGGAATCTGAATACTGAATACCTACCTTGAGCCTCATGGCTCTTTGTCTTCTGATTCTGCCCGTTCCGCTTGTTGAGCGGTTGCTTTTCCGTTGCCGTTGAAGTTAGTAAGCTCCGTTGTTAGTGGTGCTTGCCCCACTAGCCTTATTTTCCTCCCGTTGACACAGAGGTTTTCGTTTTTCTCGGTTGGTCACAGTTGAATTGCTGGAACGCTGCCACGTTGGTGTCCGTTGAGATGCTGGGATGCTGCTCCGGTTGGTGACCGTTGAGATGCTGGAACTCATGCTGGACACACTTGCTGGACACACACTTTCTGCCGTAGAGATATGGTCTAAAATAATTTACCGAAAAATCTATAGCTAAGAATTCTTTTTCAGTTACGCTATAATTTTGCTCGTGATTGTTTAACGTTCTGGATACATAACATATCGGATGACCGTCTTGTGAAACACTGCTCCAATTGTCCATAATCACTTGCATCCGTTGTAACCATAAATTCATTTTCATAATTTGGTTGCTTTAAAACAGGGTGAAAAGATAACGAAAGTTTGAGTTTTTCAAACGCTTCAATTCATCGATTTTAATTTTTACATCTTTTTTTTTTAAATTTTATTAGTGAGTGTGTTATTTTGGCATAGTCTCTGATAAATTTTTTGTAAAAACTTGTCATCCCCAAGAAACTTTTTAGTTGGTTTCCTGTTTTGGGTAGTTCAATTCTCTTTTGTAAGAATCTGCCCTAGAAAATGGGTCTCTTTTTCCGTGAATGAGCATTTATCGCTTAATTTTTTGAAAATTAATTCCAATGAATTTAAATGCTCCTCTAGTGTAGTTGAGAAAATTAGGATGTCATCCAAATATACTACACATATTTTATTTATCTAATCCCTCAATATCT
Organism: Eristalis pertinax; assembly: GCA_907269125.1. Taxonomy (NCBI): domain Eukaryota; kingdom Metazoa; phylum Arthropoda; class Insecta; order Diptera; family Syrphidae; genus Eristalis; species Eristalis pertinax. The sequence continues at coordinate 62,580,339 of OU026149.1, forward strand.
CATTAATGATCCCTCAATATCTCATAAATGTTGCCGAAGCATTCTTCAAGCCGAATGGCATCCGAATATATTCATACAATCCAGATGGTGTAACAAATGCCGTGTTTTCGATATCTTTTTCGGCTACCAAAATCTGTTGATACCCCTTCGCTAAATTCAATGACGTAAAATATTGAGATTTTCCCAACTTGTCCAATAAACTGTATATATTGGGAAGTGTGTATTTGTCGTCAATTGTCACTTGCTTTAGTCTTCGGTAATCTAATACAATTAGAAATTTTTGTGCACCTGAGTTGTCTTTTTTCTTTGCGATTACTATAATCGGTGAACTGTATCTGCTCCGGCTTTTCCTAATTATACCTTGGGCTTCCATTTCTTGCATTTGTTTCCTAATTTCTGCTTCACGTTTAGATGGATGCCTATACAATTTGGAATTGATCTGTTCATTTGCCGTAGTTCGGATTTCATGGACAATACTCGTAGTTGTGAACTTGTTTCCTTCTTTGTAAAATAGTCTGTTATGTCTTTCTAACAACTTGATTAAACCATATTTTTCTTTCTCATTTAAATGGGTAAGTGTTACATTTTCAAGTGCACCTACCTCTAAAGAATTGACTTCAGTCTGCACTATTTTATTAAGAAATGGTATCCTTATATCATTTCTTAGTACAATTTCCTGATTTTCAATATCTATGGTTCTAACGTTTTTATCTACCCAGTCCATTCCAAGCAAAAAATAGTATGGTTTTTCATCATCATCATCATCATCTTCTGACCCGCATGATTCACTAAAGGAGTCGCGGGGGTAAACCACTCACGAGATCTCTCCAAGCAATTCGATCCTCCGCCATCGACTCTAACTCAGCAGGAGCTATGCCCAAGCGTAACCCAGCGAGTTTTTGGACTTGGTCCAACCACCTCGTCCTGGGTCTGCCAAGCGGTCGCCTACCTGATGGAATCGCATTCAACGCCCGCCTCGGAAGTAGTGATGATGGGGAAATTCGTGCCACGTGACCAAACCACCGAAGCATAGCCCTTTCCGTCCGAAGAAGAAGCTGCTCAATGTTGAGTTCCTCGCGCACCGCCGTGTTTCTCACCCTATCCCGGCAAGTAATTCCCGCAACAGCACGAAGAAATCGCATCTCAGCAGCTTGCACTCGCGATCTTATTCTTTCGGTCTTACATGACGCATCAAATACCACACGGATTTCGGTTGTGGTACTTTTTTCCTTCATCAGTGCGTGGTGTGGGAGAAAATAATGTTCAGATGTTAGATGTGCATCCGAATTGACTTCCGTCATGTGTCCCAGAGTAACGTATTCATTTATGCATGCTATGTATGCATCTTGCAATGTTTGGTTCAAATCCAGTCTTCTTTCAATTTGTAGGAATCGTGCCATTGCTGCCTGCCTTGGACGAGTATTGTCCTTAAATTGGAGACGGACCTCGTACCTACCGTCCCGCTTGCCCTGAGTTGTTTGTTTAAAGTGTTGCTGACATCTCTCTTCTACCGTCCAAATTCTCCTCAATCTCCCAAAATCTTTTTAGCTGATCTTCTAACGCACTAAAATGGCTCTGTACTCTGATGGATGTGTCCTTTGAACACTTATTGATGCTTCCTGTCAGAATCCAACCTAACTGAGTCTGCTGAGCAACAGGAGAACCGTTTTGCCTCTTAACCAGACCTTCCAAGATTATTGCTGCATAAGCATCAGCTCCTAGTAATACATCGATTTTTCCTGGTACATTATAAGTTGGATCTGCTAGGGATAGTTTGGACAAGTGTTCCCAATTTTCATCTTTCATCTGATGAGCCGGTAGCATTGAAGTGAGCTGGGAAAATACGAACGCATTGACGTCCATGCCATGTGACATGCCCGTTGTTGTTTGTCCTAGTCCTGTGACATGGGCAGATATTTTCTGTTTTTTGAGACCGAGTACTTGAGAAAAGTTTTCAGTAACAAACGTAGCTTCAGACCCCGGATCTATTAATGCTCTAAAGCAATAGGGTGTACCATTAGAAGCAAAAACCTTCACTACTGCGGCTGGCTAATAACACCCTTGATTTCATTTGATGGAAATTTGTGTTAAAAGTTAATGGCAGTTGTTTGTTTTCGCCATTTGAAGGAGCGTGTTGACCCGCATTCTGAATTAAATGACTTTGAGTTCTGTATGTGTATTGATTATGTATGGGAAAGTGTGGTTGTTGGTTATTGTTAGAGTTGTATGTGGTTGAATCCATATGTAACATGGTATGGTGTTTTTGACCACATTTGGAACACCGATTGCTACTCTTACAGGATGAGGAATGGTGATCGTATCCTAGACTGTTCGTGCACATTAAATTAATTTTCAATGTTTCGAAACGGGTTTAGATATCCATTGCTTGCATTTTTTGCAATGACGAACGCCGTGAGAAGCCCTTCAGCAAAGGAACGCCTTCTAAATATGACGTGATTTTATATAAAATGCATGCGTTTTCCTATTTGCGTTTGGAAAAGTTTGTTGTTTCGCACATCCATTTAATTCGAGGATGTTCTCAAGAGAGCTGAACCGACCTTCAATGAAGGATGAAAAAGTTTTCCATTCAGGAACAGCCTTAGACGCCCCCAATTTGTCCTCCCAATCTCTTTGAGTTTTAAGAGGAAGCTTTTGGAAAATTATGAACACTAAGAAACTGTCCCACGATTCAATATCTATCCCCAGATTATAGAGTGCATGAATACATTCCGTACTAGTATCATGCAAGGATTTGATCTAAAAGAGATGTGTCTAAAATCAGTGAATTAGATTGTGCGAATTTATCCACCTCGTCTCGAAGTTGACCCATGAAATTAAAATAAATACGTTTAATTTTGTAGTATGTCTCTTCGGAGAGATATGTTTCTTTCATAGGGTCGTCGGCACTGTTCACTATAACCGAGTGATCTTTTTCGGCCGTGTCTACATATCCCTTGGATTTCTTTTCTGCGCTTTCTTTTTTGAATTCGTCGAAATCACTAGTAATTTCTTTAAGAGTTTGCCCTTGAGGATTCGATTGTCCTACCCAGTTTCGACATTTCCTTTTTTAAAAAAAAAAAAACTTTAATTTAATTTTTATGCTAGCACTTTTATTGGATTCACCTTCATTTAGTTTGCCTATTTAGTGTTGGTAGTTTGTAAGCATTAGTGTGTTTTTATTTTATATTTTAGTCTTAAAAAAGAATAAGGAATCTGAATACTGAATACCTACCTTGAGCCTCATGGCTCTTTGTCTTCTGATTCTGCCCGTTCCGCTTGTTGAGCGGTTGCTTTTCCGTTGCCGTTGAAGTTAGTAAGCTCCGTTGTTAGTGGTGCTTGCCCCACTAGCCTTATTTTCCTCCCGTTGACACAGAGGTTTTCGTTTTTCTCGGTTGGTCACAGTTGAATTGCTGGAACGCTGCCACGTTGGTGTCCGTTGAGATGCTGGGATGCTGCTCCGGTTGGTGACCGTTGAGATGCTGGAACTCATGCTGGACACACTTGCTGGACACACACTTTCTGCCGTAGAGATATGGTCTAAAATAATTTACCGAAAAATCTATAGCTAAGAATTCTTTTTCAGTTACGCTATAATTTTGCTCGTGATTGTTTAACGTTCTGGATACATAACATATCGGATGACCGTCTTGTGAAACACTGCTCCAATTGTCCATAATCACTTGCATCCGTTGTAACCATAAATTCATTTTCATAATTTGGTTGCTTTAAAACAGGGTGAAAAGATAACGAAAGTTTGAGTTTTTCAAACGCTTCAATTCATTGATTTTAATTTTTACATCTTTTTTTTTTAAATTTTATTAGTGAGTGTGTTATTTTGGCATAGTCTCTGATAAATTTTTTGTAAAAACTTGTCATCCCCAAGAAACTTTTTAGTTGGTTTCCTGTTTTGGGTAGTTCAATTCTCTTTTGTAAGAATCTGCCCTAGAAAATGGGTCTCTTTTTCCGTGAATGAGCATTTATCGCTTAATTTTTTGAAAATTAATTCCAATGAATTTAAATGCTCCTCTAGTGTAGTTGAGAAAATTAGGATGTCATCCAAATATACTACACATATTTTATTTATCTAATCCCTCAATATCTCATTAATGATCCCTCAATATCTCATAAATGTTGCCGAAGCATTCTTCAAGCCGAATGGCATCCGAATATATTCATACAATCCAGATGGTGTAACAAATGCCGTGTTTTCGATATCTTTTTCGGCTACCAAAATCTGTTGATACCCCTTCGCTAAATTCAATGACGTAAAATATTGAGATTTTCCCAACTTGTCCAATAAACTGTATATATTGGGAAGTGTGTATTTGTCGTCAATTGTCACTTGCTTTAGTCTTCGGTAATCTAATACAATTAGAAATTTTTGTGCACCTGAGTTGTCTTTTTTCTTTGCGATTACTATAATCGGTGAACTGTATCTGCTCCGGCTTTTCCTAATTATACCTTGGGCTTCCATTTCTTGCATTTGTTTCCTAATTTCTGCTTCACGTTTAGATGGATGCCTATACAATTTGGAATTGATCTGTTCATTTGCCGTAGTTCGGATTTCATGGACAATACTCGTAGTTGTGAACTTGTTTCCTTCTTTGTAAAATAGTCTGTTATGTCTTTCTAACAACTTGATTAAACCATATTTTTCTTTCTCATTTAAATGGGTAAGTGTTACATTTTCAAGTGCACCTACCTCTAAAGAATTGACTTCAGTCTGCACTATTTTATTAAAAAATGGTATCCTTATATCATTTCTTAGTACAATTTCCTGATTTTCAATATCTATGGTTCTAACGTTTTTATCTACCCAGTCCATTCCAAGCAAAAAATAGTATGGTTTTTCATCATCATCATCATCATCTTCTGACCCGCATGATTCACTAAAGGAGTCGCGGGGGTAAACCACTCACGAGATCTCTCCAAGCAATTCGATCCTCCGCCATCGACTCTAACTCAGCAGGAGCTATGCCCAAGCGTAACCCAGCGAGTTTTTGGACTTGGTCCAACCACCTCGTCCTGGGTCTGCCAAGCGGTCGCCTACCTGATGGAATCGCATTCAACGCCCGCCTCGGAAGTAGTGATGATGGGGAAATTCGTGCCACGTGACCAAACCACCGAAGCATAGCCCTTTCCGTCCGAAGAAGAAGCTGCTCAATGTTGAGTTCCTCGCGCACCGCCGTGTTTCTCACCCTATCCCGGCAAGTAATTCCCGCAACAGCACGAAGAAATCGCATCTCAGCAGCTTGCACTCGCGATCTTATTCTTTCGGTCATTACCCAAATTTCATGACCATAGATGAGAGTTGGAACAAATACTGAGTTGAAAACCGCTAACTTGGCTTTGACACCAAGCTCGGCCTTTCTGATTACAGTACTACCAAGCTGTGTCAAAACTGACCCAGCTTGACCAATCTATAGGAAGCTCAGCATTACTCCTTCCATCACTCGTGAAAAGACCCCGAGATACTTAAACTTCTCCACCTGGAAATGACCATAACCTCCGATTTGTCCACGTTAACCCTCATTCCAGCATCAGCACATACGGCCACAAACCTATCGAGTGCGCGCTGGAGTTCCGTCTATGAGGATGTGAGGATAACCATCTGCAAAAAGAAGATGACTTACCCTCCGCTTTCCCACTGTGAAACATTCCTCATCTCGGCTGCGCTGCAACATCCAGTCCATATATACAATGAAAAGGAGAAGTGACAAGACACACCCTTGGCGAAGTCCAACGCCCACGGTGAAAGGTGTTGATTTAGCACCGTTTACCCGAACACAGCTGCTACAGTTTGTGTGTAGACACTGAATGGCCTTCTTTTTCTAAATCAATTTTAATCCACCTAACTCTAGCATTTTGTGTCTGACCAAATTCAACTGGACACGTAGATTTTACATATTCCATATTTTTTGTTACTTATCCTTCTATTGTTGTTAATGCTACTTCCCCTCCTAAACTTTCGTAAATTCTGTTTGAAACTGTGTTTGAATTTAATAAACTGTCAGTAGAACCTGTATCAACCATAGCAATGTATTTTTTTTCGTTTAAAGTTAGAATATTAAAAATGTTGTTTCTTTCCGAGGCTAGTTTTTTTTAAATTTGGGAAATTAAATTTACATCGTTACTATTACTAACATCGTCAACTTCCCTTACTCTCGATGAGTTATAGCTAAAATTCCTTTTATTCCTCAACGGCCGACTTACTAATACAAATATGAATATAGTTATTATTATTAAAAGTTCTCCGAGGTTGTCATGACTCTCCTCTACTATTGTTATTGGAATTATTATGTTGATGATTGCTGTGATAGTTACTGTGATAATTAGTATGTGGTGAAAAATTACTCTGTATTGGCCCGGTTGCAATTTGTTTATTTTATCTTTAAGGCTTATTTAATTTGTGTTATTTTAGATTAAGATTATCTTGCCCAACATATTTATTTAGAATTTTTCTGATATCTTCTAACGAATACATATCACATAATTCAGCTGCTTAAGACCCAGCAGTTATTTTTTTTATTTTTAGAACTAAAAAACTACTCAAATTATTCACAATCGTTATCTGAAAATCACTGAAAATTGCACATTCTGCAATGTCACTAAAAATAACTCTTACTCTATCACATAATTCAGAAATCGAACTTACGTTTATAAAGTGATATCCTACATAATCTGCCCTTGGTCCTTCGTTAACTTGAAGTGGAGGTTCAACTTGCTCTTGCAGCTATCCCAGGTCGGAGGTGATGTTTTCAGATAGTTCTTGGCTGGTCCGATAATTTGTTCGTTGTAAATCACGGTGTATACATCATTCCTCTAGTTTGCTTCATATTCCTCTAGTGCTCTGTCCACTGAAGAAATGAATGCTGGCAAGGTTCCCATACGTCCATCAAATACAGGCAGGTACCGAAGTTCCTTTTAGAGCCTGCTCCTTAGTGGTGCCGGTTGATTTTGGCGGCTTAAGATTTCAGTTAGCATGGCTAAGCATTGCTCAGTTATATTCATTGCCATTCTTCTGTTGCCGTCTAGAACTCTATTTCGTAATGTTCTTCTCTACATGTTGTGTTTTTGCGTGTTTGTTTAGAGTTCGTTTCTTCGTAATCTACTAAATTTTACTTTAGATTACTGTGTTTCGCACTTTTTACACTTTGACACTTTTTACGGTTCGTTTCACAGGATTCTAATTCTACTGAACAGAATTCTATCGACTGCTAGACTGCTAGATTCCAAGAGAAATAAATGAACACGAAATTAGAGTTTTCCCGACTTTCTTCCTTCACGATTGAAACAAGACTCTCTCATTCAAATTCTACAATCTAACTTATGACCTACCTTAACATTACGATTACTCATCAAAACAGAATGAACGGAAATTGAACATTTGAATGAAAGCCGTTTGTTTCTTACAAATTAACAAGCAAGTGGTTTTGTTTTTAGTTTAATTTGATATGCACTTGGCAGGTCATTGGCAAGTTCAATGTCAACATTTCCTGTTTTGTCGGATTTTGAGTGCTGATGTATGTAACTCGTGTGAGCTCTTGCGAACAGCTAGCCAACAGCTTATACCCTTTCCCAACCGTAGTAGAGGGGTGAATTAGAGTTCTTAATTGAAAAAAATATTTTTTTCAAATTTTGTTTCTAAACGGTGCAAACGAACAAAGCGTTTGTTCATAAAGTAGCTTTCTGCGAGTTACAGTCTGAGGTACTAGGGCAAAATAATGTCGACATTATTTATAATAAACGTTTATGCATTTATTAATAATGAATACACTACTTCATTAATGTATTTGAGTATACGTATGTATATTGCCGAATAAGAACCAATAACACAAAATAGTATGCTTATAATAATACTTATAATAATGACAATATTATTGAAACATCTGCATGAATCACATAAAATAAATAGCTTCTTTGCTCATTTTACTTTTCTTTTTATACAGAAATAGGGATGAACGTAACAGTTACTAATTTATATTCAAAAGTTTTCACAATTCATGAATGAAATCCAAAAAATCAAGTTAATTTGCCACTCATGTCACATAAATCAGCTATAATAGCTGTGCTTTTTTGCAACTTTATATACGCTTAATATATAAGTGCACCAAAAAACGATCATCGGCGCTTAATAAGTCATCGACATTTGTGACTGTCAGCTGTTAAAAATTTATGTTGTGTTGATGGTGATGTGGAACATGATGTGTGTGGTATTGCTGGTTTTGGTATTGGCAGGACTTTCAGCCCTTTTTTCAATGCCTTCAAATTCTTTTTATGTGTCAAAAGCGTGTTACGTTATACGACATCGGTTGTGGGATATTGAAGGAGTAAATGACCCTTTCAATTCAAGGTAATCAAACATGTATTGTACGTGTCTTTGAATCAGTAGTTTTTATTATTAGTATCTACAATTTGTTTTAAGAATCGTGGTTCAATCTTATTTCTTCAATAATTTTTCTCAAAAATATTTCCATTTTCTTTATACTCAGGGGGCTCAATACGTTTTACATTTCGACCATTTATTGTTTTTTCCTTGTAGGCAGAACTTCTTTCAATGGCAATATTCTTTAATTCATTGTATTTCTTTATGTGATCTTTGAGATATTCTTGTTCCTGATTCGCGTGTTTGTAGTCAAAAATGTTTCTATTATTATCGATATGACCAGTTAATAGTTCTGTTAATTCAGTTACCTAATGAATGGATTATCTATATATATTTCAGGGGACTTTAATTTTATTATGCGTACTAATTCTATCAATGTAGAGTGTAATCTTTCTACTCGTGCATTTCCTGTGCAATTTATTACACATGTTGTATGGTGATGAATTTTATATATATTCAAAATGTCATTGGACAATGTAGAGAGAAATACACAACATTACCAATGACAACTTTTTTTGGAATCCCATGATGAGAGAAGAAATGCTTAAGAGCTTTTATTATATTAACACTACTATACTACTACTTCTGGCTCGTAAGTGATAAGCACTGCTGAATTTATCCAATATGGTCAGGAAATACTGATTCTGCATGTGAAAAATAACAATATATAAGATGCGTAAATTATGTACTGCTGTTTTGTATATTTAAAATTTTAAAAGTTTAACATTACGGTGATATTTTATCCTGTTACATGTTTCACAACTATTTATGACTCGAGTTACTACATTTTTAAGGTTAGGAAAATAAAATTGTCTTCTAATATGCTGAGTTGTTTTATCTATCCCTTGAGATTTGATGTTTCGTGATATCTTCTTATAATATTTTCTTTTTCGTCTATTTCGAAAACGTCTTTTAGAAGCGAATTGCATTGTACTATTTTGATGACGGATGTATTAACGAACATTGAGTATACCCATTGCATAACTTTAAATGTTACATCATTCATTAGAGTGACATTTGTCTCTTGTCTCTTCAATTGCTATATTTGCATTCCATTTTATAACGTTTCTTACATTTGAACAAAATATGGAATGTTAATTGAAGAGTTGTGAGGTTTGGATTTTCGATTAAGATTAATTGATTTGAAAATTCATTTATGGGTATTTCAGAAATAGGTATCCCATCGCTCATATTCTCTTGACCTGAATGAATGATATCGACACAATCGGACTCACCGAAATTGTTTTCGACAGACAGGCTATCCGAATTATCAAGTAATCTAACTCTTCGAGACTTAAACGCCAACGTATCAGCTTAGAGCTCCGTTCTTTATGCGAGAAAAGCCACGTTAAGGGTTTGTTATCTGTAATAAACTGAAATTTTCTACCATAGAGATGGGACAAAAATATTTGGTCGCTCATACAATGGCCAAAAGTTCCTTCTCTATGGTACTGTAATTTTGTTGGGATAGTGATAATGTAGGTAGGTCCCTTCCACTCGTGATAGAACAATAGCACGCACAACACGAGTGGTTGCTGAGAAGCTAGGCCCTGGTCCTCTACAGGCTGTAGCGCCACCAATATTATATTATATTATATTAGTGATAATGTCCAACTTGCATAGCAAATGGGTTTACCGGATCCGACCGGGCCTTGCTATAGCACAGCGCCAATTGCAGCATTACTTGCATCAGTGGTAACATTGAATGGCCTGGTAAAATCGGGATATTTTAGAAGAGGGTCATGACATAAAATAGCTTTGCATGTTTCAAAACAATCAATATAATTTGATTTTATTTCCCTTCCATAGGCAATGAGTAATCGGCTTAGTCAGTGCTGCAAAATCTATAATAAATTTCCTGTAATAACCCAGTAATCCTAGAAAGGATTTAATTAGTTTCGGTGTTCTGGGGTTCGGAAATTTTTTGATGGCACGAATCTTATCAGGATTATGCTTGAAGCCATCAGCCAAAAAGGATACTTTCTTGCGCAAAAACTCACACCTCTCAAGTTGGACTTTAATGAAAACTTGCTCCAAGTTTTCTATATATTCCTGTAAGGAGGTAGAAAAACAGTAAAAATATCACAAGGCAGATTTTTCCTGGCAAGTCATGAACGACATTATCCATCACTCGCTGGCATTCTAGCAAATTCGATGTGGCCATTGTTTACAGAAAAAGCAGTCTTAGGAATATCTTCTTTATTTACTTGAATCTGGTGAAAACCTGATGCCAGATCCAATGTACTGAAATACATAGATCTTTCTATTTTATCTAAGATATCTTATATGTTTGGAGTTGGATATTTGTCGTCAATGGTTTTGTCGTTTAGTTTGCGGTAGTCTATGACTAGCCGCCATTTTTGTTTCACACATGCATCTCTTTTTTTTGGAACAATCCAAATCGGATATGACCAAGGAGAAAAATTAGGACGTATGATACCTTCATCTAACCTTTGTATCTCTTCTTTGTAAACGTGTAGGTAGCTATGAGATTTCGTGTAAACTGGAAGATCGTTTTTTTGTTTTTATGTAGCGCTTCATTTCGTTTGAAAAGGATAAATTATCACCATCTCTAAAGAAAATATAATTATATTTTTGACAAATATTACTAATAGCTTTTTGTTCAGCTATATTGAGTTGTTTAATGCTGAGCAAATCGGAAATTTTACGGTTATTTAGAGTTTTAGAATTGGATACTGATAAGCTATGAACCTCAACAATTTTCTCAGGATCAAATAACTGCGTTTTCAGAGGTTGCTCTAATGTAAATATAATTGTTTTGCAAAAAGAATTAACCACTTCTAGAAAAGAATACAAGTTGTTTGATTGATCGACCCCTTCGGATACAGAAAGTTCATCCTGTATAGTTGTAGGTTGTATATAGATATTACCTGTCTTAGTATCAACGGGCAGGTGACAAATAACCTTACAACGTTTGTGAAGACAATAAGATGTTGATGTTAGGATCGGCTTAAATCAAAGCGGCATATTGCAATTTTGATTTTCAAGGTGCACACTTTTTAAATTTACTATCATTTAAAAAGTCTTAATTAAATCCATTCCTATAAGGCCACTAAAATAATCATGAAATTTATAAACAAGAAGAGATAACGGCTTCCTAGTTGATGATTAATAAATTGTCTGTTGGAAAGCGTTCTAATTTCTACGGGATCTATAGTTTTAACTGTTTATTGTAACTTGTAGAGTAACAAACGACTTGTTACTTCCGGTATCTACTAGGAATCTTAGTTAAATTGGACTGATGCTTTCTGTTGCAATGCAGGGTAATGCTATGCATCTAATTGGTGGCTTGACGCTTGTTCTTTAAAATTTTAACCGTCAATCTCATCCTTAAGAATTTGATTGAAGGTTAAGGTTAATCAAGATTTTGATAATAATGCCGCTGTTGATTTTGTAACGGGAAATCGTTGTTTAAATAGGTTGGTTTAAAATTTCGGCTTTGGTTCGAAGATGCAGGCATAGTACGATCACTGCCACTAACAACATCCATAATTTCCATAATTTTATGATATGCACATTCATCTGATTTACCGATAACACATTAAATCTCTTCGACATTCCTGAGAAATTCATACAAGAGATGTGGATTACCATCAAATTGCGGTAAATCCTTAACTTCATCTGGCATCCTTAAAGAGTTAAAGTTCTCAGTTACAGTATTATTACTCATTGCTGTAATGTTTCTCTCAGCAATGTCTATGATACTTACTTACTTATCAGGCCGGCGACCACATCCTGGTACATTCGCCTTCCTAGCAGACGGGACCATATATCCGACGTAGAACTTTTCTTTCGAAGGCACCAAGAATCAGCTCTGCAGTTTGTGTCCAGCTTTCGGCCTGTCCCGCTCGGCAGCCGGTCGGGCTCAGCCCCAAGGAATTACGAGCAACCCATCAGTGGCCTCTTGAGCCGCTATGGGGGTGGGGGGGAAGTCACGCCATGCACTAACCAGTGCGTGCGAGTAGCAAAAGGCAACGTCTCATCGCTCACAGGAAATGATCTCGAGCTGGTTGAGGAAGCTGCTAGGTATCGTTTGGATATCGTGGGTATCTCTTCGACGAAGCAAATGAGATCTAGAACTGTGGACCTTTTGGACGGGTGGAAACTTTTCCTGTTGGGAGTTGCAGGCAGGCTATTGGAGTGGATACCATTAGGAGGAAGAGTCGCGATCTTAAAGCTCAAGCTTGAAAGGTCAACTTTGGCTCTAGTCCAGGTGTATGCACCGAATTTAGAGTCGACTTTCCTGGATGAAGTTGATGCCGATTAGTGACGTTCGTGTGATGAGAGGGGCTGAACTGTCATCTGATCATCACCTAGTGTTGTGTACGCTGTACCTCACTGATAAAGTACCTTTTCTGCCAAGGCGGATACCAAGAGTGGTTGCACGCATACGGTGGGAGAAACTCAACATTGAGCAGCTGCTTCTTCGAACGGAAAGGGCTACGCCTCGGAGGTTTGGTCATGTGGCACGAATGACCCCATCATCACGACTTCCGAGGCGGGCGTTGAATGCGATTCCATCAGGTAGGCGACCGCTTGGCAGATCCAGGACGAGGTGGTTAGACAAAGTCCAAAAACTCGCCGGGTTACGCATGGGCATAGCTCCTGATGAGTAAGAGTCGATGGCGGAGGATTGAGTTGCCTGGAGATCTCTCGTGCGTGGTTTACCCCCGCGACCCCTTTAGTGGATCATGCGGGTCAGAATGATGATGATGATGATGATGATGATGATGATGATGATGATGATGATGATGATGATGATGATGATGATGATGATGATGATGATGATGATGATGATGATGATGATGATGATGATGATGATGATGATGATGATGATGATGATGATGATGATGATGATGATGATGATGATGATGATGATGATGATGATGATGATGATGATGATGATGATGATGATGATGATGATGATGATGATGATGATGATGATGATGATGATGATGATGATGATGATGATGATGATGATGATGATGATGATGATGATGATGATGATGATGATGATGATGATGATGATGATGATGATGATGATGATGATGATGATGATGATGATGATGATGATGATGATGATGATGATGATGATGATGATGATGATGATGATGATGATGATGATGATGATGATGATGATGATGATGATGATGATGATGATGATGATGATGATGATGATGATGATGATGATGATGATGATGATGATGATGATGATGATGATGATGATGATGATGATGATGATGATGATGATGATGATGATGATGATGATGATGATGATGATGATGATGATGATGATGATGATGATGATGATGATGATGATGATGATGATGATGATGATGATGATGATGATGATGATGATGATGATGATGATGATGATGATGATGATGATGATGATGATGATGATGATGATGATGATGATGATGATGATGAAGCTGTTTGCGTTTGCACTTTTGTTGTGTGTGTGTACAAATGCTCTGAGTAAAGTGTTCACACAGATACGTAATGTTCGTGTGAAATCTTTATGGGACTTTGTATCTTGTGTCTGGATCTTTGATATTGTAGATGACTTTATTTATGCAGTTTCAGTACACAAATATGGCACAATATGACTAAAAAAGCAATTATTTATTAAAATGTGTTGGAAAAAAAACTACCTTATAAGTTGACCACCTGGTTAATTTGGCCAAAGATTCTTGCACCACAGCTGGCTAACTTTCGCAGGTTTCACTGTACTACATTTTTGTTTCGCAGAGGAATTTTTATACCCACTAAATAAAATCTCGTTTTAGGTAAGAACTGCTGATTTACTAGTTGTTGCCGTTGGACGACCAAATATGGTACGTGGAGCTTGGGTCAAATCTGGTGCGACCGTTATAGATTGCGGTATAAATATTATCCCTGGTAAGCAAAAATTAGGTATTTTCCACTTAATTCCTAATGTCCACACAAGGAATATTTTGTATAGATTATTTCGCGTGACATTATAAAAATTGCTATCTGTGACAAGAAAATCACAATGTACATATATCAGTTTTGTTAAATCTGTTGTGGGGTACGCACGCGAAAAAAGGGAAACCTTGTTCCAAAAAAACAACACTTAATTTGTATTAAATGGATGTGGTTGTGGTCGAAAGTACACTGCACTACATTTCTCATATGTGTATTAACCTACATAATAACTACCTACATGACATAAAAATGCTGATCGATTATTGCGGCTTCCAGTCGATGGCGATTTTCGTCGTAGATGCTGATTTAAGAATTCTTGCTGGACTTATATCCGGTCGTTGGACATTCGGTGCACTGCTGACTGGTGTTGATGCGGTTGTTGGCACTGGCATAACTTCTTGTTACTTGCTACTTGTTACTTGTTACTTGTTACTTGTTACTTGTTACTTGTTACTTGTTACTTGTTACTTGTTACTTGTTACTTGTTACTTGTTACTTGTTACTTGTTACTTGTTACTTGTTACTTGTTACTTGTTACTTGTTACTTGTTACTTGTTACTTGTTACTTGTTACTTGTTACTTGTTACTTGTTACTTGTTACTTGTTACTTGTTACTTGTTACTTGTTACTTGTTACTTGTTACTTGTTACTTGTTACTTGTTACTTGTTACTTGTTACTTGTTACTTGTTACTTGTTACTTGTTACTTGTTACTTGTTACTTGTTACTTGTTACTTGTTACTTGTTACTTGTTACTTGTTACTTGTTACTTGTTACTTGTTACTTGTTACTTGTTACTTGTTACTTGTTACTTGTTACTTGTTACTTGTTACTTGTTACTTGTTACTTGTTACTTGTTACTTGTTACTTGTTACTTGTTACTTGTTACTTGTTACTTGTTACTTGTTACTTGTTACTTGTTACTTGTTACTTGTTACTTGTTACTTGTTACTTGTTACTTGTTACTTGTTACTTGTTACTTGTTACTTGTTACTTGTTACTTGTTACTTGTTACTTGTTACTTGTTACTTGTTACTTGTTACTTGTTACTTGTTACTTGTTACTTGTTACTTGTTACTTGTTACTTGTTACTTGTTACTTGTTACTTGTTACTTGTTACTTGTTACTTGTTACTTGTTACTTGTTACTTGTTACTTGTTACTTGTTACTTGTTACTTGTTACTTGTTACTTGTTACTTGTTACTTGTTACTTGTTACTTGTTACTTGTTACTTGTTACTTGTTACTTGTTACTTGTTACTTGTTACTTGTTACTTGTTACTTGTTACTTGTTACTTGTTACTTGTTACTTGTTACTTGTTACTTGTTACTTGTTACTTGTTACTTGTTACTTGTTACTTGTTACTTGTTACTTGTTACTTGTTACTTGTTACTTGTTACTTGTTACTTGTTACTTGTTACTTGTTACTTGTTACTTGTTACTTGTTACTTGTTACTTGTTACTTGTTACTTGTTACTTGTTACTTGTTACTTGTTACTTGTTACTTGTTACTTGTTACTTGTTACTTGTTACTTGTTACTTGTTACTTGTTACTTGTTACTTGTTACTTGTTACTTGTTACTTGTTACTTGTTACTTGTTACTTGTTACTTGTTACTTGTTACTTGTTACTTGTTACTTGTTACTTGTTACTTGTTACTTGTTACTTGTTACTTGTTACTTGTTACTTGTTACTTGTTACTTGTTACTTGTTACTTGTTACTTGTTACTTGTTACTTGTTACTTGTTACTTGTTACTTGTTACTTGTTACTTGTTACTTGTTACTTGTTACTTGTTACTTGTTACTTGTTACTTGTTACTTGTTACTTGTTACTTGTTACTTGTTACTTGTTACTTGTTACTTGTTACTTGTTACTTGTTACTTGTTACTTGTTACTTGTTACTTGTTACTTGTTACTTGTTACTTGTTACTTGTTACTTGTTACTTGTTACTTGTTACTTGTTACTTGTTACTTGTTACTTGTTACTTGTTACTTGTTACTTGTTACTTGTTACTTGTTACTTGTTACTTGTTACTTGTTACTTGTTACTTGTTACTTGTTACTTGTTACTTGTTACTTGTTACTTGTTACTTGTTACTTGTTACTTGTTACTTGTTACTTGTTACTTGTTACTTGTTACTTGTTACTTGTTACTTGTTACTTGTTACTTGTTACTTGTTACTTGTTACTTGTTACTTGTTACTTGTTACTTGTTACTTGTTACTTGTTACTTGTTACTTGTTACTTGTTACTTGTTACTTGTTACTTGTTACTTGTTACTTGTTACTTGTTACTTGTTACTTGTTACTTGTTACTTGTTACTTGTTACTTGTTACTTGTTACTTGTTACTTGTTACTTGTTACTTGTTACTTGTTACTTGTTACTTGTTACTTGTTACTTGTTACTTGTTACTTGTTACTTGTTACTTGTTACTTGTTACTTGTTACTTGTTACTTGTTACTTGTTACTTGTTACTTGTTACTTGTTACTTGTTACTTGTTACTTGTTACTTGTTACTTGTTACTTGTTACTTGTTACTTGTTACTTGTTACTTGTTACTTGTTACTTGTTACTTGTTACTTGTTACTTGTTACTTGTTACTTGTTACTTGTTACTTGTTACTTGTTACTTGTTACTTGTTACTTGTTACTTGTTACTTGTTACTTGTTACTTGTTACTTGTTACTTGTTACTTGTTACTTGTTACTTGTTACTTGTTACTTGTTACTTGTTACTTGTTACTTGTTACTTGTTACTTGTTACTTGTTACTTGTTACTTGTTACTTGTTACTTGTTACTTGTTACTTGTTACTTGTTACTTGTTACTTGTTACTTGTTACTTGTTACTTGTTACTTGTTACTTGTTACTTGTTACTTGTTACTTGTTACTTGTTACTTGTTACTTGTTACTTGTTACTTGTTACTTGTTACTTGTTACTTGTTACTTGTTACTTGTTACTTGTTACTTGTTACTTGTTACTTGTTACTTGTTACTTGTTACTTGTTACTTGTTACTTGTTACTTGTTACTTGTTACTTGTTACTTGTTACTTGTTACTTGTTACTTGTTACTTGTTACTTGTTACTTGTTACTTGTTACTTGTTACTTGTTACTTGTTACTTGTTACTTGTTACTTGTTACTTGTTACTTGTTACTTGTTACTTGTTACTTGTTACTTGTTACTTGTTACTTGTTACTTGTTACTTGTTACTTGTTACTTGTTACTTGTTACTTGTTACTTGTTACTTGTTACTTGTTACTTGTTACTTGTTACTTGTTACTTGTTACTTGTTACTTGTTACTTGTTACTTGTTACTTGTTACTTGTTACTTGTTACTTGTTACTTGTTACTTGTTACTTGTTACTTGTTACTTGTTACTTGTTACTTGTTACTTGTTACTTGTTACTTGTTACTTGTTACTTGTTACTTGTTACTTGTTACTTGTTACTTGTTACTTGTTACTTGTTACTTGTTACTTGTTACTTGTTACTTGTTACTTGTTACTTGTTACTTGTTACTTGTTACTTGTTACTTGTTACTTGTTACTTGTTACTTGTTACTTGTTACTTGTTACTTGTTACTTGTTACTTGTTACTTGTTACTTGTTACTTGTTACTTGTTACTTGTTACTTGTTACTTGTTACTTGTTACTTGTTACTTGTTACTTGTTACTTGTTACTTGTTACTTGTTACTTGTTACTTGTTACTTGTTACTTGTTACTTGTTACTTGTTACTTGTTACTTGTTACTTGTTACTTGTTACTTGTTACTTGTTACTTGTTACTTGTTACTTGTTACTTGTTACTTGTTACTTGTTACTTGTTACTTGTTACTTGTTACTTGTTACTTGTTACTTGTTACTTGTTACTTGTTACTTGTTACTTGTTACTTGTTACTTGTTACTTGTTACTTGTTACTTGTTACTTGTTACTTGTTACTTGTTACTTGTTACTTGTTACTTGTTACTTGTTACTTGTTACTTGTTACTTGTTACTTGTTACTTGTTACTTGTTACTTGTTACTTGTTACTTGTTACTTGTTACTTGTTACTTGTTACTTGTTACTTGTTACTTGTTACTTGTTACTTGTTACTTGTTACTTGTTACTTGTTACTTGTTACTTGTTACTTGTTACTTGTTACTTGTTACTTGTTACTTGTTACTTGTTACTTGTTACTTGTTACTTGTTACTTGTTACTTGTTACTTGTTACTTGTTACTTGTTACTTGTTACTTGTTACTTGTTACTTGTTACTTGTTACTTGTTACTTGTTACTTGTTACTTGTTACTTGTTACTTGTTACTTGTTACTTGTTACTTGTTACTTGTTACTTGTTACTTGTTACTTGTTACTTGTTACTTGTTACTTGTTACTTGTTACTTGTTACTTGTTACTTGTTACTTGTTACTTGTTACTTGTTACTTGTTACTTGTTACTTGTTACTTGTTACTTGTTACTTGTTACTTGTTACTTGTTACTTGTTACTTGTTACTTGTTACTTGTTACTTGTTACTTGTTACTTGTTACTTGTTACTTGTTACTTGTTACTTGTTACTTGTTACTTGTTACTTGTTACTTGTTACTTGTTACTTGTTACTTGTTACTTGTTACTTGTTACTTGTTACTTGTTACTTGTTACTTGTTACTTGTTACTTGTTACTTGTTACTTGTTACTTGTTACTTGTTACTTGTTACTTGTTACTTGTTACTTGTTACTTGTTACTTGTTACTTGTTACTTGTTACTTGTTACTTGTTACTTGTTACTTGTTACTTGTTACTTGTTACTTGTTACTTGTTACTTGTTACTTGTTACTTGTTACTTGTTACTTGTTACTTGTTACTTGTTACTTGTTACTTGTTACTTGTTACTTGTTACTTGTTACTTGTTACTTGTTACTTGTTACTTGTTACTTGTTACTTGTTACTTGTTACTTGTTACTTGTTACTTGTTACTTGTTACTTGTTACTTGTTACTTGTTACTTGTTACTTGTTACTTGTTACTTGTTACTTGTTACTTGTTACTTGTTACTTGTTACTTGTTACTTGTTACTTGTTACTTGTTACTTGTTACTTGTTACTTGTTACTTGTTACTTGTTACTTGTTACTTGTTACTTGTTACTTGTTACTTGTTACTTGTTACTTGTTACTTGTTACTTGTTACTTGTTACTTGTTACTTGTTACTTGTTACTTGTTACTTGTTACTTGTTACTTGTTACTTGTTACTTGTTACTTGTTACTTGTTACTTGTTACTTGTTACTTGTTACTTGTTACTTGTTACTTGTTACTTGTTACTTGTTACTTGTTACTTGTTACTTGTTACTTGTTACTTGTTACTTGTTACTTGTTACTTGTTACTTGTTACTTGTTACTTGTTACTTGTTACTTGTTACTTGTTACTTGTTACTTGTTACTTGTTACTTGTTACTTGTTACTTGTTACTTGTTACTTGTTACTTGTTACTTGTTACTTGTTACTTGTTACTTGTTACTTGTTACTTGTTACTTGTTACTTGTTACTTGTTACTTGTTACTTGTTACTTGTTACTTGTTACTTGTTACTTGTTACTTGTTACTTGTTACTTGTTACTTGTTACTTGTTACTTGTTACTTGTTACTTGTTACTTGTTACTTGTTACTTGTTACTTGTTACTTGTTACTTGTTACTTGTTACTTGTTACTTGTTACTTGTTACTTGTTACTTGTTACTTGTTACTTGTTACTTGTTACTTGTTACTTGTTACTTGTTACTTGTTACTTGTTACTTGTTACTTGTTACTTGTTACTTGTTACTTGTTACTTGTTACTTGTTACTTGTTACTTGTTACTTGTTACTTGTTACTTGTTACTTGTTACTTGTTACTTGTTACTTGTTACTTGTTACTTGTTACTTGTTACTTGTTACTTGTTACTTGTTACTTGTTACTTGTTACTTGTTACTTGTTACTTGTTACTTGTTACTTGTTACTTGTTACTTGTTACTTGTTACTTGTTACTTGTTACTTGTTACTTGTTACTTGTTACTTGTTACTTGTTACTTGTTACTTGTTACTTGTTACTTGTTACTTGTTACTTGTTACTTGTTACTTGTTACTTGTTACTTGTTACTTGTTACTTGTTACTTGTTACTTGTTACTTGTTACTTGTTACTTGTTACTTGTTACTTGTTACTTGTTACTTGTTACTTGTTACTTGTTACTTGTTACTTGTTACTTGTTACTTGTTACTTGTTACTTGTTACTTGTTACTTGTTACTTGTTACTTGTTACTTGTTACTTGTTACTTGTTACTTGTTACTTGTTACTTGTTACTTGTTACTTGTTACTTGTTACTTGTTACTTGTTACTTGTTACTTGTTACTTGTTACTTGTTACTTGTTACTTGTTACTTGTTACTTGTTACTTGTTACTTGTTACTTGTTACTTGTTACTTGTTACTTGTTACTTGTTACTTGTTACTTGTTACTTGTTACTTGTTACTTGTTACTTGTTACTTGTTACTTGTTACTTGTTACTTGTTACTTGTTACTTGTTACTTGTTACTTGTTACTTGTTACTTGTTACTTGTTACTTGTTACTTGTTACTTGTTACTTGTTACTTGTTACTTGTTACTTGTTACTTGTTACTTGTTACTTGTTACTTGTTACTTGTTACTTGTTACTTGTTACTTGTTACTTGTTACTTGTTACTTGTTACTTGTTACTTGTTACTTGTTACTTGTTACTTGTTACTTGTTACTTGTTACTTGTTACTTGTTACTTGTTACTTGTTACTTGTTACTTGTTACTTGTTACTTGTTACTTGTTACTTGTTACTTGTTACTTGTTACTTGTTACTTGTTACTTGTTACTTGTTACTTGTTACTTGTTACTTGTTACTTGTTACTTGTTACTTGTTACTTGTTACTTGTTACTTGTTACTTGTTACTTGTTACTTGTTACTTGTTACTTGTTACTTGTTACTTGTTACTTGTTACTTGTTACTTGTTACTTGTTACTTGTTACTTGTTACTTGTTACTTGTTACTTGTTACTTGTTACTTGTTACTTGTTACTTGTTACTTGTTACTTGTTACTTGTTACTTGTTACTTGTTACTTGTTACTTGTTACTTGTTACTTGTTACTTGTTACTTGTTACTTGTTACTTGTTACTTGTTACTTGTTACTTGTTACTTGTTACTTGTTACTTGTTACTTGTTACTTGTTACTTGTTACTTGTTACTTGTTACTTGTTACTTGTTACTTGTTACTTGTTACTTGTTACTTGTTACTTGTTACTTGTTACTTGTTACTTGTTACTTGTTACTTGTTACTTGTTACTTGTTACTTGTTACTTGTTACTTGTTACTTGTTACTTGTTACTTGTTACTTGTTACTTGTTACTTGTTACTTGTTACTTGTTACTTGTTACTTGTTACTTGTTACTTGTTACTTGTTACTTGTTACTTGTTACTTGTTACTTGTTACTTGTTACTTGTTACTTGTTACTTGTTACTTGTTACTTGTTACTTGTTACTTGTTACTTGTTACTTGTTACTTGTTACTTGTTACTTGTTACTTGTTACTTGTTACTTGTTACTTGTTACTTGTTACTTGTTACTTGTTACTTGTTACTTGTTACTTGTTACTTGTTACTTGTTACTTGTTACTTGTTACTTGTTACTTGTTACTTGTTACTTGTTACTTGTTACTTGTTACTTGTTACTTGTTACTTGTTACTTGTTACTTGTTACTTGTTACTTGTTACTTGTTACTTGTTACTTGTTACTTGTTACTTGTTACTTGTTACTTGTTACTTGTTACTTGTTACTTGTTACTTGTTACTTGTTACTTGTTACTTGTTACTTGTTACTTGTTACTTGTTACTTGTTACTTGTTACTTGTTACTTGTTACTTGTTACTTGTTACTTGTTACTTGTTACTTGTTACTTGTTACTTGTTACTTGTTACTTGTTACTTGTTACTTGTTACTTGTTACTTGTTACTTGTTACTTGTTACTTGTTACTTGTTACTTGTTACTTGTTACTTGTTACTTGTTACTTGTTACTTGTTACTTGTTACTTGTTACTTGTTACTTGTTACTTGTTACTTGTTACTTGTTACTTGTTACTTGTTACTTGTTACTTGTTACTTGTTACTTGTTACTTGTTACTTGTTACTTGTTACTTGTTACTTGTTACTTGTTACTTGTTACTTGTTACTTGTTACTTGTTACTTGTTACTTGTTACTTGTTACTTGTTACTTGTTACTTGTTACTTGTTACTTGTTACTTGTTACTTGTTACTTGTTACTTGTTACTTGTTACTTGTTACTTGTTACTTGTTACTTGTTACTTGTTACTTGTTACTTGTTACTTGTTACTTGTTACTTGTTACTTGTTACTTGTTACTTGTTTTTTTTTTTTTTTTTTTTCCTTGATTTTTGTTTTATTTTTAATTCATTTACTTACGTGCTAGACAAAAATACTTAAAACTAGCTTAACTATCTTAACAATTGTACTTACATCTAACCTACTGACCCTATACGGGTACTCTAAGCTATTCTGATCTTCTAATTTAAGCATGCCTTTCGGCTTAGTCTATGTTTTTTTTTTTTTTCAGTTATGAAGTCTGTTTTTGTTTTTTGTTAAGCCAAGAAAACTGGTAAAAAACTTGGCTTAGTTTGTCTATTTTAACCTACCTTAAACTAGATTAACCTAACCTTAAAACTTAAAAAACTATCTTAACTATGTCTGTAACTTTACGGACACGTGCACTAGGGCGTATATGTTATGTATATGCCGAACATATATAATTTATACGCCGTAGTGCACCTTTTTTTTTTTTTTGCTTATTTTTTTTTTTTTTTTTTTTTTTTTTTCTTTTTTTTTTTTTTTTTTTTTTTTCTTAAATACTACCCTATAATCTATGTAAGTTGGCCACCATGGTCAACCATCGCGTCATCATCTTGAAAAGCCAGCGGCGGCAGAGACTGGTTTTGGTGTAACCACCAGTAAAATTGCCGTTCTTTGGCAGACTCTCTCCTGTCTCGAGCGGAGATCGCTCTGCTGAACCGGAGGAGATCCTCGTGACTGCGAGCGACATCCCGTTCGTATTGGAGTCGCCTGTCCACTGTTCGGCGTACAACGTGGAAGATGACAGGACATCCTTGTGAATCCTGTATTAGGCCAATTGTGTCGAGGTAGAGGAACGCTTCAGGAGGAATAAAGCCGGTGAGGCGCACCCTCTCATGGTACATAACATTGGGGTAGTAAGCCCCAAAGATCAGACTGTTGGAAGAAGTCATAGCTCGTGCAATATGCCTTCTGATCAGCTTAATAATAAAATTATCGACCTCGTTAGGATAGAACTTCTTGTACTCAGACTCGGGTGTACGATACAACCTGAGACAAGTGCGAAGACACTGTCTCTCGAACAACCTCATCTTTTCCATCTGGGAAGGACTCACATTGAACCACAGTGGACAACCGTAGGCCATTACTGGCCGGATGAGGGCCATGTAGCAGATTACCTTTACTCTGGTGTCAAGTTGGCTGCTGTAAAACAACCCCCTTGCCACAGCAAAGGCCTTTTTAGCTTTCGCCAGAGCAATATCTATATGTTTGTCAAAATACAGATATTGGTCCAACCAAATGCCGAGATACCTTACTACACTTTTCACATCTAACGGCCGTCCCTGCGGGTCAACTATGCCGAACTTACGCCAGTTTGTGCGCGTATCCCATGCTGCCATGTACAGCGGGGTCCTGAAAAGGATAGTTTCGCACTTCAGGAAGTTGATAATTAACTTCCAGTCGTCGCAAAATCGCTGAATTTGTTCGAAGTCAAGTTGCAGCAAGTTACTTATTACTTCGACCTTCGGACCTGATCTGTACGCTACTAGATCGTCGGCGTACGCAATTAAGTGCGGCATGGAACCTATAAGATCTGCAGTGAATATTGAGAACAATATCGGCGAACCAACCGCTCCCTGTTGCAGACCATTTTTGATGTCAAAGACCGTGGTAGAAGTTACGTCGCCACTTTTCACGACGAACTTTCTACCTATTATCATATCATAGATCATGTATAGCAATGATTTGCTTATGCCGAGCCTGACCAGCTTGAGGAAGAGGCCCTCTAACCAGACGGTGTCGAACGCTTTCTCCAAGTCAATCAGACAGGCACCCGTGCATTGCTTTTTGTCTTTGTTCCACTGAATGTCGGATACCAGTTTGGACGCGGCATGTATGGTTTCATGCCCCGCCCTGAATCCGAACTGGTTGTCCGGTATGATTTTATTTTCCTCAACCCATTGTTTCAGAACTCGAATGACTATCTTTTCAAAAACCTTGCTTATGCAAGGAAGAAGACTGATCGACCGAAGATTTGTCGGGATAGATTTGTCTTTATCCCGTTTAGGGATTGGTTGCACCACAGCTGTTTTCCAGTGTGCCGGGTAATAAGCATTACTCAGCGCATTATTGAACAGTGTTGTGTAAATCTGCACGGCTTCGGGGGGAAGATAGCGAAGCACAATATTTGGTATACCATCGATTCCCACCGACTTTTTCTTCTTCAGTGAGTTAAAGATACCCTGAAGATCTTCTTGAGAAATCAAGATGTGATTTCCATCATTGGCAACGGCATTATTTGCCATGTTATCGTCACTGAACCTGGTAAAACCAGGATTCTCAGATCGCCATTGACTTATCTCGTTTCGGAGTTCGAAGTGGTTTAGCGAGGCTCTATCCTCCAGGTCGTGATTCGGCCTACGAACCTCGTTGACCGTATACACTCGCTGAAACACAGCACCAATTGCTTTCACCTTCTCCTGGGGATCTTCAACCACGAAGAAGTCGTTGTCTAGTACTGCCCCATCTGGATCGATGCCAACTGAAGTCAGTAATTGTTGGTTAACTGTCGTTCTAGGAAGTCTAACGGCCTGAATGTCGTTTTGATCTTTCCTCCGAAATATTTTATTTACTTGTGGGAACATACCCGGGTTGTTAGATCGTACAGCCCGGATTTTATTGCCCCAGTGCAAGCTTATAGCCAAGCTATAGTTCATACGTATTAACTGTTGGAGGTTCTTGATCTCCGACTTCAATTGCCTGACTTCCGCGTTTTGTGGATCTGTAAACCGCCTGTGCAAGAGTTTGAGTCTTGACAGCAGCCTACTTTTGTGCACGTGAAGTGCATCGATGGTAGCATTTCGATAAACATCGCTGTCATCGATTTGTACTACCTTCGGAATAGTCTTGTCCATGGTACGTTTAATTACGTCGTCCATTTGTATGAGGTACCTATCAACCTCTTCGTTCGTTAGGTTTCTGTTTGACGGAGGATTGATCCCACTCGAACGTAGTTCTGTGGATAACGTCCTGGAGAAGCGAGGCCAGCGGGTCTTATTGTAATTATAAGGATTCCTCTGGACATACTCCTCTAGTTCTTCCACCTCGTTCGGGAGCTGAATAGCCGCGAAGAGTCCGCAGTGATCACTCTCGTACTCAACCGCAGTTAAACAGTTCCGCGTGCGTCTCTCCACGTCTAGTATCGTCAGTCGTCTGTCGATCAGCAACAGATCCAGATAGGACCCGGATCTGGGGTACGATGGCCTATCAGTTGCAAGCAAATCTAGCTTGAACTCAATATTGTGCTCTGCCAACCAGTTATACAGTGGGGTCCCCCTGTCGTTGTGCACTCTATTGCCCCATTCTCTATGCTTGGAGTTCAAATCCCCAGCAATTATATAATAGTTTTCCTCCGAGCTCAGTCGAAGGCTAGTGAAAAGAGTATCGAGTTCTGAAATAAAGTTGCGATTGAGTGCAGGATTGTCAGCTGCGTAGATCGCGATCACATATAACCGCTTTCCACCCTGGAGAGGAATGCGTGCAATACACGTTTCTAGCACTTGAAATCTTCGTTCTTCACTGCTATACATGAACTTATGACAAAGGCCTTTTTTGATTAAGAGAGCGACCCCGCCCCCTCGCAAGGATCGGGGCCGGTCTCTTCGAACTACGTGGTAATTCTTGTACCAGAGTGTGCGCGTCTGGTTCAGCTTTGTTTCGCTGGCCATCAGCACGTCTGGATTGTGAGTTTGCATAAGGTTGCCGAGCGTTAATTTGCGTTCTGTCCTAATCAGCGAATTCACATTCACTGCTAGGATCTTAAGGTTACTAGCTGCGTGCGCAGCCATTAGACCGATGATGCGTTTGGCACGGCAAACACCGTCGAGTAGATTAATTCTACTCGCGCTGCTTGCTCTTGGAACTGTTTCTCGAGCTGAGCGATCTGCCCCTGGATAGAGAGCAGAATCGCCATCATATCCAGATTCGCCTCAGGTTGCTTGGCCACTGGGACCGGGGTCACCTTCGGCACTGTCTGTTGTACCGGTCGCCTTCCTGATGCCATTTGGGCGTATGAGACGGCCGGCGTAACAGTGGTAGCTGGAACACGAGGCACTGGCCTCGCTTCTACCATTTTGAGTTGTTTCTTTGCCTCTATACTCTTTCTAATCTTCTGGACTTTAGGACATCCCCGATAATTAGCAGGGTGCCCATTGGTCTTACAGAGTACGCATGTGAGCATAGCTCTGTCCTCGACTTTTTCCTTCCCTAAACGGCATTCCCCTGGATTGTGGGTTTCTGCGCATTTGACGCAGCGAGACTCCATGTTGCAGTTCGCCGCGGCATGCCCAAACCTCTGACAGCGAGCACATTGGAGTATGTGCTTCGTCCTTATTAATGTGTCCCATTTCACAGACAAGGAGCCTAAACGAGTCATTCGCTTTAGGCTCTCTATTCTACTGTCTGGGGTGACCTGAACAAGGAAGAACGGAAGTTTCCTGTTCTCCCTTCTCGTTACCGCAGTGAAGAAGGGCTTAACCCCAACGAACGTGACATCGTTCCTCTGCGCCTTGCGCAGCATAGCGAGGATATCCTCGGGATCAGTAGCGGGATCCACATTCTTGAGGAGCATTGTCTGTACTTTTTCCCCTTTTGGGGTATACGAGAAAAACTCGGCCCCCGCCGCCGCTAGCTTTTCTTTTATGACGTGGTAATCTTCCACTGCGGAGCAGTGGACCGAAAGCCTTAAGGGCCCTTTTTACTTTAAGTAAAATGAATTTTTTGTGGCCAACTTACATAATTTGTCCACCTCCTTCGTCTCCAGTCCGAAGACGTTGATGGGCGGGCATCTCTCCTTCTTGGCTGCTGCTGCTGGTTGCTGCTGCGTCTGCTTCTGAGGATGTCGTTGTTGTTGTTGTTGCTGCTGCTTCTGCTTCCTTGGTTGTTGTTGCTGTCGCGTGGCAGGTGTGGAACGTTGCCCCTTTGGCAGCTGTTGGAAGCGTTCTTGTTGCTGCTGCTGCTGTTGCTGGTTTTGTTGTTGCTGCTTTTGTTGTTGCTGCTGTTGTTGTTGCTGCTGTTGTTGTTGCTGCTGTTGTTGTTGCTGCTGTTGTTGTTGCTGCTGTTGTTGTTGCTGCTGTTGTTGCAGCTTGTTATGCTGCATTTGTTGCTGCTGCTGCTGTTGTGCAGCTTCTTTAGCCGCTTTCCTAGCCATCAGTTTATTTTGAAGGGCTTTTATGTGAGCGTCAAGCTCATCCCTTTCCCTCTGGCTCTTCGTTAGCTCTTCCCTTTCATTTTCTTCTTCGTCATCCGAATCGGATGACGTTAAAGCTATGAAGGGATTCTCACTACCGCCGTAGGAGAATCTCCCCCCGCCCTCCGCAGACTCGTACTCGACATCAACAAGGGCTTTTCCACGCTTTTTTATTGCGTGTAGTTGTTGCAGTTGCGTTTCGCAAGCCGCTGCAGTTTCTGCTGATTTTCTGCTTGTTGTTGTTGCTGCTGCTGCTACAGCTGTAGCATCGCCTGAGGCTACAGTGGAGCGGCGTTTTACTACAGTTGCCTGTTGTTGTAGCCTCCTCCGTCTCTTCTGCCGCGTCTCAGTCTGTGTTGGTTGGTGGCCTGATGTTCTAGCCACCGGTTCAACGTTTTCGTCCGCTTCTGAGAGCGCGGACCCCTCAATTTCCTCCATCTCGTCGATTTCTCTCACTAACACTTTGTGTCTATAACCTTACGGATGGAGAAAAAAAAAAGTTTCGTGTGTTTCCCTCAGGATTCGAACCGGGCACAGCGAGTCCACGGCCGATTACACAACCTCCAGGCTATTGGTTCTTATAGCTTCTTGGTGATACTTTGCGCACTTTAGGATTTATATTTTTTTTCTCACTTTTTCGCTAAAGCCGCAACACGTCTATACACACCGGAGAACTGTGAACGACTGATGGGGCATAGCTTCTCAGCAACCACTCGTGTTGTGCGTGCTATTGTTATATCACGAGTGGAAGGGACTTACAGTTTTATGCCGACTCCGAACGGCCAAGTTTGAGAAGCTTTTTCTAGACATTTATACTCTTTGAGCATTGTTAATGACTCGAAAGAGGTGGAGCCGTGAAAATTATTTTTTTTTTCATATCAGGAATCGAACCTAGACACGGTAGGTCCAATTGCGTAGGAGTCGACGCACATACCCACAACGGCACGGGACCACATTCGTTCATTAAAGATAAAATAAACATAGACTTTGCATCGATTTTTGTTTCGAATTTAAGACCAGCTATGCAGACTCAAAGGCAACAAATATTTCACTATCACACTCAGGATTTCACCAAATCCCTATTGCGGTATTTCGAAAATTCACGCATGCCTTTCGGCCTCACTATTGCTCCAGCCGTTTTTCAATGAGCAATCAACGCGCAGGATAACATAAAAATACAGTGCTATATCGATGATATGCTTAGTACATCGGTAACTGTCGAAGAAGTGCTCAGAAAATTTGACAATGTACTACAGGCCCTAACATCCAACGGATTTTTCCTCAACTTTGAAAACTAAAATTGAATATTTGAGATGTTAAATTTCTGTTGATGGTGTACGACCCAGTGACAAAAAGATAGACGCCAAAAATAAGGACACCAATTCCAACTAATCTCAAACAAATACGTCAGTTCATGGGATTGGTAAACTATTTCCGAAAATTCGTTCCCGACTTTACAGCTAAAACAAGTTGCATAACTTCCTTGACAAAAGTCAATGCAAAATTTGATATGTTGCCGTCCCTTTTAAGCGTATGGATGGCCAGCTACATGTGGTAGCGATTTTAGTCAGTTCACAAAGCCGTATCATAGCTACGAATTGGAGACGCCAGCCGTGGTGAATTCGATAAAACATTTCCGAATCTATCTCCTGGGTATCCATATTCTCGTTACCGATTACAATGCTCTTAAGTCAACCAAACGGAAAAAGGACCTACTGCCCTGACTTTGTTGGTGCATGCCGATTATCTAAGTCCCAAATAAAGTGTGCCCCAAGATCAATGCTTTATTTTGAACAATATATCTGATACTTGGCTTCAAATTGAAAAAAAGAAAGATGCTTTGCCCACAGAAATAAAAGATAAAATCAAGGAACAATACGTGGTAAAAAAGTGGGAAAATTACAGAATTGTGACAAGTTATTCATACCCGAAAGTTATCGATTGTCTTTAATGCGCAGATTTCATTCTTGTTTAGATAAGATAGCATTTCTGGATGCCATCTATGTCTCAAAATGTAAGAAAGTTTGTCAACTCATGTCTTATTTGCCTAGTAGCAATCAACCTAGCGGAAAGAAACAAATATAATTACATCCAATTGAAAAGAAGGCAGTTCGTTTTACACCGTCCATATGGTTTATACATCTTTATTTTTGTTGACGCATTTAAAGTTTGTTTTTTTTCATTCGTTTTTGTTTTATTTTAAAATTAATTTTTCTTACATGCTAGACAAAAATAACTAAAACTAGTTTAACTAACTTAACAATCGTTCTTACATCTAACCTACTGACACTATACGGGTACTCTAAGCTATTCTTATCTAAATTCAATTGTGCCTTTCGGCTTAGACTATGCTTTTTTGTTTGTTTTTGTCTGAATGGACTTTCTGATTTGTTTGGCCAAGAAAACTGGTAAAAAAAAACTTGGCTTTATTTATCAATCTTAACCTATCTTAAACTAACTTAACCTAATATAAAAACTTATGAGCTAACTTAACTATGTCCGTAACAGTACGGACACGTGCACCAGGGCGTATATGTTATGTATATGCCTAACATATAAAATTTATACGCCGCGGTGAACCTTTTTTTATTTATCAAATTTTTTATTTTTTTTTTATTTATTTTTTTTTTTTATTTGTTTATTTTTTTTTTTCCTACGCTACCCTAAAATCTATTTAAGTTGGCCACTATGGTCAACTACCGCGTCATTTTGAAAATCCAGCGGCGGCGAGGGCTGGTTTTGGTGTAACCACCAGTAAAACTGCCGTTCTTTGGCAGACTCTCTCCTGTCTCGAGCAGGGATCGCTCTACTAAACCGGGGGAGATCCTCATGACAGGACATCCTTGTGGATCCTTTATTAGGCCAATTGTGTCGAGATAGAGGAACGCTTCAGGAGGAATAAAGCCAGTTAGGCGCACTCTCTCATGGTACATAACATTGGGGTAGTAAGCCTCAGAGATCAGACTGTTGGATGAAGTCATAACTCGTGCAATATGCCTTCTGATCAGCTTAATAATAAAATGATATATACAAGTTTGCCTCGTTGTACAGGCCCTCGATAGAACTTCTTGTACTCAGACTCGGGTGTACGATACAACCGGAGACAAGTGCGAAGACACTGTCTCTGGAACAACCTCATCTTTTCCATATGGGAAGGACTCACATTGAACTACAGTGGACAACCGTAGGTCATAACAGGCCGGGTGAGGACCATATAGCAGATTACCTTCACCCTGGAATCAAGTTAGCTGCTGTAAAACAACCCCCTTGCCACAGCAAAGGCCTTCTTACCTTTTGTCAGAGCAATATCTATAAGTTTGTCAAAATACAGATATTGATCCAACCAAATGCCAAGATACCTTACTACACTTTTCACATCTAACGGCCTTCAATGCGGATCAACTATGCAGAACTTACGCCAGTTTGTGCGGGTATCCCATGATGCTATGTACAGCGCGGTCCTGAAAAGGATAGTTTCACACTTCAGGAAGTTGATAATCAACTTCCAGTCGTCGCAAAATCGCTGAATTTGTTCGAAGTCACATTGCAACAAGTTATTTATTACTTGGACCTTCGGACCTGATCTGTACGCTACTTAATCGTCGGCGTACGCAATTAAGTGCGGCATGGAACCTATAAGATCTGCAGTGAATATTGAGAACAAGATTGGCGAACCAACAGCTCCCTGTTGCAGATCATTTTTGATGTCAAAGACCGTGAGAAGTTACGTCGCCACTTTTCACGACAAGCTTTCTGCCTATTATCATGTCATAGTTCGTGTATAGCAATGGATTACTTATGCCGAGCCTGACCAACTTGAGGAAGAGGCCCTCTAACCAAACGGTGTCGAACGCTTTCTCCAAGTCAATCAGACATGCACCCGTACATTGTTTTTTGTCTTTGTTCCAGTGAATGTCGGATACCAGTTTGGACGCGGCACGTATGGTTTCATGCCCGCCCTGAATCCGAACTGGTTGTTCGGTATGATTTTATTTTCTTCAACCCATTGTTTCAGAACTCGAATGACTATCTTTTCAAAATCCAAGGAATGAAGATTATGCAAGGAAGAAGACTCGACCGAAGATTTGTCGGGATAGATTTGTCCCGTTTAGGGATTGGTTGTACCACAGCTGTTTTCCAGTGTGCCGGGTAATAAGCATTACTCAGCGCATTGTTGAACAGTGTTGTGTTAATCTAGCACTGCTTCGGGGGGAAGATAGCGAAGCACAATATTTGGTATACCATCGATTCCCAACGACTTTTTCTTCTTTAGCGAGTTAAAGATACCCTGAAGATCTTCTTGAGAAATCACGATTCCATCATTGGCGACGGCATTATTTGCCATGTTCTCGTCACTGCACCTGGTGAAACCAGGATTCTCTGATCGCCATTGACTTATCTCGTTTCGGAACTCGAAGTGGTTTAGCGAGGCTCTATGCTCCAGGTCGTGATTCGGCCTATGAACCTTGTTGACCGTAAACACTCGCTGGAACACAGCACGAAGAAGTCATTGTTTAGCACTGCCCCATCTGGATCGACGCCAACTGAAGTCAGTAGTTGTTGGTTATTTGTCGTCACGGCCTGAATGTCGTTTTGATCTTTCCTCCGAAATATTTTATTTACTTGTGGGAACATACCCGGGTTGTTAGATCGTACAGCCCTGATCTTATGGCCAAACTATAATTGATACGGATTAACTGTTGGAGGTTCTTGATCTCCGATTTCAATGCCTTGACTTCCGCGTTTTGTGGATTTGTAAACCGCCTGTGCAAGAGTTTGAGTCTTGACAGCAGCCTACTTTTGTGCACGTGAAGTGCATCAATGGTAGCATTTCGGTATATCGCTGTCATCAATTTGAATTACCTTTGGAATGGTCCTATCCATGGTATGTTTATTATAATTATAATGGTTCTTCTGGACATACTCTGCCAGTTATTCCACCTCGTTGGGGAGCTGAATAGCCGCGAAGTGTCCGCAGTGATCACTCTCATAAACAGTTCCGCGTGTGTCTTTCCACGTTAAGTATCGTCTGTCGATCAGCAACAGATCCAGATAGCACCCGCATCTGGGATACGATGGTCTATCAGTTGCAAGCAAATCTAGCTTGAACTCAATGTTGTGCTCTGCCAACAAGTTATACAGTCCCCTGTCGTTATGCACTCTATTGCCCATTCTTTATGCTTGGAGTTCAAATCCCCAGCAATGATATAGTAGTTTTCCTCCGAGCTCAGTCGAAGGCTAGTGAAAAGAGTATCGAGCTCTGAAATGAAGTTGTGATTGAGGGCAGGATTGTCAGCTGCGTAGATCGTGATCACATACAATCGCTTTCCTCCCTGGAGAGGAATGCGCGCAATACACGTTTCTAGGTCTTGAAATGTTCGCACTTCACTACTATACTTGACCTTATGACAAAGGCCTTTTTTGATTAAGAGAGCGACCCCACCCCCTCACAAGGATTGCTGTCGGTCTCTTCGAATTACGTGGAATGCTTGTACCAGAGTTTGCGCTTCTGGTTCACCTTAGTTTCACTGGCCATCAGCACGTCTGGATTATGGGTTTGTAAAAGATTACCGAACGTTAGTTTCCGTCTCTACTCGCGCTGCTTGCTCTTGGAACCGTTTTTCGAGCTGAGCGATCTGCCCCTGGATAGAGAGCAGACCCGTCATCAGATCCAGATTCGCTTCAGGTTGCTTGGCCACTGGGACCGGGGCCACCTTCGGCACTGTCTGTATTACCGATCGCCTTCCTGATGCCATTTTGGTGTAGAAGACTGCCGGAGTAACAGTGGTAGCTGGAGCACGGGCCACTGGCCCCGCATCTACCGTTTGTGTTTTCCTTTTGGCCTCTATACCTTTCCTGATTTGTTGGACTTTAGGACATCCCCGATAGTTAGCAGGGTGGCTGTTGGACTTGCAGAGTACGCATGTGAGCATAGCCCTTTCCTCGACTTTTTCCGACCCTAGGGGGCATTCCCCTTGCATGTGGGTTCTTGCTCATCTGACGCAGCGATACTCCATGTTGCAGTTCGCCGCGGCCGCTCTGCGCCTGGCGCAGCACAGCGAGAATTTCTTCGGGCTCAGTAGTGGGATTCACACCCTTAAGGAGCATGGTCTGCACTTTTTCCCCTTTTGGGATGTATGAGAAAAACTCGGCCCCAGCCGCCGCTAGCTTTTCTTTGATGACTGGTAGTCTGTCACTGATAGCCTTAAGGGCCCTTTATATTTTAAATAAAAGGAATTTTTTGTGGCCAACTTACATAATTTGGAGGGCATCTCTCTTTTTTGTCTGCTGCTGGGTGCTGTTGCTTACGCTGTTGTTGTTGCTTCTGCTTTGACTGCTTCTCTTGTTGTTCTGCTTCTGTTGTTGTTGTTGTTGTTGCTGGTGCTGTTTAGGCTGCTGCTGTTGTAATTGTTGCTGCTGCTGTTGTTGTTATTTCTGCTTCTGCAGTTGCTGTTGTTGTTGCTGCTACTGTTTAGACTGCTGCTGTTGTCGCTGCGGATGCTGCTTCTGCTGCTACCGTTGCTGGTGCTGCTGAGCATCCAGCTCCTCCCTCTCCCTCTGGATCTTTACCAGTTGCTGCCTGTCCTCCTCCTCTTCGTCATCCGACTCGGATGACATAACAAGCACTATATGTGTTCCCTCTACCTCCGAAGGAATATCTACCCTCGCCCACAGAACGTCGTCGTGGGGTTTGCATTTCTGCGCTGCTTCTTCTTGTTGTTGCGCGTCTGCTTGTGCTATTGTTGTTGCTGCACTTTCTGCTGCTGCTGCTGTTGTTGTTGTTTGTGCTAGTACTTCCCCAGCTGCACGATCACCTGATGCGAGAGTGGATTGGCGTTTGACAACAGTTGGATGTTGCTGTAGTCTCCTTCTACACTTCTGTCGCGTTTCAGGCTGGGTTACTTGGTGGCCTGATGTGCTAGCCGCCGTTACCACTTTGTTGTCCGCTTTAGAGAGCGCGGACCGCTCAATTTCATTCTTCATGCGGATTGCTCTCACTCACACTTCGAGTCTAGTCAAATTGTTGCATTTGAGGAAAAAAAATGTCTACAATTTTCTCGGGAATTGAACCCGGCACCGAGTGTCCACTGTCGAATACACTGCCACCGGGCCACTGGTTCTTAAGATTTCGTAACTAGGACTGTTTTTCGCACTTTTTCACACTAAAACCGAAACACGTCTGTACTCTCTGGAGTTCTGTGAACGACATTTAAAGTTTGTTGTACTATATCCATGTAAGACCTTACAAGCTTCGGAAACTATTAAACACTTCTATCATTATGTTATTTTGTTCGGTGCACCGCCCGGATCTTAATTGATAGAGGTTCGAATTTTACTAGTAAGAAACTTCGAAAACGTTGTGCCTCTTTTGTTACCGAACAGCGTTTTAGCATATAGCATACAGCACCTGGAGCTTGTAGAGCTAATGGTCAAGTAGAAAGGTTCATTGATACTGTTGTCGATTATTTACTGCGAACCAATTTAGATGTAAACCTTGAATGGGCCACTTATGTGATTCGTGTTCAGTTAGCACTCCATACAAACGCTAATACGACGTTATCGTGAAGCTCCATCTTAAGAAGTCCTACCACCAGACCAGAACAAAGAAGCGCTATGACAGCCAGCATCTTTAAAACTCGGAGATAGCCCAGGAGTTTGTGGTGAAGTTCACCTGTCCTGCCAATCGAAAACCATATCGAAATCAGGAGGATTAAAGGGCAACTACACCTACACTACTCATGTGAACAGAGAAAGCAGGACAGGAGGCGTACAAAGCAGCTGAAAAATCGGTTAAGCAGATGGCGCGAGAGGACAGGAGACACTAATACCAGGAGATTGCCAATGAGGTGGAAGCGGCTGCGTACTGTGGCGTAAAAGACATCTACGCTGCCAAACGAAAGCAGTGTGGCAATAAATCAATATCCACGCCATACCTGAAGAACAAAAATGGGAACCTCTTGGCTACAGAACAACAACAGCTGAACCGATGGAATATATCACGTTCCCGCCTTTAGTCCGCTGAAATCACAGAAGGCGGGCGTGATATAAATATTAATTTAGTAAGAATATGTATCAAGTGTGCTTTCACCTTGTTGGCAGGGTTGTCAGATAATACTTCACGTCTTTCACTTTGCATTCACATTTCACTGAAGTATCTACTATGCAGTAGTTACAATCCAAACTCTGAAGGGCCATTCATATGAGCTCACTGCGAATTGCGAACTTTACAAACACTGCATCTTCATTAATTTCTCATTTGTAGAGAAGAATTTATGAAAACTATGACTCTGACACTTCATTGCGAATTTTTTGATCGTGAATTTGTGGATCGCGTTTGCCTCTTTGTGTATCGCAAATAGAAGGATTGATTCGCGGAGAAATCATAATGCTTATTTTGCAGTTAAACAATATTTTGTTGAAATTTTTGTCGATAAAAAAACTCGATAATTCAGTGCTCATCTTTTTGCCTACCAAGAAGTATAACTTTTGGTTTACATTTGCTGGTTGTTTCTGAAAGATCACTTTCGCAGTTCGCTGCTGATATGTATATTACACCCTTTGTAACAGTATTGGTTGAAGTTCCTTTTGTTAAATACTGTTAATATAACTTTTTTAATAAAATGTTTCTTATTTTTTGCTGATATTAAACAGTTTTTGTTTTTTCCTAATTTGGCGATTGTGGTGACGTTCATTTTAAAATTTGGCTATTTTCATTTCAAATCGGACGATTTCATTATTTCAAACCTGACAAGGCAGTTGCCAGTTGCTATAGCTGCATTTTATTTCACTCACAGAACGAAATGTGAAAACCGCAAGATATTTCTGCGAGAGCAAATGAATAAAACCAGGTTATAGGAGACTTTGCCTTTATTATTATGAGAGCCGTGTGTGCGCAACAAAATTATATCGGTTGAAAATAAGTTAAAATAATTTGTTAATCTTTCTTTAATATATGTATATAAATATGTTAATTTATGATAATGTAAAATGGGTTGAAATAAGTCGTTCCGGTTGTTCAGGACAGGCCAGTTAACATATAATGCACATATAATGACGCCACGACATCAGCCAACGATAGCCGACACCAAACACACAAAGGAGCCGAACGAGAGCCGTTTACGATTGCGCAAAATAACTGATAGCGGTCATCATCAGAGCACATACGAAGGCCACACCCCATTCCATAGTGCGTTGTATAGCGATGATTGCGATCTAGACGTCGGATAGATGGGCATGATTACGGATACGATGATGAGAATGCTCAAAGAAAGGAAGATCTTAGATGCCCAAAACAGAAAGGAAAAGTCTAAAAGTACTAAGGCCGTAGCGGCGAAAAAAGCGAAACATGAGTTCGCAGCCAAGTCGGCATGCACTCTGACCCGACCTTCGGGGAGTTTCGCGACCATAGCGAAACTCAATGCAACTCCCATACCACCAGTAGCTGCACCACAACCACGGATCGTTCCAACTAAAACCCGCAAACCAAGAATGTTCACCAAGTACTTACAATGAGTGTTTGGTGCCAACCTTACCACCATAATAGGCAAAGCTCGCACTGCTATACCATCCAACTATTCATTTTCCAAATATGCAACGTCTAAAACTACTGCCCATAATTGGATACAATGTTAACTCATTGTAAAGTATAGTCAGCCGAACATCTCTTTAATCTGTTAAAAGCTAATCAACCTGACATTGTCTTTTTTAGCGAATCCTGTCTGACAAACAAAAATAATATTTCCTTTAAGGATTTCTCTATTTTCAGATCAGACGGCACCAATGGAAAGACCATCAACTGCACCAAGATCGTGGTTCCGAATATAAAGGTATTTGAGGCCACCGGAGTCATAATCCAATTGACCCCAACGGAGTCACTAATGGTCCTGAGCATTTTTATAGTGATAGTGCCCACATATGTCATGATCTCGAAGTGCATAATGCGCTTTTATCAAGACATACTTATGTAGCTCATAGGTGGTGACTTCAATGCAAGACACCCTATGTGGCGAGACACTGAATGGCTAGAGGAAATCGCGGACAGGCACTCCCTGGTCGTGATTTCACAGCCCAATCCTACTTTGCCAAGGACCCCATCGACACTCGATTTCTTCCTGGCTACCACAAACCGGGTAAACATCATACCAGAGATCCGGAACTATTCCTGCGAAACGCTAAGGAGTGATTTTGAACACGAGGTGGTCAAACTGGTAATTAACTTTGATCATCCCATATTTACCAACAGCCGCCGACCAGAAGACTTCGTCAACCTACATCAGTTGGATGTAGCCAGAATACACGATGACGTACTGAAAACATCCGCGTACCACCAACGACACGGGACCTCTCTAATGTGGAGATCGATACTTCGATTGAAGGACTTGAGTACTCAATCAACAACGCCTTACACCAGCAAAAAAAACCGAGGACAAGCTGAGACAGGTAGAGTCACTTACCAGTCCACATTCAACATTTTTATCACCACAGGCAAAGGCTGAGGAAGAGATTCCAGCAAAAACAATACCGGGAGTTGAGTACACGAGGTAGCGACTATCAAGCAGTTCTCAGTGAGTTGAACTGCACGAACATCATGTTTCGGGATGCGGTACAAACGCACAACTGGAGAACAGCAGAAATACAGCGCAGAATACAGCAGGACCCGACACGTTCCGACAAATCCACTACATCATCGGTAAGAGGAAGAAGCTGCTACAATGACAACAAACGAAGGAGACACAAACCCACCAGCGGAGAAGGCCGAAGAAATTACTGAAATTATTCAACGTAGCACAACGAGGAAGGCAGCCGCAGCCGACAAAATCTCGAATTTCGTCCTGAAACGAATGCCACAAACGGTGATAATACTTCTTACCATCATTATGAACAATTGTATCAATAATTATTACTTTCCCAACAAGTGGAAAGTACCTAAAATTGTTGCAATACCAAAAAAAAGAGAATGCTGCAAGTGTTTCAGGGTACCAGCATATATGGCTATTGACGAAAGTTCTCAATTGTTGGGCGTCACAGGCAACCACTGGCGCAAAGGACCGTAGTCAGATACCTAGGGATCTGGCTAGATCAATATCTATATTTTAACAAACATGTAGATGCTGCTCTGGCCCGAGCCCGCGGCGCATTCCATTTCGATAAGCACGGTCTGATACAAAATGAAAATGCGGTACCGTTCCTCTTCCACATCGCCCTTTCAACTGTGGATGGGCGACTCAACCACAACCGTTCCGTCGCACAACGAGCTGAGGAAGGTCGCCACCGGTTCAGTACGGCGGTATCAAGGCGAGATGTTCGGAATGTTGCAATGCAACACCGAAAATTCTGTTGGCTGTGCATTGAGGGAACTCCATCACATCATTGAACCCTTTAGACCCTGGTTAGGGAAAGGGTAGTGCGTATCCCCTTATGGGGCGCAGTCGGTCTGTATCTTGCAGCGGATTAGTTCAGCTGCAACCTATGGCCGAACTACGTATCTTAGGTAGTTTTTAAGGTAGTTTTGTAAGCTGTACATATGTATAAATAAAAAAAAAAAAAAAAACGTATACACATTTGTTAAACTGTGTGTATTTATGTGTATACACCTGTTTATAATCTAAGTATATGTATATATTTATGCGTATAGCACTATATGTATATACATGTATAGGTTTTAAAATAAAATAGTTCTGTTATTAAGTTTTTTCAAAGTTTTCTTAATTTTAAATTGTAAAGTCATGCATAATTTTAATCATATGCATATGCATTGTTAGGTTAAGTCAAAAGATATAGTTTAAGATTAAGTTTAGCTTAGAGTGCCCGTCCAGGGCCAGTAAGTTAGAAGTAGTAACACTATTCGTTCAACTAGTTTTAAGCATTTTTGTCTAGTATTTAAGTTATGGTATGAATTAATGTTAATAAAGATTAATTGAAAATGAAAAAATGACCAATATAAGCAATATCCTGGAGTACCTGGTAGCGCAGAAACTAAAGCGATGGCACGAATTACTTCATCAGCTCCATCAGTTATCTTTCGGAGAGTATGAGTATTTCCAGAAGATGTTGGAATGGAGAGATATGCCTGCACGAACGATTGTACAATTAAATGTTTTCTGTTATATCGCTTTTCGAGGTTATCCCAAGCCTCTACGTAGTTTGGTTATTTAATTTGCTGCATTACCGCGTAAAAATGATCTCAAGTAACGAAACTTTTGTGAACAACTCATCGATGGGTTGCTTTCTACAAATCCAAGAAACAAATCTCTAAATGCAAAAGCCAATCTTTGTAATCCCCGGAAAAACATGGTATGGACAATTTGGGTAATTTTATTGTATTACTATGGAGAGTTTGTGAAGTGTCTGCGACAAACGGATTTGCGTTCATGTTAGAGTCGACTGGTTTTGAATTTTCTTCATCAAGTTTACTTAGACGATTGTGAATCATGGAAAGAGCTACAGATTGTGCAATTGATTCCGCGAAAGCTAACGATCGTGTAATGCACCCTTTAGCACGGCCACGTTTATGCTTTATGGTATTTATTGCCCTAGCGGCCATTATATCAAAATTGATAATAAGGAATTCGGTACCGTTGCCGATCACAATTCACACAACATGATATATCACTAAATTCGATATTTGACTATGAGCAGGTGCAGTTAAAGAATCATATGCACATATCCATAACTTCATAATATTTAATTATTTTAAGCTCTTACTAGTGAAGCATGCCTCAACACGAGTAGCACAACAATCACGTGCACAAAACGTCTTGTCAAACACAAGGCAAAAAGTAACGAATTAAATTTACGTAATTATTCAATCAAATTAAATGTTTTAATTAATGTTCAATTGCAATCATCTGCGCACGAAGGACCATGAAATGCTCAAATGCAGAAATATTAGTTATTTAAATAAGAGTATAACAGATTTTATTTTTATGCACATATATTTAATGCTTACTAAGTACCAACGTGTTACCTCAACGACGATGAAACAGCAAAAGAGAAAGAGCACTTAATGCACTCCAATATAAAGTATGACTGAGAATAATTCTAAATTCTACATTCTCTTATACAAATACTAAGCTCTCAATAATAATTACTCATGATTTGAGAGCAGCTCAATAATGTAATGTACTGAAGTTTCGTAATGTTTCTGCTACAAAAACGTTTTCGTTATCTAGAATTATAATCTTTGGTTTAATCATCATCCTCACAAAATTACTATTAATTCGGTAGATCACACACGGTCGTACGAGATATTGTAAATAAGTACAGATATGAGGGGACTGTGAAAAAAAGAACGGAAGAGGGCGAAAACGAATATTATCTGAGGCCGTTTTGACATAACATCCTCGTAACCTCGACATAACATTCTCTCTCTTAAAACTCAAGGCGAATGCCAGTGTTTCCGCAAGAGTTTGCTTTCCGGCCATTCTGACAGCCAATTGCAGTTTCTCATTCTCAAAGACTTATTGATCATGATCCGTTCTTCTCCAGAATTCGGGTAGGGAAAATGGGAAGCTTCTATAATCTGCTGCAAAATTGACCTATACCTGGTGCATGTGATTGTCCCCGAAACGCATCTCAGATAGTCTGGAGCAGTTCTGCTTTCGGTATATTGGCCATGGTGTTTAGCCCTCAAAGGCTGGATGATGCATTTCTTTCCGTCCTGGGCAACCTGTGTCTCGAAGTTTATGCTTTCTTAAGTTTTTGAGTTCCTCAACTAGATCTTCAATTTGGTTAGTGAATTTTTGATAGTTTCGATATTCTCTAATTGGGTTCCGACTTTCATTTCCAGAATTACCATGTTGTTATCTACCTTGTCGACCTTGCGTTCTATTACTTCAAACTTTGGTTCAAGCGTATTCTAAATAATTTTTGTGCTCTTCCAAAGCATTCTTTTGCTCTTCGATCAGTCTTCTTCTTTTCTTCGAGAATATTCTTCAGTTGTCTTAACATTGTGTCCATATCAATGCCAACAATTTAAAAGGGTCTTCACCGTCCGCCCTCACTGCTTCTTGCAACGGAATCGTCAAACCACTCTTCCCTATAGATGTATTGTGATTCCGCTTGCCTAGCTCTGCCTTCAGCAGAACCAGAGTTAGATTTCCAATTTGCGATGGTGCTATCCCACTTCTGATACTTCTTAATTAGCAAGATTTCTCATATTCACTCACACTTGTCTGGAAAAATCAGTAATAATCATATATAAATAATATGGGTAGCGCTACAGCCAGTAGAGGGCCAGGGCCTAGTTTCGCAGCAACCACTCGTGTTATGCGTGCTATTGCTCTATCACGAGTGGAAGGGACCTTACAGTTTTATGCCGACTCCGAACGGCCAAGTTTGGGCAGCTTTTTCCAGACAGTTATACTCTTTGAGCATTGTCAGCGACTCGAAAGAGGTGGGGCCGTGAAAAGTATTTCTTGTCGTACTATGAATCGAAGCGTTAGACAGGTAGGTCCAAGTGCGTAGGAGTCGACGCACATAACCACAACGCCACGCGCCATCACAATCAGTAGCCCACGAAAATGGCGGCTCGTTCGTGAATGCCCACACAATTCGTGAATTTGACATTCATCAGGAATTATTTTGG
Source organism: Eristalis pertinax (assembly GCA_907269125.1). Lineage (NCBI taxonomy): Eukaryota > Metazoa > Arthropoda > Insecta > Diptera > Syrphidae > Eristalis > Eristalis pertinax. The sequence goes on from OU026149.1 coordinate 62,622,865, forward strand.
GGTCTGTGTTCGTGAATTATAATAACTTATCCAAATTATAGATTTTGTTGAAAGATTTATCGTCTGAAAATATAAAATGTTACAAGAAAGTTTATCAAATTAAATACCTATCAATTTGTATGATTAGATTGTATATTTGCATATATTGTATCAGGCCAACTGTATATGATTACGGGTTGTGTTATTAATTGATTATTACAAAAAAGTACAGACAATTTTTTATTTTATTAAAGAATATAACAAAAGAAATAAAATACAAATTTTTTAAATTTATGCGTGATTTGTTTTTTTACATTTCAGACAATAGGTGTATATTATTATGCCCAATAATAAAATAAAATAAATTACAACAATAATCCAAGATCCAGTAATTTATCGGGATCTCTATCCTGATCATTAGAATTATCTCCTCATATCCACCATTAGGTGTTCATTTCAGTGTTACATGTTGGTATATCTGAAAGTAATTTATAATCAATAGCCTTGCCTAATAAGCAAATCAAATTTATTTTTGTAAATCAATTTTAAGTAATGAGATTAAGGCCCCGATTGCGAGTGTCGATTGTCGATTAAATCGATAGTCGACAAATTTGTCGACTGAAATCTACTTTGGTATAGTTTAACTCAGTCGACTAAGAATCGTATTATTGTGAATTAAAAACACGTTGTGAATGTGAAATTTCTCAATTCGTGTTTACATTGTGGTCCATAACTTAGAGGGAGATGTAATCGAAGATATGGACTTTGACGGTACAATGTAAACGTTAACTTGTGTGCGTATCGAAACAAATTGCGTGTGGAAATTACTCATATGAATTAATAGATTAATAGATTTTGTTTTTTATGTGAAACTAATATTGTTCGAAGATAGAGTTATAATAAGAAATGTTTTAGAGAGACAACATATCCATACAAATCAGGGCGTAAGTGTGAAAAAAAAGTGATATTCAACCGATTTTATTAATGGATTCCATATTAATAAACATTTCCAATAAAATGAATCGATTTGGAAAAGTATTGTGCCCTTCTGCCGTTCATAAATAAAAATTGTACCCTAAAGTAAAGGTCACCAAGAAATTACATTCTTGTATAAAGATCGATTTTCGTCGGCACGGTAACTTCATGCACAAACTTCAAAAATGATGTGACTGTTGCACTCGTAGGAGGGAAAGAGAAAGGAGTATATGTCAAACAAGATAATACTACCAACAAAGCACTTAATTTTTCCGTTGATCAGGACTGTTTTATTATGACCAAGGATCAAAATATTTCATGTAGCCATAATATAATACACCTAATGATTCGATGCCAACAACCCGATCATATTTCCGCAAATAACTAAAATCTTTCGTAGTAAGCCATAGAACAAATACTGACTACAATGTATTGACCCGAACCGACAAAGCGATATTCGATGATAACTTCCTTTAGGTCGACCCGCAAGAAAAAATGGAGGTACTAGCCGCAGTCTTTCAGTAAGTGTATAAGGTGAATGAGAGTCTTCGTCCGAACCATGGCCTGGAGAACTGCGTACAATCTAGCAAATCGCAACTTCGAGAAGACACGCAACAATAGCGATCTGAGAACATCGGATTTGTCGTGTTCAATGACGATAACATGGCAGATAATGTCATCGCCGACGTAGGGGCTCATCCCCCGTTCGTATCGAAGACAGAGCTCCAAGCGATCTTCGAATCAATAAAGAAGAAAAAGTCAGTTGGAATCGATGGGATCTCGAACATTGTGCTAAGATATCATCCCCTAGTTATATCCCCCGTTAATACGTACACTATCCTGTTTAACAATGTTCTGAATAATGCACATTATCCGGAGCACTGCGGGCAGTGCGTATCGGTCTTTGTCTTGCAGCTGATTAGATGCAATTCTATTAGCCGCAACCAGAGATGGCAGTAATGTAACCTTTTTTCGAATAACATTTGTTACGTCCGCTACGTCATTGGGTAGTTAATGTAGTATACGTAACAAAATGTAGTAGGCGTAGTGTTAAGTGTCAAAATGTAGTTGAGATGTCAATTTAACAGCAGTTCAGTTCTGTTTTGTGAAATTCATGCATGACATGGTGACTGGTGTGAGGACGATGGTTGTGAAAGTGGAGGTATGTTGCCAAAGACATATTGTAGTCAAGACAACATACGGGAATTTTATAGTAGATTTATTAAACATACCCGCATCTATTGAAAGAGTTTTATCACACTGTTCATTCGTGTATACTAAACATACATACATTTCAAGTTTAATGTTTTCTGGACTGTAAAACTATTAATCAAAACACCGAGGGAACTTTAATTGCAGTTAAGAGGCGAAGATGAGATCGATGATGCCCATAGAAAACTCCTCCAACGATGAAAAAACCTGTATTCAAGAAAAAAAAGTGTTTATTTGGTTACCAATTTCGATGTTTACACTGCTGTGGTCACGATCCAAATGGCAGAGAAATCAGTCGATCGAGGACTCTACCAAAATAACCGCTTGCTGATGCGAATCACAGATAACAATGCAGATTTGAGAATTACATATGAGTGATGAAGATAGTATTACATTATAGAACTATGATTACAAAAGAGATAGGATTACAATATACATAGATGGGATTGACCTTGAAATTGCTACGATCGCTGAATAATGTACATTCTCATAGACAATAGACGAGAGAGAAATATAGGGTAAGTTTGCATTGTTCGGTAATGTTGAGCAAATTATACAATATCAAATTAACAAAATAACAAAAAAACAGGAATAACAATTATGATGCATATGTATATATCATGTTCTGGAACATCCCGCCGCCCTTGAACGAAGTTTCAGCATACTGGTAATTTCGCCAACTTGTGTATCGGCCTTGGTAGATTTCCATTCGCAGTCTTTAGTGTGACAACACGAACACGCCCGTCCTTCCCCGGATGAGTCTCTATTATACGTCCCATGGCCCACTTTCCTGGTGGTAGATCGGCATCCTTGATTACGACGAGATCGTTGACTTTAAAATCGACTTGTATCTGCTGCCATCGAGGTCGCTGCTGAAGTGACGTTAAGTATTCCACATGCCATCGTTTCCAATAGCCTTAGAGCTTACTTTGGAGTTGTTACCAACAAGAAAGGCGATTAGTTGGTACTTCTTGTGATGGCTCAGGTACGGCTGCGTAAGATTCTCCTAAAAAGAAATGGGCAAGTGTTAATGGATCTAAGTCGTGGTCCGATATTGGACACAAAGGTCGCGAGTTGAGGACGGCTTCAATTTGAGTGAGAAGCGTATAATATTGCTCAAACGTATAAATATTTGACCCAATTACACGGCGCAGATGCTGTTTCACCGACTTTACTCCGGCCTCCCACAAACCGCCGAAATGTGGTGCCGAAGGCGGAATAATGTGCCACGTAATGCCGTCACGAGCCAGAGATTCTGCCACAATCGAATTAAAGTTGTCGGACAAGACGAGCTAATGCATTTCTGATAGCTCCCGAGCGGCTCCGCGAAAGTTCGTGGCGTTATCAGAATAGAGATGAGATGGTTTACCACGGCGAGCAACAAAACGTCGAAATGCGGCAAGGAACGCGTCGGTAGTTAGGTCACTCACCAGTAATCAGTGGATGGCCTTTGACACCAAACACACAAAAAGCGATATGTACGCTTTCGAAAAACTTGCAACCGCAATTCACAAATGCTCTAGCGTGTTCGATTCGTTGGCAAGGAAGATTTCCCATTAGTTGTGAAGCTGTAGCTTTACGTTGGCGAAAACAAGGAATGCACTCAAAGGTGATCTTACGATTAAATTACGACAACCGAGGACCCAATATTCTTGGCGTATTAGGGCGAAGAGCGTGGAAACTCCAGGTTGAAGATATCGATTATGCGCGTCGAGAACGATCAACCTTGTGATTGCGTGACCTTTAGGTAAGATTATTGGGTGTTTGGTGTTATACGCGACGTTTGCTTGTTGGATCCGTCTCCCGACGCGTAAAATATTTTCGTGATCTACTCGTACGAATGGAGAGAGGTTTAATAATTTCTTATGTGCAGAACCTTTGTTGGTATTAGTATTTTTCGTGCAGTCACCGAAATACTGATTCTGTAGCCATTTAATAATTGTTATTTGGGCCTTGTGGACAGCTTTTGGTTGCAGAAAACTGACTGAAGCTGCCTCCCTCTTCCGACATCTAGCGATGAAGCGTTGGCATCTAGCTACGGTTCGAAGAAGAATGTGCCAAGAAGAAATTCTGTTTGCAAGCGAGTCGAATGGATGTTCCTGGTCCTGTGTTGTAGGGTAGGATTGAGCTGCAACATTTCTTATTTCTTCCGCACATTTGGGGTCTTCTGCTGCTTCCTCAATGATTGACCAACTGTCGAAACTCCCTCGAAGACAGGTTGGGCCATTCCCCCAAATGGGATGTCCTGTCAACTGAGACGGCGATATTCCTCGTGAAGCGCAGTCTGCTGGGTTGCACTCTGAACTCACATGAAACCACCTATTTCTTGGAATAGTGTACAGAATTTCCGCTGTGCGATTCGCTATAAAGACATTCCAACGGCGGGGTGGAGAAGACAGCCAGGACAGAACGATCTTTGAGTCTGACCAAGCATATACATCCTTGAATGTTAATTTTAAAGACCTCTGGACTGATTCAAGTAGTCTAGCGAGTAGGAGAGCGGCACAGAGTTCTAGGCGAGGGATACTTATCTGATTGACGAGATTTTGCAGCCACAATGGTTGTTTGAAATGTTCCATTTGGGAGTTCGTATCGAGAGAATATGACGGCGGCGTATGCAGATGTTGATACGTCAGAAAACCCGTGCAATTGGAACGAAGAATACGATAAACTGATGTTTCTAGGGATTTTAAGCTGTGTAAACAGCGGTAGTTCCTCACGAAATTGACACCATTTTTTAGCGATTGGAGGTGAAATTTCGTCATCCCAATCCAATTTTAGGAGCCACAGTTCTTGGAAGACGATTTTTAGTTGGATGACGGCGGGTGGAGGGCAGGGCCTGTGCATGCAGGGCAAAGTTGTTGACTGCTCTCAACTTGGTGAGATGCCCTCTGGATAGCCTTTACAGCAACCGCTTAGAGGTGAACCAATGTGTGCAGCGGCCCCTTGTCCAGGGGTTTAAGCTAGGACCCGGTCCTCCAGGTTTGGGTGTAACTTCCCCACCGTGCAAAAAAAATTAAGAGTTCAGGAACGGCAACAAGCCTCGGATACGGATGACTCTACTGCTGACGACCATGGACAACGAAATAAGGACAACAATTTTCGGTTTTGCACGTGGAATGTGAGGTCTCTTAACAGACCACGTGCAGCCGATGAACTTGTGGAGGCCCTAGAATCTTATAAGGCAGACATCACTGCCATTCAGGCAGTGCAATGGGATGGGCCGGTCAAAAAGAGGATGAAAAACTGCTATATTTATTACGGTGATTGCTACAAAGAGAGAAGGCAGCGCTTGTTTGGGTGCGGGTTTGTTGTTCGAGGCAGACTCAGGCAAGAAGTTTTAAGCTTTAAATGCATAAGTGAGCGCCTCATAACAATCCGCATCAAGGCTACATTCGGCAACATCAGCCTAAACCGCGCCCACGCCCCAACGGAGGATAAAGATGACGATAGCAAGAATGACTTTTATGATCTCCTAGAAAGGACATACGATCAATGCCCCAGCCCATGATCGTTCTAGAAAACTTCAACGCAAAGCTGGATAAGGGAGACGTCTTTGCTAGAGTCATCGGGAAGCACAGCCTACATGACAACACGTCCGAGAACGGACTCAGGCTATTGGACTTCGTGACGGGGAGAAACCTCTCTGTAGCCAGCACACATTTCCCTCACCTCAATATTCACAAAGGGACCTGGCGATCAATCAACCGTCAACCAGGTTGATCACATTGCGATCGACGTCAGACACTCCTCCAGTATTCTCGATGTCCGAACGTTCCGAGGAGCCAACATCGACTCGGATCATTTCCTTGTTGTAGCCAAGGTAAGAGCACGGGTATCGAAAGGACAACGGAGTAGAGCAAGACCAAAACAGTTTGACGTCGCAAAACTACAATCGCAATTGACCGCTAGGTACTTTGCCGATCGAGTCTCCCTGAAGCTCTCAGAGAGTCCAACCCTGCCTGGCGAAACAATCGACGAACAATGGAACCGTTGTCAAAACGCCATCAGAGAAGCTGCCTCTGATGTGTTAGGTTTTAAAAAGCCGCCCAGAAAAAACCCCTGGTTTGACAACGAGTGCAGGCAGGCGCATCTAGCGAAGCAAGCGGCATATAAGGCGACGCTGGACAGAAGGACGAGAGCGGTTCGTGAGCTCTACGAACTTAAAAGAAGGGAAAAGCACCGGCTTCTCAGAAAGAAGAAGAAAGAGCATGAGAAGCGCGTGATCGAAGGGATGAAGAGGTGTTATGGCGGAAATGATATCCGAAAGTTCTACCAACGGATGAAACAATTATCCCATGGGCATAAACTTCGGACAGAAGCCTGTCGGGACGAAGATGGGCAACTAGTAATGGAGTCGCAGTCTATACTGAGAATCTGGAAAGATCACTTCTGTAGACTGTTAAACAGGGAGGAAGACACCAATACCGCTGTCAGGCAGAATGTTCCACTCCACACAATGGACGATGATGGAAGAGAATTCCGTCCCCCCGACCTAGACGAAGTCAAGATATCTATATCGAGACTAAAGTCGAACAAAGCTGCTGGTGCAGACGGACTGCCTGCTGAACTCTTTAAAGCAGCTGGAGACGAGATGGTAGGCCTGAAACCATTCGTGAATAACCTGATAGGTCCTTACCAGTGCGGTTTCAGTCCTCCATCGACCAAATTTTCACACTACGGCAGCTCCTGGAAAAAACCCAAGAGATGCAAATCGACACCCATCACCTATTCGTTGATTTCAATGCCGCATATGACAGCGTGCATAGAGACGAGCTATACAACGCATGTCTAATTTTGACATTCCTGCCAAACTCTTCAGATTGGGGCTCAAGAGGCAATTGAGTAGTAGAGCTCTCTCTCGAAGGACCAAGCTAACAGTATATAAGACCCTCATCATCCCTGTCCTGCTCTATGGCGCAGAAGCCTGGACAGTCTCAAGAGCAGATGAAGAAGTCCTTGGTCTTTTCGAGAGAAAAGTTCTGCGTTCCATCTTTGGTCCTGTTTGCGTTGATGGTTTTTGGAGAAGAAGATACAACCATGAACTGTACGGGCTGTACAGCGACATGAGCCTAGTCAGGCGTCTACGGATTTAGCGCCGAAGATGGCTAGGCCATGTAGAGCGCATGGACAACACTGCTCCAGCCCGAAGAGTCTTCGACTCCGAACCAGTGGGACAACGCAATAGAGGACGCCCACGAAACCGATGGCGCCAACAAGTGGAGAAGGACCTCAACCAAATTGGTGCGCGAAATAGGAGAGAGCTGGCTAAAGATCGTCCCAGCTGGAGAAGCTTGTTGACTGAGGCCCAGGTCCACCCCGGACTGTAGTACCACTAGAAGAAGAAGAAGAACCGCGGGTGCAAGAAAACCAAGGGGATCGAAAATTCGTGCAACTTGCTGAACAATTTAGACGAAAACTAAATAAATCGCTTTGAGAGTTCCAGTAGAGTCCGAGCACTTTAGTCCACGAATCCGCCCCAGTATCTAAAGAAATGGGGTTTACGGAAAACGGATTCGATTAAGTTCCATACCACCTTTACTAAGAAGTTCAATTAATGATTTCTTTTTGGAGCTGGCTTCAGGCAACGTGTTACCGCCCGAGACAACGTCGTCAACATGAAAATCATTTAGAATGATTGCCGAAGCTATTGGGAATTCTTCGGCATAATCCCGCGCGAGTTGTTCTAACGCTCGTACCGACAAATAAGGTGCGCATGAAGTGCCATAAGTAAGACTCTCCTAAAAAGAAATGGGCAAGTGTTAATGGATCTAAGTCGTGGTCCGATATTGGACACAAAGGTCGCGAGTTGAGGACGGCTTCAATTTGAGTGAGAAGCGTATAATATTGCTCAAACGTATAAATATTTGACCCAATTACACGGCGCAGATGCTGTTTCACCGACTTTACTCCGGCCTCCCACAAACCGCCGAAATGTGGTGCCGAAGGCGGAATAATGTGCCACGTAATGCCGTCACGAGCCAGAGATTCTGCCACAATCGAATTAAAGTTGTCGGACAAGACGAGCTAATGCATTTCTGATAGCTCCCGAGCGGCTCCGCGAAAGTTCGTGGCGTTATCAGAATAGAGATGAGATGGTTTACCACGGCGAGCAACAAAACGTCGAAATGCGGCAAGGAACGCGTCGGTAGTTAGGTCACTCACCAGTAATCAGTGGATGGCCTTTGACACCAAACACACAAAAAGCGATATGTACGCTTTCGAAAAACTTGCAACCGCAATTCACAAATGCTCTAGCGTGTTCGATTCGTTGGCAAGGAAGATTTCCCATTAGTTGTGAAGCTGTAGCTTTACGTTGGCGAAAACAAGGAATGCACTCAAAGGTGATCTTACGATTAAATTACGACAACCGAGGACCCAATATTCTTGGCGTATTAGGGCGAAGAGCGTGGAAACTCCAGGTTGAAGATATCGATTATGCGCGTCGAGAACGATCAACCTTGTGATTGCTTGACCTTTAGGTAAGATTATTGGGTGTTTGGTGTTATACGCGACGTTTGCTTGTTGGATCCGTCTCCCGACGCGTAAAATATTTTCGTGATCTACTCGTACGAATGGAGAGAGGTTTAATAATTTCTTATGTGCAGAACCTTTGTTGGTATTAGTATTTTTCGTGCAGTCACCGAAATACTGATTCTGTAGCCATTTAATAATTGTTATTTGGGCCTTGTGGACAGCTTTTGGTTGCAGAAAACTGACTGAAGCTGCCTCCCTCTTCCGACATCTAGCGATGAAGCGTTGGCATCTAGCTACGGTTCGAAGAAGAATGTGCCAAGAAGAAATTCTGTTTGCAAGCGAGTCGAATGGATGTTCCTGGTCCTGTGTTGTAGGGTAGGATTGAGCTGCAACATTTCTTATTTCTTCCGCACATTTGGGGTCTTCTGCTGCTTCCTCAATGATTGACCAACTGTCGAAACTCCCTCGAAGACAGGTTGGGCCATTCCCCCAAATGGGATGTCCTGTCAACTGAGACGGCGATATTCCTCGTGAAGCGCAGTCTGCTGGGTTGCACTCTGAACTCACATGAAACCACCTATTTCTTGGAATAGTGTACAGAATTTCCGCTGTGCGATTCGCTATAAAGACATTCCAACGGCGGGGTGGAGAAGACAGCCAGGACAGAACGATCTTTGAGTCTGACCAAGCATATACATCCTTGAATGTTAATTTTAAAGACCTCTGGACTGATTCAAGTAGTCTAGCGAGTAGGAGAGCGGCACAGAGTTCTAGGCGAGGGATACTTATCTGATTGACGAGATTTTGCAGCCACAATGGTTGTTTGAAATGTTCCATTTGGGAGTTCGTATCGAGAGAATATGACGGCGGCGTATGCAGATGTTGATACGTCAGAAAACCCGTGCAATTGGAACGAAGAATACGATAAACTGATGTTTCTAGGGATTTTAAGCTGTGTAAACAGCGGTAGTTCCTCACGAAATTGACACCATTTTTTAGCGATTGGAGGTGAAATTTCGTCATCCCAATCCAATTTTAGGAGCCACAGTTCTTGGAAGACGATTTTTAGTTGGATGACGGCGGGTGGAGGGCAGGGCCTGTGCATGCAGGGCAAAGTTGTTGACTGCTCTCAACTTGGTGAGATGCCCTCTGCATAGCCTTTACAGCAACCGCTTAGAGGTGAACCAATGAGTGCAGCGGCCCCTTGTCCAGGGGTTTAAGCTAGGACCCGGTCCTCCAGGTTTGGGTGTAAATTCCCCACCGTGCAAAAAAAATTAAGAGTTCAGGAACGGCAACAAGCCTCGGATACGGATGACTCTAGTGCTGACGACCATGGACAACGAAATAAGGACAACAATTTTCGGTTTTGCACGTGGAATGTGAGGTCTCTTAACAGACCACGTGCAGCCGATGAACTTGTGGAGGCCCTAGAATCTTATAAGGCAGACATCACTGCCATTCAGGCAGTGCAATGGGATGGGCCGGTCAAAAAGAGGATGAAAAACTGCTACATTTATTACGGTGATTGCTACAAAGAGAGAAGGCAGCGCTTGTTTGGGTGCGGGTTTGTTGTTCGAGGCAGACTCAGGCAAGAAGTTTTAAGCTTTAAATGCATAAGTGAGCGCCTCATAACAATCCGCATCAAGGCTACATTCGGCAACATCAGCCTAAACCGCGCCCACGCCCCAACGGAGGATAAAGATGACGATAGCAAGAATGACTTTTATGATCTCCTAGAAAGGACATACGATCAATGCCCCAGCCCATGATCGTTCTAGAAAACTTCAACGCAAAGCTGGATAAGGGAGACGTCTTTGCTAGAGTCATCGGGAAGCACAGCCTACATGACAACACGTCCGAGAACGGACTCAGGCTATTGGACTTCGTGACGGGGAGAAACCTCTCTGTAGCCAGCACACATTTCCCTCACCTCAATATTCACAAAGGGACCTGGCGATCAATCAACCGTCAACCAGGTTGATCACATTGCGATCGACGTCAGACACTCCTCCAGTATTCTCGATGTCCGAACGTTCCGAGGAGCCAACATCGACTCGGATCATTTCCTTGTTGTAGCCAAGGTAAGAGCACGGGTATCGAAAGGACAACGGAGTAGAGCAAGACCAAAACAGTTTGACGTCGCAAAACTACAATCGCAATTGACCGCTAGGTACTTTGCCGATCGAGTCTCCCTGAAGCTCTCAGAGAGTCCAACCCTGCCTGGCGAAACAATCGACGAACAATGGAACCGTTGTCAAAACGCCATCAGAGAAGCTGCCTCTGATGTGTTAGGTTTTAAAAAGCCGCCCAGAAAAAACCCCTGGTTTGACAACGAGTGCAGGCAGGCGCATCTAGCGAAGCAAGCGGCATATAAGGCGACGCTGGACAGAAGGACGAGAGCGGTTCGTGAGCTCTACGAACTTAAAAGAAGGGAAAAGCACCGGCTTCTCAGAAAGAAGAAGAAAGAGCATGAGAAGCGCGTGATCGAAGGGATGAAGAGGTGTTATGGCGGAAATGATATCCGAAAGTTCTACCAACGGATGAAACAATTATCCCATGGGCATAAACTTCGGACAGAAGCCTGTCGGGACGAAGATGGGCAACTAGTAATGGAGTCGCAGTCTATACTGAGAATCTGGAAAGATCACTTCTGTAGACTGTTAAACAGGGAGGAAGACACCAATACCGCTGTCAGGCAGAATGTTCCACTCCACACAATGGACGATGATGGAAGAGAATTCCGTCCCCCCGACCTAGACGAAGTCAAGATATCTATATCGAGACTAAAGTCGAACAAAGCTGCTGGTGCAGACGGACTGCCTGCTGAACTCTTTAAAGCAGCTGGAGACGAGATGGTAGGCCTGAAACCATTCGTGAATAACCTGATATGAACCGCATATGACAGCGTGCATAGAGACGAGCTATACAACGCATGTCTAATTTTGACATTCCTGCCAAACTCTTCAGATTGGGGCTCAAGAGGCAATTGAGTAGTAGAGCTCTCTCTCGAAGGACCAAGCTAACAGTATATAAGACCCTCATCATCCCTGTCCTGCTCTATGGCGCAGAAGCCTGGACAGTCTCAAGAGCAGATGAAGAAGTCCTTGGTCTTTTCGAGAGAAAAGTTCTGCGTTCCATCTTTGGTCCTGTTTGCGTTGATGGTTTTTGGAGAAGAAGATACAACCATGAACTGTACGGGCTGTACAGCGACATGAGCCTAGTCAGGCGTCTACGGATTTAGCGCCGAAGATGGCTAGGCCATGTAGAGCGCATGGACAACACTGCTCCAGCCCGAAGAGTCTTCGACTCCGAACCAGTGGGACAACGCAATAGAGGACGCCCACGAAACCGATGGCGCCAACAAGTGGAGAAGGACCTCAACCAAATTGGTGCGCGAAATAGGAGAGAGCTGGCTAAAGATCGTCCCAGCTGGAGAAGCTTGTTGACTGAGGCCCAGGTCCACCCCGGACTGTAGTACCACTAGAAGAAGAAGAAGAACCGCGGGTGCAAGAAAACCAAGGGGATCGAAAATTCGTGCAACTTGCTGAACAATTTAGACGAAAACTAAATAAATCGCTTTGAGAGTTCCAGTAGAGTCCGAGCACTTTAGTCCACGAATCCGCCCCAGTATCTAAAGAAATGGGGTTTACGGAAAACGAATTCGATTAAGTTCCATACCACCTTTACTAAGAAGTTCAATTAATGATTTCTTTTTGGAGCTGGCTTCAGGCAACGTGTTACCGCCCGAGACAACGTCGTCAACATGAAAATCATTTAGAATGATTGCCGAAGCTATTGGGAATTCTTCGGCATAATCCCGCGCGAGTTGTTCTAACGCTCGTACCGACAAATAAGGTGCGCATGAAGTGCCATAAGTAACCGTGTGTAAACGGAAATGTTCCAATGGCTCTGAGGGTGATTTTCGTCACACAATGCGTTGATATTCCGAATCTTCATCAGACACAAGGATTTGCCGGAACATTTTTACTATGTCCGCTGTAAACAAAAATTGATGCCGGCGAAAGCGAACACAAACTGAAAATAGATTTCGTTGAATTGGTGGTCCTATAAGCAAAGAGTCGTTGAGTGAGTTCTCAGCAGTATCATTGTAGGAACCGTCGAAAACTACGTTCAACTTTGTGGTACTACTATCCGGTCTCAAAATCGCATGGTGGGGGAGGTAGAAGACGTTACGCTTTCCAATTTCCGAAGAGGGGACCTTAGACATATGCCCAAGTGACAAGTACTCATCGAGAAATTTAGAATAGATCTTGAAGAGATTCTCGTCCTTGTTGAATTTTCTCTCCATCGAGAAAAGACGCAAGACGGCTCCATTCAACGTGTTGGCAAACTGCGGTGGTGACTTAAAGGGAAGTTTCGCGATGTATCTTCCCTCCGCGTTGCGACGATGAGTTTTGAGAAAATGCTGGTCAATTTCTCGATTCTCCATTGACATATTAGATTTGGAGCCTATTTCTTCTATCATCCAAAATGATTGAAGAATGGCGTCGACATCCACCAATGAATGAAACGAATATGTTCTTGGTATTGCCTGTAGGGGTAACTTTCCAGCCAGCACGTAACCGAAAATTGTTTTCTGTGCGATTGGATACCCATTTTTGCTATGCACCACATCGCCTTGCAATATTTCCCAAACTTTGTCAGCACCCAGCAGCACGTCAACGGTCTTTGTCTTGTTGAAATGAGGATCGGCGAGGTCCAGACGATGCAGATAATCCCAGTCTTCAATTGGGAACGATAATCCCAGTCTTCAATTGTGGTTACCATAGGTATCAGCCATGATACTGAACGACTCACAGCGCGAGGTAATGGGCAACGATATGAGACCTCTGGATTAACTCGCACTCGTAGATCCAATACCACATATTGATATGCGAGCATTTGTTCGTCTTAACCCAAGCCTTTGGACACATGATTCAGAGACGAACGAAACCTGTGACCCTTAATCAATAAGGATTCTCACTGGTTGGTATTGTCCGTGGATATCTCGAACTTTCCCAAGCGTTGTCGGAAGTAATGTTTGCGAAATTTGTTGTGCTACGTTAAACGAGTGGTTGGTGAATACCGATGGCATTATCCCTGAAGTGGAAGGAACATTGGATGTATTTGGACAGTTATTTGACGAAGAGGAAACATGTACGTCGGAATTTGAGGGATTACAAACGAACGTACTGGCTGCAGGATTAAGATTGCGTCTACCTAAATCTTCGTAAACCAATGTATGATGCCGTGTCTTACATGTCTTACATCGAAATTTTGATTGACAACGTGCACTTGAATGACCGACCTTTAGACAATTGAAGCATATTCTTTCATTCGAAGTCCCGCCGAGAATAAATAGACATAGCCAGAAATTGTGGACAATGTGACAGTGTATGATCAGAATTGCATTTGGGACATATCGATGACGGCGATGATGCAGACTCCGAGCGACTTGATTCTTGGGTTTGGATTCATCAACTGTTACCGAGTAGCTATCAAGAGCTTCCCACCGACGCTCTGGAAATTGGATGAGCTGACTGATTGTGGGATAATCTTCAGACACACTTTCGGTTGACCACGCCTGCCTAGTTTCAGGATCTAATTTATTCAACAATATGTAAATTAGCCATGGATCCCTGTTTTCCGCGTGGACTTAATTTAACCCTCTTATAACCTCGTCGGCGGCATCTGAAATTCTTCGAAGATGAACTACGTTCAAACGATGCGCCGGTCCAATATTCATGAATATTTTAACATAGCTGTTGATTACATGTCATAACGACGTTCTAACCTTTCCCTGGCTTGCTCGTAAGTAGCATCGCAAACTGGTAATTTGTTCAGAAGGCTAAGTGCCTCACTTCGAAGATATGATTTAAGAATTTGAAATTTTTGAATCGGGTATAAATCTGGTTTATTGTGAACTGCGGCTTCGTACATATCGCGAATCGTGATAGTTGCCAATCGTGATAGTTGCCCGAAAATGGTTCTATGTGAAGTTTCGGAAGAAACGTATCTGCATTTTGCTGCAGAGTAGACTTCTTCAAGACCTCAACTAGCTGCTTTTGTTGATCGGCGAGACGGCAAAATGCATCCTCTCTACGAAGCGTGGTCTGACGTTCCTTAATGGCAGATTGTAAAACAGTTTTTACCATCAGAAATTTCGCCTCAACTTCTTCAAAGTCAGGACCTGGATCCGTATAACTTTCTTGATCCGCGAACTCGTACATTTTATTTTGCGAGGCATTGAATTCCGTCCACAGACTTTCAACTCTACTTAACTTAACATCCAGCTCATCTAAAGATGTCGTTTCTTTAATTAACTCTGTATAAGTAGCCAATTTTGTTAGATAGGCTTTCAAATGGCCACGTGTAAGCCGAAGCGTTTGTAGAGTGACGCCAGTAGCACTCATTTTTAATGGACACTGAATTAAATGGGTTTAATGCGATTACACAGATGTATGTAACAGTAGAATGTGATTCTTTAGCGAAACGACCGCATCGAAGGGTGTTCATATAGTCTACGCACGTATCGAAGAGATTCACGGCGAGAACTTCTCTATAGCACAAAATGCACTTCAATTGTTTATACACGAAATACGAATAATATAGTGAATAGAGCGAAATAACGAATTTGACAAAATTATGTATGGGACTGTAAAACTATTTAAACTATTTCTATTTCAAAACACCGAGGGAATTTTATTTGCAGTTAAGAGGCGAAGATGAGATCGATGATGCCCATAGAAAACTCCTCCAACGATGAAAAAATAAAATGTATTCAAGAAAAAATAATGTGTTTATTTGGTTACCAATTTCGATGTTTACACTGCTGTGGTCACGATCCAAATGGCAAAGAAATCAGTCGATCGAGGACTCTACCAAAATAACCGCTTGCTGATGCGAATCACAGATAACAATGCAGATTTGAGAATTACATATGAGTGATGAAGATAGTATTACATTATAGAACTATGATTACAAAAGAGATAGGATTACAATATGCATAGATGGGATTGACCTTGAACTTGCTACGATCGCTGAATAATGTAAATTCTCATAGACAATAAACGAGAGAGAAATATAGGGTAAGTTTGCATTGTTCGGCAATGTTGAGCAAATTATACAATATCAAATTAACAAAATAACAAAAAAACAGGAATAACAATTATGATGTATATGTATATATTACGTTCTGGAACACTGTGTATGTAGTCGTATTTGCACACGTAACAAATGTAGGTAGTAAATGAAACAAATCGGGCGTGTAGTTTATTCGAATAATTACGCGTTGTTAGTCGAGTAGATTACCTCATGTAGTTTACTCCGCCATCTCTGGCCGCAACCTATTGCCGACCTACATATCTTGGGGCAGTGATAAGTTGTATATGACATTTAATGTCAAAATACTACTGTCGCTCTCCATCAAGGGCAAAATATCAAAGTTAGTTTTTGTGAGATGTTTGTTATTTATCTATTTCCCTTTTTGCAACCTTCAGTAAAGGCTGCAGGCAAGTAGTATTCCGATGTATTAGATCCTAAACTTAAAATGTTGCTTAGGAATGCAGATATACGATCATACTAACTTACGTGAACTGCAGTGCCTACCAGAAATAAATGAGTAAAGAGATATTCAACTTCTTCCTCTCTTGACCCTTAATTTCATCTGACAGCGTTTTTTATACGCTTTTTCGTCCCCTGTCTGTGAATACGTGTGAGCTCATGCTAACAGCTGGACAACAGCTGATACCCTTCACCAAACATAGTATTGGGGTGAATTAGAGTTCCTGTTTGAAAATTCCCTCGTTACTTGAACTTTTTTCAAATTTAGGTGTTAAATTTTCAACACAGTAGGGAGGGGTAAGCAAACGAACAAAGTTCATGTTCATGAAGTAGCTTTCAGCGAGTTACAGTCTGAGGTACAAGGTCTAAATAATTTTGTCATTATTTACATTTATTATTAATGAATACACATGAAGTAGTGTATGTATTTTTGCATATGCATAATACCGAAAAAATGCAATTCACACGAATAATGTGTACTGGTAACTATTATTAATATTATCGAAACATTTGCTTGAATCACTTAAAATAAACATCTTCTTCGCTCATTTTACTTGTTTTATAGAAATAGGGATGAAAGTTAATTGTAAATTTGTTTGCGTTTGGTATAGTTGTAGCCATTAACAAAGTATGTAATTTAATTGTAGAAGTTTTCACAATTTATGAATGAAGGATATAAAACTAAGTTCATTTGTCAGTTATGGCATATTAATCATATATATTTTACTCTGAAGAATTAAATTGATGCAAAGTATTCTTGTAAATAGAGCGCAGGATCACATTTTTATTCACCCAAGCCCCTATTACAAATGTATGTCCTCTTAAAAATGTGAGTCATCTTCTAAACACCCTCCGAACAATAAGAACATGTTCGTGGGCAAATTCACGAATCTCTCACACACAAATTTCGCGTAAATGCATTTTATATGTATTATTCATACAAAATAATATATGTACATTAATTAAAGTATTCATTAATTTCACCCTAGTACTTCAGACAGTAATTCCTACAAAGGGAGTTTAATAAATATGCTTCATGAACATGCGCTTCGTTCGTTTGCTTACCCCCTTTCTGTGTTGAAAATTTAACACCAAAATTTGAAAAAAGTTTAAGTAACGAGCGAATGTTCAAATAAAAACTCTAATTCACCTCACTACTACGGTTGGGGAAGGGTATCAGCTGTTTACCAGCTGTTCGCAAGAGCTCACACGTATTCACTGACAGGGGACGAAAAAGCGTATAAAAAGCGCTGTCAGATGAAGTCAACAGAGATGAAGTATTAAAGAGATAGTCAACTTCTACCTCTCTTGCTCCTTGATTTCATCTGACAGCGTTTTTTATAAAATGTGCACAGACAGTGTTTGTGAATACGATTGATCAGAGAGCAACTGCAGGCTGCTCTAAAGCCTTAAGAAGTGTGCGTGAAAATAAAGTAGCATGCGTGCGTTTAGAGCAAAATTCGGGTGCAACGCGATGGGCAAGGGGTTTTCCACTGGAAAGAGGACTATCTCGTTGTACATGATTTCTGCAACTGGCAAGGGAGGTAGAAGTTGGATATCTCCTTGCTCTCTTATTTCTGGTCTGCGGACATTCTGCATCCTGTGTGTCAGAAATCAACTAATAGAGATATCCAACTTCCTCGTCTCTTACCCCTGAAATTTTTTTGACAGCTTGTTGTAGTTGTACCATCTGTGAATACGTGAGAGGCGTTTCGAACAGCTGAAAGACTTCCCCTTCGAAATAATGAGGTGAAGCAGAGCATTTTTTTGAAAAAATCGCTCGTTATCTGAGCGTTATTTCAAATTCATATGTTTCACCCCAAAAAGGAGGAGGAGCTTAAAACACAGATTGTGTTCAGAAGGTACATTCATATACCTGGAAGTATATTGGAATGCGCTGATCATTGACACGTTACATTTGAATTCAAATATTTTGCTGCTGAAATATTAGAAAATAGGTGCAGCAAAGGGGTTTTTAATATGATTTTGTAGTTGAATTCAATTTGTTAATAATCATTCACAATTTATGATAATGTAATGATGATGAAATAGAAACTCTGCACATCCAAACATATAGGTATGTCTGTACTTTGGTGTTACAAATGTACACAACTTTACAGAAAACAAGATAATTTCCTTGAATTATTTCGTATTGTCACTTTAACATTGTATATCTATCGTTTAATCAAACACTTCATTTTGCTAATTAATTCTAATTAATGGTGTTGCGGCAGAAGTCATTACTTAAAGCATTTTAGTTTTGGACTCGTATCACATATAAATTGTGCAACAAGATTTGAAAATTTGTCCTACATATCCATTTTGCGCAGTTCGTAAACCTTTGCATCAATATTAAAATGCAACTTGTGAAAGAAACTTCTTTTTCGCATGTTATAATACTATTTAATTTGCTAAACTTGACGAACATCACTCATGGAATGTTTCCAGATCGTGGGCAAGTTAAACACATTGGAAATGCATTTGACACTCTTACGGGCAAAATATGATTTGGAGGGGTAAACAGCTGATCAAAAGACACCACTTGTGAAAGTAAAATATAGCTTCCAAATAAAGAAGTATGCGTGTTTTGCGGTAGGTCATGGTATTTTTGGCTGGAAAGTTGAATATCTCTATTAGTTGATTTCTGCTGTGTGTATTCAAAAATGCATGAGAAAAAATGCGGTTGTACTAGCGCAGATTTCCGACATTTATGAAAAGACCCTTACACTTAGTAAGTTTAGGGGAAGTTTATTTTTTTTTTGCTAGTCAGAATGATTTCCTAAGAAACCATTGGAGATGAGCGGGCCGTTTCCATTGGCTCTTTCAAAAATGTCTTCAACGTATTGCATCTGAGTCATTTGTATGGCTGTTGACTTCAATGAACCCTCTTGATTTAGATGGTTTACACAAGTAAAGCGTCGTTCGATGGATCTACTCTTACATCTGGCAATTTGTTCTCAAAATTAATACGTTTAATTTTCAATTTGATCTTTCAACTGAATTGTAGTTTCATCTACATCTTTGTTGGTAACCTTGTCAGTAGTATTAACATTTTACTACATTAATCAAGGTTGCCAAGCAATATATAATTTCTAGTTGTCATAGCTTTAGATAAATAAACACTCACTTTTATTCTGGCAACCGAATAGTTAAGTTGTTTCATTTAGTAGTTCTCTAGAGAATTGTGGGTCATTACAGTAACTTTTGTTTGATTATCAGGAGTTATTGACTCAGGAACAATTGGAGAGTTTGGCGAAATCATGTCCTGCTTTGTTTTAGATTGCACACTAAGACCTCTGGATGAAGATACCTATGTGGACTGTGGTTCATCGATTGGAACAGTTCTCGGCTTCAAATTGTATCCGTTTCTTTCGGATAATCCTGTATTAATCCATGATTAACCATCATGTTGTAACTTACCCATTTCATATTGTAGTCTAGAATGGTAGAAATTATATACCAGTCTACTTCCCCGAGAAGGAAAATATTCTCTTGTCGCCCATGATGTAAGAAAAATGTCAGAGACGTAAACAAGCATAGCGGCCATGCGCAAAGCGTTATCTGTAATACATCATTCTCGAATGTTATATTGTAATGTTTGACTTTTCTACTTCTTTGAATTCTTCTCTATTGTTCCATTGAATAAAGAACAATCCGCTTGCGTTAGTAAGTTTTTCTTTTATTCTCAGCTGTAACATGATTTCTGCTGTTGAAGCAGGTGGAGAAGTTCAAGTATCTTGACTTCGTCGGGTAAGCGAACGCTTGGCAAACCCAGGACGAGGTGATTGGACCAAGTCCAAAAAATCGCCTGGTTCCGCTTGAGCGTAACTTCTGATGAGTTAGAGTCGATGGTGGAGGATCAAGTGGCTTGGAGATGTCCAGTGCGTGCTTTGCTTTGCTTACATTCTTTTCTATATATATTCTACTACGTGATGGTCACGATCAGTTATAGCATACGGTTGTACTGTGGTTCAATGTGCGTCCTCCCCAGCAGGAAGAAGATGAGGTGGTTCGAGACGCATTGCTTTAAGACATGTTTCTGTTTGTTCGTATACCTGAGTCTGACAAACAAACTTGAACAATATAAATACATTTATTATTAAGCTGATCAGAAGGCATATTGAATGAGCTATTTCTTTAAACAGTCTAATCTTTATGACATACAGTGAAAATTAATGACAGGAGAAAAACAGAGGTTTTGAATAGTATTCATGTAATAATTTTTTAAACAATCTTTCATGAAATTATAAACGTGTATTTATTCCAGGGAAAAATTGGAGTTGACAACGAAAAACTATTTCAAATTACATACTTTATGGATATATTTACATGTCATAAAATTCTATAATGATATCTAAAATAAGTACCTTCGCTGTCGTGACGTTTCTGCCTGCTAACGCTAGCAGATAAAAACGTTCGATTAACAGGCAAAAAGCAGGCAATGACTGCGTTTACGAAGACGCCCGATCGTCACGTAGGCTGCAGACATATTGGAACGACCTCATCCGAACGAAAAAGTTCAGGCTACGGATAGTGTGGATTTTTGAATTCGGTAAATAAAATAACAAAAGGATCTGGTTAAAGTACCAACCAAAATCATTGTCGTTATCTACAGGAATCTAATCAGATAATCGACAATGAACCAAAAATTCAGTGATCGAACCCTTAGGGAAACGGTTTTTATGGTTATGTTTGTGAATAACTTAACAATATAAACAATACGCATTTTTTAATAAGTAAGAATATTATTATATAATTGCACTATATTTATTCAAAAAAGCAACTAAAATTCTACACCCAAAATACAATAAGGATTTACTTCTTTCTTCGTATATCTTGCTATTTACAATTTTTTTTTGTTTCAACACAAACAAACAAGACAATGTTTTTGCACAACAGAACCAAATCACAACGGAATAGAAAATATTTATACACATGTTATTTTGAATTAGAAGCATATTCGTAATTGTAGAGCAGTATCTTTTCAAAATGTAGGGTACACATACATATATTTGCATACATATTTCGACCTAATAGGTCTCAGATTTTATTTTGATTTTAGATCTGGTTTTTTTTAACGGCCTATTCATACATAAGTTAATTGTTTGAATGACTGCATTCATAGCATACCAAGTTTTTATAAAATATGTATATTTGCTAAATCATATAACCATTTATTATTTGAACTTATTATTATTGTTGAAATTCACCAAATTGGTTCGGATTGTAGAATTGGGGAGTGCCCTAAAACCAAAAACAAAAATAGATAAGCAAAATGAATGCAATATTACCAATTTTCACAATAAACTCACATCTTGAGGAATTTTTTGCAGGTGTTGAGTTGACCCGTCATTTGATGTATCACCTGGAACTAGAAATCCCCCAGATGGAACAGTAGCTGAAGGCAAAGTTGGCGCTAAAATTTGTTCTGTTTGTTTTGGAGCAGCACGAGACGGGTTGAATACATCGACATATGAATTCTTGAGAGCTATATATATTAAGCCAAAGATAGGGTTTTATTTTAAATTTTTTAACTCTTTCATATTTTAAGTGAAAATGAACGAATTTAGGAATATTATTGTACTAAGTCCTAAACAAACAGAAACTGTTATTTATTCGTTAAAAAACAATAATTACTCACTTCGATTTCTTTGCATTTTGAACATATTTGATTGCAAGTTTGAAGTTTTAACATTGTCACCTGGAATCGTTGAAATGGATGGCATAGCGTTATATGACTGCGTATTGCCCATGTTCGAAACTAATGACGGCGCTTGTAACTGCGGCTGCTGTAAGGAACTCTCATTACCTCGATCCGGTTGTGGGGGAGTAGATAAATTTGGTTGAGCTTTTGTCATGAAGCCACTCATTTTTGGTGGTGGTTTTAAATTCTCTTCGCCATTTTCTTCACCATCAGTATTCACCCATTTTTTCTTTTCTGCATCCCATACAATCGTCGGATTTTTATCATCAGGTAATATCATTTGATTTTTAGGTTTTAACGAAAGTTTATTCCATATACCTCCAAACCAACCAGAGTTTTGATTAGAAACCTGCCCACTATTATAATGAATTAATAATAGCTATATAATTTTCCATGAACATTTACAAACCTTTTTGATTGATTCTTTGACTCGTTTTTTGTATCTAGAGATGAGGCGGTTGATTGTCGGCCTGTTTTTTTACCATCGTCTCTTACATTCGTTGTCTCGGCATTTGCGTCATCATAAAAACCAGACTTTTGTGATACAGAATTGGGCATTGATATCGTCGGGCGCGCAGTCTAAATTTATTTATTTTGTATTATAAATTATTATCGTGTAAAATTATTTGTTTATAATTTCAGACAGCTTATTTTATATACTTTCGCATGTGTATCAATAAAAATATTAGAAAACTTACCAACCACAGAATTAAAAAAAATGTAGTATGCATCAGCGTACATGTTTACATGTATACACATATTGCTCTTTTGTTACACAAAAATACGCAATAGATTGTGTCAGAAATGTCGAATGCTTACATAAATGTACACATGTGTAAATATTTAAAAATAATATGAAATCCACTTACAAAATTCGGAATCAGTATTAGATAAGGAAACACAAATAATAGGAACTGGCACGATCTAATTATATAATATAAATTAACCATAATAATTTACTTGGACTTACATATGAAAGTTTCATTAATGAATTACTTAGCGAAAAGAGAAAAAAAATATAAGCAAATATTCATTTCAAGTCTATTTGGACAATAAGAAAGTTTTCTTGCCCAAACTTAATTCACATGTAAACAAAACGGACTACAATGTATAAAATCAAAGTCAGAAAAAATTAGCCGCACTAGATTGTATGCCTTTTTAAAATGTTACTTATCAAAGATGGTAACATTTTTAGTACAGAATATGCTGAGCGCATCCTTGACAAACTAGTTAGTACATAAATATAGCTTTTTATAGAAAAAAATTTTAAAAATCCCGATATTTCCTATAATGTCATATAAAGACTGACTAAGTCTGAAACAACAAGTAACAATGAGAATACAACTTTAGTTAGCCATATATTAGTAGTGTAAAACTTTGTTGTACAATTTGTAACGTTGCAACAGATAAAATAAAATTAAAAACCAAAACAATTAAATTGTGAAAAACAAATATATTCAAAGACAATACAAATATACAAATAAGGCAATACACTTCAAAAACATGATTGAATAACATAAGTTATTATTAAATTCAAATATACTGTTTGCTTTATTAATGCAAAATGAGTTCCGAGATACATGTCGATGGTTTTCAATATAATTATTACATAATACATATTTATAACCATATTTTGTACTAACTTATGTGGACATAAACTAGCATACTATAATTTTTTTTATATATGAAGTGTAAAATATTTAGCAATGGCTTATTTCTTTTTTAGAATACTACTTTTGGTATCCTCACAAATTTGTATGTTTTTTTAATGCATCGTCGTTAGTTTCGAGCGCCACTATACCGTTTAATACTCTCAAATTGTGAAAAAAAACATATATCTTTTGAAAATCAGAATGGCTAAATGTAAAATTACTGTAACGCAAGTCTTTAATATGAATTGATAATATTGATGACGAAAAGTTTTAACCGATCAGAGCAAAATGTTATTTTAATTAATTTTGGCTTTAAATGTTCAGATAAGCATTACATATAAAATCTTTTTAATTAATTTCCAAAAAACATCGAACATCACCTGCGCGCTGCGTAAGTTGCAATTAGTAGAACATTTGACATACTATATTTTAGGAAAAAATATTAAATAAATATTTCTTACAATTTTATGAAAAATGTACTAAATGTGTTTTTTTTCTTCTAAAATAATTCCATCGATATCGAATGTACGGACTTCCCTTTCCTTAAATAAATGTTTGCTATCTAAAAATTTTTCAAAATTTGTTATACTACTTTCGACATCGCTACACATTTTTTTATAATTTAAAGGAATAGATGGATCGTTATAGAGTTCTTCCATTGTCC
Source organism: Eristalis pertinax (assembly GCA_907269125.1). Lineage (NCBI taxonomy): Eukaryota > Metazoa > Arthropoda > Insecta > Diptera > Syrphidae > Eristalis > Eristalis pertinax. Next base: position 62,647,091 of record OU026149.1, read on the forward strand.
AACCATTTTTAGCCCCACGACATTCTTCATCATCGGAACTAAACCCAACATCATCATCTCCACATTCATCGACATCTTCGAATACATTTTTATTTATTTTTGAATCATTTATCGCGTTCGGAACAGTTCCAAAACGACTTTCAAATGGCATGTCAATAGGAAATGTTCCATTAAAAACAATACTTTTACATTTCGATTTTACATCTGCATTCCTCTCGGTTAAAGCCTGATTCATTAATTTACCGCTGCAAGACGACTTTCTCGCCTCCGTTTTTAATATATCGAAATTTACTCGCTTACTACTTGTCATAATTTTTTTATCAGATGGACAAAATGTTATTTTAGCAACTTTAGAAGAATTTCTATAATTTGTTACAATTTGCTTGTTGGCTAAGTTACAGGTAATAAGCGAAAGCGTTTTACTTTGGCATTGACTCGTTATCTTATTTGGTGATGTCGACACATTTTTATGCGTTAGCGTTTCATTACTTACATCTGGATTTGTAACGTTTTGATGTTTCGATTCACATATCGAAGATGGTAGGCAATCCAATTTCCTATTAATATTATTGTGTTTTGTTTTGGAATTTCTTTCAGTTGGTGTAAATTTATAAATGTTCGACTGTTGTTTTATTGGCTCTGTTAGATGCTGTATTGCCAGACCATTTTTATCAGTTTCTATATTCTTTTCAAAACTTGATGCTGCATTCAATTCAACAACTTTTGGTAAAGGAATAGCGGTATTTGAGTCACTTTTAATAGTGCTACTCACTGAATCTGAGTTATCAGATATCGAAGTTGACTTTGAATTGCTTCTATCATCAGGCTGCATTCCAATAGTGAATTAATATAAGAGATTAAAATGTAATTATTATCAATTCCTTAATTTATTACAAGGATTCTTTATAAATGTTATATGTGGTGTATACGCCAAATTAGATTGTAGAAGGACAAGGAAAACGATATCCTGTCATTGTTAAATGATTTAAATATTTTTTGCATGGTGTAAGGAAAACAAGTGTGCTGTACAGCTTGTGAATACCGCTATCATTTTATGTTATGACCTCATTCAGGACCCGTTTTTAACACTGGATAGATATGTTTCCTAAGTTTACATCACAATTCAATTTCTTTGTAGTTGTATAGCATAAGTATGTATATATATAGCACACGATTGGTTTTTATAATTGAAACTCTTATAGTATGAATAACAAATATTCATGCTTACAGTATGCTATAAAACTAGCTGTGGATTGCGAACAGTAATTGTAGGCTTATATTGTCACTCAGTTGCAAGCCTCATTTTTAATTCTCAGATTATTTTGAACATAGTTCTCGCCTTTTAGAAACATTGTTCATCCATTGCTAATACAAATTGCTACTTTTGTGCATATAAATTGTACATAAAGTACCCAACGTACTTAAACAAAATGCTACAGAGTGACTACAAACGCCTGCCCTTCCTTGTTATGCGTTTTATATATTAACCGAAAGGTTTGAAATAAAATTAACTTTATGACTTACCTCTTCATTATTCATAACTGCCTGCCCACTCCACTCATACATCTTTTGTTGGTCGATGTTAGTTTGTTCATATTCTGGATTTGGTGGATGGTCAAATTGCATTTGTTGTTGGGCATCTATAGTCTTCTGTTGGTGTACGTCTTGTGATGATGGATAACCATTGCCATAGTATATACCTTCTCCAGAGCCTGCGGGTTGCATATGATACGTATCGATCGGGGCGTATAAGTTGGTATACTGTTGTTCATTTGGGGCCATTGCGTTGTTAATATTCTCTGTCAGAGATTGGTTTTGCGTTTCTACAGCACCTACCCGAATCTCATCATCGTAAACGGGATTTTCAGGATTAGTATACGGCAAATTTAACTCATTACATTGTCGAGTGATTTCCGAGAACTGTTGATCAATAACTTGATTGTTCTGGTGGTTTTTGTTTAGGTCTTCAAAAGATATTGTCGGCTAAATAGAATTTTGACTTTTTCAATTTGTATAACATTAAATATTTTTTCGGTGTTACTATACCACATATTGAGCAGCTAAAGAACGTAACGTTTGCAACCATTTTTGTTCTTCAAATGGTGCTTCATAAGTATAATTGGAGCTACCATCCTGTTGAACTTCATCCATAGATTTTTCGAGCACAGGGTCATAATATTTCAAACGATCAGCAAGCTCATACACCTTCAATTTAGCGTTAATGGCTGTTATATGAATTATATTCAAAAATAAGATAATATACCTGATTAATAAACGTAGGAGTGTATTTTGAAGGGTCCCGTTGAATATGCAAAGAAATTTGTTCCATATACATCAAACATTTCAGTTGATATCCATAATCTAACATTCTTGTCGCGAGTAAAAACTTAAATGGCTTAAAAGAAAAAAATATGTTGAAAATGTTTAGTATTATAAGATCTTTGTCGAACCTGGAATTCAACAAGTGAAAATTTGTCATCATTCAATGAACATGCATATTCATACACCTCTGTCATCATTATAGATTCATTTGTCGCAAATTCCTCAAATTCCTTATGATGCGATGATCCTAGAAGAACCAGTCTGGAAATGAAAATGTGTAACATATGTATGAGGCTTTTTCCAATAAATATATGTATGTGTAGTATGTGCATACGTTATAGTCCAATAGCAGAATGACATACATATTTATTTCAATATAATTTTTTTTTCTTTTCTTAAAGAAATGTATGCATATAAATAAATTCACCCCACAACAATGAATTGCAATAACTTCATAAAATAAAGTGACATTAATCTCTAAAATTAAAATATTTTTTAAAATAATAAATGTCACTACTGTTCTCAAAATGTAATATGTATTGTTTTATATTGAATCTATTGTATATGAGAGTAAAGCTTAGGAGATTAAGAATAAATAAATAAATAAATAAATAAAAAAAATACGTATAAACTTATATGATAAGAAAATATACCTGATTGAATTATGCATCATCGTTGTTTCGTTTTGCTGTTCCGGATACTTGCTAAAACCAACTTGAGCCATTAAATAACAAAAATGGGCTGCGTATAGATCGCCACGATTGAAAAGTGAATCGCCTAATGTTGTAATTGCTTTTCTATCCAGTTCCGGTTTCTGCGATGTATTTGACAGAATCATTGCCAAGTGTGGACGCCAATCACCCCACCTCTCATCTTGAACACTTGTCACACTTGACGGAGTTCTGCCACTCATTAATTGATAGAGTGTTTGCAAAGGATCATTTAGTGACAACTTATTTGCAAATTTCATCATAACATTGGCATGCGACCTTCTATCCATTTTTGACGCCAAAAATAAAGCATGACCCCATAAATTATTATCTGCCGCCCAATCTAGAGCTTCATTAACGTTTCCATAGAGCAAATGGTACCTAAACTTTTCAGTTATTTCTACTTCGGTAAGTGTAGATATTTTTGATTCAATATCATCTGAGTCATCGTGTCCATCATTTGCGACACCTTCAACTTCTTGCTCAGAATGATTAGACAGAACCTCAACAGATGTCTTTTGTTCATCGCCTTGCGAATCGCGACCGTTTGAAGTCGAAAGTGGTGACAGTTGAGAGGTTTCATATGGAAATTGTTCTTGATTTTGTATTAAAAGCTCTGCAATGTCTGTACCAACTACCATCTAGTAAACAAAATTACCGCATAATTAACAACTTTATGAAGTAAACATATTAACTTACTCCATTCTGACGCAATAGTAGAATTAATAAGTTCCATATCAAAGTAAAGGATGGTTTATAGATATTACTGAATGCTTGTAAATTATTAACTGAATTCTGCCTTGAACTGGAAGCACTAGCAAATGGTCCCAAACGTATCTGATCTTCGCAAAATTCAATTATAGTTTTTTTGTGTGTTAAGCCGCGAACCATTGGCCCAGGGAATGATTGAAATAACTTATTCGTTGAATCGTTGGCACCCATTTTGAAAATTTTCACAACATTTGAAATTCCATTCTGGGAATATTTTGGTTTTACAGCAACCATCAAACCAGGACCTAATGAAATAACTGGATGTTCGGTCGCATATTTCAATGGAGTAAGTCTCTGTGGGTCCTGCTGATGTTTTGTATTGGTTACATCGGCCAGATTTAGTGACAAATTATCATCCCTAAATATCAATAAATAAAATCAAACGATATTATTAAAGGAATTATACAAAACGTAATGTAACAAAAATGTAATACTAAAGCACAAACAAGTTAGGAAATAAATTTTACAATCAAAAGGAAGCGAAATAGCAAAATTAATGTAGTTGAATGTATGCAAATGAGAAATTACGGAAATTTACCTCCCTCACTTATGGATATTAAGGATAATCCAAAATTATTTACTATTAACCAATTTTACGGTGAAGTGCAATAAAAAGGAACTGTGGAAAATGGACACGCGTATGTACAAATCTAATATCCAGTTTTGCCGATATTTGATGCAAAGTTAATCGTGAACATCCCAATAAGAGACAAATTATAAATAACTGAAATTAACCAACAATTTTTAGTTGTTTAAAGTAACGTCTCCACAGTAACGCATTCTCCACATTTCTTTTTCATTATTAAATCATTATTTTAAAGAACGTCCAGTTTCTTTTTGTATTATAGATGGTTTATAAATATATGTATGTATTCATAAAATATTTTTATAAATTAATAAATTTTCAATTTTTAATGTATAGTAAAGTTAGGGACACAGAGTCCTTTTTTATAAATAAAATTGTTGATTCTTTGCGTTCTTAATTCGGAGAGGGAGCGACCAATTTTCCTTTTATTTAATTTTTATAAAGTAAAAATAAAATAAGATTACGTTTACAAGAAAGCATCAAAGAATAGAAAATATCTTTAAGACATCATTTCTCAAATTGATCTTAATGAAATAACTTTTAACCACCTTAAGTCTGAGTATTCACTTCGTGTATAGTATGTTCTCCCTGTAGGTGCATAGTATGCTGATCCAGAAATTAAATTTTCTTGCGATGGTCCGCCTTTTAAGACACTGTTTCCTTGTTTGCGTTGTTGTGATTCAATTAATGTTGAGTTCATTGACGATGAAATGGTAGTATTCAAAGATTCTGATTGCATAAAATGTCCATGATAATCGTTCGTGAAGGGAATGTGTGGATGATGTTGCGCAGAATATCTGTGTTGTTTGTTTTTAGCGAATACATATTAACACATAATACATTAAATATAGTTATATAACCAAATATAGTTAGAATATTTAATATATTATATGTATATACAAATCATTACATATGCATCTAACTTTTTGCGATTTAATTTATGTATAAATGATATCATTTAGATTATTTTGCTGGCTATTAAGTAAAACTAGATAAACAAATTTGGTGGAATACCACTAGATCGCAAAAAGTTACCATACTAAAACAAATTTAGAAAAATATAAGTTACAAAATACCCAAACTAATATGTGTTTTTCTAAAAAGATGAAACGCTTGCGTTGCGAAAATGCGTCGTATAAATAAAAGTTGTTATTTTTGGGATTATAATATAGGTAGATTATTATTACTTATGTATGGATATAATATATAGATGAGGAATTTACTTTTTTTAATTACATACAAAAGTAAAAAAAAATAAATTAGATGTGCGCATAATTGAAAAAGGTTAAAAGTAAGAAGCGATTTTTTTCTCAAATAAGAAATCAACACTAATTTTTCCGGAATAAGTGACGTGAAAAATATACACGTTACTTTTAATAATTCAATTGAATGATCAACATCACGTACATCGCTTTGCGACTTTAATGATTTTGAATATTTATAAGTTTATATAAAGTTGCTGGCGTCGGGGATTGACCCCAGAAACACCAGCATATGAGGCGACCATATGTATTCCCAAAACTGAAATAATTTCTCGTTTTATAGTTTAATATTTTACATAGAGGAAGAATACTTTTATTTTTAATAAGACCCAAGAAAAAATCGCTTCATCGAAATGAAAATCTGAATTGAGTGACAATATTGAAGAAAACGTACACAAGTTATTCGATTCGCAAAGTTTCGCAAAAAAAAAAAAAAATATCGCCAATTTCAAAACTACAACCAAGTTAGCAATTGGAATTAACAACTCACCGATCCTTTTCATTATTTGCTGAGCTACGACCTGAATGCACAGACTCTCTTCCATCATTTGCTATCGATTCTGGTGCTTGCGACTGGCCGTAATACTTCTTATACCACTCTGAATACGCTTGTGGATTTGTACGTACCATCTGTTCGTAGTAATAAGCTGCATATGGATCATACCCATATGACGGATAACCACTGTACATACCATGAAGTGCGTAACGAGGATCTTTTTCTCGAAGTCGAGTATCTTTTTCGATATCACTCTCACGAGCATTTCGACTACTTGTTTTACGATATTCTTCATAGTCAGTACGTGGCTTTTCTCGTTGATCTTTATGCCTGCGCGAATCACGCTCATCACGGTAATCTCTATCACCACGACTTCTATCCCCATCAGATCGAAGCCCACCTCTTCGCTCGTAATTATCGCGATCTCCTCGCACGTTATACTTACGATATCTGCGGTAATCCTCATAAGCTTCCCGGTCAATTCGATCACCTCTTAAATCACGATCGTCTCTTCTACGACGCTCGTGTCGTGCAGAGCTTTCTGTTTCGTACTTTGCATCGGGATCGTAGCGTCCAGTACCATAACGAGTGCCACGATCATCTTTCGAATCCCGCTCTCGGTAATGTGCTTGACGATATCTATTTTCGTGTTCATCTCCTCTGTAGCGGTCTCTCTCGCGCTCTCCGCCTGCATCTCTATCGCGTTTATCACGTTTTTTACGATCTTTATTGTCTCGGTCGCGATCGCTCCGAACACTGGATTCGCGATATCGGTGACGCTCTCTTTCACTAGAGAGCTCAGATTCCTCGCTTTCGTATCGCTTTTCTTTTGATTCATTAACCTGACGACGTTTTTTTATATCATCACCAGTAGTACGACGTGATTTACCGTAGCAGCGTTCACGCTGATCACTTTCATCATTTCCCGTAGAAACATTTGATAGATCTTTTACATTTGTTTCAAGGCCCAAATTAGATTCTGATTCATGACTTGCGTGTTTACTTCCTTGAATATGTCGACCAAAACTACTTGCGCCGTCCAATGGCATATCGCGATTCGTTTGAGTTGGACTAACTGAACGGTGTGGATGTGACATTGCTTGCGTAGGAGTAAGTAATTGATGTTGGTCTTCAATATTTTCTCCATCAAGTTCAACCTCTCGTTGTTCTCCTTGAATTGCAGGTGGACCTACAATAGGTGATGATCCTATCTCCGTTCCAGTAACTACCCGTTGCTCATTAACGTCGCTCTCACCGGGTACAAGATACAAGTTTCTGTCAGTTGTTATATCCATTTGATGGGAAACATTATTTTGATCATCGGTGGTTTGCATGAAAGTCGTTCGTTGCAGCGATGGATCTGTATCTTCACCATCAGCTTGTCGTTCGATATTTAAATTATTTTCTGTCTCTATACCTAAAATCTGTCGTGATTCATTTTCCGGCTGTCCAAGTACAAGTCGCGACAGACCTGGGGGTGGAAAATCATCAGGCTCGTTACTAATCTCATGTACCTCTACGTTAAATGAAGACTCAACACGACTCCCAATCTCGGAGAGATGACTAGTCTGAAGATATTCATTTCGATCGTTGTTGGGAGCAACCTCCTGATTTTCATCCAATACTTCGGAATTATCCGGAGCAATAACCTCATGATTTTCAACTGAAGAATTCGCGAAATCCTGAGGTGGTGGTGGTGGATTTATATAAAATTGGGTGGATGGGATTACCACATTAGAATGCTCTGAATTCAATGGAGTTGCAATGATGTTAGCACGATGATGTTGAACCAATCCAGCCCTCTTAAAAGGATTTTGTGTAACATGCGTTTGCGAGAAACCTATCATAGGCGGTGGTAAAGAAGCAGTAGAAATTGGGGCCATGTCAGAATTGGATGCTGGTTGCGGATCTGCTTTATTTTGAAATGCATGTGGCGGAGTTGGCGGCCGCACAAGTGTGTTTAAGTTATCGCTTGAAGTACCAAGAAGACTTGCATACTGCCTTGGTGGTTTCGAAACAGGTTTAGCTTGGGAAACATAAACAGGACTTGGGATGTTACTACCGGTTTGCAATTCGTCTGAACTTTGCGTTGGGTCATTCAGTGGAAGATTCGTAGGTTTAAAAGCGACCGGAGTAGAATTTATTGTTTGGTGCTCTGTTGGCATTGCCACCGGCTGAATGGCTGTCGGCTTGGCCTGATGTGGTGGTGGTGTGATATCTGCTGGCTTAGTGATAGAAGGTAGAGATACACGTTTTTCAATTTGCATTTGAGGAGGTGGTTGTTGAGAGTTTTGAAATTGGTCCTCAACTGTTAAATTATTTAGTTCTTGATTTGCTTGCTCAATATGATCCCAGTTCCAAGTATCGTCTTCCTCTTTTCGAAAACTGCCTTCGATTGGATTGACTAGCTTGGGGATATTATCCAAAGTGGGACGTTGTTCCTGTTCCACCCCCTGCTGTTGCTGCTGGTGGGCATGAACATTATTTTCGTTCCAATCCCAGTCACCCCATCCATCATTGTTGTTGTTTGCCTTGTATTCTACAACCTCAGGAGCGTTATCTTGCCGAGAATAATTTACTGCCGCGATTGCAGAAGCAATTGTTTGATCCGTGACATGCTCTGTATGTTCTCTAAATTGCTGTGGGGGTTGATATGATTGCTGTATTACAGGATACTGTTGTGTCTGTTGATGTTGTTGTTGGGAGTAATTTTGGAGATCTTGATTCAAAAAATATCCTGAAGTTGGTATGGCAGGCTGTAAATGTCCTGTATCCGGTTGCAACCAATTATGTTGCACAGGCGGGCCCATTGCATTGTGCGTGGGATACACATTTTGATTCCAATTACCTGGTGGAAGTTGATGTGTCGATTGCGTTGATTGTTGATGCATATTTGATGACCAAAGAGCCTGTACAGACAAAACAAAGAATAATATAAATTGTAACTATATATATTACACTTATATATCATTAACATGATGGTATTTGTAAAGTAAAATAATATATATCTTCCATACTGTTCAGTTACTTCAGTTAAGCGAAAGAGCTCTGAGGCAGCAGAGTTGCACAGGAATTGCTTCCTCGATCTCCTCAACTCAACAAATATAACGATACAGTTGGAAGACAGCCCTCATTTTATGACTTGTAGTCTTTGGTTGTGATTATTACTGATCTCAAAATTCAGATCAGAGTGAGAACTTAACAATTTTGACACAGTCAGATACGTTCGATAATGAGACATGTGGTATCTTCTAGCCGGCTGTTCACCTAGAGTGCAGTCAGTGCTCTATGGTATGAATCTGAGTTCGTAGACTGAGTCAAGAGTGGTATTTCCTTTTGTTATTTATATTTTAATGTATTCTCATTATAATTTGGGAAATTTTGTTGCTTACATATCATTATCATAAAATGATATTGTTATCTCATCGTAAAAATCCCCATTATTAGGCTCGTTATATTAAGGGTCATGTTAGCCAAGTTTGTCATAAGTTTGTCATAAGTTTGTTTCGATAGAAATTCTATAAGAATTAAAAATCAAAACAAATTATGTACGCTGGAAAGGGTCTATTGAATTCCCTCTTGACCAAGTGGATAAAAAGTACAAAGTACATTAACTCGACTCAACACTCAAACTATCTAACGCAATGGCAATGCTTACTGGAATATAAATGTATGAAAAATGAAAAAAAATACCACTTTCAATCAAAAATGATCTTTTGACAATAGGGAATAGGGAAGGTCAAATGCACAAACACTTCAGTTTTTATTTATATTTTCTGCAAATCGCGTGGCTAGTTAAGATGAGATCGAAGAATTTTTTTCTTGTGTTCAACGAATACGTTTACTATTCTACAAATGCATCACTCTGAGAGAATTAATTTTAAAGTTGAAAATTCAAAATGTGAGCTCGGAAAAATAAGAAACAGATTTTGTACTACTTGTACATGTGCAAAAAATCCATAGGTTCATACACTATAAATATGCGTACATTTAAATCACATACAATTTAAATGTATTTTATATTGTTTGAAATCACCTTCCGACATCTGCATAGGATTTTAATATTTTTGCAAATGTGTGACAATTAACATAGTTTTAAATAAATCATTATTATTTGAGTGAACACGTTAATTGCGTTGAGATAACATTATTAAGCGACTGCATACTGACAGCAATGAATTAGCTTCACCTGATTTTGAAAAGTAAATGTAAACATTTTAATACAAAAGCATTATCCCTATAATTAGTACCTACTTTAAAACACATAATTACCATTTTTCATATATGAAAAAAAATTATAAAACTATAAATGCAACAAGTAATGCCACTTTCGGGACACTGGACATAATTGTATGCACAAAAACTCACCTGATTGGTAAATTGACTCATGTTAGCGTGAGCAATACTACCACCAACACCAACCTGCTGACGCTGCACAGCAGGCTGTGCAGACTGTTGTTGCTGAGCTGAGGCTGAAAATGCTTGTTGCGAATCATTGGGCGTTTGACCATGTTGCGTCCAAGTCGACATATTTGCTCTTTATTTTAATGTTTGCTATTATTGATTTTTTTGTTGTCTCCTCACCTAGTATATGTACGCAATAAATTTACGTTTGATATGAGGAAATCCTCAAAGCATGTTACACTATCAATTATCAAATAGACTATGAAGTATGGATTTTATATTGTGTTCTAATTAAATGAGAACTTAAAACTAATCTCATATCTGCATAGCTCACTATGGTGGAGTTTATACGTGGATGTTTTTGTTTGGTAGCTGCAGTACTTTAATTAGTCAATCATATTTCGTTAACACAAACACAATTTGAGACGACAATTTTTTCGAGAACTCTGCAGTAATCTAGAGATATTTTTGTTGCATAAAGTTCTTATCAGCGAAGAACTATGCAGACCACGATACAACAAAATCGACATATAAATTGGAACAAAAACTTGAAATTTGTAATTTGTGCCAGGTTGACAGTTGATGTATATAACTGTCTCGTTTATGCATGTGTACGCATGAGTAAAATCAATTCACGAATATCTACATTTCATTGTATAAAGAACTGGTTTTACCTTTTTTTGTCAACTTTCACTTACAGATTATGTTATATATTTTCTCTTCTCTAGTGTTTTTTTTGAGTTTTAGACACTTATCAGATGAACAAGCAATGTCTTAAAACAATGAACAGACGATAAACTACTTGAAAAACAATCAAGATAAAAATTTAAAGCGATATTTCATTGCTAACAACAGATATAAGTACACCAATTTTACTGCCAGCTTGGAACTTTGCGTTACGTTTTCTCACCTGTCATTAAAAATTACCAAATAGCATGTCATCAAGTGAAAATGAGACAGATGTACCTTGTGTCCGAACAGAGATGAAAAAGAGGCCAAAGTTGTTGATAAATGTATGAAAGCACTTTACTATTACGGGTGTTTTTATGATCCGACAAAATGGACACACATGGCCGGTTGGAGTCATTCAATTGATAATGTAGACATAATATATATAAAGAAAGTTGAACCATTATTATTGAAGGTCCCAAAGAACATTACTCAATTCTACTTATACAATTGCTGCATAGGAATCCGAAACAAATGATAAGAATCCGGTGTTTTATCGGGCAATAAGTCTACGTACCCAATTGAATGCAGCGCCGTGCGGGCAATTTATATACTACAGACAATGTGACATATACATGACATTTGTTGTTTTCGTGTATTTCTCCACGATTTTGACAGATGTAGCTGACGTGTTGCTAGATGGCAGTTGTGAATCTGCTGTTGGAAGTTTTTTTTGCATTATTTTGTGATATTGATGCAGGTGTTATGGTTTAATAAAATTGAGTAACATAAGCAATTAAAATAATATAAATATACAACATGGCTCTACTGACTATGATAGCACGAGTTATAGATGGCCTTCCATTAGTCGGAACAATGCAAGATGATGAACAGGTTTAGTAAAATAATGCATCATGTTCGTAATGTAATAATATTATTTATATACTACTTGCAGTCTGGCCGCAGTATATTGGAATATCAAAATCAAGCCAAAATGTTGTTCAGAAAATTGGGTTCACATTCTCCAGCCAGATGTAGTATTGAAACAGGACCGTATCTATTCCAGTAATGTATTCAAGCAAACAAAAAGAAAGCAATGATTGTAATAACCCACCATTTAATTTTAGTTACTTAATAGAAAACGATGTATGCTACCTTGTGATGTGTGATAAAATGTACTCGAAGCGTTTAGCATTTAATTATCTGGAAGACCTTGCCCAGGAATTTCACGGAACTTATGGAAGGCGAGTTAACTCGGTGACACGTCCTTATGCATTTATAGAATTCGACGTTTATATTCAAAAAGCTAAAAAACAGTTAACTGACAGGAGAAGAAATATCAACACAATTAATACACAATTGCAAGATGTTCAAAGAATAATGGTAAGTGCCATTATAACTGGCAAGTACGTTAACTTACACTACGGCACGCTCCAATACAGTTTTTTTTGTATCGGGCCAGCGATCCCAACCAACCTATTGTACAAGGGTATGAGGAACGTTCATCAGTTAAATCAATCGCGCTTTAGCGCAATTTCGCGTATACTTGTCTATTTATTGGTTTAATGCAAATCCATTCACGTTTTGTGCAAATCCAGATCCGATCCGCTGGAATATGAATCCCAATTCATATTATCGAAAACGATTCGTTTCGAATGGATTTAGGGATGTGACCTTTTCGTTTTCGGTGGATGAAGACATAATGTGCAACCACACTTCAACGGAAATAGGAGTTATTTATTTTACAAAAGAAACAAAAGGAATTTAGCTTCGATTCTAGTAAACCATGATAAACGCGGATAAAGCAGAACAAATTACTGAAGAGTACAGCTGGTTGTTTTGACTGAATAGGTTGCGGAGTACAGGATCTTTCTTTGGATTTTCAAGTGGGGAAATCTGATTTGTGTGTATAGGATTGAGCGAGTGAAGGGAATATGCGATTCGCCAAGATTCAATAATAGAAGTGAAATTGCACAATAACAATATTCTGTCGGTTGCGGTACAGAATACCAAAGATGAAATCAGTTAATAATGGTCGATTCAATAGCTTATTGGCACGCATTCAAGAGCAGATTTTAATTTCTCAAAGGGATTTTGGCCATTATTTTAAATTAGCAGTCCACTTATTCCAATGCGCATAAACAGCATTTTAAATGTTCGATTATTTATTAAAGGTTCAAAATATCGATGATGTTCTACAAAGGGGAACAGTCCTATCAGGTAAAAAGACTTACATACTTCATGTTTTTTTTTTACACATTAAAACAATAATTATACATTTCAGAGCTTGACACAAAAACTCAAAATCTTTCCATGATGTCCCAGAAATACAAAAAAGACGCAACTTATTTAAATCGCAAATCTATGTATGTGAAGGCAGCCGCGGCTGGGATTGTTGTTATAGTGTTTTTAATATATTATTGGGTTCTTTAAGGAAAAACGAAACAACAAAAAAAAAAAACGAATTCGTAAACAAACAAATTTTGCATTATTTAAAATATACATTAACATTCACTTATCAGATAATTAAGCGTTATGTTAAACAAAACAACAAAAAGTAAAAGTAACACCATTTCGAAATGGTTTACCGTCGATGCAATACAACGCTTGAATTTTAACGTTTGAATTTCCAAATGAGATTTACCTTGCATACATGGTACTGAACTGAATAGTAAATAATGAATATGCACGTTTCGGTTTCAAAAACTTCACTTTATCAATCTACAAATTCATTTTTTTGCCTTAAAACTAGTAAATGGTAGCTAAAGAAAAATAGAAATTTGTGAATACTACATAAATATTTACAAGAAAAAGAAAGCTTCACTGTTAATTTTTGCTCCTGAAACCACTGCAGCTGGGTTCATCTCTAATGTTGCTATCAGAATCATTTGAAGAGTCTGACGATGAGAGTATAGTGTCCCACAGTTTTTCATCGGAAAATAAGAAATTGGCCTCTTCATTTTCCGTACTCCGTTGGTTAGATTTATATTTTGGCTTTCTTTTTTTTATGCCGGAAGACTCTTTGCAGTCCAAATTATCCATTTTACTTACTAAGTCCATTGGAACATTTCCATCTTCAGGGTTATCTGGAAATAAATGAATATGAATTTTATGTCCGAGCGTACTATATCCTCCCAATATCACGATGACTTTTATCATCTGCGAATTCGAGGTTGATGGAGCGCAAATATATAAGTTTAGTTTTTTAAATGCAGTAAATATGTAAATGAAATTAAAGGAACACGTAAGTCTGCGCGTGGAATTAGAAGAACGGCATCAACGAATTTGGTAGAATGATGAATAAGTTTTTCGAATGCACATCACAAAAATAAAGTTTATAGTTGTTAGTAGGAAACCATAACATCTGTACGTGACAGAAGAACGATAAAGCAAGTTTGCAAGCCTCCTATTTTCGAATATCAATGTAAGCAATGAAAGCACAAAAAGGAAAAAAAACTTCTAAAGCTATCTCGAAAATTAGAAAAAAAATAAAAGTTGATTAAGATACGTAAAGAAGGTTGTAGCCGGTTACACACAAAACTAGAAAAAAAGTATATTAATAAATTAAAAAATCAATATTCTTCCAATCTATATAAAGAAAACATAAATAATCTGCATTCTTTATGAAAACTAATCAACATCAACCTAAAACTTGAATATGCGTTGACAGTATTGCAGTACTCAGAGCTATCAAATCCCAGCTCGATCCCAGCCTAATTGTGTCATGAATAGTAAAATGAATACCCTACTTCTTTTTTTGCAGTCATAATGCAGTCTGTTATATCTTTTCACTCGAATTGACAGTATTTCCTTAATTATGAGCATATTGGTTGCGTGAACGCGTTAGTACAAGGCATTCCGGAGTTTTTCTAGTAAAAACAATGTTTGCCGGAATTAGTCTTTATTTCATAATTCCAAAAGGTAAGGACAATAAAATGTATTTCTTATAGTTAATTATTTAAGAGGGGCCTTTTCAGAGACCCTCCTCCGGCTCAGGGTTTCATATGAAATTTACACCACACTTTCCGCCATGTCGTTCGACGAAGCAAAAAAGGGAGATTTTATTTGTCATTCCTGTGTTAACTCATTGCCTATTTTACTTATGCTGTGAGAACTATACATTAATTCCTTATTTTTTATTTGGTATGTTCAAAGATGCTTAAGTTTTGTTTTGTTATTAAATTTTTATTATTCATAAATTCGTTTTTTCCACGTTAATCAACATTTTTCAACGATTGACAATAAACAAAGACGTCAGGGTTTTCGTGTGCCAATCGAATCTTAATTTTATAACGAATAATATAAAACAGAAACTCGTCCAAAAGGCTTAAAATCCCCGTTTTTATTAAGGGGCCGACCACTGGCGACTCTACTTAACCAATATACGAACTGTGTTTGGAAGTAATAAATAAATGAAAGTACAGTCATATTGGAATTGGAAAATTTTGCCAGTAGATCACCCAATCCCTATTGAACATCTACTCCAAGTAGGCTACATTGGTGAGACTCATAAGTCTAGAATATTTCAATTCAATATACTCCAAATTCTACTCCCATCAACGAAACTATAAATACATACATATGTACATATTTCTATCCAAATTGCTCAAAATGTATGAAACTGTATTTAATTTAAAATCTAGAAACAAACAAGACCTTTTAGGTACGTCTTACAATTGCACACTACACAAGTCCTTGATGACCAAAAATATTAACCTTATAATACAGAAGTTTTAAAATTAGCTCTAACTTACCACTGTTAATGACATCCAATCCAAGACAGTTTTTATCATAAGTAATATAAATACACGGAAATTCGATTATAGTTTTGCCAATTAAATTTTCCTTTAACGTTTTTTCGTAATCCAGTCGAAAAAATCTTGTGCTGGAACGTATTACACCCTCAGCTTTCAACAAAAGATTGAGATTTTCCATATTTTCATTTTGATAATAATGCAACTTATTTTTATCGCTGAAAGTCGTGTTTTCTACATTCAGGTATTTATCTAATAGACTGACCAATGTGTCTTCTTCAGAGCATTTATCGTCGATTAGTCTCAAATTCTCAGCATTGACAAACACCCATTCAACTCGCCAAAAAATTATATTAGTCTTGCTCTCGAAGAACGAAGTATTATCTTTGTGCCGGGAAAAGTTATCTCCTAAGAACTTGAGTTTTATGTTTTGGCTAGAAGCAGCATTTTTCAATCGGAACAGTTTTACTGGGAGGTTTCTACTGTTTCGCGTATACTGCTTTATACTTTTGTGAGTTTCTGCAAATCTTGTGCATTCTTCCAAGAAGTAATAGTCACTCATAAAGTCAGTTTTTTTCATTTTTTTTAAGGGAATGAACTTTGTACGATCTCGTATTCCATTGCATGACAGCTCTTTTTTATGGATTAGTGAACAAGAGAGGCAACATGTTTTAACTTCGCATTTGGGACAAGTGTACTTCGCGGAAGTAGCTCCACAAACTTCACAAAATCCTAAGCGTTTGCTGTAGTAACAAAATAAAATAATATAAACAAAGGGTAAAAAAAGAAATGTACACAATATATTACCTAAATGTTTCTGGTATTAGAGCCATTATTAAATAGCTTAATTGTGAGTTTTAATTAATTTACCACTGTTATCAGTAAAAATCAACAGTAATGCAATTGATGGACAATTTGTTCGTTAGCGTTATTTCTTCTGTAACTGTGTTTTTGAAACATATACTAGTGCAATACGGATAATAATAATCCAAAAAAAAATTATTTTGTTGAAGACGGAAATCAACTAATAGAGATATTCAACTTTCCAGCCAAAAATACCATGACCTACCGCAAAACACGCATACTTCTTTATTTGGAAGCTATATTTTACGCATACTTTCACAAGTGGTGTCTTTTGATCAGCTGTTTATTCCTTCAAATCATATTTTGCCCGTAGGAGTGTCAAATACATTTCCAATGGCCCTTAGTAATAGAAAATCATAAAGTCGGTTCTAAAGTCGAATTTTGAATTTTGTTAGGTGTAGCTAAGGTACTTTTAAGTTTCCGTAGTAATAAATCAGTTTTAACAAAACTCGAATTTAACGTAATCATTGTGAATAAACCTGTCATATTCGCTATTGTGAGCTAGCATAACCTGTCATATTCGCTATTGTGAGCTAGCACAGCTGATTTTGACACTCATTTTGAAACATTAAACTGTCACTTTTAAATTCGACTTAGATACAACTCGGCCACATCTAAATATTTGTCGATTTTAGAAGTGGGTTGCTCGTTTATTACTACGGATTTCGTGTTAAACTCGAGTTTACGTAAAACTCGAGTTTAAATTCCTTTATTACTAAGGGCCAATGTGTTTAACTTGCCCACGATCTGGAAAAATTCCATGAGTGATGTTCGTCAAGTTTCGCAAATTAAATAGTATTATAACATACGAAAAAGAAGTTTCTTTCGCAAGTTGCATTTTAAAATTAAAGCAAATCATTACGAACTGCGTAAAATGGATATGTAGGACAAATTTTCAAATTTTGCTGCACAGTTTATATGTGATATGAGTCCAAAACTAAAATGCTTCAAGTAATGACTTCTGTTCCAACACCATTAATTCAAATTAATTAGCAAAATGAAGTGTTTGAGTAACCGATAGATATACAATGTTAAAGTGACAATACGAAATAATTCAAGGAATTAAGTTGTTCTCTGTAAATTTATGTACTTATAAAACCAACGAACATACATACATGTGTGAATTTGCAGAATTTCTATTTCATGATCATTGCATTATTATGAATTGTGAATGATTATTGAATTCAACCACAAAATCATATTAAAGCCCTTTTGCTTTACCTATTTTCTAATATTTCAAAGGCAAAATATTTGAATTCAAATTTAACGTGTCAATGATCAGCTCATTCCAATATACTTCGAGGTATACGAATGTACCTGCTGAACACAATCTGTGTTTTAAGCTCCTCCTCCTTTTCGGGGTGAAACATATGAATTTGAAATAACGCTCAGATAACGAGCGCTTTTTAAACAAAATGCTCTCATTCACCTCATTATTTCGAAGGGGAAGACTTTCAGCTGTTCGAAACGCCTCTCACGTATTCACAGATGGTACAACTACAACAAGCTGTCAAACAAATTTCATGGTCAAGAGACGAGGAAGTTGGATATCTCTATTAGTTGATTTCTGGTTGAAGATGAAATTGTCAAACTAAAAACCACATGTTCATAGTTAAAATCCCAATGTCAGCTGTGGGTTACAGTAGTGGCGTTCAAAAGGTATACTCGATTCCATCCCAAAAATATAATATTTATTTTATTCGGTATTTGATCAGGCGTCGTTTATTGGTTTCATGATTCAACATATTTATCGTGTTTTATTTATAGCTTACAGTATCTTAGTATGTTATAAAATTTAATAACGAAAACTCTTCTTTCTGCGAATTTGTATGTACATAGGTACACTGAGTTTGAGTCAATGACAATTATTACTATTCAATTAATTTGTCTGAAAATTGATAATGAAAAAGTATAACGGTCACAATTGGACTTTTCACGGATTGTACTATTTTCATTGCACTTTTATGGAATTGATTTAAAACATAGATAAGCAAAGCATAGCAGCGTAATTAAATTGATTTTGTTCGGCTTGGGTTCGTTCTGCCCTGAAATTTGTTTCCCTTTTTATTAAAAAAAGGAATATATAAGACAGGTGTAATCGTGTTAATAAAATAGGTATTATTGATTTGTCTTACATATATTGTATTAGAAGTCTAAATTATGTATGGTTAGGAAAGAATTAGTGACAAACGGCGACTTTTGACATACATGTGTCAATATTTCAAAGACTAGTTATAAAGTAAATAAATATGTATGTGCTTAAATGTACAATATTTGATCGTACAATGCGTTCACATATTATAGGGTTAGGTTAAGTATAAAACATGAGCAACTAGTGCTTTTTTTAAAAAAAAAAATCGCTTTCTACGAAATCGAAGTTAATCGGGTGATTCGTACTTAGAATACAACATTGTAAATACATATGTACCTACATATGTATGTATGTATTATAGACGAATGTATGTTAATATGACAAGATTAATTAAAGCGTTCAGTAGAGCGTTTCAAACAATTTTGATGTAATTGATTTGCATACGGTTCATTTTCAGACTACTCGAATGAAGAATGTTCCTTCAAAATTAATTTTCTGGAATAGAAAAAAAATATAACAAACTGAAGCCAATCTTATCAAACAAATTGATATTTATCTGTCAACAGCGCTGTTAAAATGTTCCTGCAATATATTTCGAAGTCAGTCAGAGCTCGGTTTACAACCAATGTGGTACGCAACATGGATCGTTCTCCCGATTGTTTACCTGGATCGAAAGCTGATGAAAGAAATATAAACATTTCGAGTTACCAGTATGAGGTTAGTTTTCTTATCCTACCTACATATATACATACCTGTTGTGTAAGAAAGTAAAAACATGTTTTTGACTATGTGGTGTTATAATGATTGAAAGTGTTAACAAGTGAAGTTTATTGTTTTCTTATGTAGGAAGCTGTTAAAGCTCTTAACACATTGCAATCCAATGCGGACGCCATTAGGCAGTCAGTGATAAATAGACAACAGGATTCTTCTATGAATGAATTTGCGAAGTACTTACAACGCAGCGGAACTTCTTTAAAAGAACTAGATAAAATTTCGTTTATTCATGTCTCTGGCACCAAAGGCAAGGTAAGTAAAATAACACAGGCCGCTTTTACACACGCAAAATTCTTCATCAATTTGTTTATGAAGTGGTACATGAGAGGTGAGACTGAAGGGATCACACAAAGGAAATAACACTCTCATTGAAAAAATCGGCGACATATTTAGCGTGTGTAAAAGCGGCCATAAATATTTAATATTAGATATGTACGTATGCCGGGTGAGTGTTCGCTCAGAGACTCAAATTTTGAGTTACAATAAACCCGATGCAACCATATAAATAAGCATGGGTATGTGTGTGGACTACCAACTGTGAGAAAGTTCGCAAGAGAAATCAATTATTTGTAACTACATACATATGTATTATATAATTGATTTCCAATCATCGAGGGCCGAGGCCGTAGTGATATTGATAATTCTACTGTCTATGTAAATACCAAAGTTTTGAGTATTCAGCCGCGTACAATGTGCATGTGTGTACATCGCTTTTATTTAATAATATGTTTGCGTATTTACGTACATAATATGCACAAGTATATAAATTTGTAAGTCTAATTAATATACATATTTGGGTATTTCTGATTTTTTTAAAATAATTTAAAAAAATTACGTACCACTAGTTTTAGTGAATTGCTTCACAATTTTACAAAATGCAAACATGCAACTATGAACTATACATACATAGTTCGAAATAGTACTGGCCTACGATTATATAATAAATTGACATATATATAAATTGATAAAACTGGTATAAATTTCAAACAAAATGAAGTTTCAAAATGTTAGTATTTTGTTGTTTGTCTAAAGAAGCACCCATTTCGACACTTTCATCCAGAAATAAGAAAGCTTTCATCAGAAATAAATGAGTAAAGAGATATTCAACTTCTTCCTCTCTTGCCATTTTGTAAACTACTTTCAGATATACTAACATATAAGAATGAAATGGACTGCTAGTGGAGAATAGGAGCAGATAATTCTTATGATCTGGATAGAGATCCCGATAAATTGCTGGATCTTGGGTTGTTGTTGTAATGCAATGTAAATTCATGATCTATTTAGATCATTGAGCATAATAAAATTCACCTATTATGATCAATGATCACAAAATCTTTAAAAAATATGACAGAATTCATCAAATTGAAGATTTAAAACAGGAGATGTAAGTTAATTAGGATTATCAAAGCCAACAGGATCAAGTGCAACACCATGAAGATATTTTTGAAAGAAGCAATGGGAACAATTTGCTTGTCTCCAACGATTTTTTTAAAAAAATGCAATGAACTCCTTATTGCGTAATCTTCTATCTCTCATTCCTGGGTACTAGGTAGATTATTTGACACTTTATGCAGGTCATATACATAGGTTGACCCAGGAACATTAGGAGTGAATGGCGTAGTGCTTCATTTGAGTTAGAAATGAATAACACGTGTTCATATTCATACATATCTTAAAATATAAAAAACATCTTAAAAATTGTATTTTCTAAATAGGATTTAAATTAAATATACAATATATGTATTTGTTTTTTACATTTCAGGGTTCCACATGTGCATTAGTAGAATCGATTCTTAGATCATATGGAATGCGCACAGGCTTCTTTAGCTCGCCACATTTGGTTTCCGTTACAGAACGGATACGAATTGACGGGAGAGCAATATCCGAAACACAGTTCACTAATAAATTTTGGAAAGTGTTTAGAACACTCGAAAGTCAAAAAGAATCTGAAAATGATATGCCAATGTATTTTAAGTTCCTCACGATATTGTGTTTTCATATCTTTTTGCAAGAGAAAGTAGACGTGGCTATTTTGGAAGTGGGTATTGGTGGATTACATGACTGCACTAATATTATAAGGTAAACAAAATGTATTTTAAACTATTGGAATTGTTTGTTAAATGAAAAACAAGAAAATGATTGATTGCTGGATTATTTTACATTTCAATGCATTACATTTTTAAACACAGATTACATTTGAGGATTATTGAAAGTTTGACTAAAGCATTTCAAAATTGTCAATTGGACACCTTATGTTAAGATAACGATGATTTTCTACTGTCCAAAAGTAGGAAATGTTGAGAAATTTTCCATTAAAAAAAAGACAGACATATTTCATATTAGTTTTTCCGATTTGAAAAAATAATTAATCCCCTTATTCTAATCGTTATCTCACTTTACACGATTACCTTCTGTGAATCGATTTACTTGATTTACAGATCATCTAAACCCATCGTTCTAACCTAGAAACTGTGAATTTACTGTGCAAATCGAGGGATGAGTTTACTATGAACCTCATCGTAAAAATAATACCCATACGAAATCCGAATAAAGATCCAGTTCTGTAGTGAATTTATGCATTGAGATATGAGTATGCGTTTAAGAGAGGCTCAGTGATTGCGAAGAACATGTCTTGTCAAATATATGGTAGTTAAATTTTAAGGGCCGATGGTGATTTTGAATAAAACACAAATTATTTAGGAAATTATTGTCATTTCTTTTTATTATGATAATATTGGTATGGTTCAATTATGTATGGAACAAAATATCAGCCAAATGGCCGCCGCGACCTCGGCGGCACACCTCCATCCGATGGTCCAAATTTTCGATGACGCTGAAGCATAATTGAGGTTCTATGCTGTTGTTGCTGGCTTATCGACGTACACCTTTTCTTTCAAATAACCCCAAAGAAAAAAATCCAACGGTGTCAAATCACATGATCTTAGCGGCCAATTGACATCGCCACCACGTGAGATAACACGGCCATTGAATTTGTCGCGTATTTCGTTAGCTGTGTGGCAAGTGGCACCGTCCTGTTGAAACCACATGTCGTCCACATTCATATCTTCCAATTCGGGCCATAAAAAGTTCGATATCATTTCACGATAGCGAACACCATTCACAGTAACTGCCTGACCGGCCTCATTTTGGAAAAAATACGGCCCGATGATGCCGCCATCCCATAAACCGCACCAAACAGTCACACTTTGAGGGTGCATTGGTTTTTCGACAATCACTCTTGGATTATCATTCGCCCAAATGCGGCAATTCTGCTTATTGACGAATGCACTGAGGTGAAAATGTGCCTCATCACTGAAGATGATTTTCTTCGAAAATTGATCATTCACTGTTGCCATCTCTTGCCACCATTCTGACCATTGACAACGCTTAAAATGGTCAAGTTTCAAATTGAGTTAGTCTGAAATTGAGAAATGTCAAATGAAATGCAGAAAAAAAACTTGACGTTTAGGTGTGGTTCACATCCAACATCGGCCCTTAAAATTTAACCCCATTTATATCAATCCGCTCATCTTAAGAACGTATAAGACAACGTCCTAATGCAAGAGGCCTGGATCATAAAAGAGGTAAAAACAAAAAAAATTGGTTACCTTCAGCCTCTTTGTTATACCATAACAGGAAAGGCCACGGAATGTATAAAAGTCATTGTATTGAGAGAAGTTGGTAGTAACACAAAATGGGGATATCACAACAATATGAGGATATCACAGCCATGAAAAGGTTTTTAACTATATACTGCAGTCATCCACGGAGGCCCGGATAGCAACACTATACAATATCTCTATAATGATTTCTAAAATGGGTGTAGGGATGAAAAAGTATGCATTTGTTACAATAACGCTTAGCCAGTCCTTGTAGTCACTAGAAAAAGAACTCTAGGATATGTATGATGTTCAATATTGTAGCTGAATTCTTGGCGGAATACATTAAATTTTTTTCAATAATTTTGCATTAATAAAATATCGATTTTCCTGCCTGTAGTAACACAATTGTATTTCCAATCCGATCCGAACCTGCAAAACTTGGCATAGTTTTCCAAAAACTCATCGGCTTACGAAGGTGTTCCAAAGCAAACGACTTTCTTGCTTTTAAAGTTTTTTTTTTGTCACAAGTGGCTTTTTTTGTACTTTGTATTCTCTCAATTTGTTTTCTTCCAGGGCTTCTTATTGCCCTCTCTGACACAGAAATGATTATATGCTTTTTGGGGCTACCTTAGAGCTCCATGCGGCGTAAGGCATTGTAAATAATATTTTGGAACAGTGCAACTGGTTATCAAGTCGTAGACGATTCCACACCTTTCATCTAGTGATATTTAATGTTACCACAAACAAATGACAAATGTACTTATTTCAAACAAGATGTAGTCAGAATCCCAAAAAAAGAACAAAATGTGATATTTATGTGTCCAACAAAAAAACACTTCCTTTCGCACTGAAATCGATCTTCTAAAGGAATGTTATTGATGTTGACGGTTGGGATTGAACGTTGAACATGCACGAATTCGAGAAGGAGTATATGCATTCGATTCCTTGTTGTATGCTTACCATAATTAATGGTCAATCCAAATTGAACCGCCTGTGAAAATTGTGTGCTATTTACGTGTCCACCACTGTATATTGCATACTTTAAATTTTATTTAAAGTGTATTTTTTTTTTCAGAAATACACCAACCGTTGGTATAACGTCTCTTGGATTAGATCACACTAATGTTTTAGGTAACACAATCGAAGACATTGCAAGGCAGAAGGCTGGGATAATAAAAACTAATTCCGATGTGTATACAAACGTTACTCAACCGTCATGCCTAAACATAATTGAAGAAGACGCTTCGAAAAAGAATGTAAGTATCATTTGGTATTTGTATTTTGTTAGTTGGTACAAGTTTAAAAATGCAAATATCACTTTTTAAATTTTCTTACATTTTATTTTAAATTTCATATTAATTCCACAAACTATTTTACTTCCCATTTAATCCCTTATGTGGGATAAGGATAGTTATATAATTGCGAATACCAACCTGTGCAAAATAAAAGCCTTCGGCACCGTAAGGTAGCGTTTCCAGAGGATCTCTTTTAAAGAGGACGTGTCCTCTTTTTTGCCGTTGATCTTATATGTACTCTCTTTTTCATCTCGATCTTTTTGTTCTCTTTAATTTGCTGCGGGGGGGGGGGGGTTGTTGGGCAGCATATACATGAAAAGGTGTCGAATATTTATCTGGGATAATCCTAGCACTAACACGTTTTGTACTAACAGAATGAAAGCCTCCTCTTTCCTATTCCATGGTGTTGAAAACGATGATTTGACCTCAGTGTTCGCGTGTTTTTTATGTCTGCCATCCAGAAATCTTGACGAACCTCTAAAGAGATGTTAATGGGACTTCCGTAGGAAGAGTTTGTCAGGTCTTGCGCTGTTGAACCTTGGCCATAGCTTTCGGATAGTCTCACAAGTGGATAACGAGTTCCACCTTTTGTTAGCTAGCTCCACTTTCTTCTTTACATCTGCGGATCAATACATGGGATTGCCTGGGATGGGTCGATCTAGGCCCCTTTCCAGTCAAGCTCATCTGCTCCCTCATTACCGGTTATGCCTGGTAATATAGAATGGTAATATCAGCCGGTGGTATTTCCAACAATGATATCATTTTGGCGACTTCTTTGACCGCCAGGACCTCCGCTTAGAAAACTCTGCCATAGTCAGGTAGTCTGATAGAGCAGTGCAAGTTTAATACTTCGGACAAATTTGAACGGTCTTTCAAAATCTAAGGAGGGAAGGGTGTAATCGCTTTCTGTGTGTTCAATTTGTAGTCTTTTAAGTATGCATGCCTTGCCTTGGGGGCTGAAGCGCCAACCTTTGGATTGAATGATCCTAGTGGCACTCATAGCAGCAGTTTTCTGCAGATAGGGGTCAAGTGGAAGTAGATCCAGAAGGACCTCTAAACCTGCCGTAGGGGTGGTGGAGATTGCTCCGGCAACACTAGGACTACGCCTACGTATTTGGCGCTTTCTTTCAGAAGCGTTTGTTGGTGAAAAGGACCAGTTCCGTCTTTTGAGGGTTGATCCCTAAGCCGCAAGATTTTGCCTACCTTAGGAGGGTGTTTATTGCGCGTTCAACTAGTTCGCTGATGGTTGGAAGGAATTTACCGCAGACTATAATGACAACGTCATCAGCGTAGGCAATTGCCTTGGTACCAGTGACCCTGAGTTTTTCTAGACTATCATTGATGACTAGTACCCATAGAAGAGGGGATATGACTCGACCTTGTGGAGTTCCCTTTAAAGCCATCACTTTGATAGCCGTATCTCCTAGGGTTGCATTAATGATCCAATTACTGATATAAGTGACTGCTCAACTGCGGTTTTAATTGCGACAGTTTCATTTTGACATTGTTGAAGGCTCCTTCAAATTCTAGCAACGCTGCAAGAGCGTATTCTTTGATATTCAGAGACCGTCCAATCATACTAACTACTTCGTGAAGTGCGGTTTCTACGCCTTTACCTTTCATATACTCATGCTGTGCACAAGAAATGTTGTTGAATATGACATTACTATGTTTGTGCGCATAAATGATTTTTCTAACGTTTTGAGAACGAAAGAGGTAAGGTTTATTGGTCTAAAATCTTTTGCTGTACAGTGGTTGGTCTTTCCTGCCTTGGGATGAAACCAACTTTGACTTCCCTCCCGGTATGCGGTATATGACCATGGACTAGGGTGCAAGAAAAGAGATCTACAAGGATAGGAGTGATTATGTTCTTGGTTTTCTGTAGCATGATAGGTCAATTGCCCATCTTACCTTGCTCTTATCAATGATTCCTGTCGGAGCGAAGAGTGCAGTGTTCGGTGTAGTTACAGTCGTCGGATAGTCTTGGGTGCACCCCGGGGAAATGTGTATCCATAAGAAGACGGAGTGTTCACCTGTATGTGTCCAGTTTCCATTAGTGTCAATAGTAGCCTGGTATAGTAGCACATTTGGAGAGGAGTTTCCTCAATCTAGAAGCGTCTGATGTTTTGTTATTTCATTGCAATAAGATCGCCAGTGTCGCGTTTAGCCGTGGTAACTTTTTTTTTAAGATCCTGAGACTGTCTTTGTAGGCAACGCAATCTAATGGAAGCCAAATCTACTGATCTCTTTTTAAGAGCAAGGAGCTCTTAACTCCACAATGGAGGAGATTTCTTGTTTGTCTGTAGGGGACACGCCTTCTCGAATGCTTTCTGGAAGGAGTTAGATAATATTACATTGGCAGTTTTTTCCAAGTCGTTGACACTGGATATAGTGTTTGGAACAAGGTGCTCCAAGTGCCCCAAATTGATTGATTTTGCTTCTAGCACTATTGACCGTGAAGGTAATAGTCTGTGGTCCGAAAAGGACGGAATGTCTGAGATATTCCATTGGCTAATTGACGTAGTATTGTAGCTGCCGCTAAGGGTAAAGTCTAGGACCCTTTGCCTGTTGCTCCTCTTTCATTAGAGTCCGAGTTGCCCCAGACTGTGTGATGTGAGTTGCTATCACAGCCTATAATTAAGTCCCACTTTTCTTTTTTGGCTTTTGCCACAATCTTCTTCATAAGGGGGTCTGGAGGTCTGTTTACCGCGTCGTGGGGCACGTATATTGATGCCAAAGTCAGCGGGTTGCAGCTGTTCTTTTCAAATCTGACCGTCGTTTGGTCTTCGTCCGAACCTGTAACAAAGAAGAAAAAGAAGGTTTACCTACTAAGCAGGTTCTTATCCTATTAACAGCAGATCATATTACCTTGTATTTGAAAAGAAAGTGGTCAGATTTCTTTCCTTAAGTCCCTGTACACGTCATTGTCATTGGTGAATACCAGGGCAATGTCCATTCTCCTCGTTGCGAGGAGAAAGACCAGATTGGCACTGGCCGCTTTGCTGTGGTGTAAATTAATTAAATTAATTTGGACCGCGTTCATGGCGACCAGCGGGTTCATTTTTGTCATGTTTATCTGCCGTTGCTGCCTGGATTTTGATTTTGCACAGGGGAATTCCTCGATATTAATAACCTCCCAGTTCTGGCCATGTAGCTCTGAATTGAGGAACCGGATGTTGGACTCAATCCGCTCTTTCGGGATATATGTTCCGTGAAGGCGGGTGCGATTATTTGGCCTTAAAAATTTCGTGATTTCTCTCTTATCTACTACTCGTAGGTAGGCCTATTATTAGGCCTTCGTTTTCACAGTCCATAATCTTAAAACCCTTGAAGGTGGTCAGCTGTCCAAAGCGATGGTCTACTTTCTCTTTCTTCGTGATAGCATCATTCAACCCGTAAAGGACTCTAAGTTCAATGAGCTGCCATTGGTTGGTAGAGATCTTGCGCTCCGGGTTGCCGTAGTCAATTATTGCAGGCTGTAGGCGTACCCTGGCCACTGTCGAGTACGTTAGCCTTTTTTTTGCATCGTTTTTTAGAGAGAGCGACTCATCATGACGACCTCTTTTCGAGGGTCCAGGATCAGCTTTGATTAAGGTGACAGGATTAAGACCTTTCTTCCTTTCCATTGAAGCATTCATTCCTCTACTAGAGGAGGCAACGCCCTTGCCACCCTGTAAACTGTATTTAGCAGATGCCAAACCAGAACAACCCGCGATTGACCCCAGCCGAGCCGAGGCAGGACTGGTGCCAACCTTATGTCTTCTAGCAGAGGTCCTTGTCGAAGTAGACGGACGAAGGCCATCCTTCCTCGTAGCGACCAATGCCTTCTTTCCGGATTCCGGCCATGTCAACTGGTGAGACTGCCCCGCGTCAGCGCCGAATTGCTTCAGCCACGGGAGGGGTTTCCTCCGCAGTAGCTATCGGGGGATAGAAAAATGCTGTGCCTTACCCTTCGATGTCTCCTCTAGGAAGTCAAGAGCTTTTTGAAGCCTTGAGTTGTCGTTATCCCCTAGGTCTTTTCTATCCTTTAATCTGCTAATCGTCTGCTTGCAGTTTTTCAACATAATGCGTATGGATTTGTTGGACGATATGGAGATATTAGATGATCTGGCAACAGAGCAGCAGTCATCCACAAAGATAACGCCTGACATTCACCACTTCGATGCCAGCTACATCTGAAGACTGTTTAATGTGGGATCTTAGGAGGATTTTTTCCTCCTCTTCCGTTAAGGAAGATTCCTGGGGTTTAGAGTCGGATTTTTGGAGATCACTGGTGCCCGACTCAATTGCACCAGAGTTCCTTGAGGTTATGATGTTGATGAAGTAAATTTTGTTCCCACGAGTAAGGGGGAAGAAGCTGTTGCACTACACTCACCCCCTGTATGTAGTGAAGGGGACTTTGTTTAAAACCGGAGTACCCCAGGGTCCTGAATTCACTGTTAGAAGACACGGTCACGCTGTGCCATTCGTCCCTTGGCACGGTTGTTGCACACCAGGGATTGCGGGTTTTATCGAGTTGTTCTTCTATAGATCCGCTATATTCAGTGAAAGCAGGTGCACCTCGCGCAGAGTGTGACTGGAGGGTCACATATAGCGGTCCCTGATTCACTACAAATCTCAGCCCTCACCAAAATAGCTTAGTCCCCATAAAAGCTGCGAATATAAAAAATGAAAATATAAAACTTCTTCCTAACTTAAGAACCAGAAGCTACAAGCAGCTATTGCTGGTATGTATGTTAATATTTAATTTTATTCTCTATAAATTATATAATAGTCATAATACAACAAAATTAAGAAAAATCTTTTGTAAATTTGTGACATTTAAGATGGTGATCTGTTCATGAATATTTGTCAATATATTTTCTTAATAATATTTTAAACCAAGTTAAAGTATGTACATTTTTCATTTAAGGCGACTGTATATCAAGTGCCTGACATCTCCAAATATCACTGGCCAGCAAATATGGCAGCGACCAGCTTCAATAAAGTAATTGAATTGAATGGTTCACTCGCAATCCAATTAGCGTATAGCTGGTTAAGGAAGTGCAAATGCGACGTTTTTAAAGTTGTACCTGAAAAAATATCGCCCAATTCTTTGAGTCTAATCATTACCAACCAAGTTCTGCAAGGATTACTGAACTGCAACTGGCCTGGGCGCTACCAAACTATGCATTTTTATAATTTCAGGTACCTTTTTTACTCTTTTGTTTGCATTATACATATCATTGTTTTCCCTATTAACAGGATACACTTAGATGGAGCTCATACACTAGAGAGTATTGACATTTGTTCTACATGGTTTCAATCAGCTACGAAAGATAGGTATACATACAAATAATTTAAATAAATGATTTAACTTACATTTATTTTGCAGTTCGAATCCCAAAATTCTTATATTCAATACTACGGGTGATCGAGACTCCAAAGCCTTACTTGAAATATTATCCAATCGAATTGATTTCAGTTTTGCATGTTTTGTTCCCAATATACCCTTTAAACATAATTCTATTGGAAACATTCAGTCTGTTTTCAGTAGTCAAGACCAAATAAAGCGAGCTAAGTCTCACGAGAATAATTGGAAAGAGTTAAAGAGAAACAATGAAGACTGTGGGCAAATTTTTGAATCAATTTTTGATGCTTTTTCGTTTTTGGAAAACAAATTTGATAAGCAGAGCATAGACGTTCTTGTGACAGGGTCAATACATTTGCTTGGTGCTACAATTTTAGGCCTTAACGAATTTAAAAAGGGGCTTATAGAAAAGAAGGCGGAGCTCGTGTCATGTCAATAATTCCACTGCTAGATGAGAATGACATGTTTTATATTTGTATTATAATATTGTATTAATTTAAGTCGACTTATAATTCTTGAAATAAAATATAAGCAAAGTTTCTTTAACAAATTAGATATGCAATCTTCAGTCTGGTTGAATTGCTTTTTTCGGAAGAGTATATATATATGGATTGCGCTGATGATAATTTATACTAAAGCCAG
Organism: Eristalis pertinax; assembly: GCA_907269125.1. Classification (NCBI taxonomy): domain Eukaryota; kingdom Metazoa; phylum Arthropoda; class Insecta; order Diptera; family Syrphidae; genus Eristalis; species Eristalis pertinax. The sequence continues at coordinate 62,677,684 of OU026149.1, forward strand.
TTAATACTCTCGAATGATTTCGGAGTTGCATCGTGGCGGATATCTTACAGTGCAGGAAACGATTCCTACTGTAGCTTCTGAAATGGGGATAACGCTTATCGTAGCATATTTAATAGACGATGGAATTCTACAGATAGCAAGGAGAATTGAAACTCTCAACCAACAATTTTTTGATTATTGATAGATGCCGAAGGGCTTATTAAGATTCTAGTCAATTTCACTTAAAATGTACATAAATAAAATACTTGACTTTGGTACTTTTATTGTCTATATGCCTATTTGTACATTTACTTGTTTATTAATTAATGTATATATGTAGGACACCGAAACCATCAACAAATCGCACTGCGAAAACTTCTTTTCTTTATTATCCGTTTATTTATCAACACTGCCGTTGAAGGTCAGTGTATTTATACAAAATGCATTTGACGTTATCCGCCTGTGGAGACTTCAGGTCGTTCACTCGATCAGCTGGTTGCTCTTTCCAAATATCAGATCACAGCTGGCAAACGGTATTGTGCATTATGTAATCTTGCATTACACTATGTCGTGCAACTAAGATACCGCATAACATTTATTCTTCTACATATATTTATTATTTATTTATTTATATATAATAATAATATTGGTGGCGCTACAGCCCGTAGAGGGCCAGGGCCTAGCTTCTTAGCATTGTTCTATCACGAGTGGAAGTGACCTACAGTTTTATGCCGACTCCGAACGGCCAATTTTGACATGAGACAGTTATACTCTTTGAGCATTGTCAGTGACTCGAAAGAGGTGGGGCCGTGGAAAGTATTTCTTGTCATACCAGGAGTCGAACCGAGACAGGTAGATCCAAGTGCGTAGGAGTAGACGCACAACGCCACTGGCCACCACATTTGTTTATATATACATATATGTATTTATGAAGTTATTAATTTATTTGCTATTTATCTAGTTATTTATTTGTTTATTTATTTACTATTTTAGTTATTTTTTTTATGTATTTATCTATTTATTTATTTACTTATTTATATTATTATATTGATTCAGCAGGTATTTGCCATTTACGTGCTCAGTTATACAATACATATTCCGTCATTTTACTTCCTTGTGTTGTACAATGATGTAAATATGATTCCCAAATAATGTCCTTAGACTTTATATGTTCTTCTCTATAACTGATACCCTTCTGGTACCTTCAAGTTACAAAATATCAACAATCAAACAGGGATTTTTTCTTATAGTTTTTCTCCAATGAGCTTTTTATATAGTTTCGCTTCATGTAAGCGTGAAAAAACGTTAGCGTTCAAAAGATTCGTTTTGTCGTTTTGCTAACTAACTGAAAACTGTCACTTACTATCGTCTCGACGACTGATTTTTGGCGATAGCTATTTCAGTATCGTTTTCATACAAGAATAATTATGTATACATATCTTGTTCTTCACTTTGTGGCGATTTTAGAGTGTTTGGACATATGCATTCGTTTTGGGGCGCAAGCTGAAATGAGAATGTGTTGGTGAAATTTGAGTGGAATAAGAACACGGATGTCATTTTTACGTGAGAGATATTGTTCTCAAAGCCCTAGAACTGTATACAAAATAAGCGATAGGCGAGATGATAATGATGGTCTTACATGAAGCAAATCATCGCCGATATCAATGAAGAGAATCGGGCGGACAATAGTCGCTTGAAAAATTTCGCGATTAGAGCCCAGGTTTCACTACGTTCAGTGACGGTAACTTGGCAACTAATGCCGTTGCCAATGTTGGGAATCTCATCTGCATTTCTCAAGAAGATCTCCAGAGTATTTTCAACACACTGAAAAAGAAAAGATCATGATCGATGGCATATCGAATATTGTGCTTCGCTATCATCCAGTGAAAATTTACGCAACACTGTTCAACAATGCGCTAAGCAATGCTTATTACCCGGCACAATGGCAAATAGCTGTGCTGCAACCAATCCATAAACGGGACAAAGACAAATCTAGTCCGACAGATCTTCGGTCGATCCGTCTTTTTTCTTGCATAAGCAAGAGTTTTTGAAAAGACAACCAGAGTTCGGATTCACGGCTGGGCATGAAACCATACATACCGCGTTGTGATAGAAAGACAAAAAACCAATGCATGGGTGTCTGTCTGGTTGACTTGAAGAAGGTGCTCGTTTGGTTGGAAGACCTTTTCCTCAAGCTAGGCTAGGCTCGGTATAAATAAACCATTGCTATTCATGATCTATGACATGGTAACAGGAGTTCGTCGTGAAAAGTGGCGACCTAACTTCTACTACGGTCTTTGACATCAAAAATGGTCTGCAACAGGGAGCGGTTGATTCGACATTCTTGTCTTCAATATTCACTGCAGATATTATAGGTTCCAGTCCGCACATAATTGCGTACAGATCAGGTCCGAAGGTCGAAATAATAAATATCTTTCTACAACGTGACTTCGAAAAAAATCAGCGATTTTGCAACGATTGGAAGTTGATTATCAACTTCTTAAAGTATCCTTTTCTATCCTATCCCTTTCTGGACCCCGTTGTACTTGGCTTCGCTGAATACACGCCTAAACTAGCGTAAGTTCGGCATAATTGATCCGTAAGGACAGTCGTTAGCTGTGAAAAATGCAGTAAGGTATCTCGGCATTTGGTACGATCAATATCTGTAAACATGTAGATATTGCTCTGATTGAAGAAGGACTTTGGTGTGGCGAGAAGGTTGTTTTACAACAGCCAACTTGATTGCAGGGTAAAGGTTATCTGCTACATGGCCCTCATCCGGCCGATTATGATGAACGGTTGTTCAGTGGTTCAATTCAATGTGAGTCCTTCCCAGATGAATAAGAAATCAGGTTGTTCTAGAGACAGTATCTTAAGAGCCGTCTCCAGTTGTATCGGAGAGGGATAGATCTAGCCTATCGAGGTCCTGTACAACGAGGCAAACTTGAAAAGGATAGATTATTTTATTACTAAGCTGATCAGAAAGTGGACAGGCTACTCTAGTACGAATGAGATGTTGCTCGCAGTCACGAGGATCTTCTCCGGTTCAGTAGAGCTATCTCTGCTAGAGATAGTAGAGAGTCTGCCAAAGAACGGCAATTTTACCGGTGGTTACACTTAAACCAGTCCCCACAACCGGAGGATACAAAATAAAAGATATAAAACACAAAATACAAAAAAAAATATATAAAACACAAATCAAAAAAGGTGCTCCACGGTGTATAAATTATATATGTTAGGCATATGCCCTGGTGCACGTATCCGTGGAGTTACGGGCATAGTTAAAATAGTTTTTAAGTTTTATGTTACGTTAAGGTCGGTTTGGCAAGTTTTTTTTTGTTTGTTTTCTTGGCCATACAAAAATAATAAAAGTCGCCATCCATGATCGATGCGACCGTGAACGGCGACAGCGGTAACTACATATAAGGCGCAAGTAAGAATTTAACTTATCTGATCTGGGTTCTAATCGCGTATGCGACAATCGTTTCGACAATAGTTTCACGTCATGTAAGCATGAAAAAACGATAGCACCTGAAAGACATCCTTTTTCCTGCATCACGTAAACTGAAAACTCTCAGTTAACATCGTCTCGACGATTGATTTTTGACGATAGCCCTGGTGAACTATTAATTGAGGTTTATATTTTATATACTTCCAAATTTGATTTTGCTCATTTCATTAAGAATCGAAGTAGCTATGTACTTTATCAAGATCCTTCTTTTATTTTCAAAGGCTAGACACACTGTCATTCTTTTGTGACGCATTGACAACCTCTGAGGTCTATTGATTGCAGTCTACGTTGAAAACGTAAATAAGTACATCCTATGGTCGCCACGGATGCAAAATGTATGAAACGTATGCAACGTATCTCTAAACGCCTATACCCTGACCTGTACAAAACTTGCATTGTACTTTCCGTTTTATGCTCGCGACGACTCAAATAAGCTTTGTCTACAGCAGCCTCCTCTCTTGATGGAATTGATAGACCTGACAAATTTGTTGAAATTGTGAATTGGAGATAAATAAATTACATCAGGGGTTTTGTTTAATTTTTTTAAACTTACCTAAACTTTTCAAAGGTGCCATTTGATTTGAACCATTGTTTGAATTTATTTTGAGCGATGTGTTGCAGTGTGTGGTATTTTCATCGACCTCAGAAGAGCTTTCGAAACTGCCGACATGGGAATCCTATTGAACAAACTGGGGAAATATTGAGTCAGATGAACGGAATTAAGATGGATCCAGTCATACTTGGAGGGTCGCTCACAAAGATGTCCAGTGCTTACATCGGGTTGCTTGTATTAGCCGATTTAGCCTCGATGAAGACTGCTATCGCTGCTCTGGTAGAAGCCATGCTGCTAGTTGTTAGATGTCGTTGGGAAGTTCTGCTCGCTTATCAGATTTTGCGTGTTGAGGGGGATGGTGTCTCTCAGGTTCCTGATTGCCTCGTTAGGATACATTGTTGATGTTTAGAAGCTGCTTTCTGAACAGTGTCACCATGTACTGTTGTAAGGGGATGATGCGTGCTTCGTCGTAAAGCTTCTTGTTGCTGTGGTGCTTTCGTCATTCCCTGTCGAAGGTGAGACCTATACATATTCGCAGTATTCATATTTATTGCGAGCTACTCCATGCTGGTCTTAGATATGGTGTGCCATATTGGGAAGCCGTACGTTAAGATCGGCCGTATTAACTGCTTGTAGAGTACCAGCTTTGTCCTCTGGCTTAATCCATTTTGTTTACGCATCAAAGGACAGATGCGATATTTTATTTGCTACATTTTATATCAAAGTTTTGATTTTTTTCTTGCAAGGATTTGCGTTTTTTTTTGTAGCTTCGGAATATTTTGCACATTGGTTCACGCCTTGACTATCATTTTTGAATTGAGTTTTCCTCTGATTCGTATTCGATGAAAAATGCTTACAATATATACCTTTTTGGTTTTGTATGCATTGATAAATGCATTGTCCCAAATACAAATATTGAACAAAAATACATGAAAATGACACCTATTTAGCTGTCACATGAAATCGGTCGCAAATGTACGACTCTTAAATTGACAATCACAATGCGCAGAGCATAAAGCATGAAAATCAACTATCGCAAATCGCTTTAGCCGATTCCACCCCAGAATCGAAAGTGTAATATCTAGTGCAGTAAATGTTCCAGAGGGGATCAGAGTTAGGTGCTTTATTGTTTATCTTGTATATTAACTAAATGTCGAGTTTTGTAAGGTTTTCGAATGTGAAACTGTTTGCAGATGATGGTCTCATGTACGTTAACTCCGCATCGTTATGAAAGTAAATTGCCGGTCGCAAGCCCTGAAAAAGGAGGAGGTTTTGAGGCAATGGACTTGTCTTATCCTCCATATCCCCGTGTCCATGGGGAACAATATATGGACCCGGTCCTCCAAGTTGGGGGTTAATCGTGCGGCTAACGACCGAACATTTCAATACTAATCTTGTTATGGAATCTTCAAGGGCTGCTTTTTTTTAATGTGTTGTTATTTAGTTTGTGTGATTCCTTCTGTCTCATCTCCCTTGCTCACTTCATACAAAAATGGACGACGAATTTAGCGTGTGTAAAAGCGGCCAAGGTAGCCTCGGATACTAAATGATAACAATGGAATAAGAACTCGGAATAGAGTAAAGAACAACGACTGGAAAATTGGAACATGGAATGTAAGAACAATGCTACAAGCTGGCAAAATACAAGAAATAGTTCAAGAAATTTCGCTTCTGTGATGAGGAGCCTAAATCATCAGCTCTCCCTTATCAGCACCAAATAACTGCCACCTGATCCGAGCAAAGGTGGGATAGCAGAGGAAGTGCTCTGCAGTGTCGTCGTCTTCTCCACAGGCGTCGCAGAGGGTTCCGTCGCTTAGGCCAAGCCCATTTAGGTGTTTGGCGAAGGTGTAGTGGCCCGTTAGTATGCCGGTAAGTCGTCTGCAGTATTTTCTGTTAAGAGATAACAAGAATGCCCCAACGCAAGATCGGCGATCTCATTTCCCGGGATCCCGTGGTGGCCCGGGATCCACACAGGTCTTAGCGAATTGAACCTGTCGATCCAATTCAGAGAAAACATGCATCCTTGGACTATCCTGGAAGTGGTTAAAGGGTGGAGTAGGTCCTTAAGCACAACTTGGCTGTCGCTACAGACACAAATACTTCTCCCCTTCCACCTGTTCTTCACAATATAGTTCGTGGCCATTAGGGTCGCATAGGTTTCCGCTTGGAAGACCGACGCAAATTTACCTAATGAGGTGTAGAGTCTAATGTTGTCTTTCTCTACGAAAGCGCCAGCGCCAGACGCTTCATTGGTCTTGGAGGCCTCCGTGAAGATTCGACTACATTCTTTTCCCGGCTCATATTCGATTGAATGTGTTTTTTTTCTAGAGACGTTTTGTATACAAGATAACATCTAGATATTTAGCCTCATCGGAAAAGCGGATAGTGACACCTTTAGTACTAGTTGAGTCAGACCAGTCAACTTTCTCCTCCACGTGAATAAAACAACTTATTTTTTAAGAGGGTTAACTGAAAGCCCATTTCTAGTATACCATTATCATTGCTTTGATTCACAACACTAATGATTCCTGTACACCCTCTGTCAAAAGCACCCTCTATATCGATGAACGGGTATTCTTTCTCATCGAGTGCATTGAATGCTGATAAGCATGTTACATCTGAGCCATATGTAGCGCATATGTAGCTCAACCATCCTTTCCATGCTTTTCAGCAGGAAACTGGTCGGTCTGAAACTCTTGGCGTGTGAGTAGTCCCCCTTACCGATTTTTGGTATGAAGGCTACCCTAACTGTGCGCCAGGGAGTCGGGATATAGGCTAGTGCTAGACTGGTAGTAAAAGTTCTTTTCAGAACCGGTAGTAACGCGATGCCCTTTTGCAGCAAAGCTGGATATATGCCATCGGTACCTGGCGACTTGAAACCATCAAAGGACGCCATTGCGCACTTGATAGCCTCGTCTGTTACCACGAGTGATGACACATACCAGGACATTTTCTATGAACAACTATCGGACGTATGTGAGAAAGTAAGAAGTTATGATACCTTAATCCTGCTAGGAGATTTTAACGCAAAAATTGGTAGAGAGCTACACATCCACGACATAGCAGGAAAACGCTTTCTCTATGAACATGTGAAAACTCTCTCTGAACTCTATGAACACGAGTGAAAATGGACTACGATTATATCAGTTCGCAAGTAAAAACTCAGTCAAAATAAAGAGCACATTTTATGATAAAAATATATACAAAGGAACATGGAGAATACCAGATTCAGAAATAGAGGATCAAATCGACCATGCACTTATATCTGCCAGAAGAGCGTCATCAATTATAGATATACGCACGCAGAGAGGAGGAAACTGCGATAGCGATCACTTCTTGGTAGAAATAACGATACTACAGAGAGTATCCAAAATCGCAAAAGGAAAAGGAAGACGGTAAACTAAATGGGATGCTAAAAAATCACAGGACCCGAATATACAACTGCAATACAAATAGACACTCTCAAATAAGCTGGAAGTTATAAACACCCAAAATGGCAACATGGACATAGACGAAAAATGGAGCATTATAAAGACTGCTATAATACAAACAGCAAGAGAGCCAATTGGCACAGAAAATATAATAGAAGGAATGCAGATTAGTTTGATACAAAATGTCATTACGCGATAAAAGAAAATAACCAAACTAGAATGAAACTACTGCAAATAAACACAAGGGCGAATAGAATAGATAACTAGCCACAAAGCTGTACAAAAAAAAAAAGAGAGAAGCTATGAAGACAAGAATCTTAAAAATTCCGGAACAGTATATGAAGAGAGGAATTAGCGAATTCCAACCAAGACTAAATGTATGTAGGGATTAAAACGGGTTATTACTGTCGGAAGAGAAGGAAGTTCTCAAGATATGGGCACAACACTTTGAAGATTTACTAAATTTCCCAGCAAGAAGAAATTGACCAAGACTTTAACAAAAAAAACTTCAATTACGAAAATGAAAAAGGGAAAAAGAGCTGGGAATGACACAATTACTGCGGAACTTATTAATATGGAGGTGAAGCCTTAATCGGAAAAATACACAATCTGCTATGTAAAATATAGGAAGAGGAAATGATGCCGAGTGAATGTCTTATCTGTCCCATATAATCCATATCGCAAAAAATATGCCTGAAAGTGGTATCACTTCTACTTGGTGGATTTATTTGCTACGTTTTATGTCCAAGTTTTTTTTTAATAGCTTTTGCATATTTTGCACGGCTTGACTATAATGGTTCACGCCTTGACTATAATTTTTTGTATTGAGTTTTCCTTTGATTCGTTTTCGATGAAAAATGTGAATAAATTTATAATAACTATGTATGTGTTGTTGCGTAGCATTGTTTACAATATACAGTTTTTTTGGTTTTGTATTCCATTCAAATATTGAACAAAAATACATGAAAACGACACAAATGTACGATCATAATGTGCAGAGCAAAAGCATGATTGCGATAATAAATTGGGTTCTTTTGCAGTCCACTCCTCCCTCGTCGGGAAATAGCATCCGAAGGGTATTCCAAAGTCGAGGAAAGGGAGTATATAGTCACTTTCGGACTGTTCAATTTGTAGTCAGTTCAGTATACTACCATGCCCAATAGGACGTACTATTTGGCGCAGTTGGCTGAGTACCTGCCCTTGGTTAGAGGGGTTCTCGGTTCGAATCCAAGTGAAAAGCAACGCTTTGACCCGATTTTAAAATCTGCAAATGGTGAATTTGCTGTTGGGATCAAATGAATCGCACTATCACTGGAGTTGTCGATCAGTGGTAGTAGTCTGACTATAGGTATCACAAGTTTGCTGGCGGTTTCGCTGACAGCCTACTCACTTACCCACCTAGGTTGCTGCTGGTAGTGCAATGGACTCAGTTTCGAATCTGAGTGCTCTAGTCTAGCGTTAAAATACCTCACAAATACCCTGTTACTCATGTATAGGGTACAGACTGCTTTCTTGACACTTTACAATATATTGAGTTTACAGTTTAGTTTCATATCTAGGATAATCCCTCGTTATTTTGCAACACCCGTTAGTTTGAGGGTTGTCCCTTCAATTATTGGAAGATTGAAACACGGAATGACCCTTTTATTGGTGAAGAGTACCAACTGTGGGTTTATGCCTAGACCGCAGGATTTAGTCCAATTTAGGAGGGCTTCTATTGCAATATATTTCAATCAGTTCACTAAGAGTCAAGAGAAATTTACCACGAACTATGATCAACACGTCGTCAGCGTATTCAATTGTTCCCGTTAGTCTGAAATCTTCTAAAATCTTGTTTATTACAAGCACCCGTAGCAGAGGGGATATGTTAGCACAATAAATATTTATAATAGTATCATTAAACCACATTTTGAATACTGCTCGACCATTATACACTTAGCTAATAATAAAATGATTGACAGACTACAAAAATTCCAAAATAGAGCAATGCGAATTATATTAATATGCCACTGACTAACGCCAATTGAAAATATGTAAAATGGTTAAGTTCCAAACGAAGAACGATCATGAATGTACTTATTTTTGTCATTAAAATGAAAAACCGTATGCTACCTGGACTCTAATCGCGTAACTTTTCAAGCGACTATCGTCCACCCGATTCTCTTCAGTGATATCGTCGATGATTTGCTTCATGTAAGACCATCATTATCGTCTCGCATATCGCTTATTTGTATACAGTTTGAGGGCTTTTAGAACAATGTCTATCACGTAAAAAAAAACAACACATTCGCATTTCAGCTTGCGCCCAAAACTAATCCTTATGTATAACATAATTATTCTCATTTTGTATGAAAACGATAATAAAATAGCTATCGCCAAAAATCAGTCCACGAGACGATAGTAACTGACAGTTTTCAGTTTAAGTGAAGCAGGCAAAACGATATCTCTCTTTCACTATCGTTCTTTTATGCTTACATGAACGAAACTATCTTAGTAGTAACTTATAAGAGTAGTTTTAAATTGTTTAATGATCTACCCGAAGATCTAACACAAGAAAGCCAGATAAGTATTAAGTTTAAGTGAAATGTGATAAATTATGTAGGATCTAAGTACCATGATTATTTTTTGTAATAAAAAAAAATTATTAATTTTGTAAAACAGTTGTGAAGACCCGCTAAATAATAAAGGTGAAATGAAATGAAAAAAAAAAAATAATATGACAGAGAGCCTTCTTCATATTCGGATCTTTCATATAATCCCAACTAATGGATACGGACCAAACGAATTAGCAGTAAAGCATCTCGGGAGGTAAGATATGGTCGTAGCATATTCAACAAATGAGAACCCAGAATGACACCATCTATGATCGACGGGACTCTGAAACGGAGTTGTTCCGAGGATGGAAGATAACTCGGGTTAAAAAATGACTGGCGCCGTCCACAACTGATTCTTATGAACCGAAAACATTTTCCGAATAGAAGCCAATTTTGATTGGTGTTCGACTGGCGCCATCGATGTTCCTGTGAGTTGCTATTGATTTTTAGAAATATTATTTTTAGATCCTGGTTGGTCGACAATATAAAACAGATAAAGATCTGGCTTCGGTATCTCTCTTTAAATGTGATACGAATGCAGCGAGGTCTGAGGAGTCAGTCGTGTTTTGCAGTCCACGATAGCACCACGTAAACCAATACAAATTTTAAACAATTGAACGAAGCATGTCTGTTATATTTATGTACGCACGCGCGTTCATATGATGAATAGGATATAATTAGGCTCCCAATGACCATATACTGAGCTTATGAAATAAGAAAAAACATATTTTCTAAGTTAAATTAGGTAGCAGTGTTTGTTACCGAAGATCGAATTGTGTCCTTTCTGTTGTCAACAACCAAAAGACGTAATTTGATACGATAGCAACATGAAACAAGACATTGAAAGGATTTGAAATTGATGTGTTCTATTTCGAACATTGTAGCTGTCTAGTAGGTACAGTAAAGTAAGTATCGTAGGTCAAATTATTCGAAATAAATAACAGCATTTATATTGCTTTTAGCAAGAGTACATACTCTTTAGAAGAGTATGTAGAAAGGTGTATGCTTTCACCCTAAGTCACTAATCAATTCTTGCTTTAAACTAAGATGCTGCAGCCATCCCCTCTCTCCCTCCCACAACTTCTCATCTTTCCCTTTCCTATCCGGTAGGTTGGATCAAGGTGTTATATGACCTGGGCCGAGGATTAGCTTGGCTGAGGACCCACTCGAAAAATTAGTTCAGTCGCGAACGGAGTAACCGGGAGACCTGGCAAGCCTCCTGATTAATCTGCTGTGTAATGAAAAACTCATTTCAGTGTGCAGGCCAAATTCTTCGAAAATTGTGGGCCAAATCCTCTTGCACCTAAAATTGTTTTTAATAAAAATTAAAATTTTTTTTATTTCTTATTATGGTATTATTTATTATTATATTATGGTATATTCAATAATTCACTAGTACATATATAAGCATAATATATAAGCATTGACTATAGCCTTCAGGCAGAAAGAAAATTAATAAAAGTTTTAACTAATGTACAATATAAAAGTAATAATCTTAAATTAATTTTTTTTGTCACTTCATGAAATTCTATACTTATTGTTTAAATACTTTTATTCAAAAAGCTTCATTTACTATCTGCTGTCTATATTTTAGAGCTGATTTTGTGTAGCCAATCAATTTTTTTTCCCTGTGTGGGTGGAAGTCTAAACAATACTCTATGGCGAACATAGAAGTGTGAGATTTTTACACACTAAAACCACCTCCCTTTATATGTTATGTTCGACTACAACTAAGTGAAGCACTTATTCAGTAGTTTGTATTTCTTGATTTAGATACGTTTCACAGGTAACTCGACAAATAAAGTTCCTGCTAACACCGCAACTATGGACGGATGTGATAGCCTGCACGAGATCAAGGGGTTCAGTCCTTTGAAGTCGAATAAACAGCAGAGTTTGTATGCTCTTCCAGGCAGCGCTTATGTTTGTAAGCGATTTTTTTGATTTCAACTTGGACTGGTAAAATTTCTAGATCTCTGTGGATATCGCCGTTTCTGATATACCATGGTGCATTTACAATAGTTCTAAGCACCTTGTTTTGAAAAGTCTGTATAATATTCATGTTTCTTGCTTTGGTACGTACAACCCCAAAGTTATATGCCATACGTCCAAACAGGTTTAAGGATTTGCTTGTATACAAGCAATTTGCTGTCAATACTTAGCTTGGAGTGCTTACCAATAATCCAGTACATATCTTTGTATTTTTTGTCAAGTTCTGCACGTTTCTTTTTAACGTGTTCTTTCGACTTGAGTTTTACGTCAAGAGTCATACGGAGGAAAAGTTTCCCCGCGGCGGCTGAGCAAACGAGCTTTTGCTCAAATGCCTTTTCTACTACATCAGTTATACGATGTACTTGGTCAATAGTTGAGTGTTTACTTCTTAAACCAAATTGGTGATTTGGAATAAGCTGTTTTTCTTCCACAATTAAACTTAAACGTCTAAGTAGAATTTTTTCAAAAACCTTAGACATTATCGGGAGAAATGAAATTGGTCTACTCGTATATGACTTTTTATCCGTTGGTGGTTTCCCGGGTTTTAGTACCATTATAACTTCTGCCACTTTCCATTGACTAGGGACATGTTCTAGTCTGAGGGGGGCATTTATTATGTAGAGTAACTTAAGAAGGGCTTTCTTGGGTAAATTTTTAAGAATTTCTCCTGTAATTCAATCATAACCAGGAACTTTTTTCGGTTTGAGCTTTTTTAGTATTTCCTTAAGCTCTGACAAGGTAGCACATCTCATTATGTAATTTATGTAATTGTCGTCATGTACGTCAGGTCCATTGTATCTGGCAGGGAGCGTTTGACCGTCGCATGGTTTAAACGTTTCCTCCAGGTAATCTGCTAAGAGATTAGCTTTCTCTTTATCTTCTTTCTCCCAGTCGTCTCTATTCTTCCGGATTGGCGCGTTATGTGCCTCAGGGTTTTTAAATCCCTTCACCGCTTTCCAGGGTGAGTAGTTGGTTTCTTTTTTTCCAGATAGGTTTACTAGATACGCATTCAAGTTATTGTTTTTGAACGCTTTGATTTTCACCTTCAACAGATTACGCAATTGGTTAAGACGAGTTTTATGCTGTGGCGAGCCATTTCTTGCGTGCTTTTCTTTTTTCCTTTACAATTTCCTTTATTTCCGGTGGGTATCGTAAGATGTGTTGTTTTGTCGCTCTTCTTGCGCGTGGTGTACTGCTCCATGCGGCACACTGTATATTTACTATCAAGTTGTCAAGTTCAATTTATAAGTCGTATGGAGTTCTCAGCGGTGTCATAAATTCAAAATGATCTTGCAAGTAGGTCCTAAATGCTTGCCAATTTGTACGAAGATTAGTTAATGTAGGCGGCGCTTCTCTTCTGACGAGCGTATCGCTCATAGTCAATATAATTGGAGAATGATCTGAACTGAGATCAAAGCTTTCTTCTAGTTTTAAATAGTTTCGCGAGATACCCTTCATAACGAAGAAGTCAACGACGTCTGGTATTTTTGTGAAATCCGTAATCCAGTTAGTGGACTTCCCTGTCGAGTAAAGGTCGCAGCTAAGTTTTAAACCAGCTTTGTACAATGTTCTGCCTTTTTGGGAGATGGTTCTTGATCCCCAAAAGGAATGCTTCGCATTGAAATCCCCACCGATTATAAAGTGTTGACCCAGACTAATAAATGTGTTTTCATACTAGTATTGTTCAATTTTACTGCGCGGTGGGCAGTAAATGGACGACACGTTATAAGAGTGGTGTTTGTTATGTACGCGAACTGTACATAATTGCATTGTATGGGACTCTATCTTTAATCCTACTAAGTGTTTGATGTTATCTCGTATAAATAATGACCCGCCTCTTGCCCTCTCCGATGGGTGATAGGCGTGATAGCCACAGTAGCCCTTTAAACTTAAACGAGATTCCTTCGTTAAGTGTGTCTCAGAAATCAAACATATGTCGATATGTTTTTTCCCGAATATAAAGCTCTAGTTCGTCAAGCTTTTGTAGTAGTCCGTTCGCATTCCGGTTCAAGATTCTTACTGACTTATTCATGTTCGGTTATTTTTGTTGTTAATGTTAGTTTCTAGAATCAAAAATCTCTCAAATATAAGTTTGTTCGTCCGACTCTGCTCCTCAAGTTTTTGCAGGATAATAGAGAGAGTGTGAGAAACGGGATCTAGTGGCTTACTACTACTCTCACTCGGAGCTGCTACTGTTTCGGCAAATGTTTTCACTCCAATGCGTGATGATTTAGCTGACTTTAACTTGTTCGGTTCCGACTATGCTTGCTGAGCCTTCGGTTTTGCAACTACACTCTTCCGTTGTTTTGTATTTGTTTTATATTCAGCCTTCACAGTAATGTCTTTTTTTATTGGTTTAGGTGGTTGGGACAGATTTGCCTTGATTTTGTCACGTCTTTTTTGAAGCTCTTTAGCTACCACACAGCCACGCTGATTAGCTGGGTGCTTCCCTTTGTAATTAATGCAGGTTGCAAATGTGACCTTGCTTGTGTTGCATTCTTCGGATAAGTGCTCTCCTGCGTATTTAACCCAAAGAGGTGTTTTTTGGCAGTAGTTTCTTGTGTGATTAAAACCCTGGCATCGCTTGCATTGAGGTATTCATTTTGCATTCCTGCTTAAGGCTTCAATCTTAACAGACGTGTGCGACGTGTCTGTGTGTAGCCAATCAATGCTGTCCAATTTTAATCGCCAATGGTAGGACGTTTTTCCCCAACTAATGTCTTCTTATCTCCTTTAATACGGGACAAATAGCCTATAAAGTGAAATACCCCAGACCTGATATATGAGCATATGATCTCATTACAGTTTCAAGTTTTTTTTTCTTAGGATGCCTTTCAAGTTAGAGTTGATTGCATTTTTCGACTCCTTCAACTTTTCCTGTAAATGTTCGCGATAGTCTCGGTGTGATGATGACTCCAAGGTATCTGTACTCATTCGTCTTCTCTATTTCTACATTTTCCCAATTCCAGTTTTATTCCCGTGCGTATCGCCCAAACCCATTTCTGAAAACCATTATTTTAGATTTGGAGATATTAACTTGTAGTTATATTTAGAAAAGTAGAGGACTCAAGAGACAACCCTGCTTCACTCCCATTGTTCACTCGAACCAACTAGATATTGTCTTTCCATGCCATACTCCAGTTTTATTTTCTGAATAGAGACTTCGTATCGCCCCCAGTATTTTTGTCGATACTCCTAGGTTGCTTCATTTGTAAAGAAGATTTGTCGATATGTATAATTTACCTCCCTAAAGAAGATCGAGCGATACTTGTTAGCGTAAATATGTTGTGCACTGTCGAACAACCTTTTCTCAAACCAAAATAAATACAAATAGCAATAGATCTCTTTGTGGTACCATCGTGTATGAAACTGATGGTTTGGGACGTTCGTGTGATGAGAGGGGCTGAACTGTCAACTGATCATTACCTGGTGTTGTGTACCTATTCTGCCAAAGCGGAAACCAAGTATGGTTATACGCATACGTTGGGTACACAGTGAGATGCAGCAACATTTTGAACGGCACATATCTGAAAGGTTTGAACGAATTCCTGCTCAATCTCGAACAGGCCGCTAAAGATCCCGGACCCGTCAGTCTTTCACAGACCGTTGAACAGTTCACATGTGTTTCGACTTCGTAAAATCCAAACATCAACAAATATTAAAGTGAAGTAGTGCAACTGACATCGGGTTCCGCAGTAAGAACGTGGCCGAACAAGTAGAGGCAACGCTTGTGACTCGAAGGAGGCCGGGCTCGAAACCCAGTGGGGGCGAACATTTTTCCTTTTTTTTCCCCCACGGTATATAATTAAATCGTTACTGAGTGAAACCCAACAATGGAGGCGAACGGGCAAGTGGACGGGGAAGTGGTTCAACCGGTGGCTCAAACGTCACGCCAACAAACAACTGTGTCCCAAGAAGGCACAGCTAAGAGAAGGAGAAAGAAACGGCTCTCCAAAAGCGCGAAGAGACGCAATACCGATGACTCTTCGCAAAAGCGGCAGCGGCTACGTCATCTAACGAGACAACAGCCGAAGCCGAGGATGATGATGTATTCTCATACATATCAAAGGGGGGGGGAGGGAAGATTTGCAATAAGTAGCAACAGCTATGAATCAATGCCCTCCGATACAGAAGAAGAAGAAGTGGAGGCCATAATCCGCGCCAAGCAATCGGAAGTCTCTAATCTGAGAGAGGAGACTAACAAACTTCTTCATGAGATCAGAGAGCTCCGCAGAATAACTCTCGAAAGGAGAAGGAAGGAGGAGGAGCAATCAGTGCTACAACTCGGGCAACAGCAACAAAAGTTGCCCGAAACGAGTCAGCTGCAAAAGCAGATGCAGCAACAACAACGTCAAGCAAATCAAAAAAAGCTGAACCAACAGCCAGCAGCTCAGCAACATCAGCAAAAGAAGCAACAAAAACCAGCAGCTCAGCAACATCAGCAGAAGCAGAAGAAGACAGCAAAGCAACAACAGCAGCAGCAGCAACATACAAAAACTTCAGTCAAGATTATTAAAGATCGCCGCACCGCTCGAAGCGGAGGAGATCTTCCAACTGCTCAGAGAGCAAGTGTGTGTTGGTCTCGAGTTCGTCGGGGTCAAGCCCTTCACCACAGTCAAGGCAAAAAGAGAGGGACGGAAATTACCGTTCTTAATCGTACAGCTGTCACCCAATAGCAAAGTAGATAAGCTAAACGATATAAAAACATTAGCTGACTATGATTGCTTATGGGAAATTATTAGAAGGCGCGACGGCATTCTCCAATGCGTACGCTGCCAAAGGTTTGGGCACGCCGCGTCGAACTGCCGAATGCAGCCCCGATGCGTGAAGTGCAGTAATAACCACAAGGCGGAGGACTGCCCACTGGGGAAAGAGGGAGCAGCTGACAAAAGTCAGCTCAAGTGCGTACTCTGCGGCGGGAACGCGGGGCACACCGCTAACTATCGCGGTTGCCCTAAGTTTCAAGAGCGGAAAACAATGATGGGTCTGCAGAAGCAGTCCCCAGTGAAAAATCCACTCGGGGCAGCCATACCCGTCACCCCTCAATTGACCTACGCCCAAATGGCGTCTGGCCAGAGGAATACGGAAAAGCAGCAACTACCAAAGGTAGCGCCGCAAGTCTCAGTGCCAAGGGCACACGATCCAACGCCCGATTGGAAATCCTCCATTGAAAGGCGTATGGATCGGTTAGAGGAGCAGGTAAGCCAAATTCTGGCGCTCCTGCAGAACCAAGCACGTCACCAGTCATGATGGCTGCGCAGACGGAGAGTACCTATAAGATCCTTGCAGTGAATGCAAATTCATTGATAGGGATCCCACGAAAAAACGAGCTCTATAGATTGTTGGACGATCAAAGCCCAGAGCTATTTCTGATTAGCGAAACTAAGCTAACTCAGAGAAGGCACATTGGAGCACAGTAATTATAATGTTTTTAAGAGAGACCGGCCCAACTCCAATGGTGGGGGCGGTGTTGCGATCTTCATTAAAAATAACATTAAACACAAAGTAGTGTATAGTAGTGAAGTTCGACGGTTTCAAGAGTTGGAGGCCTGCATCGTGTGCATTTCTCTCTGGAAAGAAGCTGTATGCGGTGTCGGTCTACTCCTCCGGCTGCCCTAGTTCCAGAACGACTATATCAGAGCTCGATTCACTCTTTCGATGTCTAAGACTGGACTCGGAGGAGAACTATTTCATTTTGGCAGGGGACTTAAATGCCCGACATGGATATTGGGGAAACATAGTTTTCAATTATAGAGGGGACCAGCTTTACAACTGGTATTGCTTACACAGTGTCGAGTATAGACTCGATTTGAAAGCAACAGAGATCTCGTCATATCCTAAAAGCGGTTCTTACTTGGATATCCTGCTGTTTGACGCAAGACTGCAGCTGACAGACAGAAACTCACAAACGGTAAACTGTTTGAACACTTTCGTGTATCTCAGTGACCATTGCGGACTCAGTGCCGAAATCAAGATCCCCAACGATATTGCGGAATTAGGAGAGTTTGTTCAAACGTATCCCTACAATTACAGTAGGACACGCTGGACACGCTTCTCCAGACAAATGACGAGAGCAGTCTCCTCGAATGCGCTCCACATACCGTCCAATAGAAACTTGTCAAACGAGGAGATTGACATGTATCTTATACAATTGTATACACGGTATACACGCACAAACAACGAAAACTTGTACCGCAATGCGACAATTGACGCACTACATCAACGAAAAAGTAGACTCCTGTCAAGATTAAAAACCTTGTACAGGCGGTTTACTGATAGACGAGATGAGGAAATTAGGACACTGAAATCGCTCATTAAGAACATTCAAACACTAATTGTCCAAAATTACAGAGTTTCTGTTAACTTGCATTGGAACAATAAGATTCGGGCTGTTAGATCCAACAACCCGAGCATGTTCCCGCAAATAAACAAATTCTTTCGCAGTAAGCGTAACGATCTTCCGTGTCTTAAGCTCCCCAGAACGACGGACAACGAACAAATACTGACTACAGCAGGTATTGATCCAGACAACGCAGTACTCGACGATAACTTCTTTGTGGTCGAAGACCCGCAAGAAAAAATGGAGGTACTAGACGCGGTCTTTCAGGAAGTGTATAAGGTGAATGTGAGTGTTCGCCCAAACCACGACCTGGAGAACTGCGTACAATCTAGCAACTTGCAACTTCGAGAAGACATGCAACAATGGCGATCTGAGAACTTCGGCTTTGTCGTGTTCAATGAAGATAACATGGCAGATAATGTCATCGCCGACGAAGGGGTTCATCCCCCGTTCATAGCGAAGACAGAGCTCCAAGCGGTCTTCGAATCACTTAAGAAGAAAAAGTCAGTTGGAATCGACGGGATCTCGAACATTGTGCTAAGACATCTCCCCCTAGATGTGGTTAATATGTACACTATCCTGTTTAACAATGCTCTGAATAATGCACATTATCCATTGGTGCATATATAACATTGGTGCAACCCATATCCAAGCGAGGTAAAGATTCTTCGAATCCGTGCAACCTCAGGTCAATTAGTCTCCTTCCGAACATCAGCAAGGTATTCGAGAAGGTGATAAATAGAGCTCTGACCAACTGGACAGAGGACAAACATATAATTCCGGATAACCAATTCGGTTTCAAAGCGGGCATGACACTATTCATGCCGCGTCGAAACTGGTGTCGGATATCCAATGGAACAAGAGCCAGAAACAATGTACGGGTGCCTGCCTGATTGACCTGGAGAAGGACACCGTATGGTTAGAAGGACTTTTTTACAAGCTCAATGGGCTAGGCATTAGTAAACCACTGCTGTACCTACTGTGTAATATGCTTACTGGTAGAAGGTTCGTCGTCAAGAATGGCAATGTGACCTCTGCTGGTATATTTGAAGTAAAAAATGGTCTCCAACAGGGTGCCGTTAATTCGCCGATCCTGTTCAACATTTTCTTGAGCGATCTGATAAGTTCTCTTCCTCACGTAATTGCGTACGCCGACGACTTGATTGTGTACAGATCAGGTAAAAAGATCGAGGACATCACTACTCTCGCGCAGGGTGACTTCGACTCATTCATGAGAAGTTGCGATGACTGGAAGTTGAATATCAACTTTCAGAAGTCGGAAACCATACTGTTCAGGACCCCGTTGTATAAGGCTTCGGCGGATACAAAAAAGAATTGGCGAAAGTTCTCAATTGTTGGGCGTCACGGGCAACCACTGGCGCAAAGGACTGTAGTCAGATACCTGGGGATCTGGCTGGATCAATATCTATATTTTAACAAACATGTAGATGCTGCTCTAGCCCGAGCCCGAGGCGCTTTCGCTCTTACAAAGATACTGCTTTACAACAGCCAACTCGATGCGAGGGTGAAGGTAATCTGCTACATGGCCCTCATCCGGCCAATGCTCACCTATGGCTGTCCCGTGTGGTTCAACGTGAGTGCAAGCTTGATGGAAAAGATTCGGGTGTTTGAGAGGGCTTGTCTTAGGGCTTGCCTTCGCCTTTACAGAACACCAGAGTCCCAGTACAAAAAATTCTACTCCAATGAGGTTTTATACAACAGGGCGAACCTGATTCCAGGCCATACTGCCAGAGCGATGAACTCGGCCAATAATCTGATCTCTGGGGCTTACTACCCCAATTCTGAGTACCATGAAATGGTACGTCATAACGGCTTCGTCCCCCCAGAAGCATTCCTCCATTTGGACAAACACGGTCTGATACAAAATGAAAATGCGGTACCGCTCCTCTTCCACATCGCCCGTTCGACTGTGGATGGGCGACTCAACCACGACCGTTCCGTCGCACAACGAGCTGAGGAGGGTCTCCTCCGGTTCAGTACGGCGGTATCAAGGCGAGATATTCGGGATGTTGCAATGCAACACCGAAAATTCTGGTGGCTGTGCAGTGAGGGAACTCCCTCATCGAACCCTTTAGGGTTAAAAACGGGCAGTGCATATCGGTCTTTGTCTTGCAGCTGATTAAACGCATTCTATCAGCCGCAACCTATGGCCGACCTACATATCTTAGGGTAGTTTTTTAGGGTAGTGTTAAGTTGTACATATGTATATAAAAAAAAAAAAAAGGTTTACACATGTGTACACTTGTGTACCTATGTGTATACACATGTATATATATTAAGGACATATGCATATATATGTGCGTATTTTATAAGATACACATATATATATGTATCTATGTTTACTTTAAGGTAGTTTAAGTTATTTTAAGGTAGTTTGTAAGTTAGTAAATAAGTTTTAGTAAAATCAGTTCGGATATTAAGTTTTTTATAATTTTCTTAATTTTAATTTACAGTTCAATTTATGTTTACTTTCACAAATACATTATTAGAATAAGTCGAAAGACATAGTTTAAGATTAAGTTTAGCTTAGAGTGCCCGCCTAGGGCCAGTAAGTTAGAAGTAGTAACAATGTTCGTCCAACTAGTTTTAAGCATTTTTGTCTAGTTTTTAAGAGTTTGTCATGAATTAAGTAAATAAAAATTAACTAAAATGAAATGAATGAATCCCGGACCCGTAGTTTTGAGTGTGGCGGAGAATAGTCCAATGGTGGCTATTAAATCGCAAAAAGTTGGCAAATCCGCCGGTGTGGATTCAATTCAGTATTTGTTCCAACTCTCAACTATAGTCATGACATTTGGTTATTGACCGAAAGAATAAAATCGCGAACACAAGCTGCCGAAATGTTCTTCGTACTGTTATGAAATTTAGTCGGCGGGATAGGGTGAAAAACAAGGCGGGAGAGCAGCTGCTTCGATGGATTGTTCATGTGGCACGAATGTCATCATCATCACGACCTCCGAGGCCTGCCTTGAATGGGATTCCATCAAGTACTCAACCGCTTGGCAGACCCAGGATGAAGTGGTTGGACCACGTCCAAAAACTGGTCTGGTTGCGCTTGGACATAACTTCTGATCAGTCGATGGCGGAGGATCGAGATCTCTCGTGCGTTCATTAATCCAGTGAGCCCTGTAGTGGATCATGCGGGTCAGAAGATGATGATGATTATTCATGGCTATGTCATTTCACACAACTCAGAATTAAGACATCACCGGTTTGATTTGAAACTTTACTTATTTCTTACTTTGATATTTTTTTGCCAAATAGCTTATTTTTGATTTTTGTAGAATATTTTGACATGCCTGCTTTATAAGAAGCAATTTGGATTTATGTAAACAAGGTAATGTACCCACCTTCATAACTAGGAACAGACAAGAAGTGCTAGACATAGATAACACTCGCGTCTAATCACATAGCGGATAAAATCAGTAACTGGAGAGTGTCATCTGATCACTCATTAATCTCCGCTATATATTGTTCAGTATAGAAGGACCAAATTTTTGCGGCCTCATTACCGAATGCAAACATCTCTATCCCGAGCAGCCTCACTGATCTTGAACACTCGGTGCACAACCTCTAAGACTCTCAATGACGCAATGCCCATTTAGAAAAGAAAAGTTTAAGGCGAAATTACCGGCAGCAACTTTAAAATGAAAGTCCGAGATTCAATTCCGTTTCAATATATTTGTTCACTTTCATCGCAATTAGAGATGAGGCAAATATATCAGTATTCCTCAAAATATTACTAATATTTCTACATATTACGTATTACTAATACGAATATCTCAGATAACAATTAAAATAATCTCAGACCATAATTATGATACTTGAATAAATTACCAATACACATCTGAATATTTTGGGAATCAAATTCCCATGAAGTATCACATAAGTTTTTCTCTTTTATATTCATATCACTATGCGAATGAATAGCACGGTTCACACTGTACCACATGTGATACGACCCGATCATGCTACCGCGTCGGCCAATTTGTACTAGGTCGTGCAAGTGTGAACGTTTTGTACGACGGTCGCATGGAGGTTCAACTATTTCAACTTTTCGCTCGGTCGTACCACATGTGGTACAGTGTGAACACTGGTCGTACGACCGCAGCAAAATTTCATTAACATTTTTGATTCTTCATTAATTAATATTCATGCATTTGTTACGTAGCAAATTATTTCTACTTCGTTTAGCTTAATTCCATTTAAAATAAATATCCTCGCAAGAAGTTGGCATATTCTGTAATATACTCAATTGGAATGATCATACGCTTTATCTAAAACATTATCTAAGTAGAGTTGTCATCTCAATCTCTACTGCCATCTTCAAGTTACAATGGTTTGTTAAATCGAACTAGCAGTATGTTATTTTTTGGAGTTGTGCTTATTTTAATAAAATTAAAAAAAAGATGTTTGTCTTAGCATTCTTAATTATCCTTAGGGCATTTGCCTTCAAAAATGTTTTTCTAAAATTCTGGCCTAATAGCCGCTAGATCTCACAAAATTTATAATTTAGTGATGGACACTAGAATTGTCATAATTACTCCAACTATTGTATACTCAAAACACACTTTTCTGGCTTTTATACTGTTATCATTTCTCGATTATTAAACTCGCTGCTGGAAAGCCGATAATTTAAATATTATTAAATTGTCATCGAGAACAACCTGAATCATGGATCAATGCCTGTCAGTATTTGGGCCTGGTAAACTTAAGACAATTAGATAGAATTTCTTTATTTGCAGGAACATGCTAGAGTGATTGTATGTATATTGTTCCAATGCAAATTAACAAAAGGTTTGTTTAGATATCTATCTTGTACCAAATGTACGGTGTGATTGAATGGGCCGAATTTCTGTGAAATGCCCCATAATTAAAGATTTTTTTGAGACAGCAAAAAAAATTCTGGTACACAATCCCTATATAACGACTAGTCTGTAAATCAGTTTCAGTCAGTGGACTCAGTTTCAAGGAATATGGAACTTTAAACATAAGTATGAGTAGTAAGTAGATTTAGTGCCAGAGAATATTGAATATTAAGTATAGATAGTAAAATAAAACAAAATGTAAATGAATACATTTCATAAATACACAGTTTAATAAATAAAGCAAAAGAATAAATTTGTCTTAAAATTTTTTTAAAAAAGGAAAAATATTTAACTTTTTATTTGGCTGTCGTGAGAGAGTGCGATCTTACTTTGCATTACATTCCTCTCATTTCTCTCACTTAACAAGCGCTAAAACGATAACACAAAGCAGTATCTTAGGCGTGCCTTTATATTGTTGGAAGACTACGGTACCACCAGCGCAGTGTTGTGTTTTAGCCGGAACTATAAATATATAACGACTAAAGGCAATTTTTTTTGCAATCATCATCTGGGCAAAACTTCTACTTCTAAATTAAAACCGAACCGAAACATTTTCTATTTAATAAAAAATGCTCATCTGTTTCCTTGACACCCTGTTTCTATGTACACTAGAAAACGCATTTAATATAATTATTACACCTTTCATTAGATTCAGATTCTGAACACTAAATGGTATCAAAAGTAATCAGACACACTTTTTCATTTGTAAACTTTACTAAGCGCCACACTCCTTCTTTTTGAATTCACAAAATATCTCAAAATTCCACAGTGACAGTAAATATGTATATTTTCTGTTTTCGGTTTTTTTTTACCATAAGTATATGCAATAGAAAATGTTCTCTGAGCAAACTCAATGTTTCATAAAACGAAGAAAAAAACCACCAAGGGTTGTTACAAATTTAACCAATCAGCGAATAAGTATCCTTTTAAAATACCACTCCCACGTGCAAAGGGGGCGAACACGTTCCGACAAACTAATGTGCAGGAAGAGATCAACTATACAGAAAGTTCTGCAAATAAGAAATGCAAAATGGCTAACAAGTGGGCAAAGAGCGAGAAGTGAATGAAGAACAAAAAAAACGACATATGCAGATGATTGTTAAATAATATTTAATAACGGTAAACGCTTCACAAGTGAAATGTGTATAACAGTGTGATTCTCATTGCACATTCATCCTATCTGCTTTTCATTCGTATCCGTTGATTTCTGACTGCTGAACGTTACCAGCATCAAGCCAAGTGTATTCGACGGTTGATATCCGTTTATTAGATTAAATCATCTGATGAGTAAACTCGTTTAGGAAAATATTTTTGCAGTTCATATATATTTCTAAAGGATATTGTGCATATTCGGGTTATTCAGAGAATTTCGATACTGAAAATATAAATGAAAACTTAACTGACTTTATAATGAAAACATTTATACACACCTTTTCGATAAAAAATACAAATTAAATTATAAATTATTTACTTACCTAAAGAACATATCAATACAGTGACTTATTAATAGTGTAAATAAGAAAAATGCATCAACAGAGTTCAAAATCGTTTTTGATTCGGGACTTACTTGGGGATTTAATAAACAGACATCAGAATCATGATGACGGTATGATCAATTTTATTTTAAATTTTACGCAATATGTATTTGCGGATATAAACGTAGTGTTTAAATTTAATTCAGTTGTTTGAAAGCCTATTTAATCGTCAATGTGCATTTGTCTAAATATATGAGTCTAGAAATTATGTAAAGTAGTTACTGTAGCTGTGTTCTTGATAATTTAGCGGTTTGTGCTATGCAGACGGGTTCCGACGGTTTCAGACCATGAACTTATTATTTTCTTCCTTACTTAAAGCATATAATACAATCGTATACAAAGTATCTTATTTTATGTAAAAGGTCATTTTAAATAATATTAAAATTATATGCAATAAATTGTGGTTCTAGTTAGTGGAAGTACTTTCGTTGGCTTTAAGCTATTCATGGAGTATTTTATATCGAATATTCGTCTCTTCACTTTTAAGGATTATACATGCAATGTGAACAGTAAAGCTGTTTCATCAGATTAATTTATAATAATATGAAAGGCGGCAAATAGTTTCTGTTTGAATAGTCAAGTTGTGCGTCCTTAAAGGTGAGGTATTTTAAAGAAAGGTTTAATATTAAGAATTTGCTTAATGGTAGGTACATATCCTGACTTGTACAAAAATTCCAGGTATGTCTAAGAATTGACTCCAATTCACTGCTCATGTTCTCTTTGATGCTTTTTAATTTTCAATCTATATTATAATTCAATGCTTTAATTTTTATAAACAAAAGATCAGAGGGGTTTAACTTTAAGCTATCTTCAGTAAGGTTAGTTTTATACTTTGAATATATTTCACCAAGCCACATTATAACTTTAAATCTAAAACCTTTAGTTTATATGACTAAATACACTTTATTTGTCTTAAGATTACTGTTGATTTCAAGATTTTAGAACATTTCCTGATCATTTGATTGCGACATAAATATGTCAGCTATTTAATTCACATGATATTACATGACACTAATAGGTAGGATGTTATCGAAGCTTATGATCGAAAATATATTTGTTTACAGATCACAAATAAATCATACGCACGATAGTTCAAGGGATACCGGATGTGAATCCAGAGAACTTAACAAATGCTATTCGATAGTTCTCTAACAGTCTAACAGCTGAGTTGATTAAAAACATAGTATAGACATACTAAAAATCTGGATGGTCAGGAAAAAATGAAAACAAGATTAATGTGGTTATTAATTATCCAGTTTTTCATGAGTGGGCAAATAATCACTTACGCTGGAGTTCCCTCGCTCCCCAGCCACCAGAAATTTCGATGTTGCATAGCAACATCCCGCACATCCCGTCTCGATACCGCTATACTGAACCGGAGGAGACCCTCCTTAGCTCGTTGTGCGACGGAACGGTCGTGGTTGCGTCGTCCATCCACAGTTGAACGGGCGATGTGAAAGAGGTGGGTACCGCATTTTTGTCTTGTATCAGACCGTGCTTGTCAAAATGGAGGAATGCTTCTGGGGAGACGAAGCCGTTATGACGGACCGTTTTATGGTACTGATGATTGGGGTAGTAAGCTCTCTAGATCAAGTTATTGATCGAGTTCATCGCTCTGGCAGTATGACCTCGAATCATCGTCACCATGAAATTCCTGTAAAGGCGAAGGCAAGCCCTAAGACAAGCCCTCTCAAACACCCGCATCTTTTCCATCAAGCTTGCACTCACGTTGAACCACACGGGACAGCCATAGGTGGGCATTGGCCGGATAAGGGCCATGTATCAGATTACCTTCACCCTCACATCGAGTTGGCTGTTTTAAAACAGTCTCTTTTGTATCCGCCGAAGCTTTATACAACGGGGTCCTGAACAGTATGGTTTCTGACTTCTGAGAGTTGTTACTCAACTTCCAGTCATCGCAACTTCTCATGAATGAGTCGAAGTCACCCTGCGCGAGAGTAGTGATGTCCTCGATGATATGTACACGATAAATACGTCGGCGCACGCAATTATGTGAGGAAGAGAACTTATCAGATCGCTCAAGAAAATGTTGAACAGAATCCATACGGTGTCGAAGGCCTTCTCCAGGTCAATCCGGCAGGCAACCGTACATTGTTTCTGGCTTTTGTTCCATTGGATATCCAACACCAGTTTCGACGCGGCATGACTAGTGTCGTGCCCCGCTTTGAAACCTAATTGTTTATCCGGAATTATATGTTTGTCCTATGTCCAGCTGGTCAGAGCTCTATTTATCACCTTCTCGAATACTTTGCTGATATTCGGAAGGAGACTAATTGACCGGAGGTTGCACGGAATCGAAGAATCTTTACCTCGCTTGGATATGGGTTGTACAATCGCAGTTTTCCAATGCTCCGGATAATGTGCATTATTTAGAGCATTGTTAAACAGGATAGTGTACATATTAACCACATCTATGGGTAGATGTTTTAGCACAATGTTCGAGATCCAGTCGATTCCAACTTTTTCTTCTTTAGTGATTCGAAGACCGCTTGGAGCTCTGTCTTCGATATGAACAGGGGATGAACCCCTTCGTCGGCGATGATATTATCTGCCAAAAACACATATACATACACAATCTATTACAGTTTGGCCATTCTGACTACTTAATCGACTTCGATTGTATTACTCATGAATTATACTAAGTGTCAACTTCGGTTATATGCTTCGGAGTCTCCATTGCTCTCCTAGTCGACAACAGCTGTCGGCTTCTGCGGGGTGCTCTGGGTACGACCCCTCTCATATCTCTTCAGATGCGACCAGAGCTGTTTGAATGTGGTGGCGGTCATCGGTGGGACCGCTCGCTCATCGTACTTTTTCAGCTCAATCATTCCCGCGAACCACTTTCCAACGTGTCATAGGCCGTAAATCGGCATAACATAGTCTCCAATGATAACATGTCGACGGGTGGCACCTGATGTACTTGAAGAAAATCGACTTCACAACGCAGCATCAGCAATTATTTTTTTGTTCTTAGTTACCAACTCGCGCTCTAACCCTTGTTCTCTTCAATTTCTACGTCTTCTGGGGCAGTAGGATTAAAAACGGCATTAGCAACGACGGCGGTAGAAGCGGGAGTACTGACGGGAGAATTGGCGGCAGGAATGGCAGCGGGAATTGTGAAGGCAATGACAGCGGTAATGGTGATGTGGCAGCCGCATAAGGAACAGTAGCGGTAACGGCAGCGGTGATAGCAACGTCAGCAGAGTAAGCAGCGGCATCTATAGCGGGACTCTTTCGACAACGGCGTAGCGGTAAACACGACTGCTTAATCGGCGTCCATCGCGTATATTACTTTCCGCAATAGTGTTCGTAGCTGCGATGTAGCTGCAGATTCGGAGAACTTAATTCCCGCTTGGAGTAGGGTCTCCCTCAAATCCATGCGTGTTGTTGAACGATTTTTCATTTTCCGAACTCGTATCCCACCTCTGATGTGTAAAGACTTGAATTCTATTTAAATGTTTCTTTTATTGCTTAAAATTACAATGTTGCAACATATGTTCGCTCACAATTAGAATTAAAGACTTATATGACGAAAGCAAACTTGACAGGGCGAAACGACCCACAGATCACTACATTGAAATTGGAACGCGCCATTCTTGCTGCTGCCAAATTTGTTCACGCAACAATTACTTTATTTACATTTTTATTTTAATTTAATTATTATAAAGTAAATTATAAATTTAATTTTCCATATTTCTAAGGTTTCAATAAATAATGCGGTCTATTGAATGCTCTCTGCATAATGAGAATTTTTTGAGATATTAACCTTTTGAGATTCTTTACATTTTTTATCCGATCCAAGCAATTTTCTCTGAGGAAGTTCTGACAAAATCCATCACTGTCCTCAACTGTTCCGGTGATTCTGTTGATCTTCACAAATCACACAAAAACAAGTTCTTCTGTGAGATGTTGCTCTTCTATTAATTTCTTTCTCAGTAAAATCACGTCTTGCACCTTGGACCGTTTGAGGTTAGCATATATATAAGTTAAGTTTTCTAAGGTATGGTAAGCAATATCCTTTTGGTGTGTGAATGTTTTGAACCCAGCTTCAAGACATTCATTGTTTTTCGATCTTGCAGATTTCAGCGATTGCACTCATTGTATTTGATGACAATAATTTAATATTCTTCTGACATCAAAAGGTGCCAGAATAATAAGAAGACGATTAAAAGCTGAAATTACAATCCTGTATATTAAGAAAATTTAATGTAAATCGATTAAAAAATTTGATTATTTATATTTTTTTCAAAATGAGTTCTATTCTTGTTATTTTAGTTCAGAACAAATTTTTGTTTTTCTACATTATAATTTAAAAACATTATTTAGTTTACGAAAACTGGATCGGAACCAATAAAACTACGTCTGTCCGAAATCAACTCTCTAGCTGAAGAAAAAACGCATTCAGAAGCAGCACTATTTCATGGTGTATCAAATATTTTACAGCTAGTCTTAAATAAAGGGGGAAACTCAACTTAGTGCGTGTGCCACCACTGCAAAACATTAAAATCATCGTAGAAAGTAACATTTGTATTTTCATAGTCGCGGAGTTCTTTGTTTACTTTACCCATAGGATTTACAACTTCTACAGGTGGAATAAAATCTGTGAACAGTTCATTATCATCCGATAAAAAAAGAATTTCTCGAAAACAACCGATCGTAGTTACCACACTTTTCTTTCCACCTACACTTGACTAAGGAAAGAGCCAGAATAACATCCACTCATTTCGTTTTGCATTCAGTGAACTCGGTGTACCCGGAGTACTCGGTGTACTCAATCTGTTTTAAACAGTTAGACGTGAACTTGTTTCATTTGAGTAAAGCACCCACAAGTTGAGAGAAATAAAATAGGGTATTCAATTCCTTATCAGGCAATCGAATGTTGTACAGTGTTGTACATGTATGGCTGCAATGAATAGAGTACACTGAAGTACTGTACACTGTAAGAGAAGGCAAATGAATGCATTCATGCAGACCTCTAATAGATAAGACTTTGAATAAAATCACTAGTTAACTTTGAAAAAAAACTAGTGAAAAAATAGCACATGCACCTTGCAAATATTTATTTTTTATTTTATTTTATTGATAAAATGTACAGAAATACTACAAGAAATTATATCTTATAAGTATCAATAATAATTTATAAACAGATAATTCATTCACTCAGACTCATGAACATTTAATCGAAAATTAGATTAACAATATAATATAACAACTATAGAATACAAGCAGTACTTTCTTAGACAAAAAGAGTATGACTGTGGTATGACTGTGATTACGACTCAGATGTCATATGTAAGAGTAGATTCTGGAATATTGGTGATTCAGTTGTTCTCTGCAGTGCGACTGGTAAGATATTCCATAGCCGTATCGCTGAGACAAGAAAGGACCGCTTTGCAACTGTGAGGCAAAATCTGGGCTCTCATCGCGTAATTCGGTGCAGAAAAATTGCGGACTCTGAAGTTTTTTTTTATTTTACGCCAAAGCCTCTATCTCGCTAAAGAGATTGGTAGGATGTGGAAAATTGGTTTCTAATTACAATTGCTGATTTAATTGGTAATACTGATCAAATGCTTCATGACCACATTCCATATTAACACTATGGGCGTCATTCAGTTTTCAATAGTATGGACACATTATTTTGCCACAATTGGTGTCTTGTCAAGAATGATGATTTCCGCATTGTGTGCAAATTAATTCCTAGCTACACTTACTAAAACTTGACACTTATAACATATGCTTAAATCGAAGCTGGGTATTTCAGCCAAGCATTAGACACTCTAATTTCATTATTTTTTCATAATTGTCAGTAGCGACGTCTAGGATTATGTTTACACTTCTTCACTTGTTTTTACTTGTGCCTTATTTTTGGACTGCATTCTTTTAGTGACCGTGGCATTGTGGGTCTAGTTTCGAATTCCTGTCTGTACGACAAAAAAATAAATTTCACGGCCCTACCTCGAGCGACTGACAATGCTCAAAGAGCACAGTCGTCTAGAAAAAGCTTTTCAAACTTGGCCGTTCGGAGTCGGCATAAAACTAGGAGGTAGGTCCCTTCCATTCGTGAAAGAACAATAGCACGCACAACCCGAGTGGTTGCTGAGAAGCTAGGTCCTTGCACCATATAATATTCTATAATTCTGTTAGTTCGGTTCGGTTTTTATTTTATTAATGGCACACACTTTAAAACTAGAATTTTAAGGACTATCACTTCATAATCTTCTTTTATTTAAATAGCAATTCACTTTATGTTCAACCTACAAACCATACTGAGGACGCAATTTGTATACACATTATTTATGTTTATGGTAATTGGGTCAATATTTGATTTTATATTCATTTTTCTTTAATTAAGATTTGCGAAAATAGATTTGTACTTTCTTGGTGTATCAAGCCAAGATTTATTATTGTTATTTAGACACCTTCACAATATTCAACATTTCTGAACAATGTCCACAATTTTGAATGTAAATAAATCTCATCGTTAGACTCCTGCTCAATACCCCACAACTATATTGGTCAAGGCCGTTTTATTTCGCAAGAACTCATGAAGGACTTTCCAAAAATTTGCTATAGATATAAAGATATCTACTAGCTTAGACATCGCCGGCTTCGCCAGGCTTCAAAGACAATTTTTTATGAATTTGTATGTTTTTGGTAAGCAACATTTCTTAATGAAAGGTTTACACGGATATTATATATATTAAATTTAGACCTGTTTGGTGGCAGTGCAGAAAAATTGGGATAAGAGGGTAGAGGTAGAGGGAAACATACGTATTTTGTCTCTTAGTTTTATATATATAATAATAAGTAGATATTCCGCTCTAAATTAAAAAAGTGTCAGCTACTGTTCATGGTTATACTAACTGCTAATATTAATGTTGTGATCGTCCTTCGTAGCTACCAACAATTTTCTAAGTTCAAAACTTAACGATTGGCCTTGATGTTGATGGTTATGGCAAAATCCAGACGAACTGGGAGCTGGAATCGCTTGAAATCATTGTAATTGGTGGTACACCGCATCTTCTTCTGTACATTTGCTTGCCGTAGTCGTAGTCGTAGTCTTTATCATAATTGAATGCCGCTAACTGCAAATCGATTATTTGTCTCGATTTAGCCGCTCATAATTGATTACCTTCAAGCCGGTTTTCATGATATTGAGGGGTTTCAGTAGCTATTGCTGTAGTAGCTTTATGTTGTTCGGGTGATTCTACTACTCTTGACTGCTGCTCTCTCAACATATGCGGCTCTAATTGCATTTCACGTTGTTCGGATGTGTATAGATCATTTTTCTTTTGTACTACACAAAGCGAAATATTATATCCAATTTTTCCAATTTTCTTTTAAAAACTTGCAAACTATACTCGAAATCATCACCAAATTTCAAGAATAATAAAATATTTTTTTTGCAATTCATGAGGTCTTTAGTATACCACAACTGATAATGAAGGATCAGTGTTTTTGTGTTGACAGTGTGTATTATGCGCCAACTTCACACCAATGCGTTCAAAATAAAAGAAATTTAATGCGCAAATTTCACAAATTATGTTTTTAATTTGTTTGCGAGTAACGTTACCCTTTGATGAGGTTGATTGAATTTTTTATTGGGGAAAATTGGCTGCATGGATGGACCAATATGCTTAATGCATTCTTTTAGTGGTCTAAAACCATCTTTGCATTATGACCTTTCAAGTTAAGGGATATATGTGGGAACAATTTATTTTTTTTATGTGCATATATATCTTGATTATATATGTATGCATATATGGAGATTTGTCTCATATTTTCAAATATTGTCTTGTGGAAGTACTGATCTTTAAGGGATGCGGTGTGGCATATAGTCAAATCATTTTTGATAGAGTTCCACGGATATGGAAAATCACTCTGTTTGCCACATTCAGCAATAATCTTGATTATTTAATGAGCTCTTTATCCATGGACAACCACCCCATTTTAGCAGACAAAGAAACTGCACGTGCCCAAACCATCTTGTTTATGAAGTTGTATTTTTTGATGAATAGCTTTAGCATTCAATTCTACTTCAAATGATCTCATAGCCAGATTTGTTTTACACTTTCTTATTAGAATGGCTTCAAAATATTCACACCTATCTCGTATTATAGTCAAATTTTCTTATTCCATAATGTGTACTTTTAGATTTGTTTTCTTTAGTTTATGTGCTGTCAATATCTCTGTTCTCGAATCTAACTGATTATTTATTCACAGAGAAAAATCATATTATAATTATATAACAAGGAAAAGTTAAAGAATATAATGTGAGTACTAAACGTGTGCTTATATTAATTTAAATACATTAAATCAGATTTATTTTGCTACCATCAGCTGGAGCTCATTAAACGTTCATTGCTACAAGATATTCGACGAACAAAAGTCAAACCATCGCACGTTTAAGTTAAAATATTCGCTAAAACAGTCATATAGCCGCAAGTGAGAAAATCCGCGAACTATCAGATCAAAGCAGAAACTGAACAAAGCAAAACAAACGAACTTATTTTCGATAGACAGTAAAATTATCAGCAAGAGCTATTTAGCATGAACAATTATAATTTTGCTTGGGATATATCTACCACAACATGAAGGAAGCATACAATGCGCATTTGAGATGCGGTCATACAGCTGAAATTGGTCAAAGAGTCAACAATACGATTACAGCTTGTTCTAGATAGCGTACTCGAATAGAGCTTAATGAGAATTCACTTCCGAAATAAAGCAAAAATCCGACTTGATACTAGATGTAGAAGTGATAAGTATTGCTACAAATTGCAATATTCGTGTGGTAGAACCTGAACCTCATCTGATAACGCTGTAGAAACGCAACAGAAACTCTTCCTCAGCTACGTTAACAAACAATTTTAATTCAGCCAAGTCTCAAAAAGTTGTAGTTGTTGCTCTAATATCTATCAATTACACCACTGCCCCGGTTTGCGTCGCTAATTGGGAACGGAAAGTTGCGCCGCAAATCGAAACGACGCAAACCGAAACACGATTTTGTATACCTACATACATTTGTATGGGCATACTTACATACAAGTTTACTTTATTTCATTGGTTCCATTTTTGACTCATTATTGAAAAATATTTTTTTTTTACTTGACTAGCAACCTGACCTGAGCAGACTTATCAATGAAACTGAGGAGCAAGTTGAGGTTTCCCGCAGTTTAAAGAATTCCCCAGAAATTGGCAATCCTACAGCAAGACACGCATTTATGCGTTATATTTACGTTAAAAAATCGCGATGGGACAAACATTTTCTTGTTATCGACGCAAATCGAAGCCATCGTCGCAAACCGAAACATACACTTTAACGTTACAGAGCATTTTTAAAACACAACGCAAATCGAAACGACGCAAACCGGAACGACGCAAACCGGGGTATTGGTGTATTTGATGTTCGTTTTGCAGAAAAATCTTCAGAATGCAACTTGAAATGAAAATATAAATTTATTCATTACTCCATGGTATTCATTACCTCAATGCCAATTGTATATGTACGTAGGTACATATATGGATTGCTTCAATTGAGGAGTTATTAAAATAATTTCGAATAAAAATATCAAAGTGCAAGGAAGCACAATGAATATCTGTAAAGAACTGAATAAGACCTCCGGGTGATAATTAGAGCATTTTATATTCTACAGGAAAGACCGTACATACGAGTATACATCTTATGTCATATTATACAATTTGTCACGTTTGTCCTCTTCGGTATGCCGAATGGAAAACAAAACAATTGCACAGATGAGATTTTACCCCCTAATTGCATTGTTCACTAAGAAGTACTCGTGTGCCTCGCTCTGCTAACTTTGACATGCCATTGGCTAGTGCGATGGGAATATCATCGTTTTGTTGCTTGCTAAATGCAGAGGATTAAGAACATCCTTTAGGTGGTAATTAATGAGATGACAATGAAAGAGTACAAAAAAAATCGCATAATGTTTACTCATCTGAGTCCTTTATGGAATTTAAAATGTGTTTTACTATAATTGCACAACTGCCTGAGGATGGGAAACATTTTTCTATTTTAAAACTGGTAGGAATGGAATAGTGAGCATGAAAGTTCTTGTATGCTATGTCCTTATGGAGGAAGGACATATAGACACAATTTATTTGGCACACAACGTCAACTAAAATTATTAGTATAAGTTTGCTATTATTTTATTTATTTGAGTTATTGAGAACAACAGTTGGATTTCATTAGTTGGAAAGTAAAAGTGTAATGGCTCTGCCACAAATTTGATTGTGCAGATAATCATGATAACCATTTAATATTTCATTTCTCTCTAAAGTTAATAGAAAGTGTAATATTTCAATTGTAAACGAATTTTCCGAATTAATGAGAGATTTTTTTTATGCACTAAAACGCTTTGCTTTTGATGAATGCAAGAACTTAAAACTAAATATTTTATTAACCCAAACAACATCTAAAAGTGTATTACCGGGATTCCTCCCATAGAATTTTTGTATGGTTTTTTACCGACTTCTAAATGTGAATTGTCTGGGCTTCCCCAATAGATATTTCCATGATTTGTTCCGATTTCTACATATTTGAGATATATTTTCTACCTATACGTGTTCGATTGAACTTTATTTGCTTTATTTATTTTTGCTAATTTTATTTAATTTTTAAGAATAATTTAAGAACATTTTTTCCGAATTGAAAATTTTTTTACTGTACCTGCAAATGTTTATTATACAAAACCTCACCAAAAAGTTTAATCTTAGTGAACAAATTCAATATTCCTTAAGATAGGATTGATTCAATCTATAGAAATAAGCATATATAACAAGTACAAGTTTTGTATATGGATGTATCTGAATATGCAAACCCAAGTGTATAGATATATTAAATTGTAGGTATTACGAAAAATATCCCAATTAATGTATATTACAAACACTTGTTTTCTGTTCAAGTGGTTGTTATCCTAAAGATTGCAGCGAAATGTGTATTAACGTGACTTTATGCGAAACATTTTTCTCGTACGTATGTCCTTGAAATACTTCTCGATGTGAGAAAGATTCTATTAAAACCATTAAATCGGTAAAAAAAATACAATACATGCCACATACAGCAAATCTTTGTGTATGTGTTCGAACATACCGCCTCTATTCCCTCAATTCTTTTTTACGAATCCCACTGATTCTCCGCACCTTTTGTGGAAGAATTGAGTCAGGAAGCACGTGAATTCAATTGACGTATGGGTTATCTCCGGTGCATATGTTTGGTACTCACTTCAATTCGAAATCGAGTCATTGCTTCCCTTTTATTGCACTGTATTATTTTTTTCCACTTAAAGTCAAGATCCCAGTGAAGGGTAGAGTTGAAGTTTATGACGACGCCCATTGGTGAAGGAGTTTAACATACCATAATGCTATCTTTGAAAATTTGCGCGTAATAATAGGAGGAACAATTTTTTCTTTTATTTTTGCGGGCTTCATTTGTAGATACACTGCTGTGAGGGTATGAATTGTTTTAAATAATATGCTTTGAGTGGAGTTCAAAGCACACACACGAGTGGATTTATTCTTAATCGTATGCAGTTTGATATTAATGAGTGGTGTGCTTTCAGGTCAAGAGATTTTTTTTATATTGTGTATATCAGGTCAGATAAAAATGTATGTATATTTAAATGTGATTTATATACACACATTCATGTATATATACGCAGACTCAAGGTTATCTACACAATTAAAAAAAGTGGGTAAATAGATACACATACATATATATCCATTGTGTAATAATATTGGTCCAAAACTAAATTTTTGATAACATTTTAGTGTTTTCGCTAATATGTACAACAAAAAGATACATGCAATTTCTAAAAAAATAAAGGCCACGAGAACCAAATATGTTTCCTTCATTAAAAAGACTATATCAGCATAACATAACGGATAAGAATTTCAAGTATGTATTAATAAGAACTCACCATACTTTTATTTTGTGGCCTCGTTCGGGTTCCACTTGATACACAAATGCGTTTTTAAGCTTACATCACCATTCAATTTATTATATATGAATGTGAGCAATATAAAACAAGAATAGAATTTTTGAAGAATAATTGAAAAGTTGAATTTAGTTGATTCATCTACTAGCGAATACCCGGCGTGTGCTGCCACGCTAAAAATAGAAACATATTTTGTTTATTTGTTGGAAAAAAATTTTATGCACACTATTTCGAATGGCAGCAATAAACTGAAGTACTATACGCTTTAAGAGGGTCATTTTTTCACGATAACGATGACGTTGTTAGGCAAGGTGCATAGCTCTTCAGCACATCTTGATTTACTTACACTATGATACAGGCCTGTTGGCTTGGCTTCTTTAGCGTCCAGGATCTCACTTGAACTTAGATAAGTA
Source organism: Eristalis pertinax (assembly GCA_907269125.1). Lineage (NCBI taxonomy): Eukaryota > Metazoa > Arthropoda > Insecta > Diptera > Syrphidae > Eristalis > Eristalis pertinax. Next base: position 62,714,899 of record OU026149.1, read on the forward strand.
TAAACTGAAAGAAAGTGTACACTACGTTAAAATGGGGTGTTAAGCAAGGTCACTGCACAAAAAACGGAGAAAGGCATTTCAGTATGCGACGAACTAATGTATATACATAAAATTTGATTTGTAATACTATAATTCGTTCCAATAATATTCAATTTTAGCTTTAATTTTCTATTTTTTTCTTCAGATTCTGAAATATCCGATGACAACACTGAAATCGATATCGAAGACCGATCTTCCCCTGAATCTGGAATAACAAACTGTCACAGCGATCTACAATTCAACAGCACTAATATCCAGAGTCGTAACCTACTGGGCAATGAATCAAGTGCCGATTCTAACAATCTTTCGTCATCTGAAGGACACAGTCCTAATGATCACAAAATGAATCTGGGAAAATCTGGTCGTAAACCTCGTCGTCGTAGAACAGCTTTCACTCATGCACAGCTAGCATATTTAGAAAGGAAGTTTAGATGTCAAAAGTACCTCTCTGTTGCAGATAGAAGTGATGTCGCAGATACCTTAAACTTATCTGAAACTCAAGTGAAAACCTGGTATCAAAATAGAAGGTAATAAGAGACATTTATTTTTACAATACATTTAGAGATGTGTGTATAACCATTATTTAATTCATACAGAACAAAATGGAAGCGTCAAAATCAATTGAGACTTGAACAGCTTCGCCATCAAGCAACACTAGAAAAAGAGTTTTCTAGCGAGAGAGGTACTTCTGGAACACTTGGGTGCTGTCCAACCTCATTATCATCATTTTCTCCTGCTAATCCGTGCACATTTCTTACTTCTGCTGCAGCGGCTGCAATATTTCGGAATGTCAGTTATGTGCACGGTTGTCCCCTGTAATAAATAAAGTATATTTAAGTATTAATATAAGCTTCCGATGTAAAAATTGTGTACATACAATACAATACAAAATGAAAAAAGATTTTTCCTCAATCTTCGTGTGCAATATCTGTTCGAAAATACGTAAATAATAAATTGGTTTTTAACCTATAAACATTGCGTTTCCTTTAATTTTATATACCTACATAACTTAACATGACCATTTTTCAGTTCATCAGGATTAATTAATAATGGAATATTCAATAATAGAGTGAATAAAGTAGATAATGTTTTTGACTATTAATTCGTACTTCATGTGCTCGATTGTCGATATAATCGGGCCAGTTCTGTCGGCAGATAATTATCCTCCGGATTACATACAATTGCTGCCTTCCATCGTTGAAGGACCGGGGCACGCTGCTTTCAGCCATCAAGACCAAGCTGTCTTGCATCTGCGATTACTTGGTCTTTATACTGCAGATTTGGTCTTCCTCTCCTTCTGGAACCAGTAGGCTCAGATTCAAAGCCCCTCTTTGCTGCCATATATCCGACGTAGAATTTTTCTTTCGATGGTACCAAGAATCAGCTCTGCAGTTTTGCTTAGCATCCAGCTTTCGATTCCACAGAGCAGGACTGGCAAAATAAGAGTTCTGTAGAGCCTGATTTTGGTCCTGTGAGTCAGGAGTTTTGAGCCCAGTAGTTTGACAAACCGAAGTAGCACCGGTTGCCAAGGGCGATTCTACGACAGATCTCCACTGTGATGTCGTTTGTGGAGTTCACGTTTGCCCCGAGGTAGACAAACTCCTTTACTACCTCGAAATTGTAGCTGTCGATCGTGAAATTTTGTCCAAGGTGGTGTGTGACGAAACGTTTTTTGGTCGACAGCATATATTTCGTGTTGGTCCTCATTGACCTTGAGACCAGTTCGTTTCGCCTGTTCTTCAATCGCCGTAAAAGCCTCCACTACGGCACGTTGAGAACGCGCGACGAGGTCGATATCATCTGCGTACCCCAACAGTTGGACCGATTTGTAGAAGATATTGCCTGCCGTGTTTACAGCTGGCCTCCGCACTATCTTCTCCAGTACCAGATTGGAGAAATCACACGACAGCGCATCTCCTTGCCGAAATCCAGTGCAAGTTTGAATGGGCTCGGAAATCCTTGATCAGGACTGCACGGTGCATCGCGTATGTGTAAGCGTGGTGCGAAACAACCGGATCGAATAGCTCCTTGCGATGAATGCTGTCGTATGCGGCTTTGAAATGGATGAAAAGGTGGTGCGTATCGATTTGAAGCTCACTGGTCTTCTCCAGGATTTGTCTTAGTGTGAATATTTGGTCTATAGTCGGTTTGTCGGACCGGAAGCCGCATTGGTGAAGAGCTCTGGTGGTAGGCCATCTCAGCCTGCGGCTTTGTTGTTCTTCAGCCTTTTAATGGCTGTGCCGACTTCTTCAAAGCTAGGTGGGAGGACTACTTCATCGATTGGAGTTGGGATTTCTTGATCCCCTATCACTCTCTCCTGGTCAGGCCCATTAAGCAGTTGTTGGAAGTGCTGCTTAAATACATCCACTATTCCCTGCGGGTAAGTAACAAGGCTACCCTCACGATTTCGAAGACCCTGGGTGCCCTGGGTGGTCAGAATCGACGTTTGCCCCTCTCAATGTTCGCATATCCAGAATATTTGACGCATGTCTTGCGTCAATGAGCATATGGTCAATTTGGTTGCTGATTCGAACGTCCGGAGATCGCCAGTTTGCTGTGTGGATTCTTTTGCGAGGGAAGCTTGTGCTACTTGATGACCATATTACATCCTGTCGCAAAGTAAGTGAGTCGGAAGCCGTTATCTGTTGTCGTGTCATGGAGGACAATGATTGCTGAAGTTAACTGTGCCGCTCGGAGCGGAGAAAGTCTTCCAACTGCTCAAAGAGCAAGTGTGACGGTATCGAGATCAAGCCCCTTTCCACACCAAAGACAAAAAGAGAGGGGCGGCAATTACCCTTTAACATTATACAGATGACACCCACAAGCAAAACCACAAGCAAACCCGGTAATCTAAATGACATCAAGACATTGGAGGACTGGGATTTCATATGGGAAAGTATACGAAAGAGCGATGGAATTATCCATGCCAAAGGTTTGGGCACGCCGTGTCGAAATGCCGAATGCAGCGATGCGTGAAGTCAAGTGAAACCCACAAGGCAGAGGATTGCCCACTGGGGAAAGAGGGAGCAGGCGACAAGAGTCAGCTCAAATGCGTACACTGCGGAAACGCGGGGCACACCGCTAACTATCGGAGTTGCCCCAAGTTTCAAGAGCGGAAAGCAAAGATGGTTCTGCAGAAGCAGCCCCCAGTGCAAAATCAACTCGGAGCAGTTATACCCGTCACGCCTCAATTGACTTACGGCCAAATGGCGTGTGGCCAGAGGAGCACAACCAAAGGTAGCGTTGCAAGTCTCAGTGCCAATGGTATACGATCCAACGCCCGAACAAAGCGCGTTGCCAGTCCTGAGCACAGACGGAAAGCACCTATAAGATCCTTACTGTGAATGCAAATTTGTTGGTAAGGATCCCACGAAAAAACGAGCTCTATAGATTGTTAGACGATCAAAGCTAAGCTAACCCGGAGATGCATGTTGGACGCATTGGGGTAAATATGCCCGAGTGTCTTTTTATATCAACGGCTCTTATTCCGTCGAAACCTGACGATTTTCTATCACTGAGTGAATGAATTATTCTTCGTATTTCCGAAAAACTTATTTCTTGTACGAATACAGATCTGGCTAATGTTGAACTCGGAAGTGTCGATGTAACAGTGTCGCATTGGTGAATAATGTTTTTTATCTGAGTGACAAAATTGTTTGCAAATGCACCAGCAAGATTATTCAGACACATTTTGCCAGAGAAGTTCTTTGTTACAGTTTCATCAAGTCCAGGTTTTTTCCTTGCTGGTTGGAGCTCGTGACACGTGTTGAGTACTTTTAAGGTTACGTAAATCACTTGTTTAACTAAAACTTGATTAACTGAACTAATCGTGCCAAATACACTTAAAATTAATAATTTTATTATTATGAATAAAATAGTAATAATTAATAGTTAATATGAGAGTTACACTGAGATAGCTCATTGATACATAACTCCTTATTCATGACATAAACCCTTAAGTATCACTTAGAGACCTAGCGAGTAGTTTTTGACTCATTTGTCGAAATTCGTGATGGCTATTACACAGATTTATGGATGAATGGATGAATGTTGAATTAAACTATCATTATCAATAATCGATTTTGTTGTTTATTATGCATATGTACCAGAATGGCTGTTGACATTGTGTTGAATTCATTATGAGACAATATCCTTTTCTTTCCAGGTTGCACACCATCGGTTCTTGTATTCTCTCACACAAAAATACCATCTGGTTTTCATGACGTCAACTGTGTCACTATGCCACTTGGCACATGAAATAACCAACGTAAAGTTAGCTCCGTTTGTAAAGTGATCGCTAACTATGTTGTACATAAATTTTGTATGTGCAATGCAATTAAGCTTAAGTATCACATAAAGGATATGTTATACTTACGTATGTTTTGGATTTATGTTGCGAATGAGCAAACGGCCCTAAGATTGGTAACACTGAGCATATACCAGGATTAATATTCAGATTCAATAATAAAAAAAATGTTTATTTTCATAAAAAAAAAATGTTAGATTTGCCGTAAGCTAAGGGAAATTTTAATGGAAGTACAGTTAAAGCACTATAATTGATCAGTTATCGAGCGTAATGATAATGATTAAATTACTAAAATGGCTATAAAAAAATAGGGGTTGGTGATACAAATTTAGGGTTGTATTTATTTTTTAATGACACATTATAAAAAAAATTAAAACAAAAAATTTCGTCCAAAAATAAAAAAAAAATAATTAAGGGTGAACAACTCTTATCACTTAGGGGTATGAAAAATAGATAGTAGCCGATTCTCAGACCTGAATACGTATATAAAATTTGGTAAAAATCGGTAAAGCCGTTTCGGAGGAGTACGGTAACTAACATTGTGACATGCAAAATTTTATATATTAGAAGAAGATTAGTGACTAAATAACTGTTATTTGTCTTTAAGTTGTAAATGCAGCTGCAAGCTATAGAGACACAATAACTGCCATCTCTGTAGGTATGAATATTATGATCAGTTCGAGGTTATATATTTGCAGTTAGTTGTGTCTTGTGTGGTTCGTGTTTTGTGTGTCTAAACAAAAATTGCATCGATTTTTATCGATTAAAGATAAGTAAAATTTTACGTGAACTAGATGCTGGATTTGCATTAGCTGAAAAGTATGGTTTGTCAAAGTCAACAATTCCAGGAATAAAATTTAGTGGCTAAAAAGCAAAAAGAGAACCACGTTTCAGTTTCAACAGTTTTTAGTGGATTTGAAAATCGTCAATTTAGTAAGTACTGAAAAAAAGTTCCAGTAATGTGAATCCCTCTAATATCCGAAAAATTAGTTCACATTATCAAGGGACTACTGTATAATTACAAAAATAAAATAAACCTATTTCGAATAAAAATCAATGTAGCACGCATGTGTATGTGGCATATGTAACTATCTTCAATATATACATATCATGTCAAATCAAACTATAGCAATAAAATCCAAACAATGTAATAATAATGCCTTTTGAAAGTGCATTCAAAGTAAACGAATGCACACGCGATTTCAAACCTAGCATTAGCGCTGCATAAGAGGCTTAGGAAATTATGCTGTGATAACATCTATTAAGTACATTCTTAGATTTCTGTTTGTATTTGAATGTTCAATTGCTTTGTCAATGACTGATGAGCACTTGTAACAAATCCCTGTATTTTACGGTTAATTTAAGTTGAATTGACGATTACAATTGGGTGATGAAGATGGCTTCCTGGCTAATTCAAGGGTTGGTTTTTCAACTACATGATATTAATTTAAAGGGGTGGAAAGTAAATTGTAGGTAAATAACAGAAGTACGTATTTTGGTTAAATTAAGATCACAAATTAATGATATGGCTTAGCGAAGGGTTATTTACCATAGAATTCAACCATAGAAAATTATACATGGATTCATATTCTCATACGTATCTACTCCATGTATCTATGTATAATCTATGAATAGATGGTAATTTGTGTTATTTGAATTTTGATTTGTATCAGAGACATGTTAGAAAATCGGGATTGTTTGTGGATTAACGGCTTTGGAAACTGTTGGAATTTTAATAAAATGTATAGAAAGTATATTTGTATTATTACAGTCACAGTTTCGTATTCGACCTAAAAAGTTAGATTACTATTTATGAACTAATGTTAGTGCAAAGCGAAATTCAACAGAAATCTTGGGGATGCACACATTTCGAGTTTTGACCGTCTACATTTTAGCATTCTATTGAATGCTGTTTATATCCTTTAAATAATTCAATTGTCACATTATGTGACTCTATTAAGTGCCTTACATTTACAAGTAAAGTGTGTAAATGATCTTCTTTCAGCAGCATGGGTCCAGCTAGAATAAGCATTATGAAGAATGCCTGAATTTTATTGATTGCTATTCGTCTAATGTATGCATATCTGTATATCTAATGTAAGTATTGAATCAAAGCCTTCATAGATATTGCACAGCTGGATAACTAGTTCATATGAATTTGTTTTTCCTACAACCTCGAGCAACCTTTTTACATATTGCAGCTAGTTCTCTGCGGAATTCCTTGCATCTTTTTGAGACTATGTTGGCCGCTTTGGCCATCAATCAAAATAGCCTTGGATTGACTTCAGATTTATAATTCTAAGGAGTTACTAGAAACGTCAAAACTTGATAGTTTTTTTATCTCTCATTTTGTTCTTATTCAAATGAATAGTTTCTTTTCATCTCTTATTGAATATATGTATAATAAATTCCAATACAATTATTTTGACGGTAGGAATAATTAAAATGTTTTTTTATGGAAAATTTAATTCCATCTAATTTCGTGCTTCTCATAATATAACAGCAAAAGCACCACCGAACTTGTATTTATTTTATGCTTCTGAATTTCATCTGTATCTATAGCTGGTTGACCTATAAATACAAGTCATTTTGTGACACATAAAATCCCACAAATTTCCACGCAAAACATTTCATGGAGATATACGAGTAATTGTCCGTAGACCCTTCATTGAGTCGTTCATAATGCCCAGTCCAGTTACCCTTACTTTTGAGTTACGCATATTTTGACGAAACTATCTCAACATAAAATTTCATTCAAAAATACAACCATTTGAATTGTACCATTTGTGTACAATTTGACTGTTAAACCTCAAATCACACGGATCCAATTTAATCCGTAAGTGTTGTCTTCACTTGCGGCAATATTTACTTACGAATATGCTCGCCTCGGGTGGTTCCGGGAATTTTGGGTAAGTGAACATAAGTCGTCAAATCAGGATAAAATCAAGAAAGAGGGAGGAAGTATAAATGTTCGCTCGTTATTTTGTTGGGGGATGATGAAGTAAAAAAAAAACAACAGAGAGGAATTTCTGCCTAAGGGTTATAAGAAATAATCGGAAAGTACTCCTTGAGGCGATTAGCCTTAATTGTGTATAAACTTGTATTTTAGAATATAGACCATTTGTTGAAATCATTTGATTGGAATTCTTTGCTATAATTAGTAATGTGCGCACATACCTTGACGAATAAAATATAATATTTATAATATTTTATTTGTTGTAAGAATTTCATAATTTAGCTGAGCAATTACATTATACAAATGTATTTATAACATATAGCTATATGAAGTTCTAGTTTCTGTCAATATGAAATTTGATATTTCTAATACATATTACAAATACGCACAGCCACAGACGAACTTTACCAATCAACAAGTGAACTTATAGACCACTAAAATCCCTTATCAAATAGTATATTAGAATTCTAAATGGTCAATTAGCAAAAGAACAACTAGATTTGGGCTGTTAAACTCAGAAACACGAATATATAAATAAACTAGCGTTTTACTGTGCAAAATAAAAAAAACAGCACATAAAAGTTTGAATTCACATTACATATATGTTCCATTTTCTTGAAAATAAATTAATAATAATGATGATTTGCCAGCACGTGAACTGCCAACGTACAATTGTCCGTGAGAGAATACTGGAAATTCTAAGTTAATCCCACAAATTCCCAAAGACTGGCCTTGCGTATTATTAATGGTAATTGGAAAGGCAACACGAACTAGAAATTGTACACGGAATCCGCCGCATCAAAACGTCTTCACCTTTGAATACAATCAAAATAGTGGCTATAATAACATTGCCCATTAGCTTCTTCACAGCAAGCCTCGTACTATTGCAAAGTTTTGGCTGATTAATATTACGCAGCATAATAATAGTCACAGCTACTTTCAATCGAAGATTATACGGCAGCAATCCAGGTAATTCCAACGAAATCATAAATTGTGGGATAATAATTAACCACCTCTTCTTCATTGGAAACAGTATCCAGAGACTTATGCGAAACCATTTCAACAGGTATTTTGGATTGTATAGCGAAATTCAATCCATTAACATCTTTATTCTTGGCTGCCAAAATTGTTCTTTCGCATGCTGTTCTATGTCAGGAAAATCAAGCAAGCATTAATGTCATTTGCACGATTTAACCATGGTATAACAGGCAAAGGTTGTCGAAAATCTCTTGACAACAAATTCAAGGCCCCACCAAACAAATCGGAGTTATTTCGTTAATCTCGTAAATTCAGCGTTCTTTCAAAAGCTTCAACTGATTTTTTATGACCCATGATATATAACACTTTGGTGTTTCATTAATTTGCATATTCAGCGGCAGTTTCAGTGCAGAATGTGCAGTTCGACCACCTTCTAACAATATATCAGAAGATGCCAGAGCTAGTGAAATTCTTTTTTGAGTACGCATTGTTCCTAAAAGCAGTGATATTAAAAAAGTTGTGTCTGTTCCTCCTGGAGCATCCAAAAATTATAATTCACCGCTTTTATTTCATATATGTTATGTTTGTATATTGTATTTCTTCCAATAGTGATTTTCGTGTTTTGTTCCGACGCGCTCCAAAACAAAAACTGACACACATCCAAACATGTTATATAGCTACAAACCATCATATTGATATCTACTATCGCACACAAAAAGGAATTGGCCGAAAGCATGAACCGTTGTAAAGAACACTTATGACAACCAGGAGTTGAAGTTTTTTTTATATGTATAAGATAACATTTTTTGAAGCAGAAAAGTCCGGTCTTTGGAAAAAGTCCTATCTTTAAATTGATCTGCAACAATGGCTATCTGAAAACATTGGTTTTGTTGAGGTCAGATGAAGATTGAAGAAAGAAGATAGATCTCCAAAAACTATTCAAATCTCTGCAGAAGAAGGTAACCTCCGGTATAAAACAGCTTGGTCTCGATGACTGAAAACATTGTGCACAGGACCGTCAGCGACGGAAGGAAACGACTGATCAGTAAGTACAGTAAGTACCGAAGAAGTCGCTTGGGATCATTGAATTTTCCATCGAAGATTGTTTTAGATATATAATAATATAATATAATATAATATGGGTGGCGCTACAGCCCGTAGAGGGCTAGGGCCTAGCTTTTCAGCAACCACTCGTGTTGTGCGTGCTACTGTTCTATCACGAGTGGAAGGGACCTACAGTTTAATGCCGACTCCGAACGGCCATGTTTGAGAAGCTTTTTCTAGACAGTTATACTCTTTGAGCATTGTCAGTGACTCGAAAGAGGTGGGGCCGTGAAAAGTATTTCTTGTCGTACCAAGAATCGAACCTAGACAGCTAGGGGCAAGTGCGTAGGAGTCGACGCACATACCCAGCACGCCACGGGCCACCATTTTGTTTTAGATAAAGCACATTATTCGGACTGCGATGTTACTAACAAAAGATGAATATTAAACTATAGCAGTATTTTACAGTGATTTTGTGTTTATTCGTCCTCTGTGTTCATTTGTTCTTTAGACTTTTTTCTTTTGTTCATAATGGGGCATAAAAAAAATAACACCTTTTTCGCTTTATCAACATTTCTATTCCACATCAACGAATATATTAACTGAAAAACAAATTATTATTCACACATCTTTTTTAAAGTTTTATTTGAAAATGTGTACAAAATTTAATACAAATTATTGATATAATTTAAAAACGGTTGGATTTTTGCAAGATATTCTCAAGAATGATATTGAAATCTATAAAGCATGCATTACATTGAACGTCTGGGTAAGAATATCTCGTTATCCTCCATAATCTTTCGGGTTTGTCATTAATACCAAAAACTAAATACGACATTGTCATATATGGTAATGAAGATAGAAAGAACATAAAGAGAAAGCTAATCTCTTCGCCGATTACTTGGAGGAAACGTTTAAACCAGCGTTATCGTTCTGTTACACATAAAGTAGTTCTACTACATTTCCGAACAATTTTCCAATGTTACTACCCTATTACCTGAACTGGTGAATCTACTACATTTTCTTTCCCGATAACTTTCTGCAATACTCTTCCTAATTGTCAATATTATGCTAGGAAGAAACAGCTATTTCAAACAAACTAAGAAACAGACATATTTTTAAACGAAATGTAGCGAGTTGCCATTATTTGCTCTGAATGGAGGTTGTTAAGAACTGTGGAGCATATTTCAATATTATTTGAAAGCGTTTCTATTGATATTTGTCGCTTCTCTAATTTGCTTGCCACGCAGTAGTGCAGCCGCTGGTCGTATGTTTTCTAAGCTAAGTAGAATCAAAAACAATAAGACAAATAGTCTACAAATTAGCACAATAAATTTAATGATAGCTGCTGAAGAAATATGGAACAGAGTAAAATCGTATGAATGGGAACTGCTTAAAGCAGTTTAGAGTTTTTTTTCTTTTTTAAAAGCTGTTGTTATTAGGCTATTTATGTTTTGTGTATATTTGAAGTTTGTTTTTGTTACTTTCCTTAATTTAAAGAAAACCTCTTAATATTGCGTTTTTTTGGTTTTATTTGTTCATTTTGTCACTACCTCACTACGTCACTACCTCACTACGTCACTACCTTAAGGGAAATGTAGTCGATTTTGGTTCCGACATTTGTGGGGTTTATTGTGTACCAGATCGGGCATCCGTATGTTATGACTGGTATGAAGTTGCTTATAAATAAGCAGTTTAATCCTCTAACTAAGACCAGTCTTTCTTTGGAGCAGTGGATTTACCAGGTGTAGGGCAAAAGCTGTCCGTTTAATGATAGCATCCTCGTGGTTCTTAAATCTGAACCTTTCGTTGAACAATATTCCCAGATGCTTAGCGTTCTTCGAAACGTTAATTTAAGATTGTTGCTGCTTCCTCGTATGTCTGCTACTGGTGTACGGAAGCACATGGCTATAGATTTGTCACTGTTGATTTGTAGTCCCCATTTTAGGTTGTAGTCCCATCGTTGGTTGATGTTCTGCCCCACTCTCCTTAAGGCTATCTCCGGTGATAGGGAGGTAGCGAACGTTATGGAGTCATCGGCATACAGTAGTGTATTACTTCCACTTAGGTCGGTTGGCTGGTCCGCGGTGTAAGGATTGAATAGGTATGGTCCCTGCGGTGCTTGTGGTACTCCCGCGTTGATACTCTTCACTGTCGATCTAGCAGTACCTGGACAAAGAAAATTCTATTAGTCAGAAAACAATATATGAGTCTCACCGGATACGTGGGGAATCCAAAGTTGAAAAACCGAAAAAAGCTCCTGGTTACGATGTAATTACAGGAGCAATTCTTAAAGAGTTACCCAAGAAAGCCCTTCTTAAGTTACCCTACTTAATTAATGGCGCCCTTAGACTAGAACATGTCGTAAGGGATTTAAAAAATATACTTAGACGTTTAATTGTGGAAGAAAAACAGCTTATTTCAAATCACCAATTTAGTTTTAGAAGTAAACACTCAACTATTGACCAAGTACATCGTACATATATATGTATATAACTGATGTAGTAGGAAAGGCATTTGAACAAAAGCTGGTTTGTTCAGCCGCATTTCTTGATGTTTCCCAAGCCTTTGACAAAGTTTGCCGCTGAAATATAAGCTTAACCGATCCCTACCGTGAAAACTTTAGAGTATTCTAGCGAGCTATCTCACTCCCTAATAGAATCTTCCGAGTAAACCATGGAAATGAATATTCTGCCTTTAAAAATATAAACGCTGGTGTACCGTAAGATAGTGTTCTTTGCCCTCTACCTACTGTATATGAATGATTTACCACAAGAATAACACACTGTTCTAGGCACATTTTCTGACGACACCGCCATTTTGGTAACAGCCAAAACGGTAGAAGACTCTACATCAATATTACAACGCGCACTAGATCAGATTCAAGAGTTGATGAACTCGTGGCAAATTGTCCATAAATGGCAAATCCGTTCATATGAATTTTACTTATAGGCACGGTAATAACTTCCTAAATCGTGTCCAAATACCTTTCGGTAATGTACAAGCAATATTAATATTATAATCAAAACAAGTTGCTTAGAACTATTGTTAATGCACCATGGTATATCAGAAACGACGATATCTACAAAGATCTTGAAATTTTACCAGTCCAAGATGAAATAAAGAAAATTGCTTACAAACATAAGAACTGCCTGGAAGAGCATACAAACTCTGCAGTTTATTCGATCCTTGAGGAAACTAACGTCTTGCGCCGACTTCAAAGGACTAAACCCCTTGATCTCGTGCAGGCTATCGTATCCGTCCATGGTTACGGTGTTAGCAGGAACTTTATTTGTCGAGTTACCTGTGAAACGTATCTAAATCAAGAAATACAAACTACTGGATATGTGCTTCACTTAGTTGTAGTCGAAGATAACATTTAAAAGGTCGTTTTAGTGAGTAAAAAAGTCACACTTCTATGGGCGAACGTTCGTCATAGAGTCTTCTTGAAGATTTCCACCTACTATCGAAAAATATACAGTACTAAAATGCATACACGCACTTCTTGGGTATTTTCCAGGATCGGCCACAGTGTGAATATCTGGTTTATAGTGAACTTTTTTCTTTTTTTATCGAAGGTTTTTAATCACTACTTTGGAGCACTCAGACTCAAAACCATACGTGCTCTCGAGAAGCCCAACTATTGATAGAAGCCGTGACCAAGAACGCGGGTAGTCCCAAAGCAGGTTCGGGTCCTAAGAGTACCTCCTCAAATCCTTGTCTAGTAAGTTTATGACGATCTCATTTCCCGTGATCCTGTGGTACACCGGGACCCAAACTTTGTTCTTATCAAAGTGGTTAAAGGATTGAGTAAGGCCTTAAGCACATATACTGCATAGACTACATTCATTTCATGGCTCAGATTCTGGCCGTAGCCAGACCTGAGTGCAGGGAAAGTCGACTCTTTATGTACATCGCAGCTGGATTATTGGTGTGCAGCAGACGGCGTGTCCATGAGACTAGGGGCAAAGGAAATACGATTCGCAAGGTCTTCGAAGATCTAGTGAGAGTTGTACCAAAGACCAATTATTTTTAAGCGGAAGATATCTTTGAGAGTGCACGTCATGTGTGTGCTAGCAGCCGCTGGGCACGATCAGACAGCCCAGGACATTATAGCTATTAAGGGCGTCAAGCAGAGAGTCAACCAGCATGCACCATAGCATAGGAGACAGGACGCCAGCCTGAGGGCAGTTCTATTCATTGGCATTGGTTTGATCCACTACACTAATAATTCATCTATGCCATGTTCTATGGCCGAGTTATAGATGTCATCAAAAGTCGAAATGTCAAAAGCATATCATCAAAAATTTACCTTTTTAATAAAAATTCAAATTAAAAATTTAATGTAGCTGTCAGCTTCACACAATTCAGAATTAAGAAATTATTTGGTTGATTTGAAACTTTGCTTATTTTTTACTTTGATATTTTTTTGTTAAATAATTTATTTTTTAATTTTTTTGTAATTTTGAATGAAAACAGTAACGACCACAACTACGTTACGGGCCGCAAATAACCACTCAGTTTGCCACATGCAGGCCGCGTTTTTAACCTGTCAGCTCTATATCGATGAAGATAACCAATGCGTATTCTTTCACGTCGGGTGCACATTCAATTCTGCCAACGAAATTTTGAAGTGCAGTATTTCAAGATTTTCCGCACTGATAAGCATGTTGCATCTGGGACAGAGGATGGATTAGCTAAGCAGATTTGCGCCCTCATCAGAGTGGTACGTTAGATTCCTGTTCCTGAGGTATTCAGAGACTATCCTCCGCAGGTAGTACGGTGTTTCCATTCTGACCAGGGCTCTCCTAATAGATGACCAGCTCGCCGAGTTGAATGCGTTTTTGACATCAAGCGTCACCACTGCTCAATATTTCTTCGTCCCCCATCTCCATCTTTCTCCCTGTATTGCTTCAGCTGCTGTATCTACTACCGCCTTTATGGCATCGACGGTAGAAAGCGATTTTCTGAAGCCGTATTGGTGTTCTGACTGGGCTCCGTTTTGTTCAGCTACCGCACGTAGCCTACCGTGTATGATGCGCTCTAGAATCTTTCCTAGCGTGTCGAGCAGGTATATTGGGCGATATGATGATGGTTCTCCAGGTGGCTTATTTTCCTATGGTAGCAGCACCAGGTGTTGCAGTTTCCATGGTGTCAGAAACCCGTTATGAAAATGTCTGGTCTCGACTTCACTGATGCCTTAACTGCCCTATTCGGGATGCCATCCGGCCCAGGTGCTTTGCTATCACCGATCTTCTTGCTTGCTTCGAACAGCTCAGTTGGTGTTATTGCCGGGATGTTCTGCATGGCTGTGTCCCTCATTATGGGAACGCTAGTAGTTGGCCTGTGGGGGAATAGGTGCTCTACTATGCTCCTCAGCATTCTTGGGCAGGTTAGTTGTGGCAATCTGCTGCCTTTGATCTTCTTCATCACCACTCTATAAGCCATGCCCCAGGGGTCTGAGTCAGCTTCGTCGCAGAGCTGTTTAAAGCACTTTGACTTGCTGTCCTTAATGGCCCGTTCCAGTTCCCGTCTCGCCACTTTAAAGGTGTTAAGCCGTTCCTGAAAATCAGGTCTGCCTCTGGCTCTTTGGGATCTGCGTCGCGCTCTTAGGTATTGCGCTCTCAGCCTCTTGATCTCCTCGGTCCACCAGTAGCAGGGCGCGCCTCTTTTACTCGTGGTCCTTCGGGGCATTGCTGCATCGCACGCTGTCGTTATGACCTGTGTCAGCTGTCGTGCAAGGGCCTCAGCTGAGCCATTGTTCAGTACGATGCTGGTATTCATCGTTTCATTGAACATTTCTCTGTCAAGCAGCGGATCCTTCCATTTTGGCCCTGTTAAGACGGGTTGCAGCTTCTGTTTCTTTTTCCCGATGCTGAAGATTATCGCTTGGTGATCACTAAGCGTGTAATCCTGGCTAACCCGCCATTTGGTATTCGGTAGTAGAGAGCTACTCATGAACGTGCCTTACGAAAAGTTTCGACTGCACCGTTGTTGGCTAGACCAATGTCTAGCGATGCAAAGGATTCGAGAAGAGCTCTTCCCCTTTCATCCGTGATCCTGCTGTCCAGTCGGTGGCCCAGGTGTTGAAATCTCCAGCGATGATCACCCGCGTGCGTCGGCTACGATGTCGTCCAGCAGCTTTAGATGGTCCGCCATTCCAAGACTAGGGGGTGCATAGCAACTATAAACGTGGACTCCTTTTATCTTTGCAGATACGAAGTGATCAGCCGGCTGGCCGACCGATTACAGGGCATGGTTCCCGCAGGTCCATATCGCCGCTCTTTTCGTGGTGTTTTCTATCCAGCTGTTACCCCTGTCTATAGATTTTTAGGGCTAACTTATCAGCGCTATGTCGATCTTCTTTTTTCTCATCGTTTGAGCCAGGAGATCATGCGCCGCTGTACAGTGGTTTAAGTTTATCTGGACGAAATTTATCATATTGATCAAAAGTTGGCTATATGACCCTCCTCTCCACATTTTCTGCATTGTTTCGATCGGTCATGCTCGCTTTTGCATTCCCGCGCCGTGTGGCCGAACTCCAAGCACCTGAAGCATTTGGTGAGGGCTTTACGGATTCGGATGCGGCAGCTCACCCAGCCGACTTTAACTTTGCCAGATTCCAGCAGTTTAATCGCCTTTTCTGCCGGTAATCCAACTGTAGCGATCTGTGTGCCACCGTAGACTTAGCTAAGCACGTCTGCTTCGCTGATCTCAGTGTTGTACTGGGCCTTGATGGCCTCACAAATGTCTTCCTTTCCACCGCGGACCTCTGTGTTAAGGATCGTATCTCCACATCACCGCCAAGGTTCTCACCGATTATTTTTTTGAATTGCTCCGTTTGGTCGCCAGCTTTCCGTAGCTGGAACAGAAGATCGCCTTTCCGGGTCCGTCTTATTTTCGTGACCGATTCACCCAGGTTATGAAGTTTGGGATCGGCCTTGACTCTGCGGAGTATTTCGGCGTATGATTTTCTCCTTGCAACCACGATTGCGTCCGGTCCAGTTTTTATCACTGTCGCCTTTTTTCCTTCCCTAACGACCTTTGACCAGGCGCTGTCATCTGGCTGCTCGTTTCTTACTGCGGTGACTAGTTTCTTTCTCTCTGGGGCCAGCTCATCTTTCTTAGCATTTGAAGCTTTTTTCGTCTTATTTTTTCCTTTGTGGAGTGCCTCTGTCTCTTTGCGAGGCGCCTTAATTGCTTCGCTAGGCGCATTTGCTCCTTGCGCTGAGGGCGTTCGCTTCTGCCTGCGTTTTGAGTTCGGTGACTCACTGCTGGGATCCAGCCTTCGTTTGGGCCCTAGAAGCGCCTTTAGCCATCACGATGTTTGAGAGGCATTGTTTCTCCGGATGACCGTTTTAGCATGGTCATCGTGCATCTCGATCGCAGATAACTCGTAGAGCGCTTTGATACTTTCTATAGCATCCCGCATAGGTTGGTGTATAGACCGCCTTTTACCATCCTCCAGCATATCCACCAAAATTTTAATCTGCTCTCCAAGTTGATGAAATACCGATGGTTGGCTGGTTTTGGGCGGTGTTGCAACTTTATCATCTGGGGTTGGGGTTGATACCTGGGTGATTGTGCGATCTTTGGACCCTGCTACTCCTTTTGAATGGATTTTCGTTGTGTTGCAGCTGGTTACTGATGCTTGGGTTTGTGCTTGTGTTTATGTTTGTTGTATTCATTTCTTTGTGGTCCCCACTCAAAGCCGCAATCAACGCTCGGATGTGTAGTCACCTATTTGATCCCATGGTTATCTTTGCAAGCAGTGAGGCCATGCGAGGGTTCACTCAGGCCCTTATGGGGTTCTGTGCCAGAGCCGGATCGGTGATAACCAGGAATGTTACATCTGGACCTACACCACCAACTTAATGGCGACGAAGTGTTGAACGTACTATGAGTCCTGCCAAGGTTTTAACGGGACGGGGGCGTCTACAGCATTAGCCTGGAAGCCATTTCAACCAGATTTCACTCCAGTTATCCTCAATTGGTTGCTACCGATGAGGACGTCGTTTCATTCGGAGCCACCTCCTAACTCGAGAGCCAAGAGGTGGGTTAGCACATATTGAAGACGGTGCCAGCTCGTCTTGTCGCAGAGAGTTCTTTGGGGTTCCTGTGGCCTTTTCATATTATTATCTATTTTATTCATATTATTATCTATTCTATTAAGCATTTTTGTCAAGTACGTAAGTTGAAGTTAAAAAAAAAATGAGGAATCTATCCGAGACACTGAGAAGGACGATTGCTGAGGCGGAAAGAACCAAAACCGCGCTTGTCTTAGGATGTGATGCAAATGCCCATCACACAATATGGGGAAGCACGGACATCAACCAACGAGGTTAGTACCTTTTTGATTACCTTATAAGTAGCGATTCCTTGGTCTATGGGCGGGAGCGTGATGAATCCAGAATCCTTTCCCCAGACGCGTTTTGCGTAGAATTTTTCTTCATATAGTATATAGTCCAAATACAAGTTTAATTTTAAAAATACAATACATATAACAAAACTATTTTTTTTCAAATGTATTATGGTTTTGTAAGTAGTTTAGTTGTATTAGTAGTAGGCTTTATTAGTCGTTCAAGTGGCTCTGTTCGCTTCGCAGTAGCGCATTCTGTCACCCCTATTTTCCAAGACCTTGTTGATGGTTTCGGGCTGTAGCTCACGGATTGCTTGGATGATATTGGCCTTAAGTGGTTGAATCGTTTCCGGACTGTTGGCATAATATTAGTTCAAAGGGGTAAAATTGCAGCCCCGTGGTGGCCAATGGAACACGATTTGGGAATTTGGTGCGTAAAATATTGATTGCGGCATAGGCTGTCTGGCATGGCGCGCCAACCTGCATGAATCAGAGGTCGTCCAAATCTATGTCTTCAATTTCCGTAAAAAAAAGTCGGTTTTTACGGCTCTGTAACAGCCACCGTTGACCGAAACGTTGTTCCCAGTCTAATTTTCAACGTTCGTGAATTGAGTGCGCACCGTACGACGACGGGGACTATGGGTGTTGTCCACTAGCATACCAGTCTCACGAACTTTTCGCAAAAACTTGCGTACAGCAGTCGCGATGGATTCTTCATTTCGGACGTTCCGCCGTCCGCGGAGGTATATTACTGACTTTTTGTTACAATCTATGATTAAAAAACCACTAGTTCGTTCACCCCCCTGTATCGTTTATATCTTAAAAATTTTAAAATTATATTATACAGTTGTTAAGTGTATATTTTGTTTAGCGATATAAACCAAAACTGTATCTAATATACAGTACATATACATGTATTACTGTATATGTTGCTCATTGTTTTTTTCTTGTACACGTGGATTTGTTTGCCATTCTTTTACAATTAAAAGCTACCTACATATATTCGCCCGATTTTTTGTATCATTATTTAATGTAAAATTCGTTCCGCATTTTGAACACGAAAATCCTTTATATATCCTAGACCTGTTCAGTGTTGGAAAAACTGGAGAACCTCTTCATCCTTTCACAGAAAATGTATCTATTTTCCGATTAAAAAAATTATTTCATCCATAAAAATCTTTCCTCGTAAATCTTTTCAATTTACAACGCGGCTCAACAATTTTTCTATGCGCAAATTGTGAAAAAAAGTCATGGAAAATATGTAACGGCAGTTTAAAAGCAGAAAAAGGAAAACCTTCCCATCTGGAAAACAACCCGCAAATCTGCAATTACATGGTATATCCGTCGTGCGTTGTATCTGCACTTGAGCTTGTTCGTATTTAAAGGGAGATCGCAAGGTAACGAGTACTCGCTAATTAATCGGCTCTCAGATCATGAATAGGAGTACACAAATACAAAAATAAAATACAAAAAAAAAGAAATCAACTCAAAGCAGGAAAATGCAAAATAATTTTGTAGTGTTGTGGGGAAGAGGAGCAGCAGACATCAACTCGCTGAATGCCTCTAGGTGAGGAAATATGACGTTGATTCATTATGATATCTCAAAACAGGGGAATACTGTTTGTGAAATTGTTCGAGAATGTGAATGGGTTGGGGGTGAAGTCCATGAATGGATAGAAGCTGTTCAACAAAATGAGGTTGCGTATATCTTTAGGACAAGTGCTTCTTCAATAATGCATATTATGTATAGATATATTAAAAATGAACTTGTATGAATTTCAAGTCGAATTCTTTTAGTCTTCAGTTAATATGTTTATTAATAAAAAACGATAAATTTCCAGGTCCATTATGATACAGGGTGAAACATTTTGATTATAGTCTTTAAAAATCAACGTCAATTGGTGGGTACTTAAAAAAAAGTAAAATTATTATTATTTTCCTTTCCTTGTAAGAAATATGTTTTATAGTAGGTAAGTAACCCTAATCGAGTGCAGGGTCAAAGAAGCTGCCAGCACATAAGACCATGTTGGTTCATTGTGATACCCATAGTCATACTACTACCACTGATCGACACCTCCAGTGATAGAGCCGTTTATTTGGACTCAACGGCAAATGGTTGAAGCCTGGATAAAGTGTCAAGGAAAAAAATCGGTACAATAATACATAAATATAGAAATCATATTGAAAACAGAAGCTTATGTTGGAGACTTCATTGCTCAGCTGTACCCATACATCAACAACTGCCAGGTAGGTTAGTCTATGTCCAAATTAAATTATGTGACTGAATATCATTTGTACGGAAATAAATCGCACGTGTTATGTGCGTACTTCACAACAGAATATACAGTGACGTAAATATATCCAAATCAATTTTCTTAGTAAAACTACAACCTGACCATAGAGAAGTCATGCCGCCATACAGCATTGTAAACCGTTATTTGGGTTATTGTTTGTATGATTTGAATATTTACATCCGCTTTTCCAATATTTGCAGAGTATAAAGGCAGAAGACTGGGTATAGCGAAGACACAACTGCAAACTCGTCCAATACACATACCTAACTACATAGAGCGCACGAATACCAATGCCAGTGGTTCGAGAATTAGTGGAGGACCTAATCCTTTGTCATCGCCGCCTGAATACAACTAGGTAGATTAATATGACTGGAAGGAGTGTGCCCAGGACTGTCAGCGATGGTACGTAGCTATCGTTCAGGCGCAGACCCACCATCGGTTGTTGGCCTTATATTTGTGTTTTAATAGCTTGGCATAAGTGTACACCCAGAAAATTTATTTGTGATTTTGAGATTTCATAAAGTTTATTCATTATAGACCAATTATCATGCAACAGTTGTTGAGAAATGTGTAAAATTAATTTACATAGATATTGCAACATCTTCTAGGTTTGGATTTAGGTCTTTGTAATAATTCTAAATTGTTAATTAAATCTAGGTTTTCAGTCAGCTTTAGAATTGACATTGGGGTGTAATTAGTTGGGTTTAGGTTTCTAAACAACATTCAATTGAGTTAAACATTTCAATTATAAACTAAGGGACTTATCAATGAGTGCAAATAATGATTTTATTGAATTCACAGCCTAGACTTATATTATACAAAAAATCTATAGCATATCTAATAATAGTTAATTTATAAATCACCATATTTTCTTGTTATTTAAATCAAATTAGTATGTTCTTCATTTAAAGCAGGTATTCAAAGTAACCACGCCCTTGTAAACAAAGTTACACATCCAATTATTTCCAAAGACATGTAGCTTAACAAGCAACTCCAGACAAAGAATAACTTACCACCCTCTGCATGTGTTCAGGCATATATAGAGCAATCCTTCATTTGAGGAAACGCCCTCTTTTTGTCTACCTATGTACATATCTTACCCACTTGTTCAAGTTCTTTGCAGCTTTTTATTCTCGTCCACTCACATCCAAACAGTGACTGTCCTTATTTGCACCCAGTTTTGGTCGAAGGAATAAAACTTAGAGCTCAACATTTGCATACGATGGTATTGCTAAGGATATTTTAATGGATTTCTTTTAAAAGCATAACTCTCACCTGCATACGTCAGTGTCGTTACGTATGATAGTATGAGTAAAACGAAAACAAAGAACACGTCACACATCAAGCACGATGATCTTTTCATGGACTCGCATAATTACAGGCAAACTCAAAGCATTTCTGTTTTTTTTTGTTTTGAAGAACTGCAGCCAAATGGCACACCTTCTCCGAACATGTAATTGTTGAGATTGAATTTATAATGAATCTCAGAAGAAAAAGAGGTGGATGAAAATTCCATAGTAGCACATGATGAGGCTAAGCATACTTCATAGCATATAGCCCAGAAATTCTTTTAATTTATCTGCAAAACATTTTAAAATGATGGCGTGTCATTTTTATTCATTGGGATCCGACAAATTTGCGTGACGTTTTAATTACAAAGTTTTTCTAAAGAATAAGAGAAATTCTACATACAAACGGAAAACTTTTTTATAAAAGTTATACAAAATAATTGCATCGAAAAAGTTTTTCGGATATTTTCTTTCATCCTTACTGCTTTTGCTTCTCCAGCGAATAATTATTTTCAAATGGGAAATGGGAGAACACGGAGAACTGTAAAAAAATAATACTTGTGTTTACCGCCCCTACAAATGAAAGAAACTTCTATTCTGAATTCACAAAAAGGATGCATAATTTTGTTTCTTTGAAAAAGAAAGAAAAATATAAAACAATACTTACATATTTAGAGGATAGGTCAACTTAATAGTATTAAGTCGTATTTAGTAAAAACCTTGTCTATGTTGTCAGCCATATTCTTTAATTTGAATTTATTTCACGAGCATTATCCCCTTAACTCTTGAAGTAATTACAGGTGAGATTTTGTATGCATACATGAATTTTATGAATTATATGGGTAGCGTTACTAAGAGTAGAATGCATGTAAATGCTATTTTTATTTCTGTGGACAACTATTAATTTGAGAAAACTACTTTTACATTGCCCTAGCGCAGACCTAACAGGGTTTGACTTGAAGTACGCCATGTATAATATCTAAGAATCTTGCTTTGTGAACTGAACAATTCAAGTCGAACACTGAGTTCGAGGTTATTGCCGCCAGTGTCCCGCACGGGAATTTCTTTGGTCCTACGTTATATGTCTAAAAGCTAAAATTGTAAATCGTATCCTCAAACACTTACACTTCATTCGCATGGAAATATCTCTATTCGCAATTGTTTTGTTGTGATTGTGTGATACGACGTTTATTTGTTTTCTATTTGCAGTAGGTAAGTTAATCAAGGGATCAAAGCTGATTTAGTGCAATATTTGATCGAAATAATAATATGTTCGTAGTAGGTGAAGGTGTGTAGAGTCACGATCTTGTCTCAAATCTCCGTTATTTTTAAGAATTCAATTTAGTTTTGCACAAAATTAGCTTTTTCGCTGAATGATTAACAGCTCTATTAATTGCTAACGCTAAAGATTTTAATAGAATATATTGTTCTATTTAAATATAACAATATATTATATTTTTTTTATATTTTATCACATATTATTTTATTTTTTAACATTTCATAATAATTGAGTTCAAGATGTTTCTTGTTCTAATATATATATATAATATTTTTTTTATTTTTATTTATTATTAATTTCGTATTACATACAGAGTAAACAACCACTTTTTAATTTTTATATGTAACTATTATATTTTGTTGTTATTATTATAGTATGTTCCCACTAGACGCGAAATTGAACAATTTCGGCACCCCAATTTCGAAATTAGCCAATGTGTTCACACTACGCTTGAAGCAATTTGGTTTGACAGCGAAATGTACATACAATAAAAACACAATTTATATTACGTACGTTATAACTTATCCGGAAACTGGCATAATCTGTCATAAACACAATTTCGTTCGCAAATTCATTGAAATTGAGGTACTCGTAATTTAGGCAATTTCGAAATTGGTTCGTTGTATGCGAAATTGGGCAAATTCGAGGAAAATTTACGAAATAACTCAATGTCGTCTAGTGGGAACATACTATTATAGAATACTGAAGTTTATTTAAATAGCTTGTGGCGGTAATTGTGTAACTATTTGAGAAGTGTGTTCTACGTGAAAGTGGAGCATTAACTAAAGCCATGTTATTCACTCTTAAGTTGTACAACTGATTGTGTTTGCTTGGAATGTTACAACTTTGCTTAAAAAATTCTCTAAGTAAGTACTTTAAAGATATACAGATGCTTCATGGGTATAATACCTAGCCTTTTAAATAAAGGCCAACTATATGCATAACGATTTGCAAAGGAGTGTAAGCGAGCTATATGTTTCTGTGCAGTTAGAACCGGTTTGATTGTATTGAAGTAAGATTCACCCCAACTACTGATACCATATTGCAGCCTCGACTGTGCAAGACCATAGTAGACCTTACATAGAACTTTTTTTGAGCAATAAGGTTTAATACGATAAAGCTTACGAGCAACTAGATACACGTGACATTTCAGAGATAGTATGTAATCTTTCCAATTCAAGTTGTGATCAATTAAGACCCGAAGGTAATTATGCATATTTACGGAGTCAATTTTAAAGCGCTTTTCGGAACACGAGTTGTTAACTTGGTAATTTTGGATGCCATAACATATGAAGTTGCATGATAGTACAGATTAAAATCGTACAGGAACTAACCAGATAGTTCAAAGTGAAGTAATTTTGTTTTTTCACTTACAATTAGTTTATGATTCGCAAACCACTGGGCATTCAAAATGGTTTTCAAACCGATAACTGAAGGTAATATCATTAGCGAATGCCGTAGCTAAGTAAATTACTTAGTTGCTCAATAAAAATGTTGCATTTATGTAGATTAAAAATATAAGAGGTATAAGTACTGAACCTTGTGGGACACCATTTTTTAGAACCCGTGGGTTACTGAAAGACTTATTTAATCTAACCCTTTGCTTCCTATCATTCAGGTACGTTTTGAACCACATGTAGATTGATCCTCTGAATCTCTCTTTTATATAAGCAAGTGATGATGATAAGTGATATAACACCTAGATATTTAACTTCATCGGAAAAGCGGATGGTGACACTTTTTAGTACTAGTTGAGTCAGACCAGTCAAATTTCTCCTCCTCGTGAAGAGAACAACCTCTGTTTAAAGTGGGTTAACTGAAAGTCCATTTCTAATACACCAGTCGTCGATCACGTCTAGAGCCGCGTGCGCTTTTGAACACACAGTCAAAAGCACGCTCTATATCGATGAAGATGACCAACGCGTAGTCTTTCCAATCGAGTGCACATTCAATTCTGCCAACTAGATTTTGAAGTGCAGTCTCGCAGAGGATGGATTTGCAAAGCCGTTTTGCGCACATGTAGCTCAAACAGCCTTTCCATGCTTTACATCAGGACGGTGGTTAAACTGATCTGTCGAAGCTATTGGCGAGTGAGTAGTCCCCCTTATCCATATGGTATGAAGGCTACCTTTACTGTGCACTAGGGTGTCGGGATACTGGCAGTGAATACTCTTTTCAGAAGCGGTAGTAATGGGTCAATGCACTTTTGCAGCAAATCTGGGTATATGCCATCGGTACCTGGCGACTTGAAACCATTAAAGGACGCCACTGCGTCTGTTACCACGACTGATGACACATACTTTGTCTGTTACCACGACTGATGACACGTACAAGCCTCTTCCTGTGATATTTATCATTTCATCTCCAGTTCCTAGGATAGGAGCTAGTTGAGCCGGTTATTACCTGGTTTTCTGAAAATAAGTCTCAAGCAAGAGGCTGAGAGTCTCAGTTTTTGACTCAGTTTAGATACCGTCGGGTTTCTACACTGAGTTTCCAGTCTGACTGCTTTGTCTGTCTGGAGAACTTGGACCAGTCTGAGTGTTTCCATCTTCACAGAAATCGCTATAAGAGGCACTTTTCAATATCCGAATTAGGCTCTTTTATTCTTTTTGTTTTGACCAGTACAGGTTCCAGTTCTCCTCTGAATTGGTCTTTACGGACCTATTAAGAAGTTTTCTGGTTTGTTTGCGAATATTCTGCAGTTCTGCGTTCCACCATGGAACTGGAGATCTGCAGGGGGTAGTTCTGACTGGACATGTCAGTTCGAAACATTTGGTGATGGTATTGTTTAGTACTTAAACTGCTACCTTCTCAACCTTCTGTTTCGTTCTGAGCCTAGGGAGAGGCTCGATGATCGATTTTCTAGCTCATCCCTAAACTGTGTCCAGTTGGTTTTTCTAGGATTCCTCGACTTCAGCAAGGCTATGGCCTTGCATACATGGACACTGATGACAGAACCTTCCACTCTGTAATCTCCTTACGGTATCTTGTGGATAGCGTTATGCCGATTATCTCCTGTCTCCTAGTCGTAACAAAGGTATGTTGGGAACCAACGTCTTTGATGTCCAAATTAGACGATAGTATGAAGTCCAGAAGATAAGTCCCTCTCATGTTGAATTTGCTGCTGCCCCAAAGGAATTCTGAGCATTTGCGTCGCAACAAATGAATAGGCCCGTCTTTGTGGTGTCGCAGTACTCTACGAGTTCCGCTACCGCTTTTGGAGTTGGCGGAAGCACGGAATCGTATTGGAAGTAGGCTGAAGCAACAACGAAGTTTTTTAATTAGATTAAGCGTAACAGACAGAGCCTTTCCGCTACTTTCTCTATCTTTCCAACTTAAACTACGGAACGTATCGTAGAGTGAGTGGCAGGAATCTTCGGCGATTTCTTGGTCAGCGCCTCTATGGACGGGGGTTGTGTCGAGTATGATGGGTGTGGCCTCCAGAAACATATAGCGAAAATTATTATTACTTACTCCAGACTTTTTGTTTGTCCGTCATATTAATGTTTGCAAGCCAAGTCGAATCATTTCTAGCTTTTCGGCTTCTCGACGTCTCACATTGGATCTTTAGAACCAAGGATATTTGACTCTTAAGCCCTCCCGCCACGACAAGGGAATTCCTCAAACCCTTCTGCAATTGATATTGTATTTTGAAATAAAGTTCTACATCAAATCGTTGTTTCAATTCAAATAGTTTCGGAACATTCATCAGTAATTTTGGCCGACGGGGTCGTGAGTGAAATTTAGATCAATTCAAGACTACTAGGAATACGCTCAGTGAATTGAACATAATTATTAAATGTTTCATCTCAACGCATTTCCACCATAGTAGGTTTAGACTTTTCGAAAACCTTAGCACTTGCTGTCAAATTAATTGACGGACTTACAATATTTACTGGGTATGAAAATATTTGCACTGGAAATAAATTCTGCACGTTTCACTTAAATGATTCCATACGAATTGATAACTGAGTTTATTATATTGAGATGTTTAAGATATTAAAAGATATTAGATGTATGTAAGAGATATTAAAATGTCCATAGATTTTTGAGTGAAACGTGCAGAAATACAATCTACAACTTGTGGGATTTTTTATTGCGGCTTGTTTCAAACTAAATTCTTGTGTCTTGTGTGTTAGCTAGGTTTATCTAGTCTTCACAATGCGCCCCAAGCGATGTGCATTTGCACATATGGTGGGGCCGGCCCTGGATGTAGGAGAAATCTAACCGAATGAGATCTTTCTTCAAGGTCCGCGCCGGCATGCCCATTAAGGGCTGAACCTGGCCCTATAGCAGTGAATGATTTTCATTTCTGATGAATGAGAGGCTCGCCTTAGAATCAGAACCACAAACATAGGTATAGAACCGAAAGAGTCAGAGAATCGTCCGGACAGGGACATAGTCACACCGAACCAAACCAGCCACGAGAGAGCAACTAATTCATTGGCAAATAAAGAAATTTCTGCTAAGAATTATGATTTTTGGATTACATACCAAAGTTATCCTATCAATAGGTACTATGACAGTAGTGTTTGAACATTGCTTGGCATTGAAATTCAGGGATGAATCGAACGGCATGTGCTGTTACAAGGAAAAGTAAAATTAGTAGAAATTCCTCTTCCACCAGAACCGATTGATTCGAAATCCAAACAATTCATGCGCAATATACTGTGTCGTTATAATAACGCATTTCAAATAACATCCGCAATTTATATTATTATTAAATTTTAGAACTGGGCTGCCGATTCTAAACACGCGGATCCGTCACATATAAGAAGCAGCCAAAGTCCAATTCAATTTGACGTGTCAGATTTCAAGAAACAGTCTGTCCGCAGCATTCCCACGATCGCCGACATTCAACCGAAAATCGATTCGAACACATGCGGAAACAATAATTGCAGGCGCAGCATTAATTTAGTATTTAAGTCCATTTCATTTGTCATTTATTGTTCAGTCGTTTAATGGGCAGCGGCAGCTATGTCCGAATAATAAAATATTTTTTTAATAAAATAAAACTTCCATAAGTGAAATTGGCGCCCGAGCAAGGACCACATAATTAAAAGACCCTTAAGTAGTGTCGTGTCGATAAAGTCAAGTGTCCTCAAGTAGTGCCGTTACTTTACGCGAAAATCCTCTGTGGTCCACCGGTAGTTCAAAACCCTAAAGTAGTGTCGCACGCCGGAAAAATTAGTACAAGACCCTAAAGTAGTGTTGTATTTGTATTTGTATAGAAGAAAAAATCCTTACAGTGAGTACAGTTCAGATTAAAATAAAAAAATCATATTACGAAGAAAAATGTAAATCAATAATTATAAGTAAAAAGAAAATTACCAGAGAAAAATAACAAAATAGAAAGTTAAGGAAAAGAGAAATAGAAATAGAAATCAAAGAAATAATAAAAACATAAATATCAAGGCAAAAAGAACAAAAGGAGCATTTTCAATTTAAATTGGCAAAATGAGAAAAACATAACATTATGAAGTTTCTGTGTTCGACCCGGATTTTAACATTGTTAGGAAACGTATCTCGCAACCGAATTAAACGCAACTTGCAACTTTTGAAACGATATTTTACATCCATAAGTTATAATTGGTAAAATGAGAGATTTGGCAAGTTTTAATTTAACAATAATTGGCAGAAAGTGCTTGGTGATTGAAAGTCCTCTGAGAGTTACGTATACATTGGAAACTAGTTTTGTTATATGATTATTCCAGGTTAGCTTGTTGTTGAAAACTATGCCAAGGTTTTTAACCTGAGAGACGTATTCAACATTAATTGAATTAAGCTGAATGAAGGGTAAATGCCGGTGATCAACCACATGCTTAGCTATGGTGATGGCTTTGGTTTTGGTGGGGGGGGGGATGGCTTTGGTCTGGACCAGCTGACTATTGATTTAAGGTCTTTATTTATTAGAGTAATAGTACTCTCAGTTAGGTTGGGTTTGTAGCTAATGTATAATTGAACGTCGTCGGCATAAATGTGGCGAGAACAGTAGGATATTACAGTGGGAAGATCATTAATAAACATTGAAAAAAATAATGGACGAAGTATCGATCCCTGGGGCACACCAGTTACAACATCACAAAAGGAAGACAACTTATCTTTATAAGTACGCCGGTAAAATAAGTGGAAGACCCTAAAGTAGTGTCGCACGCCTGTGAAATAAATGCAAGATCCTAAAGTAGTGTCGCACATCGGTAAAGTGCGTTTACTAAAGTAGAACGAGTGCTTTAGCCGGAACAGAGTACTCAAGTAGTACGTTCGCAAAACTAAGTACATTGTGTGGGAACTTTTCAAGGGCCCTAGTAGCAGAATCAGCAAAATGGAAGCAGCAGTTAGCCGCCATCACCCAGTACTCCAGAAAGATGAAAACATATTAATGTAAGAATATTTTAAGAATTTGTAAATCAAAAGAAATTAAAAAAATTAATTAAATAACGTAAATTTACATTTACGATACAAAAAAGAATCTTTATCATAACGTATATTTGTAATATTTGTTAACCGTAATAACAATCGTAATAACTTATACAACCCGTATTGTTTGGTTGTCGTGTCCCTATATTTCAAAATTAATAACGAAAATATTATACGAGCATCCTTGCTTGATCAAGCCGCTCAAGCTGCTTTTTTTTCAATTTCATTTTTTATTCACCATTTCCTATGTTAACATTGTTTTGTTATCTGCAAAGCCGGAAGGGCTTGTCTGCAGAAGACTGGTTGCAATTACAGACATTATGTTGCGTTAAGTTTCGGTCATACATGTTACAATTATACAATAAAAAAGAGAAAAAAAATAAAAATGTACGTTACAATAAAAAAACAAGTTGGTTATATTCTGGGAACAAGATAGCTTTCTTTAACTTTTTTTAAAACTTCGTTAGGTAGCGAAATTCTCTGGGAAGTTCGTTAAGTGCTGATGGAACTGCAACATTAAGCGTCCTTCTTCTGTACTCGTTCGAAAATCTCGGGACTTCGTAGACCTGCTGTTGTCTTCTTCTTGTATTTGCTGTCTGTTGCGTCAGCGTTGTGTATGTATCGTCATTGTAGAAGTGCGCAAGAATTACTAAATTGTATATCTGTTCGATATTCAAAATATTATTCAGGTTTTGGACAGGGTTGATTCTTCGGTTTAGTACCATCCTTTGCAGTCGCACGTGCGTTTTCTGTAGTGATTGCATTTGGGGCGCTCGTCCCTACGCCAATATACCATACCGCAGATGTGATTCGACTAAACCAAAGTAGCATTGTTAATGATTTCGGGTGTGCTTAAGAAAACCAAGCGTCTACATCCCAAGCAAGTCACAATCCCTCTAATCCTGTAACAATTGCTCACCTACAATCTCTCATTGGCTCTATGATACGCGAAACTCTAAGTACTGAGGCCCGACTCTCATTTGTTCTATTTTTAATGCACACGCGGATCAATTCACGGGAATTGACCAAACAATCTCTCCAAATCAAAACAATAATGATCTTGACAAGGTATCCGACGTAGTGCGTAGCCTGCGTAATTTCTCTGGTCTTCCAAGTGAATTCAGTTCATGGCGTAAAAGTGTAGAGCAAATCCTTAAGATATACGATCATATCAAGGGATCAGTTAAATACTTCGGAATTCTAAACACAATCAGGAACAAAGTTATTGGAAAAGCAGATCACGTTCTGGAGTCGCACAATACTCCTTTAGACTGGAATTGCATGATGCTTAACGCAGACAAACGTGATTTGGGTACACTAGAGTACGACAGTCTTAGTACAAGACAGCGCAACCATTCAGGAATTCTACCACCTTTCGCTCATACAAAATTGCATGCATGGATGTAAGTACAGAGTCAGAGTTTGCTAAAACAAACTTAGCGGATTAAAAGGCGATTTTCCCAGACTTTGAGGAATGCGTGAACCGGCAGATTTGCCCCAAGCTCTGCGCCTTTATTTGAGCCTAGAAAACCAAAATTACCGTTCGCAATATGCAATAGTAAACAGCTAAAACAGAGGGATAAACCATCCAGAACCACCACCAATTCCACCAAAACGAGGAGACTTTAATCATGTTCCAGTCGTCAACTATTTTATCCAGAATTGGCTTATATGGCTAATTCACCCAGACAACATTCGCCTTTCCAGTACAACGTAAGGCCTATTCCACCTCCAAGGCCCCAGAGACAGTTTGTACCACAACAATATCAACACCAACGGCAACGTCCACAATATTTTACCACTCCTAAGCATTCACCACCAGAGCCTATGAATGCACAAACAATCGGGACAAACAAGGTCAACTATATAAACTGGCCTCCAGCACCGAAAATACTCCTCATTTCGCCGCTATGCCACAAGAAGTAGAGATCAGCCCAAGTACAAGTCACTCACCACACTTTCGTTAGGTTTTCACGCGATTATCGGGAACATAGTTTAAACAGTTTTTCTGCCGTCATCCATACGGAAGACAATTGCATGCTTATTAACAGTCAGCCAAAAATGCCTATTAAACAAATGGTTTCTCAATCTGTTAACGCTATAAGTATTGGAACTGATCACATGTCCTCAAAACAAAAGTTGTCTATTGATAAAATTGTACTCGATTTCCCCAAACTCTTTGATGAACCTGATGAAAAATTAACTTATTCCACAGTAGTAAAAGGTGAAATTAGAACAACATCTGATTCACCCGTTTATACTAAATTGTATCCTTACCCTACATCCCTTAAAAGCGAGGTTGAAATCAATATATAACAAAAAAGATAGCGACTAAAAAAGCTGATGCTTCTGGTGAGAAAAAATACAGACTCATCATAGATTATCGAAAGCTGAATAGCATAACCGTTTCGGATCGATACCCGATCCTTCAAATTAACAAAGTTCTTGCACTAACTTCTCTGTTGTAGATTTGAAAAATCGAGAAAACAGCATTTTCCGTAGATAATGGAAAATGGAGGCTTCCACTTGTTGTCTCAAGAAGGTGTAATATGCATACATAGATGACATGGTCATCTTTAGCATAGACGAAGCTACACATAAGCTAAATATTCGGAAAGTATTCCAAACATTGAATGCTGCAAATATGAAAGTGCAACTGGATAAATGCTAGTTCTAAAGGGTGATTTTTTAAAAGCTATAGGAAAGTTTTTCAAAAGAAAACACATAACATTCAGAAAAATGCATGAAATCTTTATTTGAATCGATAGTACGGTCCATATAATTTAATGTTTGAAGATTATTTCATGCAAATGTTGACCTTGACTGCGCCTCAAATGGTCCATCCGCTTAGTCCAATTTTGGCATACTCTTTCCAACATTTCGGCCGGTATCTCACGAATAAATGCTTCAATGTTGTCTTCCAATGCGTCAATTGAAGCGGGCTTGTCTGTATAGACATGAGCTTTAACATAGCCCCACAAAAAATAGTTAAATCGCACGATCTAGGCGGCCAATTGACCGGTCCCGAACGTGAAATAAAATGTGCGATATTTTCTTCAGTTCGCACTCTACGTAAGCGTGTTGGTAGTTTAATGTCCAACAATATAAATTTGGTGCGAAATTTAGTCACAATAGCCCGAATAGCCGCTTCAGTGGGTCGATTAAACTGACCATAAAATGGAAGAAGCGCGCCATGAACTTTCTTAACAGAGCACGCATTTTGATAATAAAATTCAATAATTTGCAAGCGGTTATTATAGACCAAACTGAAGATGTTTAACAGTGAAACAAAACACGAAACTTGCGTCAGCTGTTTAAACCAGTGTTGCCAAAAAGATAATAGCTAAAAAATCACCCATTACAAGCAGGAAGTAGAGTTCCTTGGTTTTGTCATTTTGCCTGACGGCATTGAAATTAATCCAGAAAACATAAGAGAAATTTAAGAATTTCCATATCAAAGTACACTGAGGGAACTTCGCTCTTTCCTCGAACTGTCAAAGTATTTCACCGTTTCATTAAGGACTCCCCCTAACAGCCTTCTCAGGGGGGAGGATGGAAGATTTTTCAAAAACCTCTCAAGCTAAAAAATCATTCACCTTGACGAATCTGCTAAACAACAGAAGAAATTAACATCAGAAGA
The DNA here is from genome assembly GCA_907269125.1 of Eristalis pertinax. Classification (NCBI taxonomy): domain Eukaryota; kingdom Metazoa; phylum Arthropoda; class Insecta; order Diptera; family Syrphidae; genus Eristalis; species Eristalis pertinax. Next base: position 62,747,500 of record OU026149.1, read on the forward strand.
AATCATTCTCGCAAATCCCGACTACTATCACAGGGAGATAAGCCCATCATTTTCATATCCAGAACATTAAATCAGACCGAAGAAAGCCAGACCCCGGATCCGATCCGAAATAAATTCCCTTACTCCGACAATACGTAGCGATGGAAGTTCAGCACATGGACTCATATTCAGTATTGAATCACCTATAAATGGATTTAGAAATCAAATTTTCCTAAACATCGGCAATACAATTAATTACGAGTTTCGAATAATCTTCCCAACATATCACAGGCATCTTATAACCGAACAATCCTATACACGTAGAAAACTCATTCAAATTCTGAAAGCCAGATTAAATCCTACAGTATCTAATTGCATAACAACAGAAGAACGAATTCAAGGGATGATTCAAGAAATCTACAAGGATAATTTCTCTGATTATCGTATTAGATTCTTTCAAGCCATAGTGGAAGACGTCACTGATGAAACTAACCAGGAGGAAATCATTAATAACACCCATCAACGCTCGCGGGAATAAACAACAAATTCTAGAAAAATACTATTTTCCAAGTACGTCTCGCAAAATAAAAAGAATTTTAAGATTATGCTCTATTTGTAAAGAAAACAAGTATGATCGTCATCCGGATAAGATAGCAATTCAAGCCACTCCAATTCCCACGTACACAGGGACATATAGAAGTTTTCTAAGTACGTTTCTAAGTCAAAAAACAATCCAAAGCAATTAGATAGGCAACCTCTTAGAGAAATCATATTTGCCTATGGAATTCCAAAGACTATAGTATTCGATAATGAGAAGTCTATCAATGAATGAAAATGAATTCGGCATTGAAGTCTTTACTCCTCCATACACAAGCGAGAGCAAGATAGAGCGGGTGCATTAGTCTTTCACGGAACTCCTCGAAACTGCAGTAAATGCTTATAATTTCTTTACACATTCTGTGACAAACAAGAAAACAATAGATCTATTCTTCAGTAGAAACATAGATCTTTCGGAAGTTGATAAAATTCGTTCTCAAATTGACACCAAACTGAAAGACAAACAAGAATATGACTTGACCTACCAGAACAAGGGAAAAACCCCAACAAAAGAGTACTCTACAGGACAAACCATTTATGTCAGGAAAAATAAGAGAGTGGGATCAAAGCTCTCTCAACGATACGCAAAAGAAAGTATCAAAGAAGATAGAAAAACCACAAACGCACATCGTTATAGACTTTCTAAATTTTTCTTTCTACACGCCTAATGACTAACTGCACATGTGACGTACAGATACTGGATTATACGAAAGTAAGACTAGTGACTATTAATTCAGGCCTATTCAGAATACAAAACAGTCACGTTTTAAAATAATTCACGAAATAGATCTTTCGGCATATTCGCAAGCTTTGGACAATATAGAATCATCAATGAGAGAACACCTACAAACCTCCCACTCCAGCTTTTCCAAGAAATATCTTCCATAAAATCCCTCTTAAAATGTTTAATACCTATCCAACCCAAAATAAACAGATCACTCGACTTCCTGGGAAGCGCTTGGAAGTTTATAACCAATATCCTTATCAACACGACTTCCAAATAATCCAAGAACAAATTAATAATGTATTGGAAAACAATAGTTCGATTTCTACAATGTTTGCATTGTCTTATAAAAAAACAGTTGTAAGCATTGTATATAAAGACATCCTGTATAGTATGTATATAATCATTACAGTAATATTATTAACAATTCGACACTGACACCACATTATTATGTACATTGCATCCGTGAAAGGCAAAACTAGGCGGGTCGATAGTGTAAACATTAATATCTTTAGTCTGGATCAATTATTGTTATTAAATATTATTTGACTTGTATTTGTATTTATCTTTGTACTAGAGAATAACAAAAACACCTCTATGTATGTATGTATATTTCTCAACCACAGTTGACTGCTTTATCAAAAAATAAAAAAATGAAACGTCGTCTATCATTCATCTGCTCTTTTTTTATTTACATTTATTTTGTTTTCAGTGGTTTTCGAACAGTTTCGTTGTACAAAACTAGGTCCAACCATATTGCTACCCTATTTGACTAGTTCGTCCCGAACAATTGCATCACAATTCTTGTCCTGATGCCTGATACCGATTACTTTCAGCCTCACGGTCCTTGCTAAATACGGTAGACAACGTCATTGATGCTGATTAGTTTGATGGGACCTTCCCAGTTCTGTTGCAGTTTCGGCCGCTTCCCTTTTGTTCGATGGGGGTTGTACAGCCATACAATGTCGGTTCCAATGTCGCTGATGATCGCTTACGACCTTCGAAAGGTGCTCATTGAGGGTTATAATAACCACCATCCCTATGGATCTGATTGTGGATAAGTGCCGTTGTTCTTGACTTACTGAGTCCCTTTGCGCTCAGTAAGCCTTCAGTGTAACACTTCGGTCTGAAATAATATGTAGGTCTTGTTGTCTTAACGCAGAAACTGTTTCTTTTCTGACGCAGACAGAGTTTGTAGTCTGCTTTAAGCCCGTATGACATTAACTTATTTACACATTTTTATTGCATTTTCCACATATCTAATGAAATTAGAAAAGTCCGAATTCAATATAGAAATTTTCATTAAGTGTGAGTGTATATGCACTAGCATCATAAATGTGAAAACATCAAAAACAATCCATTACATTACAATGTAACGCAACTACATTTTTCAGGCGCTGAAAGCTTGTTTGACATTTCTGCATTTTCCGCAGAGTGTCGTGAAGTTTCCTTAATGCATGCCGCCGTCCAATCCACCTTCCATCTTGGGTAATCTGTGAAAAACTAGCAAAGTTTATATTTTCTTACGTTGTCGAGTTCCTAGACAAGATCTTCAATTTGTTTGTGCAACCGTGATTCAATATTCTCTTATTGAACTCCGAATTTCTTTTCAAGAATTGCCATTTTGATTTCCATTGTTTCGATCTTTGGTTCCAGAGCATTTTTAAAAGACTTCTAAATGTCTACACAATATGTTTTTTTCTTTAAGCAACGATTTTTCTTATTCTTCCATAACATACTTCTGCTCTTCGATCACCGACATCTTTTGTTCTTCGAGAATATTTTTTATTTGGCTTAACATTGTATCCAGTATTGTTCTCCTTCAATAGGGTCGAATCTGAATCTTCACCGCCCTGAATCACAGCATCCTACAAACTAGGTTAAAATTTATATTAATGTGCTTGTGTACATTCAAACCTGTTGTACCGCAGAGATTTTTGGCATGTTGTCTTTAAATTATGTTCTTTTGGTGCTTATTTATATCGGCTTTTCTCTTTTATCATATCATACGCATAGATCATGTATAACGGTGAAGATGGCGACCGCCTTCACCAAGTCAATTAGACAGGCAGTTAGTACACGGTTTCTGGGCATGGAGGTCGTACACCAGTTTATACCTGGTATGTAGAGTGTCCTATGCGGTATGATTATATATTCTTCACAACTGTTTTCCACCCTGGGGAGGACTGCGTGCAATTCACTTTTCGAGTACCTCAAACCTTCGCACTTCGCCGCTATACAATAATTTATAACAGATAATTTTCTTTTTATCAGTAGTTCGATCGATCAACTATGTTTCTCGTTCTATGCAAACAGGATCTGCACATTCCACAAACCATATATTTGATGGCAAAACCATGCCTCTCACTGCCTCACTGCCAATAATCCTTTCCCAATAATATCAGCTACCAATAAGATCAGCTGCCAATAAGATCAGCTGCCAATAAGATCAGCTGCCCTTAAACGACTGCGTATAAATTAGCATACAATGTGATGAATTTTGCTTTTTAAATGAAAAGTGCGATTCGAGAAAAGTATAATATGAAAAAAATCAATGCAAATTTATGGAACACTCTATTCACTTGAAAATGTTTAGCTTCAGATATCAGTTAACTTGTTGTCTGCAATTGCGTATAGTTTTATTTTCATTCCTACTTCATAGCGAGTACAAATACGACTAATATCTTTACGCTGCTACAGTTAAATGTGAGAATGGTAATGCAAAATGTGAGCGGCTAGCATACATTTGGCCAATACAATTAAAAAAACTTGACTTAACATATCTAACTAACCTATCTTAAACTGCGCAATGCATAATACCGAAAATATGCATTCACACGAAAATTATGTATTATGTACCGGTAACTAATAAAATATTATTGAAACATTTGCTCACTTAAAATAAACAGCTTCTTTGCTCATTTTACTTTTTTACAGAAACAGGGATGAAAGTTAATTGCAAATTTGTATGAGGTATAGTTGTAGCCATTGTTCTTAACAAATTATGTATTTTAAATGCATACGTTTTCACAATTCATGAATGCAGGCTATAAAACTAAGTTTATTTGCCAGTCGTGGCATATAAATCAGCTATATAGCACTGATGAATTTAATTGATGCAAAGTATTCCTATAAATAGAGTGTAGCATTACATTTGTATTCCCGCAAGCCCCTATTACAAATATATGCACTCTTAAAAATAAGAGCCATCTTTTGAACACCTTCTGAATAATAGTACATGTTCGTGTGCAAATTCACGAATCTCCCGCCATTATTCCACAAAATTCATGAATCTACCGCCATTCAAAAATCGGCCGCCATATTAGGGTGAATTGACGGATGTTGTAAACATAAGGTTTATCTCTTTTCAGAATATCATACAATGTCGGGCAATCCTACAGAAAGAACTTACAAATCGGCGAAAGTACGAATTTAATCCAAGGAACGAATGCAACTCTTTACTATTCTTAGGGGTAGGATATTGTCTAACGGCCCTTAGATGTCTATTACCCTCTCTATTGTGGAAAACACAAACCTACACTAGGACATCTTCAACTCGAGCCCGCAACTTCACTAGTCGTAAACTATCAGACACATTATGACTCGCAATAACAATGTCATGCATATAAACGACAAATTGCTTAGAGTCCGTAAACTTACGGAAGACACGGGACATGAAGCGCTGGAAGACACTAGGCGCGTACATAAGACCAAATGGGGAACTCGTACTGTTCCGTTGGGGTAACAAAAGAATTAAGATGGGTAGAGTCTGAAGCAACCTTCACCTGATGAAAGTCAGTCTTAAGGTCAGACTAAGTGCATACTTTCTTGCCTCCGAAGACAGTCTTCGATAAGAGATAGAGGATGGTTATCCCTTACTATGTGCTTATTTAAGGTACGGTAGTCCACGCATATTCCTATTTCACCAAACTTTCTCTTCGCCAAGACAGTAGGTGATGCATAAGGCGAGTCAATATGTATAATAGTGTCAACTTCACGCTTCTCGGCAAAACACAACCGTCGCGGTGGATTAGAAAAATGGTGTATCCGTAGTAAGTCTGAAATACATTTCGTAATCCAGAGGGGTCGCTTTTGATTCAAACTTCGTATAATAATCGGAAATCTACTTTCGCACCTTTTCAGATGTTATTATATCTAACCCCGATCCTAAAACCAATTCGTCGTTCTGTTCTACTTCGATCCCGAAAATCTCGCGACCTTTCTCAAATTCAACCGTACTTAAAGGGACAGAACTAGGGATAGGGCAACTCGAGTTGATAAACCGAGTCAATCCGAGTTACATCCAAACCGAGTTGAAATTCTGTCAAACCGAGATGCCGAAACTAAAACGAAAAGATACAACAAATTTGCCAGTCGGAAGTGAACCCAGAATTCGCTTTAGTTGGTTAGTACAATGTGAGCAGTGAGAACATTGCTCATACACATAAACATTGTTTTTGTACAAACCGAGTTGTACTGCCCCGTTCAATACCCGTTGGAGTTCGGTAATCGGCAATGTTTGGTTCTGAATTCTGATTCATATCATAGGTTAAGGATGGGGGTATGGGTGACGACTTACGTCACACGTGGTCTTGCTTGTTATTCTTGCCACCAACCACGGGTTTCTTGTCGGGTGTGGTAGGTAGCCTAAGGTGGTTTCCGCTATCTCTTCATCTGTCATTGGTGTTCGAAGTAGGCATACCGGAGAGTTTCTCGCTTAATTGCTTTTCGTAGGCTCTGGCAGTCTCCTGTGTGCTCAGGTGTCCAATGACAAAAATCCTCTTTGTTGGCTGGTGCAGCTTTCTGACATTGGACAGTCGAGCTCTGTCGCATAGTCAGTGATATCCACCTTGTACTGGATCTTTTCCAGTTTATGAGCGGCCCCTTGAGTGTGGAGTGTTCTTACATTCCAGAAGCACACTAGCAAATCGTTGTCCTTTTTCGCACTGTGTCGTCATTGTTTTGATTCCGTCCGTAGATCCGAGGCAGTTTGGTCCCCGTAACGGTTTGCGTTTTATGTGGGCGGGTTGTTAGCCCTTGGAACAAGGCTATCCAGGAGCACCTATGACCTATGGGATTTTTTTTTCTAGGGTGATTGGTCATTGGTGTCCAGCGTTTCCGAAAAAAATATAAATATTTCGCTGAAAACTGAAGTACTGATGTAGTCATCGAATGGGTGTGTTCGAGTAGCTATACGATTTTTGGTTACTTGATGGAAGAGTTCATTGATGAATAATGCAATATTCCGACTGGAAGGTAAAATAAAAGTCTACAAAAAGTGAAGCATTTTTGGGAAAGTGGAAGTGTCGTAGTACTGTCTATGAAAACGAAGTAAAAAACTTCGATTGAAGTATAACCGGCAACACAGTTGGTGTCTCAACTCTCAACGACAACTCTCAATTCTCAAACCAATTGAATTGAGTGTATAGTATGATACAGAGAGTATTGATTCTGGTATATAGTGAATGTATTATACTAACAGTGTTCCAAGCTAACCCGTGTTGGGTTTGAATCAGTTTGACTATTACAAAAAGGAAATGTATATGTATTTTGAATTGATTACCATCAATAAATCAATTAATGCTGTTTGAATCCGAATTAGTCAACTCGAGTTGCAACTCGGTTTGCTTTAATTTCAACCCAGGTTAACTCGATTTAAGAAAGTTTCGGTTTGTCACATCTCTAGACAGAACCATACTCACTAGAGCTACCGTCTTCTTTCGTATTCTTAGGCAAAATCAACAAGCCATCGCCATAATGTTCACTACCACTTACAATACTCTTTTCTTCTACCTCAGTTGCCTTACTATCTATAGGGTTTGGAAAATGAGTGCACAAATCCGAATGATTAATTAATTAACGTTTATTAACGTTATATAACATTTTTGCTTAGAAGGACAAACACATTTGTCTCTTGGAATTCTTAATGTAATCTTAAGGATCTGATGTACATTACGACCGATGATCAAAGGCGTAAACGTGATTGTATCTGATATAGTGATAAGTGAACTTTCGCGTTGCATACCGCGTTGACGCGGTGCGAAGGCTTAGTAACGGTCAATGACTCAAGTCATTCTCTATAAGGATACCCGCCATCCCTTCTCTCCCTCCCCTCTCCGGTGGGCTGGATCAAGGTGTCATACGACCCATGCCGAGGATCAGCTTAGCTGGGACCCACTCGAAAATGCTTAGTCTCGAACGGAGTATCTGGAAGACCTGGCAAACTCCCAGATTAAACTACGGCTCCTGAAGTGCTGACGGATAAGGCGGCTCAAACCGCCTTAAAGACTGTCAAAGACTAAAAACCTGCACGGTAACTCCCACAGAGAATTCCTGCACGGAATCTGGAACCTCTGCCTCGAAGGCCTCAGGACCGCCATATAAAAGAGAAGGAAAAGAGAAGGAGAGGCGGTCTGCATCCCGGGTTTTGGAACGCTTGAAAGGCATACCCTTTTAGAATGATAATAATAAACGTTATTTAGCTTGGGAAACCAACATAGCGAAAAGCCATCCACAAGCGAACACTATTATGGGCACTACGTCCAATCCATATACAGTGAAGTGTTGAAAAGCCACATCACTATTCGATAGAAATAACGCTGACTGCAGTATCTCTCCATTAAATTGGAAGAATGTGGAGTATGGCGCGACGAAGAATGGCACTAGGGACACATCAAGTTTGTGTCTTTCACATGCCAAAGGTCGGCTGACCTTTTCAAAACAGCCTTAAGCTGACTTTGAGATGTATGGAAGTGTGCTCGGCTGGGGATTAAGTCCCCAGTAGGCCGGGACCCGCACTTACCTTCAGCGGAGCCCCTCGGATCACGGCACAATCCTAAAATTCATCCAACTCTGCTATTCAAATCATCCCACCCAAAACCAGTGATGGTAAGTAAAAATCAAAAAAGTACATACAGGCTATTGAAAACATCCCTATTTTTCCCTACACTTGAATAAAATTTCCCTACGTACATTAAAACACAGATGCATTTGTCAAACGGAGGTAATAAATGCCTTATATTTATTAAATGACTTTTTTTTAACAAAAACAAAAAACTCTGTATTAAAAATACAAAACAAATAATTCAATATATGTACATAGACGTTAAGTATAATTAATACCATAATTAAATCATATGGTCGTAAAGTTCTTTATACTTCATTTTTTAAAATAACTTTCATCACATTTAAAAGAAATAATTTAGATTTGCATCCTGCAAATATGATCGTATGATACAAATCGAATTTAAGTTTTCGTGGCTTAAAATTGCTCAACGTCTAATTCAGTTAAATTCATTTTTTCTGCAAGACCAACGGGCACCCTGCTAACTATCGGGGATGTCCTAAAGTCCAACAAATCAGGAAAAGTATAGAGGCCAAAAGGAAACACACAAACGGTAGATGCGAGGCCAGTGGCCCGTGCTCAGTGGCAAAGCAACCTGAAGCGAATCTGGATCTGATGACGGTATTGCTCTCTATCCAGGGGCAGATCGCTCAGCTCTAAAAACGGTTCCAAGAGCAAGCAGCGCGAGTAGAATTGATCTACTTGACGGTGTTTGCCGTGCCAAACGCATCATCGGATTGATGGCTGCGCACGCAGCTAGTAACCTTAAGATCCTAGCAGTGAATGTGAAGCAGTATAATAAAATATTTCGAAGGAAAGATCAAAACGACATTCAGGCCGTTAGACTTCCCAGGACGACAAATAACCAACAACTTCTGACTTCAGTTGGCATCGATCCAGATGCGGCAGTGCTAGACAACGACTTCGTCGTGGTTGAAGGAGAAGGTGAAAGCAATTGGTGCTGTGTTTCAGCGAGTGTATACGATCAACGAGGTTCGTAGGCCGAATGACGATCTGGAGCACAGCGCCTCGCTAAATAAGTCAATGGCGATCTGAGAATCCTGGTTTTACCAGGTACCAGGCAAATAATGCCGTCGCCAATGATGGAAATCACATCTTGATTTCTCAAGAAGATCTTTAGGGTATCTTGAACTCGCTGAAGAAGAAAAAGTCGGTGGGAATCGATGGTATACCAAATATTGTGCTTCGCTATCTTCCCCCCGAAGCCGTGCAGATTTACACAACACTGTTCAATAATGCGCTGAGTAAAGCTTATTACCCGGCACACTGGAAAACAGCTGTAGTACAACCAATCCCTGGAAAACAGCTGTAGTACAACCAATCCCTAAACGGGACAAAGACAAATCTATCCCGACAAATCTTCGGTCGATCAGTCTTCTTCCTTGCATAAGCAAGGTTTTTGAAAAGATAGTCACTCGAATTCTGAAACAATGGGTTGAGGAAAATAAAATCATACCGGACAAGCAGTTCGGATTCAGGGCGGGGCATGCAACATGCCGCGTCCAAACTGGTATCCGACATTCAGTGGAACAAAGATAAAAAAAAACAATGCACGGGTGCATGTCTGATTGACTTGGAGAAAGCGTTCGACACCGTTTGGTTAGAGGGTCTCTTCCTCAAGCTGGTCAGGCTCGGCATAAGTAAACCATTGCTATACACGATCTATGGCATGATAATAGGCAGAAAGTTCGTCGTGAAAAGTGGCGACTTAACTTCTACCATGGTCTTTGACATCAAAAATGGTCTGCAACAGGGAGCTGTTGGTTCGCCGATCTTGTTCTCAATATTCACTGCAGATCTTATAGGTTCAATGCCGCACTTAATTTCGTATGCCGACAATCTAGTAGCGTACAGATCAGGTCCGAAGGTCGAAGTAATAAATAACTTGTTGCAATGTGACTTCGAACAAATTCAGCGATTTTGCGACGACTGGAAGTTGATTATCAACTTTCTGAAGTGTGAAACTATCCTTTTCAGGAAACCGCTGTACATAGAATCATGGGATACGCGCACAAACTGGCGTAAGTTCGGCATAGTTGATCCGCAGGGAAGGCCGTTAGATATGAAAAGTGTAGTAAGGTACACAGCAGCCAACTTGATTCCAGGGTGAAGGTAATCTGCTATATGACCCTCATCCGGCCTGTTATGGCCTACGGTTGTCCACTGTGGTCCAATGTGAGTCCTTCCCAGATGGAAAAGATGAGGTTGTTCGAGAGACAGTGTCTTCGCACTTGTCTCCGGTTGTATCGTACACCTGAGTTTGAGTACAAGAAGTTCTATCCTAACGAGGTCCTGTGCAACGAGGCAAACTTGAACAGGATAGATAATTTTATTATTAAGCTGATCAGAAGGCATATTGCACAAGCTATGACTTCTTCCAACAGTCTGATCTCTGGGGCTTACTACCCCAATGTTATGTACCATGACAGAGTGCGCCTCACCGGCTTTATTCCTCCTGAAGCGTTCCTCTATCTCGACACAATTGGCCTATTACAGGATCCACAAGGAGGTCCTGTCATCTTCCATGTCGTACGCCGAACAGTGGACAGGCGACTCCAATACTAACGGGATGTCGCTCGCAGTCACGAGGACCTCCTCCGGTTCAGTAGAGCTTTCTCTGCTCGAGACAGGAGAGAGTCTGCCAAAGAACGGCAATTTAACTGGTAGTTACACCAAAACCAGCCCCCGCCGCCGCTGGATTTTCAAAATGACGCGGTAGTTGACCATAGTGGCCAACTTACATAGATCTTAGGGAAGCGTGAGAAAAAAAAAATGTAATAATAAATAAAAAAAAAAAAAAATTATATAAATAAAAAAAAAGATGCACCACGGCGTATAAATTTTATATGTTAGGCATATACATAACATATACGCCCTGGTGCACGTGCCGTACTGTTACGGACATAGTTAAGTTAGCTCATAAGTTTTTTATATTAGGTTAAGTTAGTTTAAGATAGGTTAAGATAGATAAATAATGCCAAGTTTTTTACCAGTTTTCTTGGATAAACAAATCAGAAAGTCCATTCAGATAAAACAAAAAAAAACATAGTCTAAGCCGAAAGGCACAATTAAATTTAGTTCAGAATAGCTTAGAGTACCCGTATAGGGTCAGTAGGTTAGATGTAAGAACGATTGTTAAGTTAATTAAGTTAGGTTTAGTTATTTTTGTCTAGCATGTAAGAAAAATTAGTTCTAAAATAAAATGAAAACTAATAAAAAACAAAAAAAAAAGTAAAAATCATAAAAGTACCTACAGGCTATTGAAAACATCCCTATTTTTCCCTACACTTCAATAAAATTTCCCTACGTACATTAAAACACAGATGCATTTGTCAAACGGAGGTAATAAATTCCTTATATTTATTAAATGACTTTTTTTTAACAAAAACAAAAAACTCTGTATTAAAAATACAAAACAAATAATTCAATATATGTACATAGACGTTAAGTATAATTAATACCATAATTAAATCATATGGTCGTAAAGTTCTTTATACTTCATTTTTTAAAATAACTTTCATCACATTTAAAAGAAATAATTTAGATTTGCATCCTGCAAATATGATCGTATGATACAAATCGAATTTAATTTTTCGTGGCTTAAAATTGCTCAACGTCTAATTCAGTTAAATTCATTTTTTCTGCAAGACCAACGGGCACCCTGCTAACTATCGGGGATGTCCTAAAGTCCAACAAATCAGGAAAAGTATAGAGGCCAAAAGGAAACACACAAACGGTAGATGCGAGGCCAGTGGCCCGTGCTCAGTGGCAAAGCAACCTGAAGCGAATCTGGATCTGATGACGGTATTGCTCTCTATCCAGGGGCAGATCGCTCAGCTCTAAAAACGGTTCCAAGAGCAAGCAGCGCGAGTAGAATTGATCTACTTGACGGTGTTTGCCGTGCCAAACGCATCATCGGATTGATGGCTGCGCACGCAGCTAGTAACCTTAAGATCCTAGCAGTGAATGTGAAGCAGTATAATAAAATATTTCGAAGGAAAGATCAAAACGACATTCAGGCCGTTAGACTTCCCAGGACGACAAATAACCAACAACTTCTGACTTCAGTTGGCATCGATCCAGATGCGGCAGTGCTAGACAACGACTTCGTCGTGGTTGAAGGAGAAGGTGAAAGCAATTGGTGCTGTGTTTCAGCGAGTGTATACGATCAACGAGGTTCGTAGGCCGAATGACGATCTGGAGCACAGCGCCTCGCTAAATAAGTCAATGGCGATCTGAGAATCCTGGTTTTACCAGGTACCAGGCAAATAATGCCGTCGCCAATGATGGAAATCACATCTTGATTTCTCAAGAAGATCTTTAGGGTATCTTGAACTCGCTGAAGAAGAAAAAGTCGGTGGGAATCGATGGTATACCAAATATTGTGCTTCGCTATCTTCCCCCCGAAGCCGTGCAGATTTACACAACACTGTTCAATAATGCGCTGAGTAAAGCTTATTACCCGGCACACTGGAAAACAGCTGTAGTACAACCAATCCCTGGAAAACAGCTGTAGTACAACCAATCCCTAAACGGGACAAAGACAAATCTATCCCGACAAATCTTCGGTCGATCAGTCTTCTTCCTTGCATAAGCAAGGTTTTTGAAAAGATAGTCACTCGAATTCTGAAACAATGGGTTGAGGAAAATAAAATCATACCGGACAAGCAGTTCGGATTCAGGGCGGGGCATGCAACATGCCGCGTCCAAACTGGTATCCGACATTCAGTGGAACAAAGATAAAAAAAAACAATGCACGGGTGCATGTCTGATTGACTTGGAGAAAGCGTTCGACACCGTTTGGTTAGAGGGTCTCTTCCTCAAGCTGGTCAGGCTCGGCATAAGTAAACCATTGCTATACACGATCTATGGCATGATAATAGGCAGAAAGTTCGTCGTGAAAAGTGGCGACTTAACTTCTACCATGGTCTTTGACATCAAAAATGGTCTGCAACAGGGAGCTGTTGGTTCGCCGATCTTGTTCTCAATATTCACTGCAGATCTTATAGGTTCAATGCCGCACTTAATTTCGTATGCCGACAATCTAGTAGCGTACAGATCAGGTCCGAAGGTCGAAGTAATAAATAACTTGTTGCAATGTGACTTCGAACAAATTCAGCGATTTTGCGACGACTGGAAGTTGATTATCAACTTTCTGAAGTGTGAAACTATCCTTTTCAGGAAACCGCTGTACATAGAATCATGGGATACGCGCACAAACTGGCGTAAGTTCGGCATAGTTGATCCGCAGGGAAGGCCGTTAGATATGAAAAGTGTAGTAAGGTACACAGCAGCCAACTTGATTCCAGGGTGAAGGTAATCTGCTATATGACCCTCATCCGGCCTGTTATGGCCTACGGTTGTCCACTGTGGTCCAATGTGAGTCCTTCCCAGATGGAAAAGATGAGGTTGTTCGAGAGACAGTGTCTTCGCACTTGTCTCCGGTTGTATCGTACACCTGAGTTTGAGTACAAGAAGTTCTATCCTAACGAGGTCCTGTGCAACGAGGCAAACTTGAACAGGATAGATAATTTTATTATTAAGCTGATCAGAAGGCATATTGCACAAGCTATGACTTCTTCCAACAGTCTGATCTCTGGGGCTTACTACCCCAATGTTATGTACCATGACAGAGTGCGCCTCACCGGCTTTATTCCTCCTGAAGCGTTCCTCTATCTCGACACAATTGGCCTATTACAGGATCCACAAGGAGGTCCTGTCATCTTCCATGTCGTACGCCGAACAGTGGACAGGCGACTCCAATACGAACGGGATGTCGCTCGCAATCACGAGGACCTCCTCCGGTTCAATCACGAGGACCTCCTCCGGTTCAGCTTTCTCTGCTCGAGACAGGAGAGAGTCTGCCAAAGAACGGCAATTTAACTGGTAGTTACACCAAAACCAGCCCCCGCCGCCGCTGGATTTTCAAAATGACGCGGTAGTTGACCATAGTGGCCAACTTACATAGATCTTAGGGAAGCGTGAGAAAAAAAAAATGTAATAATAAATAAAAAAAAAAAAAAATTATATAAATAAAAAAAAAGATGCACCACGGCGTATAAATTTTATATGTTAGGCATATACATAACATATACGCCCTGGTGCACGTGCCGTACTGTTACGGACATAGTTAAGTTAGCTCATAAGTTTTTTTATATTAGGTTAAGTTAGTTTAAGATAGGTTAAGATAGATAAATAATGCCAAGTTTTTTACCAGTTTTCTTGGATAAACAAATCAGAAAGTCCATTCAGATAAAACAAAAAAAAACATAGTCTAAGCCGAAAGGCACAATTAAATTTAGTTCAGAATAGCTTAGAGTACCCGTATAGGGTCAGTAGGTTAGATGTAAGAACGATTGTTAAGTTAATTAAGTTAGGTTTAGTTATTTTTGTCTAGCATGTAAGAAAAATTAGTTCTAAAATAAAATGAAAACTAATAAAAAACAAAAAAAAAAGTAAAAATCATAAAAGTACCTACAGGCTATTGAAAACATCCCTATTTTTCCCTACACTTCAATAAAATTTCCCTACGTACATTAAAACACAGATGCATTTGTCAAACGGAGGTAATAAATTCCTTATATTTATTAAATGGCTTTTTTTTAACAAAAACAAAAAACTCTGTATTAAAAATACAAAACAAATAATTCAATATATGTACATAGATTGTAAGTGATATTGCACATTAGCAGTTAGTATAAATAAATATAATTAAATCATATGGTCGTAAAGTTCTTTATACTTCATTTTATTAAAATAACTTTCATCACATTTAAAAGAAACAATTTAGATTTGCCTCCTGCAAATATGATCGAATGATACAAATCGAATTTAAGTTTTCGTGGCTTAAGATTGCTCAACGTCTAATTCAGTTAAATTCATTTTTTCGTTATATGTAAAATTGTATTCAATTGACCTCCACTCTTGTGAAAGATCATTTAAACTCAATGCAGTTTTTGTGACAAATGTTCGAATACAACTTCTGACCTATCCCCATCTAATCCTAAAACAAGTTTAGGATCTAGAAACCGAATTTCTTTAAAAATTGATGCATTTCTAAGTGGTAACCTTTGTTGAATCTCTTCCATCGCTGTTCCGTAAAAGTCAAGTCAAGTTTTATCTTGTCTGAGGCACTTTTTTTTGGTCAAATATATTTCCTCCATTTGTAAGAAAATATGAGGTAATTTTACATTCTAATTTAATTTAAGCTCACTTTTCTTAATAAAATTTTGTCCCAATTTATAAAAAATGTTTACAGATTCATTACACAGATCATGTATTAGAGGTTTTTTGATTGAAAAAGTGCATTTAAATTATTAAACTACCCCAGAACGTATTTGAGAAACAACAAATAGACTTTATTACACTGCTGATTTTAGTTTGTCTAATGCAACTGCTTGCTTGAAATATTCGTAAAGAACATCCCAGTTCTCCAAAATTCTTTCCATACATTTTTGATGAGAAAGCCATCTCGTTGCAGATGTTCTTAAAATCTTTTTCTTACATGCAATAAATCCTGAAATTCTTCCACTTGCTGACATCTTTTCGAGCTTCCAGAAACGTAACAGCCGAAACAATTCTTCTGGAGCTCTAGGTAAAGTCATACAAGCTTTATTAGCAATAATTGCAGCTGTATGACAAATGCATTTTATTACAATAACGTCTGGAATGTCAGCAATTAATCTTGATGCGAATGAATTGTATTGCCCCACGCCTTAATCGTAACAAATTTAATATGTAAATTATTATGAAATTTTAATTCAATTATTATTATTACCGATAATGTTATCCATCATCAACAAATCGAACTAAAACACACAAAGACTTGTTCAACCCAACTTATTTGATTTCAATTTAACAAGATCGTCCATTTCACGTTTGGCTAAAACATTTTGTATGATACTGGTGCATTTCTTCCGTCCCATCTTTGAATTTTTGATGATTTGTGAATCCGGTAGGATGTTCTTAAGAAGTAGAATTAGGTGTTCCACAATTTGAACAGCGACGTTATGCTCCGCAAAAAACAAACTAAGTTTGATTTCAAAAATTTATATCTTCTCTTCAAGTTTTTGAAAAACTGTATTTTGTGACTATAAAAAGATAATATGATCACAATAAACGCTACTCAAATTTATATTGAAATTGAAATAACTGTAACTGGCAATACTTAGAATTACCAGCAACTGAAATTGGCTCGGCTGTGGAAAATGTTTAAGAATAAACTACATTGGCTGTTACAAACGAACTACATTGGCTGTTAAAAATGAACTACATAAGCTATTTAGAAGAGATTACATTGGCAGTATGATATTAAGGATTTGTAAGACATGTAATTACTACATATAATTTTTTAAATGTGGTTAAAACTGAAAATAAAAATAAGTACCTACATTTCAGCAAATTTGAAAAATCTGTCTTTTTTTCCCTACGCTATCATTTTTGAATAAAAAATACCTACATGTAGGGAATTTCCCCTACACTTACCATCACTGCCCACAACTGGAAGATAACATAGCATATATTATAGAATTGAAGGGAAAAAACAGGGCCTGATGATTGTGATAAACAAGGAATCACGGAAGGTGTCATATCGCTTTGGGACGATTACCCTAAAGGTTTATAAAAAGGATGGGGAGGAAACGTTGAAAGCGAAACAGCCTCCATCCATATCAACTGCTCTACCAGTCGGTAATATACTGGCGACCCGTTACCCGTTACCGTATGTACCGATGGAGGTGGAGAAGGAGGGTTCTAGCCTGCATGCACTAGCCCCCATCCAAGGTAGCCCTGATTATGATGCTTACTCTATAGGCCACTCTGACCTCGAGCTAACTAGCACCCCGCCCAATAGCGAGGTGGACGCTCTTCTTGATTTTGACATCGCCGATGAGGCTAACACCACAGTGGTGGAGATAGTGTCTGGAAAAGAGACGTCATGTTCAACTCAAATACATCCCTTAACTGCAGGCTGTCTCTTAACGAGATGGCTGAACATTTTAACATACATCTCATGTTCGTGCCGGGGCATTGTGACATATGAAGCAACTGCAAAACCGATGAATTCGCCAGGTGTGGTACAACCTCCTCTCAATCAATAGAAGGGGTACAACCTTCCATGTCGATCGCTACACCCTACCATCTTTTGAAGATGCACACAATTATAACCACCAATAACACCAATAATGGCTAGAAGGCACCACCTACTTTAAAACAAAAGAAATCTTGCCACCACTTAACCTAAAACGGTCACTTAGTCTACTTAGGCTCAGCAGACCCTCATTAAGGACTCTCATAGGAGTCATAAACGGGCACTGTGCAATTGGCACCCATGCTCGTAGGATGGGTGCCCCATACAATGCATTATACAGCAGCTGCATGGATGAAGAGAAGGTAGAAACCATAGATCACCTATTCTGCTCGTGTAGCGCTCTGCCTAGTCGTACGTTCCAACACTTAGAAGGGCCTATTATTTCAATAATCTCAATGAACTAAATACCGTCACCATAGGCCAGCTAAATCGCTTCACTACAAGCACCAACTGGTTCCGATGTGAGCCACTCCAACCTAACCTAATCACGTGATATTTTATTTATTTTCCCGGCAATGTAAGGTAACACGACTTTGGCTTGACTACACACCTCATCTCATACTGTGGCAGCAAGCACTTAAGTTCCGCAATCGACTTGGGAGCGTAAAGGATGGAGACGATTGATAATGTGTCTGCAAGCTCGTCGATGATATGCTCGATCAAGGTCAGCTTCATCCACATCCGAATAGGCGGCGATCTCTTGAATGGAGAGAACATAATGCAGCAAGGTCTCATCACGTAGACGCACTCGGCGACTCAGCAGTCGGTAGACATTTTGTCTGGTCAAACGCTTGTCGAATTCCTTGATCAGCAGTCTGCTAAGGCAGTCCCAGTTATCCACTCGTAATGTTCGTAATAGCATCTTCGCAGTACCCCTCATCTGACAATTAATTTAAAAATTCCGCTTCGATAGTACATTTTCTTCATTCTTTTCGAACACGTTTTTCTTCTTCGCTGTTACATACATCTATGCCTACATGGCGATCTCCTTTTTTAGTAATGGCCGACCCCGACTCGAAGTTGGCTGCGGTTCGTAGTAATCGATAACACCACGCAGCTGTCATCGAGTACAGGTTCGGTCAAAACTAAATTTTATTTAATCTAAAGAAATTGTTCCATTATTTGTAACGTAGTGACAAAGCTTATAAATCCATTAAGTGTGCGTTAATATTGTTGGGTCAATATGAATGAAACAATTACTCAAAGTGTAAATAACTCAAAATTAATGGAAACTATTAGAAGTTTTAAAAAAGAGTCATTATTGCACGATGTATTGTAGTAAAAAATAAACATTCACAAATGCCCCATGAGATTTTAAATCGTTCCTACTTCAGTAATTACGTGTATCATCTTATAATGCAAAAAGCTGCAAGAATATCATGTTTCGGAATGCAGTACAAACACACAACAACATACAGCTAAAGAACAAGCTGCGAAGAATACAGCCAAGTCCCGATACATTCCGACAAGTCCAGAGACCATCGATAAGAGGAGAAGCTGTCACAAACACTGACAGCAAGCGGAAGAGACGCAAACAAACCAGCGGAGAAAGTAGAAGCGTTTTCATCCTATTTCGAAGGAAGGTAACTTCCAACAATCACCGCCTGACGACCCAGAATTTGATTGACCAAGGCGGGAGTTGCGCAAGGGTCGAAGCTGGGAACGTTGCTCTGCAACATCTACACGGCAGATCAACCGCCTCCAACCAACACAGTTAACTGCTATCTACTTGCAGATGACTCACTGACTTATGCCAGCTCAAAGTCACCAATAATCGCAAACGAAGGGTCGAAATCCAGACAGCAAAAAAATCTCCATACTACCCAAATACGGTATTCGTATCAATGATAGAAAATCGGTACTTATGTGTCTAAAGAGACCATCTCCAGGTGGATGCAGATCGTCATAAAGATAGTGATCCCTAACGGTACGGAAATAACAACACAAATGAGGTCAAGTATCTTGGCGTTAAGTTCACGGAAAGGCTGAAGTTCAACAGCCACTCGAAACTGACCCTAGGCTTCCATCGCATCTATCCCTTGATGCGTAAACAAAATGGGTTAAGCCAGAGGACAAAGCTGCTACTCTACAATCAGGAACCTGACAACAATCCCCGGACAACGCTGCCTCAACGCCCTTAATCTTCCCAACGACATCTAACAACGAGCTGCATGTCTTTTACCAGAGTAGCGATACCAGTTATCAGGCTAAATCGACTATCAAATCCCAAAATGACTAACACAGATCTGAACAACCCGATGTAAGCACTGCACATTGCAGGATAAAAAAATAAACACTGAACCGATATTATAATACCAAATGTTGTATTAGTTGTAGTAGTAGTAGGAACTTTATCCAACTTTGATTGAATGTTCTAAAGTTTGCAACATAAAGACGAGGTGTGTGTATTTGCTAATTAAAACTACTTTGGGCATAAAGCTTTGTACAAAATGGTTCACAATTGAATAATCAGTTTATCCAGTGGTTGCCTGAGGTTGGACCAGTGTTGGTACTTGAAGAAAACGAGATTTGGAAAATGTGGTATTGATTTGTTACTTTCAATTTTATTTTATAGAAAGCATATTAATATACACCAGTTGTTATTTAAAATAGTTCGATTATAATTAGTTATAATAAAATATATATAATATATATCTGAATATTCGTCTCACTCAGAAATGATAGATATAAGATTACGCAATAAGGAGCTCAATTTTCATTCGTTCTGCGCAGCCTACGTCACAGGCGACAACCATTTTGACAGATCCATGTATGTAATTTCCATACGAATCGCGAGAAAAGAACTAATGTTTGTCTTTTTGTTAAGAAAAATCGTGTTTTAAAAGTGGATACAGTTGTATTAGCATATTCTTAATTGAATTATTTTGTTCAAGTAGTGAGAAGCATTCATACAGATCAACACAACTGGATTACTTCAAAGTGAAATAATATTTTAATATTCCATTTGTATTTTCTAAAGTGTAATGAAATGTGTCATGTGCTATTTATCACAATGCATTGAATAAAGGTGATGAATAAATGAACCGTTGTTGGCTTTGATAATCCTTATTATTTAGAAGGCTGACTCTAGTAAAAGTGGATTGTAAAATGTACCCACTTTAAGCTTCCACAAAAACTCGCACAGGCATTTCCGTTAATACATAGCTGTTTATCGCATTTCGGTGATTTGTTGTTTATGAATAAGAAAACACACACAAACAGAAAACTTGGTGGACTGGTTACATTAGCTCCTTGAGCAACTGATTCTTTACAACGATCCAAACTAAACTCACGACTTCGATGAGTTCTTCATTAACACCACCACCCCTTTTAACCTTATCTGCATCAGTTGCTTCACAACAACATTTCATCGAAGCACCAACACCTGATCTAAAACAAACAGAATTGTATTCGAATCAAGTCGAGCAACAAGCTTGCAATCATATCCACATCATCCATATCAATCCCTTCTTTAATTTATATTGGATCCTAATATCACTGGATGACTGTACCACTGCGGACTGTGGTTTAACGGTTGAAACAGTAATATAATAGCATAATACTGTACTTATCCATGATTTACCATCATACACAATCGTAAGTAAAGACCATTTCGAATTGTAGATTCTAGAATAGTAGAAATTATATACCAAAGTCAACTCCTTCCAGACGGAAATATGCTCTTGTCACCTGTGATATAGGCAAAATGTTTGAAAAGTAAACATACATGGCGGACATGTGCAATGTGCAATGCGTAATCTGTAATACTTCATTCTTGAAGGGACTCAATTTTTGATGCCTAAAGGGAAAAAATCCCTTTACTGTCAAGTTCATCCGCTGCGTCATCCCCAGCTCTGTCCCAATGACCTAGGTCCAGCGTTGCCGTAGAGAAATTCTATTGGGTAGTACGGCAGTCATAAAAGGGGAGTATATTAAAAAAAAAGGAATACAGAAATTATTGTAAACTAAGAGTTAACTTTATTTTAAAATAATTTAACAAAAACAAAACAAAAACATTAAGTAAATTCACAAATAACATTAATTCTTAATTCAAAAAACAAAAACGTTAATCCCTTCAAGTTTTCTACAGACAAATAAATTAATACGTTATATATTATTAATTTAAAATAATAAGAAAAATAGGAACATAGTTGTTTTCAAAAGAGTTTTCAAAGATTCAATGTGTTAACATCTAATTTATTTTGTGTTTTATCCTTTATGAGAAAAACTTGAGAAAAAAACTACAAAATCTCGTGATAAATGGTGATTTTCATTTGAAGCCTTTTTTAAGATAAATATCTTTGACCAAAATTGTTCAATTTCTAAACAATTATAAACCATGATTTGATTGTTAATTGTTCG
The DNA here is from genome assembly GCA_907269125.1 of Eristalis pertinax. Lineage (NCBI taxonomy): Eukaryota > Metazoa > Arthropoda > Insecta > Diptera > Syrphidae > Eristalis > Eristalis pertinax. The sequence continues at coordinate 62,769,115 of OU026149.1, forward strand.
CCACTCCAAGTCAAGGTATTCAATGACACTTTCATTAATTAAATCAGGCATTGAGGAAAAAATTGCAGTTGAACTTTCTGCTAAATTTAAAGGGTCAATGACTTGTATAAATTTCAACATTTCGATATTAAAATCAATTCGCTGCGAAATTTGCACACAAAAGGTCTTGTAATATTCTCGGCAAACACATTTAAATTCAATTACTTAATTATTTCATTTTGTTTTGTTTTAATAAAAAGTGCAGCCAACAGTCAATATTTTTGAAATGGTTGTCAGAAAAAGTTGGATTCGACAAAAACTCGTTACATAAAAACTCCGATTTAATAAAATTTTGTAAACGGTCCTGTAAAAAGTGTAAATATATGGTAAAAATGTATGTATGTATTCGAACGGATCCGGATAGAAATTCCAAATTTAGTTGGTTAGTTAACTAAAGAAAATAGGCTAGAAATAATAAATACAATTTTGTGGTGTCATTTAGCTCTTCTTGAATCTTGTGAACAACGCGATGCATTGCACCACTACCAAATGTTTGCAATTAAGAACGTAACGTGAAGCGCCAATTAGAAATACGTGAGTAAAGAGATATTCAACTTGTTCCTATCTTGCCCCTTGATTTCATCTGACATCTCACATATTGAAGTATTTGCTTGAATTACTTAAAATAAACGGCTTCTTTGTACATTTTACTTTTTTTTGCAGAAATATGGACGAAAGTTAATTGCAAATTTGTATGAGTTAGGTATAGTTGCAATATATAGCCATTGTTCTTAACAAATTATGTAATTTGAATTCAGAAGTTTTCACAATTCATGAATGAAAACTATAAAACTAAGTTTATTTGCCAGACAGGGCATATAATTTTTCAGTAAATCTGCCATATTGTGGTTAGAATCAGCACTTTTGGCAGACAAAGAAGAGGTTGTTGTTTCACTGTTGAAACAAAACTCTGGAATTCTTTCTGAAGATTGTGAAAATGCTGCAGCGCCAGCAGGGAAGGAAGTTTCTCTTGCATTTGAACAGCTTGCACTCTGTGTTGATGTCCTTAAATTTATTGAAACCGATGATAGGTCTATATTAACTGGCGGTTGTGGACCAATTTGATGACATCCAAAAACATTTCCAAAAGGATTTATTGTTTCCTTCAAAGAGAGTATATTTGCCACCGACAATGTCGTTTGAAATTTTTTGTTTTGACACCAAACCTACAAATCACAAATTCATTAACGTTTTAATGATATATAGCTACGGCCGTAAAACATACCTTTTTCCATTTTTTTTCATCCCTTACAGGTGGTCCCAAATTATTTAAAATTGCTGCGACTTCCTTCCATTATGTGTGGTTTGCATCCGTTTGAGAAAAACCTCATTTGAAATTTGTTGCTAAATTTCTGTTTTCCTCCATCAGTTCAACCAGCAGCTTTATATGTTTTGGGCTGGAAATTTTCACCCTGAAGATATAAATAATTAACAATAAATACATTTTACACCATTCCAGTTAAAACACAAAGAAAACTCACGTTTTTACTTGTTTTTCCATTAGAGTCGTTCACAAAATTCAAACCGCCTTCTTTTGTCGTGTTACTCGTCGTTTTGATGTAGTAAATCGACATTCGGAATACCGATACACGACAAGTGTCACACAAAAAATACGTTCCACATAAGCTTATCGCCAGAAGTAGTTTTATGGCGTAAAACGACTACTTTATCGACAATCTTAATACCGACATCACAGAGGAGTTTCGACACAAATCGACTTTCGACTTTCGTAATCGGAGTGATTTCCATTTGTGACATCTAAAGCCTAAAGTGAGAGAACCTTGAGCCAGAAATAAGAGAGCAATACAAGAGAGTTCCACTACTCTCACATTTCTCTCCGGTGTGGACTAGGGGAAATTCTCGCCGAAGTTGGATATCTCCTTGCTCTCTTATTTCTGCCTTGAGCTCTTCGCGGCAACATGCGCCATTGGATTTGATTTCTAATGCCGAAATTGCTTTACTTTTGGGTCAAAAGTGTGTGTTTTAGTAGTTAAATAATAAATATTTAATTTTCTCACAAGTTAATTTCTTAATGTTGTTTAACACTTATGGATATATAACCAATATTCGATAGTTTTCCGATAAGTATTAACCTTATAAGAATATGTAGTACTACGTATGTCGTGTCCAATGTCAAGTATTGTTTACGATATTTCTGTGCATAAGAACTGGGTAATAACTTTATCGTGAATTTGGGCCAGGATAATTTACATTAATGAGATTAGCATGATCGTTTGAGGGGAATATTACACTGACTTTTAATTGATAAAAGAGTTAATATGAAGAAATTTGAAAATGTTAGATAATGACATTGTATGCACATTGTACATTGATTCTCGTTTAAGTGAATCGTACTTGATTTGATGGTGACTTCGTGTATTAGATAGTAGTAAAAACACACTGCTATAGTAAATTGAAATTTTCTAGTTCGTTTATATATGTATGTAATTGAGATTTGACACGTTTTAATTGGTCCTTGAATATAAGACAATTATTGAGATCGCATTAAGCAGAAATAAATGAGTGATGAGACTCATTTATTTCTGGCATTAAGAACAGCGGAGCAATTAACTAGCGACATATGTATGTATGTTCATACAGAAACTAACTTGTTTGTATTCAAGCATGTGAATATATCAACTAGTGGTGGTATGGATTTGTATATACATAAGTACACCCATACATATCTGAATGGTTGACTCAAGTCAATTCTTCTGTCAAATTCCAATGTTTTTATTGTTATGAAATGAGCGGTTGGTTTGACACGATTTTATCATAAATAGCATAAACATGCGCTGCAGAATTGTAATCACATTGGTTTTCATAGCACAGTTAATTGCATTTATTAAAACATTACGAGTTTCGTGCAAAACAGAAGCGAATGAAGACGTTGATTGGTAAGCTTGTACATAAAAAGTCAATGAGTATTAACTAATGAATAATTAAAGGTACTACATGTATAAATTGCCAAAGCATTATTCGAATGCTATTGAAAACGATGAAAGCGGTTTACGATATACCTATATAACATCGAAACAAAATCTTGAAGGCTGGCAAATATCCAGTATTACAATAAACGAGACCGAAAGTTTTCCTGGTCGCACTCTAGGCAAACTCTTCAATGATCCAGACATTCTTGTTATTTCTTATAATGATGAAGTTCCCAATGGGCCTACTGACAATAAGAATGGCCATACTAAAGGAGTAGTTGCCACGGATGGCACTCACGCCATATGGTTGATTCACTCCGTACCTAAATTTCCAAATTTTACTGTTTACTCATACCCACAAACAGGAGAACATTTTGGGCAAAGTTTTTTGTGCATAACATTCAATGCAACAACAGAAATGGATTTAATTGGCAACCAGTTGCTATTCAACGAGCCGAATGTATACTTTTCTCACATTCCAAGTAGGTTAGCAGAACAATATCCGGTTTTAGAAAAAATTATATTAAAGAGATGGAGATCAGAAGTTCCCTTCCACAACCTTGTGGAACTAACTTCAATTAATGGTACAAAATTCACATCATTTGCAAAAGGAAACAAATTTGGGTTAGAACTCTATAAAGATTGGGTTGCACCATCTCTGGACACAGATTTGCTGGTGGAAACATGGAGAAATAGTGCAGGAAAGTTGCCGTCGAATTGTTCCGAGGGCAGAAAGTAAGACTCAACCCTGATTTAGCTGTGTATACTAACCAAACGTACAATTTTAAATAGGATCTATAACGTGGATTTTATTGTTGAAAATCAAATCGATGTTGCATTCCAATCATCTACTGATCACTCAAAATGGGCTGTGTCGTATGAGGAAGGAAATAATTGGATATGCGTAGGAGATATCAACAGAGATGTATATAAATAAAAATCGTACAACTGAGATACAACAGTAATACCTATACCTCTTTAACAGAGACATCAACTCGTACGTGGCGGTGGAACTATATGTCAGAATAATCGAATGATAGCAAAACTTTACAGAGATAGTGTTAAAAAGTTTGAAAACTGTTAGATGTGTTACTATTATATAGGTAGTTGTAAGAAAAGTTGCAACTGAAAATTCACAACTGTAGTTCGCGGCTCATGTGTACAGCAATTATAACTGTTAATTGTGATGTTTCTATTGCAATTTTGACATACATGTACATATGTATATATAATATGTAGTAAAATTCATATTTTTATAAGAAATGTATTTTTATAATCAAAATTGTAACTTGGAATTTCTACATTTTGTTTGTACTAGGTACGTACATATATGTCAAATAAAATATACCACGAACTGCAATAATTGCAAGTGTACTCCAATCTAAAAACAACTCCAATAAATAGTGGAGTACTTTTTCGTCTTAAGAAAATTGGGCAAAACGTTTAAAAGGATATTAGTACAATAATTGATGAACAGTCTAAACTCGACCAAAACAAAAATGATAAAAAAAGAAAAAAATTGTGTTCACCCCAGAGCTCAAAGCTTTTATTTTTAGAAGAAGATTACAAGAAGGAAATCATATGACAGATTTGACACACCTAATTGGCTGGCGTAAATTTAAGACAGAAGTTGATGAGGTGTATAAATAAATTTAAAAAAAGGTTTCTTCTTACGCGGTAATATCTAATATGAACACAGATGTAGAGTTTATTCCACTATAAGCAAAAAAAATTCCAACAAATGCAAAAACATAGTTGGCAGTTATAATGAAGAGACGAGAAAACTTCAAAAATTCAGCCAATGCTCTTCAGGTACACAAAACGGCACTGGCTCGTGGCGTTGTGGTTTCAATACATAAATATTACATTCGTTTTTTTATTTAATTCTTCAATTCCTTGTTTGTTAGCTACATACATATATAACATACATACGTCATATTTGGTTTTTTTTTTACTTGATCGTCCCTTCGTATTATGAGGACAGCCGCTTAATTGGGACCAAAGGATCTATCTCTATGTAATAATCTCAAGGTTGATTCTTCGAAAATAAATAAGTCACACAGTCTAAATATTTTAGTTTAATATTTTTCTTGGTTTTTACTGCTATATTGACGGAATTATATGTATATGTAGATACATGTATGTAAGTCTTACTTCAAGTTTTAAAAGAATCATATAGTATTGTAATACTTTACTACATTAGGATCAGTATTGAATTTAGATATGCCTCTATTCCCCTGTATGGTTAATATGTGTATACCAATATGCGAATAAGTATAAGAAAAGAAAAACAAAAGAAGATTATTATAGAATTAATTTATTATTTGTTTGATTCAGTTATAATTTAATTAAATATAAAGATTTTTTTAAAAGTACTTAAAAATACAAAATGTTCATAAAAACTTTTAGAAAATCGCATTCTTTTTGATTTCTCATAATCTGTCAACAAAGTTCCAAAATTGTTGCTTATATATTATTTTTTTTTAAATTTTTTATTATTTCTGGTATAATTTACCTGCAATGCAAGGGAAAGTTATGATACACGTTTGTATAAAAATACAGAAACTGGTTATTAATAAATATTGCTGAACTCAAGGAGGAAACAACGGATCATAACGGATGTACCTAAATATTTTTCATAGCTAAATAACATATTCATCGTTTTACGATCGAAAGACGAATTAGGATCTACGAGTTCTATACTTTCATTTTAATATTTATGTCCTCACCTATATTAAGTTTTGTTGGTGTTTCAATGTATAAAAATTTCAAACAAATACTACATGATAAATAAGTTATTAAATGCAGCCTATTGCAAACAATGTCTTATAAAGTCTATATCAAGAGTACAAAATATTACACGAGTATATATGTAAGCAATTAGCGAAAACAATTTGTTTTATATATAAATAGCGGATTTATTAACAATTCGTTACTGCCGACGAACGGTTCGTTCACGACTTTCTTCCCTGTGCAGACTGTGTCTCGGCGGTGAAGTGCTGCCGTTGCCAAGTCGTGTTTTGCGAGATCTCTTAAATTTGGCCATGTCTTCTCCGAATACGTCACCCGTGCGTAGGGCAGAAATTAGGTCATCAAATTCTCCCTTGTTATTGTCGCTCTTAATGGGTGATATATCCTTACCATTTGACTTAAAACCGAGATTTCTTGCCACTGAACTCATTAGACCTTCCTTATTTTTACGCTCTATGGTACGTTTTTTAAGCTCTGCTTCTTGCTTTGCTCTCTTTTCTTCCTCTTCTTGACGTTTGCGGAAGTTATCATTATCTTGTCGGGCTTCAGAGAATGCAGCTAGAAAGGCGTCAAATATTCCAAAAAATTCGTCTGGTTGAACAACTGATCCATCTTCACCAAAGAGTCGTACTGCCCGATCGAATCGAGTCTTCATATCTTGAAATTGATCCTCAAGTTCAGCGAATCGCACTGAAGCTTGAGCATGAAACTCTCGCATCACTGGTAGAAAACGATCACCTTGCTGTGCTGGTCCCGAGCTGCGATGGAATTCAATTTCACGAGAGACTTCTGTAAGACCAGTGCGTAACATTTGAATATCTTTATCCATTTCACCAAGTGACACCTTACAAGCGACACGAACATGTGGGATATCCTCCTCTAGTTTAAGAAGATCTCTAAATTTTTTGTCAATTACTTGCACAAGATAATGAAGAAGAGTTGTTCCCTTAGCAGCACTAGATTTGGTGTCGGCTAAACGGTTAAGTGAAGCAAGTCGGAAACCGGATGCATTACCTCGCGCACCTCTATTCATGTAGTTACCTTAAATTATGTTTAAAATTTTCAAAGTTAACTAGATACACAAGAAAGAATATCATTAAGAGGTTACCTAAAGCTAGAACTAGTTCTAACAGTTTACGTAGTCGCCTTGACCGCGCCACTTCGCGAGATGCTTCCATCACACTTGTAATACGAGGAATCAGATCATTGACAGTTATCATAAATCGTTTTTTGTAATGAAGGCTTTTTAGGCGTTGTTCGTAGTGAGGAATTCTGTTAAGACAAATATTAATATTTATATTATTTTAGCTAATAGATTAAATTTAGTATTTTTAGAGATTAAGTTCAGCATTATTCCCCTAAAAGTCGAATGAATGCTCGGTATGGGTATACAAAGTTTTGTGAATAAGAAAGCAATAGTATATGGCTTTGCATATATGTACATTAATTGATCCATCGGCTAGAATTATCTTGCAGGCATTAAGAAAAAACATCATCCCAAACAGATGCAAACAAAGTTGCTGTACACAAATTGTATTCTTCTTAAAGATTCTACGTACACAAACTTTAAAGGTACACTTGTGTTTGTGTACTTTTGGAATGGAAATACTAGCAGAATAGTTATGGACCGTTTAATGTTTTTTTTTTGTTTTCAATTTCAGAAATATTGTTAGGCGTTTTTGGCAGTTGAAATATACTTACTTTGATATCTCATAGAGGAAGCGATCGGCTCTCGCAAGCGATTCTATATCCTCACTGTGCTCATCAAGCAGAGCTCGTTCCTCTGCAGAAGGGGTAAATTTTAAAAGCTGCTCAACCATATCAATTGGAAGCTGCTCATTACAATCCATCGAAAGAATTGCTCTGTAAAAAATATTCTTTTGTTAGTTTCCATTTCAAAAAATGAAATCACAAATCACATACTTAGAGATTTCCTCATCAGTCATTTTTAATTTGCTTAGCAAAATGGTGCAGTTCTGAGCTCGACGCCCATCGATTACCGATAGAATCTTGGTCCTGGTCTTTCCCATCATTCGCAGATCCTCAATTGAACCATCGTTCTGGAAAATATACAATTTTGTTTCGTTATATAATAATTCGAACATATGTTTCATCGCTATTACTGTGACGCCATTCTTCTGGTATGCAGAGAAAAGTTTGTCTATGCATTCAAGTTCCATGTTTGTGTACCATTTGGAGTCATCCAATTCACTCCAGACTGTGCCCTGTACTTTGGCATCAGGTAGTTTCGACCAATTAAAGCTCTTCAATGGGTTAGATGGCTGTGGAACGTTCTTTTTTACAACTTCAACCTTTGGTGCAGGAGGAGCTAAAATCATTTCACTAGGTAAATATCTCATGAGGTTATATCTTATATATTTCCAAACCTTGTGTTACCATTGGAGGTGGTGGTGCGCCTGGGCATGGTGGTGGTGGCGGTGGAGCAATGATCATTGGCGGTGGTGGAGGAGGTATGAACTTTGGTGTTGGAGGTGGCGGCGGTGATACAGCCCCATTACAGCCCGTCAATCCTGCGACTTTCTGATCATCTGGAATACTACCTTCGGTTACAAGTCTTTCTAATCGCATTCTTTCCTGTTGCTCAGTCATAAGTCGATGCTGAAGGTCTTCGGTTTTCATTTCAGCATTTTGGGCACGTTGAACAGCTTGTGAGTGATTGGCACTTTCTTTCTCTAAACGCTCGCGCATCCGCGCCAAGCTTGTTTCTAAATCTTCTTTTTCTTGCATCCGCATGTCAAGTTCTTGCTCCTTTTTAGCTAAACGTGACTGCACCTCGAAGTTTTCACGTTCCAGCTCATCAGCACGTTTACGCGCAGCAATAAGTTCTTCTTCCTTAACGAGAAGCTGTACTATTTCCTTAACATTGATATGAATTGGTGATACATCCGGGTCCTGAGCTGACAATTGCATAATCTCCTTACTGACATCGTCTGGATCGAGATCGCTTCGTGGGCGTTCTTCAGTTTGGAGAACTATTTGTTGCACGATACGGTCGAACATAAGCCAATGTTCGGTACAGTGCCCAGTGTCTAAATTGATTCATTAAAGAATGTTTAAACGATGTGTGTTTATGTAGATATATAAAAGTACTTGAAAATAATTAATTATATATAAAGTTCTACACTACAAAATTCACCATGAGTATGTAGGTGGGGTGTATGCACTGGTACCCTATCATTCAGCTGCTATTACCCTTTATGATTGAATTGGATTGAATACTGACTGAGAATGGAGACCCGATAAAAAGCGCCAATGCATCACTTGGCATCAACACAGTCTCCAAATTGTATTAAATACGTGTGAGCAGTAGTTGTATTTTAACTAACATCTAAATGCTGCCTACGTAGCTGGGATGAATTAGAGTGCCTCATAAGTGAAACATTAAGTTAGTTATATTATAAGAGTCCGAGGTGCACTTGAGTCTAGTTGCTGCAGTAACTACTTATGTCGTGCGTGCTACTTTTCTCTCACGAGAAAACGAGACCATCCGCATTTTATTGATACGGAACGGCGATGTTTGATAATCTTTTTTGATAGTTATACACTCTGAGCAATGTGAGTGTCTCGAAAGAGGAGAGCTATATACGTATGTATAATATTGAAAGTTGTTCGTGCCGAGATTTTATCCATAGATCTTTGGCGTGGCGTAACGAATTTAAATAAAATATATAAGACATATTCTAAAACTTACGAACCTTTCGCCCTATACAACCTGAGGTTTATCTCTAAATAAATAGGTATAATGTATGATCCTCACGCAGTATAAAGCGGATATTACTGAGATCCAGGAAATACGTTAGATAGGACAAGGGATAATGGAAGATGCACATATTGGAATTCGTTGTGGGAAAACGGGAGACTGTCCAATGTCAGAAAGCTGCACCAGCCAACAAGGAGTTTTGATATTGGATACCCGAGTACACCGTATATTGCCAGAACCTACGAAGAGCAATTAAGTGAGAGACTATCCGGCATGCCGGTATCTCTGGCGTTGCATGGAAAAACTAGAGCAGCGTAAGAGGAGTACCGGGCTAGAAGACAGAAGGACACTTCTACGCCGGAAGCAAAAGTTTCTTGGAACCTCCCAGCTCAAAGATATCGAAGAGTGTAGGGACAAACATAAAATCAGGGCATTTTATAAAAAAGTCATAAGCCTGACCAACGGCTGTGACGGTAATCTTGTTACTGACCCGTGGGGAATAGTGGATGCACCAGGTCATCTGTAGAATCATCCACAAAAGGGGATCCTACATCTTGAAACAACTATAGAGGTATATGTGTGCTCAACGTAGCCTACAGGATCCTGTCCATTGTACTGTGTGAATGTTTCAAGTCGTTTTGCACCGCACTAATCGGCAAGTACTTGTGCAGCAGGTTCCAGTCCGGCAAATCGACTATAGAACAAATTTTCACACTAAAGCAAATCCTGGAGATGACCAGCGAAAGTCAAATCGATATGCACCATCTTTTCATCGATTTTGAAGCAGAATAAGACAGTATTCATCGCAAGGAGCTATTCGCGATGGCCGAATTCCGGATGCCGAGAAAATTTATCCGGTTGTATCGCACCACGCTAACACATACGCGAAACACCGTGCAGTTCGGTTCAGGAACCTCTGATACGTTCGAAACTTGCATCAGATTTCGGCAAGGAGATGCGCTGTGGTATGATTTTTTCTGGTACTGGTGCGGGCGCAGCTGTGAACACGGAAGGCACTCAACCTTATTTTGAGAATCGAACGATTCAGACTATTCTTTCGAATAGATCTACTCATTCGAATGAATTTTGTATATCATTAGCTGTTTGAAATTTACTGACATTTCTATTTGATTCAGTTTTATAAAAATATTCAAATAACTTTAAACAAAACGTTAGGAAACATAAAAAGGCAATTATTTTATTTATGAATACCGAATACAACGAAGAGGTGTATACGAGAAGGATAATATTTTCGTTAAATCCATTTGAATTCGACAATACAAATTAACTGCATATGTATGTACGAACATATATTTGTGTATAATCAGATTCCTTTTCAATGCCTGATACATATCTCATTTCTATGTTGCACCGTATTTAGAAGAAGGTCCGTAGCTATTAAGCTTCTGCGCAACAGTTCTCCAAAAGCTACTGATCGCTTTCAGCGCAATTTGTTAAGAATCCTTTAGCTATCTCGGGATTTTCTTTCATCATTTCGGCCAGCAATTCTTTTTGCTTTCGATTGGTTCAATTGGAATGTGATTGTGAACTGTATTAAGAAAGCATATAATATACTTATAATTTATAAATTCAATCTATGTATTTTATTGTTTTTCAACAAAAATATCTGAACTTACTAATCTACCTACATAATCAACAGAGAAACGAGCAGAAAATGACATGATTCGAATGTCAGAATTCGCTTGAAAAATTAACGAATCGTTCGAAACTCAAATAACTTCTACAAGTCAGTCCAACTGTTGGGTGCCATGCAGATGACATCAATATCGTCGTGATGTAGTGAAACCTTTTACGGCGATTGAAAAAGAGTTAAAATGAGCTGGTCTTAGGGTCAATGACAATAAGCCGAAATATATTCATATACTCTGAGCAATGTGAGTGTCTCGAAAGAGGAGAGCTATATACGTATGTATAATATTGAAAGTTGTTCGTGCCGAGATTTTATCCATAGATCTTTGGCGTGGCGTAACGAATTTAAATAAAATATATAAGACATATTCTAAAACTTACGAACCTTTCGCCCTATACAACCTGAGGTTTATCTCTAAATAAATAGGTATAATGTATGATCCTCACGCAGTATAAAGCGGATATTACTGAGATCCAGGAAATACGTTAGATAGGACAAGGGATAATGGAAGATGCACATATTGGAATTCGTTGTGGGAAAACGGGAGACTGTCCAATGTCAGAAAGCTGCACCAGCCAACAAGGAGTTTTGATATTGGATACCCGAGTACACCGTATATTGCCAGAACCTACGAAGAGCAATTAAGTGAGAGACTATCCGGCATGCCGGTATCTCTGGCGTTGCATGGAAAAACTAGAGCAGCGTAAGAGGAGTACCGGGCTAGAAGACAGAAGGACACTTCTACGCCGGAAGCAAAAGTTTCTTGGAACCTCCCAGCTCAAAGATATCGAAGAGTGTAGGGACAAACATAAAATCAGGGCATTTTATAAAAAAGTCATAAGCCTGACCAACGGCTGTGACGGTAATCTTGTTACTGACCCGTGGGGAATAGTGGATGCACCAGGTCATCTGTAGAATCATCCACAAAACGGGATCCTACATCTTGAAACAACTATAGAGGTATATTTGTGCTCAACGTAGCCTACAGGATCCTGTCCATTGTACTGTGTGAATGTTTCAAGTCGTTTTGCACCGCGCTAATCGGCAAGTACTTGTGCAGCAGGTTCCAGTCCGGCAAATCGACTATAGAACAAATTTTCACACTAAAGCAAATCCTGGAGATGACCAGCGAAAGTCAAATCGATATGCACCATCTTTTCATCGATTTTGAAGCAGAATAAGACAGTATTCATCGCAAGGAGCTATTCGCGATGGCCGAATTCCGGATGCCGAGAAAATTTATCCGGTTGTATCGCACCACGCTAACACATACGCGAAACACCGTGCAGTTCGGTTCAGGAACCTCTGATACGTTCGAAACTTGCATCAGATTTCGGCAAGGAGATGCGCTGTGGTATGATTTTTTCTGGTACTGGTGCGGGCGCAGCTGTGAACACGGAAGGCACTCAACCTTATTTTGAGAATCGAACGATTCAGACTATTCGTTCGAATAGATCTACTCATTCGAATGAATTTTGTATATCATTAGCTGTTTGAAATTTACTGACATTTCTATTTGATTCAGTTTTATAAAAATATTCAAATAACTTTAAACAAAACGTTAGGAAACATAAAAAGGCAATTATTTTATTTATGAATACCGAATACAACGAAGAGGTGTATACGAGAAGGATAATATTTTCGTTAAATCCATTTGAATTCGACAATACAAATTAACATATATTTGTGTATAATCAGATTCCTTTTCAATGCCTGATACATATCTCATTTCTATGTTGCACCGTATTTAGAAGAAGGTCCGTAGCTATTAAGCTTCTGCGCAACAGTTCTCCAAAAGCTACTGATCGCTTTCAGCGCAATTTGTTAAGAATCCTTTAGCTATCTCGGGATTTTCTTTCATCATTTTGGCCAGCAATTCTTTTTGCTTTCGATTGGTTCAATTGGAATGTGATTGTGAACTGTATTAAGAAAGCATATAATATACTTATAATTTATAAATTCAATCTATGTATTTTATTGTTTTTCAACAAAAATATCTGAACTTACTAATCTACCTACATAATCAACAGAGAAACGAGCAGAAAATGACATGATTCGAATGTCAGAATTCGCTTGAAAAATTAACGAATCGTTCGAAACTCAAATAACTTCTACAAGTCAGTCCAACTGTTGGGTGACATGCAGATGACATCAATATCGTCGTGATGTAGTGAAACCTTTTACGGCGATTGAAAAAGAGTTAAAATGAGCTGGTCGTAGGGTCAATGACAATAAGCCGAAATATATTCATATACTCTGAGCAATGTGAGTGTCTCGAAAGAGGAGAGCTATATACGTATGTATAATATTGAAAGTTGTTCGTGCCGAGATTTTATCCATAGATCTTTGGCGTGGCGTAACGAATTTAAATAAAATATATAAGACATATTCTAAAACTTACGAACCTTTCGCCCTATACAACCTGAGGTTTATCTCTAAATAAATAGGTATAATGTATGATCCTCACGCAGTATAAAGCGGATATTACTGAGATCCAGGAAATACGTTAGATAGGACAAGGGATAATGGAAGATGCACATATTGGAATTCGTTGTGGGAAAACGGGAGACTGTCCAATGTCAGAAAGCTGCACCAGCCAACAAGGAGTTTTGATATTGGATACCCGAGTACACCGTATATTGCCAGAACCTACGAAGAGCAATTAAGTGAGAGACTATCCGGCATGCCGGTATCTCTGGCGTTGCATGGAAAAACTAGAGCAGCGTAAGAGGAGTACCGGGCTAGAAGACAGAAGGACACTTCTACGCCGGAAGCAAAAGTTTCTTGGAACCTCCCAGCTCAAAGATATCGAAGAGTGTAGGGACAAACATAAAATCAGGGCATTTTATAAAAAAGTCATAAGCCTGACCAACGGCTGTGACGGTAATCTTGTTACTGACCCGTGGGGAATAGTGGATGCACCAGGTCATCTGTAGAATCATCCACAAAAGGGGATCCTACATCTTGAAACAACTATAGAGGTATATTTGTGCTCAACGTAGCCTACAGGATCCTGTCCATTGTACTGTGTGAATGTTTCAAGTCGTTTTGCACCGCGCTAATCGGCAAGTACTTGTGCAGCAGGTTCCAGTCCGGCAAATCGACTATAGAACAAATTTTCACACTAAAGCAAATCCTGGAGATGACCAGCGAAAGTCAAATCGATATGCACCATCTTTTCATCGATTTTGAAGCAGAATAAGACAGTATTCATCGCAAGGAGCTATTCGCGATGGCCGAATTCCGGATGCCGAGAAAATTTATCCGGTTGTATCGCACCACGCTAACACATACGCGAAACACCGTGCAGTTCGGTTCAGGAACCTCTGATACGTTCGAAACTTGCATCAGATTTCGGCAAGGAGATGCGCTGTGGTATGATTTTTTCTGGTACTGGTGCGGGCGCAGCTGTGAACACGGAAGGCACTCAACCTTATTTTGAGAATCGAACGATTCAGACTATTCGTTCGAATAGATCTACTCATTCGAATGAATTTTGTATATCATTAGCTGTTTGAAATTTACTGACATTTCTATTTGATTCAGTTTTATAAAAATATTCAAATAACTTTAAACAAAACGTTAGGAAACATAAAAAGGCAATTATTTTATTTATGAATACCGAATACAACGAAGAGGTGTATACGAGAAGGATAATATTTTCGTTAAATCCATTTAAATTCGACAATACAAATTAACTGCATATGTATGTACGAACATATATTTGTGTATAATCAGATTCCTTTTCAATGCCTGATACATATCTCATTTCTATGTTGCACCGTATTTAGAAGAAGGTCCGTAGCTATTAAGCTTCTGCGCAACAGTTCTCCAAAAGCTACTGATCGCTTTCAGCGCAATTTGTTAAGAATCCTTTAGCTATCTCGGGATTTTCTTTCATCATTTTGGCCAGCAATTCTTTTTGCTTTCGATTGGTTCAATTGGAATGTGATTGTGAACTGTATTAAGAAAGCATATAATATACTTATAATTTATAAATTCAATCTATGTATTTTATTGTTTTTCAACAAAAATATCTGAACTTACTAATCTACCTACATAATCAACAGAGAAACGAGCAGAAAATGACATGATTCGAATGTCAGAATTCGCTTGAAAAATTAACGAATCGTTCGAAACTCAAATAACTTCTACAAGTCAGTCCAACTGTTGGGTGCCATGCAGATGACATCAATATCGTCGTGATGTAGTGAAACCTTTTACGGCGATTGAAAAAGAGTTAAAATGAGCTGGTCTTAGGGTCAATGACAATAAGCCGAAATATATGACGTCGACCAAGAAACGTTCCGCCACACACCACCTTGAGAAACTATATGGAGCCCAACGTTGGACGCTAAGGAAAGAGCTGATTCTTAGTGCCTTCGAAAGAAAAAAATTCTACATCGGATATATACATATGTATATATGTAGGTCCCATCTGCGAGGAAAGGAAGGTGAATGGAGCAGAGGAAACAACTAGGAACTCTGTACAAATGATGTGAATGTAGTAAGGAAGCCAAAACTCCTTCGACTGCACTGGCTCTGCGTCATCTAGCGCATGGACAATAATGCTTCAGCAAAGAGGATCTTCAAGTCCGAGCCTCCTGGTTCGAGAAGGAGAGGAAGACCGAATCTCTAAGTCATCGCGGACGTAAGAAGCTTGGTCTGGATGACTGGAAGCAACGGGCCCAGGGCCGTCATCGATGGAAGGTAGCAATTGCTCAGGCTCATACCCTCCATGGGTCGTTAGCCTTAGAAGTAAGTTTCAAGAAATCCTAGCATCAACAGGTTAAAGACCAGCTTTAGTACTCATTCTTCTTCAATGTTGATAATTCATTCGAGCAATTAACTCAAAGTGGCGCATTTTAAGTATGTAGGATCACTTCTTAATTAACATTTCTTTGTTGGACTCAACAGTGGTGTAAATAATTTTGATTTCATAAACGAATCAATGGACACATAATATAATGTATTACAGTGCTAACAACTTACACGGTAGTAGCATCATATGCTGTAAGAGGGATAATAAGTGTGGATATGCTGGCGAATGACTTAGTTTTCGTCTTAAGAAATCAAACATTGTAGTTGCACTTTTGGTATCAACATGTTCATGATTGAATTTTCTAGCCAGCTCTTTTTCATCCTCAGCTCGAACCATTTCGAAAAAATCCTGTAATTTGTAAAAAAAATAATTAAGCACACTCTAAAATGAACATATGCAAGTATTCGTAGGTAAATAATTCTTTACCAAATGCCGGTCCAAAGTCTCGTTCTCATGTTTTCTGAGCTTGTCAATAACAGGTTGAATTCCCAGCATAAGAAATTCATACCGCAAATGCAATCTAAATTCAAGATTTTCCTGCCCAGGTCCGTAGTTTAGCACTGCATTTATAAATGACATAATGGCTGTTTTAAGGTTGACATCGTCCCGATAAGCTCCAGTGGAACGATCTAGGTCGTTTATAATACTCTGAGAGAAGAATGTGATCGTCATTTGAAATTTCTTTTCCATAGGCCACTTAAACTCACTTGAAATCTTGTACGTTCGGCTGCAAATTCTTGGAAATTTAACATGGCAGTCAGAACCTTTTTATGCCCTCCCGGCACCAAGCACACAGCTCCAAGTATTTCCAACGCCGCAACTTTGGTTTTAATATTGTCCGCGGCTAAAGAGCGCGCTATGGTATCGATGCTGGTTGGATGGGCTAGCACATGAGCGCGCCCAGTCTAAAATATATGTTTATTTTAAAAAGGACTGTTTCCATTTGCCGAATGTGATTAAACTTACGGAATTGTTCATCAACGCCTTTATGCATCCAATGAGACTAGTATGAAGCGTACTATTCGCTACGCAGATATCCAAATTTTGAAGAAGATTCAACAAGGCTGGCAAACCCTGAAGTTCAACAAATCGCAACACAAAACTGTGTGCAGATGTGCGAAGAGCTGTCTTAAGAGCATCCAAGAACGCTGTGTGCGATTCAATCCTTGTACTGTATTCATGGCACGGAGAGTCATCGGGATTTAAAGAAATGTGTATCGCAATATCCTTTAAACGTTCTATATAGTGATCTGCAGATGGTGGCACCGTGATAGCTGCTGTGTTGCCATCGGTTGTGTCGAGGGGATTTTTCCGTGAACAATAAATTTGCCATTTTTTCTGTGGCGGAAGACTTAACATAGCTTCTTTGTTAGGAGCTGTAAGATCTAGTTCCTCAACAAGCTCTGCAAATTTCGTGTCCAACTCATCTACCGATGGCATTGGTTGGGTTGGTGTTAGCGTTTGTAAAGTAAAAGCACCTTCGACAACACATATTTCAGGCGGTTCGTCGTCCTGAAAGACAAAAATAAGTTAGTGTACAACAAAAACTAAGGATTACTTTTGAATAGCGAAGGTAACAATTATCCTCTATTTTAAGTTAAGGATAAAGAAGTTAGCGCCATATTCCAAATGTTGCTAACTCACGGACACCTCATCACCAGAAGCAAGCCCCCGGTTTGCCACATCTTCCGCTCCAATCAGACTCTTCCCATACACCATCTCATCTACGAATGCAATACCATCAAAAATAAAACACTCAGCCTTTTTTCCCAACTTTAAAGTCCCCGACCTACTAGCTTTCCTTTCCGAAGCCAATATAAAATAGTGTAGTTTGTTCACTAAAACTAGAAAACAGTTATAAATTTCTACTCCTTTTTTACTATTCAGTCGAAAGCAATGGTTGCTAGAGCTAAGTCAACTTGTATTAGCAATATAATGTATTATATGTTAATAAAGCTTATATAAATAAATAAATAAATAAATAGTGCCATATACCAAACTTTTCATATATGTATAACGCAAACTTTTCTGCAGACTGTATACCACTTTTCTAGGCAAAATGTATAGTAGAGCATTACTTTACCTACACGATTTAACATACGACGGGCGTTCAATATATTCTCGGTATCGGGGTGAAGCTGTGGTTGTATATATAAATTGACTTATTTATCAAATAATACTATTATTTTAGTGCATTTATGGAAAATTTCATACTATTATTAATTCGCGTTTTATCTCTAGTTAAACAGAATCATAATGGCAACTGAGACGATGATGGTGAAAATTGAGCATCGCGCTGTAATTAAATTTCTCACTAAGCAAGGAACCGTCTTAACCTTTCAAAGGTCAGTGCAAGGTGGGTGCCCAAATGCTCACACCGCCTCAGAAAAGTGAGAATCGCATGCTGTAGAGAGCTTTTGGAGATGTGTAGTGAGAACGCGGACGGTGTTATGGATCGAATTGTTACTGGTGACGAAACATGGGTGCACCACAATGACCTTGAAAGCAAACAAGAGTCCATGCAGTGGTATAAAACAGGATTAGACCCCCGAAGAAGTTCAAAGTCACTCCGTCTGTCGGGAAGCTCATGGCCACAGTTATTTGGGACTCAAAGGGAATCTTGCTCATTGAGTAATAAAAAAAAGGTGGAACCATCAACGCCACATCCTACACTTACACTTTGCATAATTTGCGGGAGCAAATTAAAAAGAAAAGACGGGGTAAACTCGCAGCGGGTGTGTAGCTTCGTCATGACAACGCTCCTGTTCACACGGCGCGAGTTTCCAAGGCTGCTGCGCGAGATTGTGGTTTCGAAGAGATCCAACACCCACCCTATAGTCCAGACCTTGCCCCTAGTGATTATTTCATGTTTCCTGATTTGAAAAAAAGTCTTCGTGGAAAAAGATTTTCGGATGATGAAGAACTCAAGTCGGCAATAAATGGGTATTTTGCAGAGAAAGAGATAAAACTCGAATTAATAATCACATTTATATGAAATTTTACATGAATGCACTAAAATAATAATATTACTTGATAAATAAGTCAATTTATATATGCAACCACAGCTTCACCCCTATACCGAGAATATATTGACTTATGAGTTCATAAGTGTCCACCATTCACCTCTATATTGTCGCATTCAGATAACTGACCCCTGCGAAATATTTTGTTATTAATAACACAATGCTTTTATCTTTCCTGATTGCGTAGTTTCCTTGATCGCTGTGCTCACATTGCATCTCATCTATAGAGGATGCGTACATTAAAGATCGTTTCGTAATTTCAAAACAAAAATATCACTGTTTATAAAGAGCAGTTTTTATATTTTTCCCTCCGAGATTAAATCATACTGCTTCATGTCTTCCAAAAAACGCAGCATCCATTGTGATCTTGGGCTAATCTGGTCTATAATTTTTTTATACACAGTAAAAGCTCGTTAATTCGTATTGGTCGGGGGGAATTCCAAAAAAACGAATTTTCCGAATTAATGAGATTTTTTTTATGCACTTAACTTAAGACGAAAGGTTATTTTAGTAACCCAAACAACAGCTAAATGTGGATTGCCGGGATTCTCCCACTACAACTATTTTTATGGTCTTTTCCTGACTTCTAAATGTGAATAGCCGGGACTCCTCCAATAGATATTTTGATTATTTTTTCCGACTTCTACATATTTGAGATCTATCTGCTACCTATACGTGTTCCACTTCTCCGTTATATGATTTTAGCTAACTTAGTCTAAGTTTTACGTAAAAAATTTAAAACCGACTCTCATTTATTCGGAAAAATCTCTTTAATTCGGAAAAATATATTTTTCTTTTAAGAGTTAAAGAATTGAAGAGTTCCGAATTAAAGGGCTTTTACTGTATATGTATAACTAATGATGGAGTGAGCATGACATTCGGTGTTTCGCGTACCCTTCCCTTGGAAAAAGCGTGCGTATTTAAAAAGGCTATTGAAAGTGTTTGCATGGACACGTACATATGTAGATTATATATATACACGTACAAGGAAACACTAAAAAGACGATCATCAAAAATAAAATACATATTAACGCAACCATGTACCGATCAAATTTGGTTTTCATAATCAATTCTAAAGATTAAAATATAAAATATAATTATAAACAAAATTTAAAATGTTTGAATGATGAAAGGCAATGAAAGGTATGATATTGTTATTTAAGTCAGTTTAGTCAGTAACTTACCTGAAAACAACCACACCATCCTCGCTTTCCTCGAAACGCCGGCATTTTTTTCTGTTGTTGTTCGCGGTAAAACTTATGCAAAGGCGTTTCTTTTGGATGACTTCTGCTACCACTCTGTCCGTAGCTATATCCTAGTATATTATTTGCATAATTGTTCCCAGAGCCTGGAGTGTCGTCATCCGATTTACCAACGCCACCATCTGCATGTAGAAAATGTTGTAATGTCTGCAAACAGTTCAATTCGTGGAAGCGGGATCGTATGGAGGCAAAGTCAAGGTTCGCGTAAAACGGCGAAGATTGCGAATGCGAAGTATCGATGTTCTGATGAGGTTGTCTTCTGTTGTTACTGGAGCTTTGGTGTTGAGCCTGAAGTTGTGGTGGAAGTGGTGCTTGTCGCTTAGTTCCACTAGTAGAATTATTTCGTGGGGTTTCGTTGTCTGTACTGATAGTATCTGGATCGGATGTGCAATTGATTGGACATGTCTGAAATGTCTAAGAAAAAAGAAAAGAAAAAAGCAGTTTTATTCGTTAATTATATTTACTAAAAGAACAACATTTATTAGGTCGGGCATCATCCATTGACATGATAAAAACATTCATAAATACCGACCTACCATATGTTTCACTGCATTTGGATAATCGTAATATTGATTTAAAATGGATGACAAGTTGTAAAAATTTGGCGACTCTCAAGTAATAGAAAATTGACATAATGTTAGTTAGGAACTTCACGAGATATAGAAACAAAGCCCATTGGCCTCTTCTAAAATTATTTCAGCAGAAGCTGCCCTTGGGTACTCCTACGCACTTGAACAATTGTTTCTAGGTACGATTTCCGGTACGGCAAACAATTTGAGCGGCTTTACCTCTTTTGAGCCATTGACAATACTCAAAGATTATAACTGTCTAGAAAAGGCTATGCCGTTCGGAGTCGGCATATAAATGTAGGTCACTTCCACTCGTAAGAGAACAATAGAACGCACAAGAGGAATGGTTGTTGTAGAAGCTAGGCCCTGGCCTTTTATGGGCTGTTGATATATATATATTATTATTATTATAAAAGCTGGACGAAGACGTGGCGAATACCGTTCTGCTATGCATCAGTCAGGTTTTGACGTTTAGAAGGCACGACACTTAATCAAAAGGTGGCCAACAATTTCAGGCAGGCAGAAAACAGGATAAAGATTAGAAAGGGTAATACCACACACTAGGCCATCAGAAAGTTCAACTATGTAGCTTATTGGTATTTTGAAAGAATAATGAAAATTCTTGATTGATATGTTAAACAAATTTAGTTCTAAAATACGCATGCATTTAACGATAAAATGAAGATTTAAATCCAAAATCCAAAAAATAAATCTTCAAAACATATTTTGTATTCAAATGTATTACAAATGTCAAATTCCTGTTGATTCTAATGAATTTGTTTATTTGATCTAGAATGTACATATGTATGTATTATATTTACATATGTTAGAATTAAAGAAAATCGTAATGCCTACCTAGGTAAAGCACGGCTTATTGAAAAATATTACGAATAAAAATTTGTGTGACCTTTGCAAAATCAAACTTAACATTCATATATATGCAGTTAGCTTTATATAATATCTTATTGGTATGCATGCTTTTTGACCCACATTCCACTGCCACAACCTGTTTATCTATTAGCCACCGGTAGAGTTGAGTTTTTGCATAAATTTGAAAACTACGAATGTATCGGAAAAAAAACCTACCTCACCTTGTTATTCTTTCTGTTATTCAAAGAAACCCTCTATCGAAAAAATATTACGTGAATGCGCTAATATACCGCGCTGTTTTGAAAACAACATTCATTACACACAAACATATACATAAAACACTGTTTGGCCGCAACCTGCTCGCAGTTATGTTAATCATATATAGGTCAATGTATTCTTTTCATAAGAAACAGAAAACTAATAATTAATCGTATTCTGAGATACATACTTAGTTACATAAAATATTAAAGCATATCAATGTGGTATCGGTATACGAAATACGCAACAATGTGGTGAAATGAAGGAAGTTGCTGTTGTTAAAGCACTTGTGTATATGTGCATATTTGAGTGTGATATTAAGCAGAATTATCCTAATTTGTTTGTTTTATTATATTATTTTCAAATAGAATGTTATGTATATATATGACTTTACATTTTAATTGAAAATAAGATAAAAGAAGTAGATCGACATTCAAGCGAGCGATGTACATTAATACGAAAATGTGTGGAAAATGTACTATATTTAAATTATAAAAATACTTGAACTTCTCTGTGCTATTGTTGTGCTTTTCCAGATGGAAACTCAACTACTGGCGTATACAATTACTTTTACATGCCAACCACCAAGAATTCATGTTGAAGTTTTATAATAACAATATATAAATACTTAGTATAACTATTACAACTGGATATACACAGCTACAGTTTAAAGTGACAGATTCTCAAGCAATCTCAGTTAATAAGAGTGGTAGAGTGAAAATGAGAGTTTGGTATTCCACAAATAGTTATATTCGCATCAAGAGACTATGGTCGTAAGCTACGTATTCGACAACATGGTCATTGCAACCATTATGTACTCCAACAATTGGACATAAGAAACCTTGCGAAGAAACAACCGCGTTTAACAACGGGTTCGCTTTTACTGATCGCGGAAGAGGGGTTTTAATTAGTATATACTAATAGTGTTTTATGAAGATTTACACCTGACACGCACAACCTGAAGCTCAGTATGTTTCAACTTTTTACTCACTCTTGGTTACTGTCTAATTTATTTTTACTTTTGGCTATTATTGTCTTACAGAGACCCATCAAATCTCTCCATCAAATATTCGTACACATAATTTTCAGGGTTAATCATGCGAAAAAATAACCAATAAAGACGATGCGATGTAATCTATCTAATCAATTTACCTAACATTTTAAGTGGAATTAGTGACCATTGTTGTTTATATAGCAAGTGAAGAAGGTTTCCTTATTCATTTGTCACCTGAGTTAGGTGAACTCACAATAAGTATAGTAGTAGTAAACAGAGAGTTTGATATTTTTCTGCACTAAAAAAAATTACATTTATTTATGTATCTACGTGAACTAAAAATTAATACAAAAGCAGTTGCGCAGTTCAAACATGTGTTGCAATTTGGTCGATTAAATAGCTAAAAGAGAAGACAGCTAAAAAAAAGTTAACGCCGTTTCCAATATGGTTAAGAATACTAAAGTAGGCGTTGAATGTGAAATGAAAGGCTTTATCATCAATGTACCTCAAAAAACTGTTCCAATCAATGATTTGTCAAGTTTATTCTGTTCAAGGTTAGAAGAAAATCCATTAAAAAAGTATATGTTGTATTTACTACAAACTAAATGCATTCAATCATGAAATGTTGCACCTCTCTTCTATTTGCACATTCTTATTCATAAGATAAAATCAATTGTTTCCACTGACGGCACAAACGTTTAAATGGTAATCCACTGCATGATCACCTTTCATAGAATTAATGATAATAAACTCGCCTGAGAGCATGTAATTGGTTCATGCACTGTTATATGGCCTGACATTTGAAGATTTCTTGTCTCCTTGTTCTCATTGTCATTTTGAAGACTTCGCTTTGCATTTGTTAAATGTTACGAAAAGTAAATATCAATTAAAATGCTTTAGTCAGAAAGGTAACGTAGAAGAACCTGTTTCTCACTGAAAGATATGACGTTCGCCGCATGGCATTTTAATTTTACTTTCATGCAAAGAAAAAAAATAAAGAATACATATTCTTAGCAATGTAGGTATTAACGCATATACATACGTAGATATGTTATTTATCAACCTTGAAAGCTAGATGACTTATAAAGGAATCTGTGTTCATCTTATTTTAAGGGGATAGAATGCTGCTATTCCATCGTGATAGAACAATAGCGCGTACAACACGAGTGGTTCCTGAGAAGCCAAGGCCTGGCCCTCTACCGGCTGTGGCCACCCATATATATATATATGCAGCTATGGTAGGTATGTATCATATCATTCATATCCGCATTCAATGAGTAATTTCATATTGATTCATAGCTTAATATAATATGACGTGCCTGACCATGTACTTTTACGACGTGAATTAATTTCGTGTGGAATATACGGACGCACACGTGAGCACGTGAATTTGGAATAATTACGTGCCACGTGATCACGTGTAATTAGTTGTACGCTCTGAATCTGGTATCCTTACAAATATATTTATTATATATTTAACTTCTTGGTGGCTGGGTGCTGTGGGAATCGGCTAGGCACTGACTGGCGTCAACCTGGCGATGCCCAGTGTTGTAACTTTTTCTACACACCAATTGTGCTTATTTTACCTCCAAGTGGTAGCCATCGGGTACTGGTTGTAGTTCACCCGAGCTCAACTTGCCAAACTTATAAGTGCGACCTCTTGTCCTAGGGGTTACAAAAAAGGAACTGGCCCTCCAGGTTGGGGGTTGTGCCGTCGGGGTAACTGCCCGGCCACACAAAAAATTGCTAGTTACGAAGCAACAACAAGCCTCGGAAACGGATGATTTTACTGATGACCTGCAAACGATATACGGACAACGATCTTCGGATTTGTACGTGGAATGTAAGGTCCCTTTATAGGCAGCCGAACAACTAGCGGAAGCCCTAGACTGCTGCAAAGCAGATATAACCGCCATCCAAGAAGTGCGATGGGATGGACCCGGCAAAAGAAGGATGAAAAACTGTGATATATACTACGGTGATTGCTACAAACAACAAAAACAGCGCCTATTTGGATGTGGATTTGTCGTTAGAGGCAGACTTAGGCAAGAAGTCCTATCGTTCAGGTCCGTGAACGAGCGCCTCACTACAATTCGCATCCAGGCTAAATTTGCCAACATAAGCCTTATATGCGCACATGCCCCCACAGAGGAGAAAGATGATGACACCAAAGACAGGTTCTATGAGCTCCTGAACAAAACGTATAAGCAATGCCCTAGCTACGACTTTAAAATTGTCCTTGGCGATTTTAACGCAAAGCTTGGAAGAGAGAACATCTTTGGTAGTACGGTCGGAAAGCACAGCCTACACGACACCACATCCGATAACGGATTTAGGCTGATCGATTTTGCTGCGGGGCGAAATGTTGTAGTAGCCAGTACAAGATTCCCACATCTCGATATTCACAAAGGAACATGGCGATCTCCTGATCAATCAACCGTCAATCAGATTGACCATATTGCGATAGACGCAAGGCACTCCTCCAGTATCATAGATGTCCGAACGTTCCGAGGCGCCAACATTGATTCGGACCACCACCTTGTTGTAGCCAAGGTAAGGCTGCGGATATGCCGAACACCGCCAAGACAAAGAAATACTGTGAGGAAGTTCAACGTCAGAAGGCTACAATCGCAAGAGATTGCCAAATCCTTTTCCGATCGTGTCTCCCTTAACCTCTTAAGAAATCCTACGCCGCCAACATCAAGTATTGAAGAACAGTGGCAGCATTGCCAAAAAGCCATCAGAGATGCCGCCTCTGATGTGCTGGGTTTCAATCCGCCACCACAACGAAACCCCTGGTTTGACAACGAGTGTCGGCAGGCGAATGCAGCCAAGCAAGAAGCATACAAAGCGGCACTGCAAAGAAGGACAAGAGCTGCTCGGGAGCTCTACGAGCAGAAGAGGAGAGACGAACACCGGCTTCTCAGGAGAAAAAAGAAGGAGCATGAGAAGAGCGCGATCGGCAGAATAGAGGGATATTACTGCAGGAATGAGGTGAGGAAGTTTTACCAAAGGGTAAAGTTAACCAGTCAAGGTTATAAAGTCCGAACCGAAGCCTGTAAGGATGATCAAGGGAACATCGTAGTAGAGTCACAGTCGATGCTGAGGATATGGAAAAACCATTTCTGCAGACTGTATAACGGCGACGAAGAACCAAATCCCGCTGTCAGGCAGAACGAACCATTCAACCCCAATGAAAGGGACGACGAAGATCAACAATTCCGTCCACCCGACCCGGATGAAGTGAGGATTGCCATATCTAAACTGAAATCCAACAAGACTGCGGGAGCTGACGGCCTACCCGCCGAGCTTTTTAAAGCCGCAGGCGATGATTTGGTAAGGAGCATGCACCAACTCATCTGTAAAATATGGTCGGAGGAAAACATGCCCGATGAATGGAACCTCAGCATTGTTTGCCCGATCCATAAAAAAGGAGACCCTTTGAACTGCGCCAACTACAGAGGCATCAGTCTCCTAAGTATCGCATATAAAATCTTATCTGCCATACTGTGTGAACGCCTAAAGCCATTCGTCAACAACCTGGTCGGTCCATACCAGTGTGGCTTTAGGACAGGAAAATCCACCATCGACCAAATATTCACACTACGGCAGATTTTGGAGAAAACCCAGGAGCAACAAGTCGATACCCACCACCTTTTCATCGATTTTAAGGCCGCGTATGATAGCATCTATAGAGACGAGCTATACAGAGCAATGTCTAGTTTTGGCATCCCTACCAAACTCGTCCGTTTGTGTAGGATGACGATGGAGAATGCACGCTGCTCCATCAAGGTCGGTAAAGACCTAACCGGGACCTTTGATGTCAAAAAAGGATTCAGACAAGGCGACGCGCTGTCATGCGACTTTTTCAAAATCGTTCTTGAAAGAATTGTTCAAAACTCGAACGCCAACACCAGAGGAACAATCTTTCAGAAGTCCGTCCAACTACTCGCATATGCCGACGATATTGACATTATTGGAAGAACGCAGCGTGATGTCAATGGCGCTTTTGTGGGTATTGCAACGGAGGCCGCGAAGATGGGTTTAGCGGTAAACGAGAGTAAGACCAAGTATATGCTGTCAACGAGAAAGGACACCCAACACCGACGTCTCGGTCAGAACGTCACAGCAGACAGATATAACTTTGAGGTAGTCAAAAACTTTGTCTACCTAGGCACCGCTATAAACTCAGACAATGACACCAGCGCTGAAATCAAACGAAGAATAACCCTTGCCAATCGCTGCTTCTTTGGGCTAAGAAAGCAACTGGTAAACAAAGCCCTCTCTCGAGCAACCAAGATAACGCTCTACAAGACCTTAATCGTCCCAGTCCTGCTATATGGCGCGGAGGCATGGACTTTGTCAAAAGCGGATGAAGCTGCCCTTGGTTGCTTCGAGAGGAAAATTCTTCGTGTGATTTTCGGTCCCGTCTGCATAGACGGTGAGTGGAGGAGGAGATATAATGACGAACTATACGGGCTGTTCAGCGACATCGACTTAGCCAGAAGAGTGAAGATCCAAAGACTGAGATGGCTAGGTCATGTAGAGCGGATGGAAACCAATACTCCGGCCCGAAAAGTCTTCGAATCCACCCCCGAGGGACGGCGCAGTAGAGGAAGACCGCGACTCAGGTGGCGCACGCAAGTGGAAAGGGACCTCAACCAACTATGCGTGCGAAACTGGAGACAGCTAGCTAAAGATCGAGCTGGCTGGAGACGCTTGTTGGTTGAGGCCCAGGTCCACCCCGGACTGTAGCGCCACCTTAAGTAAGTAAGTATTTAACTTCTTGGTAAACTTGTTTTGGAATACATCTATCTGCTGTCAAAAACGGACACGGACGTTTCAAAACAATAAAATCATAACTTGTAATGTCCTGAAGTAACTTTTATGCCTGAAACACAATAGGGCTTTGCTGCTGGCGTTTTCTTCCAACACAGGCAATTCATATGCTATACACAAAATACAGCTTCTCGCTTTTTAGAGCGAAATGAGAGCAATGTCATAGAACGTAAGAGGGCAGTTTCACCTAAGGATTTATCGACATGTTGAAAAAAATCAGTGCGAGAGGCGCATTCACTCACACTCCCTTACAAATAGAGAGATCTTCGCTCAAATTGGGACTCAACTGACATTTGAGAAATGGCAATAGCTGACGGAGTTTAATTTAATGGATGAAATTAGTGGAGTAGTAAGGACACAATATTTTCCATATGGGATTTGTGATTTGCAAACAGCTGATAAATTGAGTTGACATTTCAAAGCGCGTTTGAAACTCTGGACTCGTAACGTGAAAAACGCCAGCAGCAAAGCCCAATTGTGTTTCAGGCATTATATTTTCTCGACCTTGTTAGAATTCAATAGGTGATATACGTCGATTTGTTTAATACAATATTTATGGATGTTCCGGCCCCGTATGTTGGCCTTTAAATATCTTCCCACACATAGTTCCAAACCCTGTTTGACTTTCTTCGAAAAACTCTAGAAAAAGCAATCTTAATTGTCTCATGTTGAAAAGGAACACCGAAGATTTTGGATTATGACTCAATTAATACAAAGTGTCATTAGCTTTCAAGAAGAAGCTACACAAATCCTGCAGTCAGTTGACTGTTCAAATATTCAAACCTGTAGATAGCGAGGTGCAAACATGCTTTCATGTATACAAGCTGATGCGCGACAGCGCTACTCATTTCTTGCACATTTATATTTTGGAAGTCAATTATTTCAAACAAGAATAATATAACATTTTTATTCTGTTTTTATACTTATATTACTTGAATGTGTAAATTCAAGTCTCAAGACAGCTTTTTGTACTCGATAAAATGCAAGTGACATTTTCGGTGTAGCTGCAACACATTTGACTAAATATAACTTGCTTCTTTTTGTTTTAGAATCTCAGTGATTATTACATTAGCACAATTATAAGTTAAAAACTAAACAGTGGATTTTGAAGACGGTTGAGTTAGTTGTCTGACTGTAGGCGCATATTAAAATGTTCGTAACTGTCATATACATATACATAAAACATTAATATGCACATATGTATTATTTGTACTGTTACTTACAAATTTAGCACATATGTATTATTTGTACTGTTACTTACAAATTTAGCTTGCTTCTTCCATCATACGTAAAATGAAAATCCTATTCGAGCTAAATTATTAAAACAGCTAGCATTGTAAGCAAATAAACTTATTTTGAAATATGAAGTATTTCAAGATGGAATCATGAAAATCATGAAGTTATTGAATGCATAGAAATATAATCTTCTTTAAATTACATACTCGCAAAAACAAAAATATTCTTACCGTTTCTGACATAGTTTTTGGTG
The DNA here is from genome assembly GCA_907269125.1 of Eristalis pertinax. Classification (NCBI taxonomy): domain Eukaryota; kingdom Metazoa; phylum Arthropoda; class Insecta; order Diptera; family Syrphidae; genus Eristalis; species Eristalis pertinax. The sequence continues at coordinate 62,798,333 of OU026149.1, forward strand.
GAAAACACTTCGAGAACATGCATTTATATACTCATATTAGTCACGGTATTACTATGTCAAAACCACACAATAACAATGTTTTTTTTAATTATAAGTATACAAAAACATACGTATGTATTTTATTAAATGGGTTTCCTAGTACATATAACAAGAAATTACTGTTTAGTATGCAAGAACAGATGAATGTGTATTACTGTAATAATAGTTGAACTGTGTATACGTATTATTAACACATTCCACTGTGACTAACTTGAAAGCGTAGTAGCAACTCTACAACCGCAATGAATTCTTAATTCTTCTAATTACACGTGAATTTCTTCCGCATTATTTCAACTTGGAATGTTGCGATCGTCACGTGGCTTACAGAAACAGACCAGAAAGATACACTTTACCTATCCACGATCGGTGAGAAACTGGTGTTCATACAATCAAAAAATCAAAATGTTTTGAAAAAATATATGGGTGTAGACATAAATGTATACGTAATTAGCAAATATCTGTCTAATCGTTTCTGAACAAACAATCCAAGTTGATATATGTACAAAAACGCATATATACTTCTACATACACATGTAAAGACAGTGATCTTGTCATCTCGGTATCTGTCTCGGTGTTGTCACTCCTAATTTCAGACAAATTCGCAGTAGATTAAGGTACATATAAGTAAATAAATTAATACGAGGTTGTTTCTTTGAACTAGATAACACTGGTGGCGTTGATGATGTCAAAACACGCTAAGAGTTTGTCTATTTGCAATTTTATACAAAACACATCGCTTGGTTCTAAGTCTAAGCAAAAATAAAAATATAAACCTTTTATGGAACTATTTTCCTCAACGGTGAAGTATTTATTTTGCATATATAGCATATATATAGTGTTTGAGAAATTACTTTTCAAAAATGAATGTGAAGATGTTAAGTTTGCCTAACAATTGTGTGAACAATATAGTGCAATCTGAATGTAGATATTTTTTCAGTTACAAACGTATTTTTTTGTTTTGAAGGCAGTATTTAGACCAATCTGTCTAGGTACGATTCCTGGTACGACAAGAAATACTTTTCACGGCCCCACCTCTTTCGAGTCACTGACAATGCTCAAAGAGTATAACTGTCTAGAAAAAGCTTCTCAAACTTGGCCGTTCGGAGTCGGCATAAAACTGTAGGTCCCTTCCACTCGTGATACACCAATAGCACGCACAACACGAGTAGTTGCTGAAAAGATAGGCCCTGCCCCTTTACGGGCTGTAGTGTATTATTATTGTATATTTATAATAGGGTTTTGCGTGAATAATTATGTGAATAAATATGCTCTTTTTATACAGGAAAACTTTTCATCAATTAAATTCTTCCGAATAATATATACTAGCTCATTTATATGCCATGACTGCCAAATGAACTTAGTTTTATATCTTTCATTCGTGAATTGTGAAAACTTATGCATTTAAATTACATAATTTGTTAAGAACTATACCTAACTCAAACAAATTTGCAACTAACTTCCATCCCTATTTCTGTAAAAAAAAAAAGTAAAATGAGCAAAGAAGCTGTTTATTTTAAGTGATTCAAGCTTCAATAAGTATATGTATATCAATAATACTAGTTACACATGTTTCGTATGAATGCATACAGTACTTCATGTGTATTTATTAACAAAAAAAGTTCAAGTAATGAGTGAATTTTCAAATAAGAACTCTAATTCAACTCAATTCGAAGAACACTACTACGGTTGGGCAAGGAGATCAGCAGAGCTCACACGTATTCACAGACAGGGGACGAAAAAGCGTATACGAAACACTGTCAGATGAAATCAAGGGGCAAGAGAGGAAGAAGTTGAATATCTCTTCACTCATTTATTTCTGGTTTCAAGAAGACGTTAGAACATTCACACACAGCTCGTGATACGATGCTTATTTTCGAGAATTTTGTTCCAAGTTGGCGGGAATCGATGGGACGCCAAGATTCCTGATATAACATAAATTTCGTTTTCTTTCTACATATATGGAATTTGAAAACAAAATATTGATTTGACTAACGATGGTATAATTCCCATGTATGATTTTGTATAAATAAAACATGGTTATCATTGTACAAAAATTTTTTTCCATTTTGTGCCAGATAATCCCATTTGATATTATATTACGTAGTTATTTTCTCCTTCAACCTTATATAAATATCCAAAGTCCAAGTAAAAACGTAATAAGAAAAAATTAAAGACCAGCATTCTTTTCATTTTCCATCCTAACAAAGACCATTTTCAATATCAAACAAGTAAAACCAATTTGACAATTTGATTGGGAAGTCCTGCCCCACCTGTCGTGTTCACCAGACTTGGCCCCTTCACATTATTACTTCTTTCGATCGATGCAGCATATACTTCCGAAGGGGAATTGAAGGAAATAATACAGAAAAAAGCCCTGTACTTTAATTATTGAATCTTATAATTTCATGTTGTGCAAGTAAATTACGTTTTTGAGGAAAAACAAAAAACATTTCATATTTACACACCCATTGCAAACGTTTTCTGAGTTTAGTGCAAATAGCTATTTTGAATATGTTTCGTTTTACAATTTTACCCTATTACACTTGAGATCAATGAAAGGTTTTATCGATCACATAGCATGGCAAGTATCATAGGGAACCATATTTTTTTACCTGAGAACTGGATATATAATTTATCAGCATATCGTTAGTTATTTAGAGAGATAAATCTGATCAAAGAGAAGACAGGGGAATATACTCGTAAATATATTTGACTGACTAGTCCATCGACGTCGATGTATTTTTCGATATTAAATAAAGGAATGCCCATCACGGCTAAGAAAGTGAATTTTTATCCAGCTTTTTACATCTACCCATTCGTAAATGTGGTTTTGGGAATAGTTAGAAGCTCATTGACACCTCGATGTGTTTAGAAAGTGAAAATGAAAGTTCTTCATTGTGTAATCAGATTGAAATAAGTTTTTTATGACACCTGAACAGACATTTGCTTACGGTGACTGTTTTATTATTATTGAATTTTAAAATACATGTGATCAGTTAATCAAACGTAGAAATAAGTACCATAATATCGCGCAGTGATACTGTGTATATGTAATTGCTTACAATGCTTATTATGAATGTAAATTAAATATATAAATATGAATGGCTATTATTTTACTTACTGACGTGCAATTTAATTAATAAATATTCCGGAAATATAAATGAATACATATTTAGTAAATTAAAATACAACTTCATTCCGATGGAATCTTCATTGTGATCGTTTATTACAATAACTAGTTACATTTGATGCGGTTATTTATTAGCTGATAAAATATTGCAGAGAAACTATGAGTTCGGCTGACCCTATTTTACCATACATGTGGAACGTGTTATATCCCGCCTGTCAAATAATAATGCCTACATTTCCACAAAAAATACCCTCTTATTTCAAAATGTAACAAATATCATGAGCCCTACTTTACATAGAAAATTAAAATCAAATCCGAAATACACACACATTCAGTAATAATGGCCTTATAATTATAAATAAATCAGCCACTATAAATTGACATTGGCTTTACTGGATATACGTAGCGTATTTGTTTTAATATGCATATTTAAAATGTAGATCACACATATAATCTTTGTTGTATTGATAATACTGAAAATGGATGAAGAGAGTAGGAACATGATCCACAAGTGCGTTGTTATGATCGGTAATTCGACTCAAATGCTATTGGTTGGAGTGAGTTTGAGTATGCTATCCTTTATTTATTATTATTTTATGTTTATAGATGGAGTTAAATAAAATGAATTTAAAGTTGAGGATATTGCATATAGGGTGATGGAATGCTCCAGATCAAATGGCATACAGTATAAACATGTGTACAATGTGTTATATGTACATGAATGCAAGGACAAGTATAAACCTGTGTACAGTGTGTTATATTCAAAGACAATATAAATAGAATTGGTTCCTTTTTACTAAACCATTTTACTTCTATTTTATTTTTGTTCAAACCTTTTCAGAATTGTCTTAGGTTATCTTGTTGCTATTCGATATAAAGGATGGTAGGTAGCAAGTTACATTTGGCAATAGTATCCATTATAACCTAAAAATAATGCGAGTATGAATCTTTTTCTTGGTATTAACAAGAAATAATAATCGTAAGTATGAGATTATAAAATATGTACAATAACATTATGAATTAGCAAAAGTACTCATTGTACTTGGGAAATTTGCTGCTTTTGGACAATTTTAGGATAAAATTCAATACGATATTAATATAAAAAGCAACAAATTTTTGTTTCAGCTTTTTCCAATAATCACTAACCACCATAATTAATTCAAACTAATTGAGGCATTTGAAGAGTTATTCCATTCAAGCAATTTCAATCCGAATGACTAAAGTGAAAGGTTTTGCAGTCATAAAGTTTGTCGCTGATCGTGAAAAAGAAATTTTCCATTACAGCGACAAGCAATACTGATCTCTGCGTCCGCAGTTTAATAGCCATCAGGTTATTAACTATCCACGGCGAGTGTTGGTAATTTTGCTTGAGATGCCATGTTATCATCAGTCAGCGCCCACACCTACGGTATTCAATTTACCGGGCAGCGGTAGTGGGGCGGTTGTATACATTTAAAAAGTGAAATTTTACCAACGAATAGCATATGTTTTTATTAGCTCTTTCTTTATTACTTTTCTTTAAATGAAATAAACTGATTTGAAATGCTTGCAAAAAGGAAACGATATTTTCAGCAAATTAAATTGTAAATTTAATTACTTTGCATAGGTGTTAATGAGTGAGAAATATATGTACAAACCATAATCTTTGGGCTTATATGTATACATGTATGTTGTACATTGTCAAAATCTGTGGAATGGCTATTTAAAAATTACGTGATCTCTTTGCACCATAAAATTGATGATGATGTATACAAAATATGTAGGATCAATTAATTTCATTGTATAATAGTCAGACACACAATAATATTAAGATAAATGTTATTTGATGGGTTATATTATAACATTGATATAAGTATGTTATATTTACGAAGTCAAGATATTTTTTCTTGTCTCAAAACATTCTAAGGCGGGACAGTGATGTAACATTCTAATACTAAGCATAATTATTTTACAATTTACAATACAATAAAGCATATAGTTGAGTTTGTCTAATGCAAAGGTTACTATTTTTTCAGCCATAACATCTAATAAGAGTAATTTGGAATAAGCAATATCTTTTGATATTGTAAGAGAAAACTGCAAATCATTCACCTTTGTATGTGTGAGAAAATACTTGAATTAATAACATTGAATGCATAACTTGTGAGCTCTTCAGTTACAGCAAAAAAGTAATACATTTCATGGTATCACGTTACACAAAAATCCTTGGTTGCCACCACAAAAACCTGTTCAACAGATTTAAGCATATCTACATACACGCATATATGTATCTTTAAATACAAAAGAACAATTATAAGAGCTGTGTACTAAAACGTTAGCATATTCTTGTATTTATTAATATTATTCGTTGAAGAATAAGTATTGTGTATGAAACATTGAAGAAACTAAAAAAAGTAAATTTGTAAATTGTGATTGACACATTGAGGTCAGCGCGAATTTTCTCCTATCAATAGTTCACTTAATATTCAATATGTGACTCTGGCCCATGCCCTACATGCAGTTTTCTCCCAATGAGAGAGCCATGATGACTATAAAAATCGAACTTGGGTGGAAAAGAAAACTCTGTTTTGAAGAGGTCTTATTGTTTATACAAATCACGTTTATAGCACCGTGAGCACTTTCTAATGAATTAGAATACTTAAGGCCACTGTATGTGGCGTTATTGAATTCACCTGGTTTACTTGCTAATAATATTCTTGAAAGCGAAAGGATTATAAGAAAATTTATGAGAATTTCAATGGCTTTACCTTAGGTACATGCGTGAAAAGCATTCATATAATTCATTCATGGCATGCAGTCCGTGGAAGTGATTTCTAACCGATAACAACGCTGTGATAAGGATGCGAAACTAATATGTAAGTTATATTATTATGAACAGAAAAAACGTCTCCCAAAGATATCGCAAATTAACAAACAAAAAGAAAGAAAACTGTTTTCATCTCCATAAGAATATGACTTATTTGTACCAAAAGCCGTTAGTAGTAAGTAGCTTAAAAGTATGTTCAAGTACATATTTGTGAGATAATTTTTTCTTATTCTGTTTTAATTCATTAAATTCCTTCCTAACTAATTTATTTTAGCTGACAGCGGCACAAGGTCAATGTCACAACCAACTATGCATTTACGAGCGATTCTGTATGCACTTTTCTGCAAATCTGTTTTCAAGCATTAACAAGTGCATATGGAAATACCGTTCAAACTTAACAACCACCAAACTTCTGGTATGAAGAGTTCTAAGAAGAACTACGCACACTGTCTTGACAAACAAAGTACGCACGAAGTGTATTTGGAGGAAACAAAAGTGTAGATACTATTTTATACTGATTATTAATGATAGCTAATAACAATAATAAAGTTAAATATAAGATAGATTGAGCTTGTATTGTTCGTTAATTGACCATTAGAGGAAGGTATTTTCAGCTCAGCATTAAATTAGCAGGGTAGTAAGTGGAGTAGTAAGTGAATATTTAATTAGTTTCAATCAAATAACATACGCATTATGAGACGTTCACTCAACACAGAATTGATTGACGCCATGAAGAGCATAAAGTAATGTGGTACTAACATTGCGATATGGGCATATATCATTTGATATGGAGTTGGTCCTAAATGAAATCAGAAAGCAAATATTTGCAAAAATACATGAACAAATTATTTTACTGTATACCGATGGCAAGTCATTGCTTCATATTTCAGAGCGGCCTGTTGATTCTTCTGATCTGAATCGGATGGGATTTTTTTGCAAGTATATAGTCCGTGTGAACAAAACAGAATTTTGTTATTCAGTGCAAATGGTATGGACACAGAGGCGTGCCAGACACACAAATCATTAAAACTATAGTGCGACTGAACTAAGGTTCTAATTCTGATTTGTATAAATGTATTTATTTTTTGTCCACATCACAGACGACTTTCTCCGAATATTAGCTACTGCAACAATAGGCGACCGATGTGTTTTTAGAATATATAAATTTCTGTAATTCAGAAATAAATTTGTACTTTCAAAACGAGTATGTTAAACATATTATGTTGTAAAGGCTTTTTTTTAGCTATTATCTTTTTGGTAACACTGGTTTAAACAGCTGACGCACGTTTCGTGTTTTGTTTCACTGTCAAACATCTTCAGTTTGGTCTATAATTTAACCATGAATCGTCTTACAAACGAACAACGCTTGCAAATTATTGAATTTTATTATCAAAATGCGTGCTCTGTTAAGAAAGTTCATCGCGCGCTTCTTCCATTTTATGCTCAGCTCATTTTTGGCTCAATGGGTACGTAAATAAGCAGAATTGTCGATTTTGGAGTGAATATCAGCCAGAAGCATTGCAAGAGCTACCAATGCATCCATAAAAAGTCACAGTTTGGTGCGGTTTATCTGCTGGTGGTATCATTGGACTGTACTTCTTCAAAGATGATGCGAATCGTAACGTAACTGTGAACGGTGAGCGCTACCGTGAGATGATATCCAACTTTTTTTTTGCCTAAAATGCAAGAGCTTGACTTGCATGACATGTGGTTTCAACACGGTGCCACATGCCACACAGCACGCGCAACAATGGACTTATTGAGGGGCGAGTTCTGTGAACAATTTATTTCACGTTCGGGACCGGTCAATTGGCCGCCTAGATCGTGCGATTTAACGCCTTTGGACTATTTTTTGTGTGGCTATGTTAAAGCTCATGTCTATACAGACAAGCCCGCTTCAATTGACGCATTGGAAGACAACATTGAAGCATTTATTCGTGAGATACCGGCCGAAATGTTGGAAAGAGTATGCCAAAATTGGACTAAGCGGATGGACCATTTGATGATGAAATAATCTTCAAACAATAAATTATATGGACCGTACTATCGATTCAAATAAAGATTTCATGCCATTTTCTGAATTTTATGTGTCTTTTTTTTGAAAGACGTTCCTATAGCTTTTAAAAAATCACCCTTTATATCAAGCATACATGTTGTAGAATTTTTTTGGAATTGTTGCCCTATTTGTTTACATTGCAAATCTCATTCTACTTCTACTCTCCAATTTTTTTTTGTTTTTTTTTTTGTTTGCAAGTTGCATACAATGTGTGCAGATATCATTATTCCGAAAATGTAAAGATCAAATCATCTTTTATAGTCTCAAAATACAAAGAAATATTGATTATATTTTGTATATTAATATCGCTACAATCCAGTTTTCGGAATTTAATTTCGCAATGCCATTTTACATTAAGACTTTCTCAAAACATTTCGTTGGAACTGATTGTATAGGTATAGAACAAAAAGGAAATAATACATTGCGGCGAACAACAAAACCATACAATATATATATATATATGTGTTGGTATACATTTACGTAGCATACATGTGTGAATTCTAAAAGTCATCGTTTATCATTCTTAAAGGAATACTATTTGAGTTTGTTTGTTTTTTGTAGTTCAACTTACCGTATTTAGTTTATCCATAAGGATGTTTATTTGATTTTTCGTGCACATATTGCAATTTGATGAGCAACAAATATCTTAAATAATTGCTTGTAAGCCTTATTTTGAAATGCAAAATAAAACTTTTATTCCACTCGTTTATATCAGTTATGTATAAAAATTCCACATTAAAAGAAAGTGCAATACCGGTCTATCAACATCAACCTGCAGTTGCAACTTGTTGCGACCGGTACAAAACACACAAAAAAAAATTGAAAATGAAAGTAAAAATATCGGTCAGACAATTTCCTGCAGGCAATTATGTTGCATGTTTTATCACTACATTCATTTATTTTTACTCAAATCCATTACATTTTAAGACAAATTGATGTAGTTTTTTTACAAGAATAAGTAGGCAATAATTATGTTTTCTTCCTAATAACACACATCACATCATTACATTGAAAACCATTAAATTAAACTGCACTCTTCCCAGGCGTATGCGTAACATTCACAAAATTATCTCAGTTATGTTGTCTTTTTTACTTTGCTGCTTTTAATTCAAAATATTTTTACACAACATAAATTTTATATTTCGCCTTGCAACACAACATTTTCACCGCTCAATAGAATACACGTAGCGCAACTAAGACTCGTTTTTGCGACAGTGACGATACGTGCGCTTACTTCAAAGACTGCGAGTGATTTGATGCAGGTGAGGTTGAACCAATGCGTGTGCACAGGTGTTCTGCGGAGTTCATTTCTTGTAAATGTATATATTCCTAGACAACATCGATGGTAGCAATGGAAAAGAAAAACAAAAAGAAGAAACATATAAAAAGAGAGCGAAAGAAATCACTCACTGATATTTCTCTTTTGAATCTCTCTTTATATGCTTTACTAAATCTCATTTTCTGAGCCTCAATGCACACTGCTTTGTGTTTAACTGCAAAATTATTGTAAGAATAGTGTTAAATTGATATTGAATTAGTTACTAATTAATAATTGGCAAACTTATAATACAATATATATGAACATCTTCAATGCTTAGGTTCAAACAAAATACCGTCATTTTGCTATATAGTACAATGAAGATCATATTCCTACTGGACGGGACGGCTTGTCTTCACTTTTCCGAAGATACTTTTTGCGGATGAGGTGGTATTTGAAAAGCGTGACTACAACTTGACACTTACTTTATTGCATTTAAGTTGGTCAACCTATTTGTGTTCTTTGAAAGTTATAATCCGCATACAGTAATAAATTTCTAATTTATGGGACATGAAGTGTCTGCACTTATTGTCTGTGAACGGCAATGTTTGCCAAAAGTAGTGATACCTGAGGGTAAATGTTTTTTAAACTTATATAATGCAATATTTAACTTAATTCAGAATTCTTTAGATTTCATAACTAAAATTTAGTGGTGGCCCGTGGCGTTGTAGGTATGTGCGTCGACACCTACGCTCTTGGACCAATCTGTCTAGGTTCGATTCCTGGTACAACAAGATATACTTTTCACGGCCCCACCTCTTTCGAGGCACTGACAATGCTCAAAGAGTATAACAGTCTAGAAAAAGCAAACTTGGCCGTTCGGAGTCGGCATAAAACTGTAGGTCACTTCCACTCGTGATAGAACAATAGCACGCACAACACGAATGGTTGCTGAGAAACTAGGCCCTGGCCCTCTACGGGCTGTAGCGCCACCCGTATTATATTATTATTATAACTAAAATATTATAATAACAAATTGTTTTAAATTAGTATCTAGATGTTTTAATTTATGAAGTAAACAAAATGCATATGTATAGACAATACCCTAAATAGGGTTTAAAATTGAAATAATTAAATATATATTATAGGAAGCTTACTATGTAATATTTATATATTTCACTAGGTTGGAGGTTGCAAATAATTGATAAGATCCTGACTGCAGAGTACAAATGAGTTTTACTGCACGCATAATACGACATACAGCATTTAGCACCGTACTTTGAATATTTGTATGGATGTTCTATAATTAATATTTAAATTAATTCAATTCTTTAATGATATATAAATATTTCCAGAAGAGATATTTATTCAGATTCTTTTAAAATGTACATGGCCTGAGTTACCGCACATTATCTTAATGTTTTGTAATGTTGCTACCGGCTATTACTTTGATTATCTATTATGTAAGCACTTTCAGAAATTATAAATGAAATTGTAATTTTAAATATTAATTGGAGCATAAGGAACTGCTCCAATTAATACTTAACTTTATATAAAGTACATCTACTTTATGCGTTGCATGTTGTAATTAGTCAAGGAAAAACATAAGAATTGGGTTATAATGTTATATGCACATACCCACCCATACCCATACCCATAAGTGCCAGCATGAATACGCTGATCACGTTGATTTGGAACTTGTTTAGTAGGCACTAAAGTTTTGTTAAAGATCGTCGCAAAATAAACTTGTTGGCATTGCAGTTTGTGATTTAAATAAAATACATTGCGAAATAGCTGATCCAAAGTGTGTATTAATTCAATTTGTTACCTTGATTACCAAAAAAAAAACTTTAGGTTGACCTATGACCATGTAATATGTACATTTGCGTGTCTACAACACGGGAAAGCAAATCTTGCACTGTACAGATGTTTCAAACCGAACTCGTTTACAATACTGTTCGTTAGCATTCAGACTGAAATGCAATATTGCCTTGATTTTTATTGTACATAGCTAAATTGTGATAGGTTGTTGATTTTAAAAGTAACATTGCGGTATTAGTCGTAAACGAGAAGAGCTTTTTTAAATATTCACCACCTCATTATGTTAGTAGTATTCTTAAATTTAAATTCACTTTAGATAACTAATTTAAATCATTAAATAAGATGGGCGAACCGTATAGAAGTAGAAGTATAATAATAAAACGTAACCAAACTTATTGACTACGTATAACATTATATAGAAAATCTTGGGAAAACCCGTGCGCTTCGTAATTTTCTAGAATGTCTAAGTGTGCCGACATGTGGATAAATTGGATGTAATACTTCAGGGATTTCAATGTGAACGCATTCAGAGATTTAATAACCACCTGACTATCGGAACAAATAACCCTATCTGTACACTGTCACATTGTTTCTTAGTCAAGACAAAGCCACCGTTATCGTTATAGTCTCTGCCTGAAAGACGATACAGTGATAATAATTGAAATGATAAGGATATTTGGCTGCGTAGAGCAAACGACCTCTACCACTTTTTAGCCCATCTTCGATACATCAATAACGATTCGGAGAGGATCGAACACCCAGCGTTCTTTGGTCTTCCAATATTATCTTGAAGGAATTCAGGTTGAAATGTTTTTCTCGAAGAGCACCTTAACTGTCATGAGAACAGTGTCTCAGAAGGGAGTTCTTTCAACATAAACAGCGATTCTAATGTAACCGCCGTACTGGACGCTATATGTCTGCCAATTAAGTCTGTCGGCGGCAGATTACGAACTATATATTTTAATATATATTTAAAATAAAATGTTACTTGACATTGGCAAAAGGTAATATTAAATCATACATTGAGTTTTTATAATGTAAAAAAAGATGTGCTTATAAACGTGTTTGAATTCATTGATGTGAAACTTTCATTCAGAACATCACGATATTTGTAAGAATCGATGTGTACAATATATATTTTTTCACTTCACCCTGAGTATGAACTATAATCGGCTAAACGTTTGCCCAGTAAATAACGCTCATTCTCCAAGATTAGCGAAATGTCAAAACGGTAGATAAAAAACGACAAATAATCTTCTAATGATATCATGTGTGTGTAGCTAAGACGGACATGTACCGCAAGTTTACATTTTCTTCATACACTCGATTTACGGACATGACGAATCTGTATGTTCTTTTGATTTATTCACCTGTAATGTCGCACTCGGCTTCACAATTTCGAAAAATGAATACTTCCATCTTGTCTTGGAATGTATAAATCATTGGGATTTTGGATTGAACACGATCTTGTGCTATCAAAGGTAATGTTATCGTTACACAGGTACGTCAAATAGCAATGCAAACTTTCTCCAAATTATAACGTTTCGAATGGTTAGAAGCGATATACAGATAATTTGTACGTAGAGTGAGAATCGTAGTGATAGTCATGACCTAAATAAGGAAGGAAAAATATATTGTTATGATAAAATTACATACATATGCATATACGTAGATTATTTCTTAGAATATTAAGATTTTTAATCACCTCATCACAGCTACTCGAACACTGTTCTCTTACTTCTGTTAAGTATTGTAATTAATTTTACTTAAATCAAACACGTGCCTTTTACTCAGCATTATACTTAAAAGCATTATCAGCATTATCATAAATCAATTACTTACTAATTTCATTATGATTTGAAGGAAATGTGGAAACCTACAGTATTTAATTTGAATTGCAATCAAACAAACAAAACTCACTACACATTTACAAGACTTCAGGGCTAAGTTTTTTCGTGACAAAAGCACACCGGTAGTTTTTGGTTTTTGGCACGTGGTTTCGGTGATATCTGTTACAGAAAACTACTTGCTTTTTTTAAACAATACACAATAAAAATAATGTAAATCAGTGAATTGTATGCGTTGAATATTCGGTGGAGTGAATTGATGGTGAATCTTTGAAGAATAAGAACACGTATGATATTACAATACAGCCTTGGCCAAAAGTATTAGACACCCTTTCCTTTTGGCTTTGCTGCCAAATCACTTCTCGGAAGTAATTATTTTGAATTTTATTAATTACGGGTATCATTATGAGGTTGTAAGGAACTTTTATTTTTTTTAGAAAGGTCACCAATGCACTATTGCAATGCAATAGCGGGTTTATGCACTTTTTCCGGTGGAGGATCAGTGTGCCATCATTGCTCGAAATCGACAGACGCGTGAACAAGTTATTTTCTACTGATCATAATAATAAATTTCGTTCATTGAAGTTCATTCTTTCATAAACATTTTTTTTTTTTTTAAATATAACGAATTTTAAAGGGTGCCTAATACATTTGGTCAAGGCTGTAAGCTAACAGTAACTTATTCGATTCGGGCTATGGTAGAAACCAACAGATTTATGAAAACTACTAAATTAAAGAGCTTTGCTGCGTTTGAAAATCGAAATTTAATTTCCATAAGTTCCATTCCAAAAAATTCGGCAAATCATACACGCAGCGACAACGATATTTTAGCTAATCACCTCAAGCTGCTTGAGGACATCTGTACTCACAAAGTTGAACACGCTTTCCGTTTGGCGAGCTACGTTCGGAAACGGAAAGTGCTATTTGTTCAGCGACCTAGACAATATGTTGGTATAAAAGTATCGAGGACATGGTAAGAGATTTGTATAACAGACAACAAATGGCTATTATTACCAACATCGCGGGAGGGAACACCGTTAAATGGCAAACGAACACACTATTATAAATATTATGGAAAAACTTGGCTGTTCGAATACTCGTAAAAGATCACGAGTGGAAACTATGCCCAAGTTCACAACGGATTTTATATTTTTATATTGTTATATACTCATATTATTATATTGTTATTAAATCAACAACGCCTTCACACGCGTCGTCACATAACACATGCTTTTAGAGATATATCCCGAAAGAATAAAGGACCATTAACACCAACTCTGTTTGTTAGCTATCAGTGTAACCCAAGACACTTTTTGATAAAGTTTTGAAAACTTGAACTCAACTTGAATCAAATTTTTGGTCTAGGCACAATGATTGCTTTTGATTCGGTTTCAAATGCACATTTTTGAAAAGTACTTAGAAATATTTCCAAACCCTATTTCAATATTTCTTCTTGGATACATTCAATCAACCAGGGAGAAATATTGAAAATCCAAATCAAATAGATTATTTTGTTGCACTAGAGATTACATGCATTTAATTGAATGATTGTCTTATCTTGTTTGACCATGCCTAGCATTTCAGCAACCACTGGTGATGTGCTTGTTACTGTTTTTTCACGAGTGGAAGGGACCTACAGTTTTATGCCGACTCCAAACGGCCAAGTTTGAGAAGCTTTTCTAAACAATTATACTATTTGAGCATTGTTAGTGACTCGCAAGGTGAGGCCATGACAATTATTTTGGCGTACCGGGGTTCGAACCTAGACGCCGAAGTTCAAGTTCGTAGAGTCGACGCACATACCCACAACGCCACGCCTCGCCACATATGCAGATTATAATTGATTAGTTCTACCTATTTTCTAGTTATACATCAATCTTTACATATTTCCAACTGTGCAATAAGGCAACGATAGGTAATTTTAAAACACAATCGAAAACTTTCTAAATTTGGTAAAAAGTATTAAAAACCGATTAATGCAAGCTTGCAAAAAAAATCGATTTGAAACTGCAGGGTATTTAATGTATGTTCTTAATGAAAAATCCACGCTTTGAGACGAATTAATGCCAAATATAAAATATATATACGATTAGACACTTAAACGGTATGCAAAACACGGGTCACGCACGTTTGGTTTGCTAAACAACACAATATATCAATTAAGTTTTTTTCAACAAATATTTCTACCACCCATCATTTTACGATAGAAAGCGAAACTCAATTGAAAATCCATGTCCCTGTTCACTATTCACATATCTGAAACGCAGCACGCATTCAATTTGTAGATCCCTATTCCGGAACTAGTAGTTTCTCATTGTGTGGAGTGCTTTGTCAATGTGTCATCAAATACACTCGGGAAAGTTTAGTCTATAAGACTGTAAAAAACAAATACGACAGCGGTCATCGTTTTAAGTGCATCGACAGCGTCGTCAGAAGCCACCATCACGTAATTGGTATTCAGGGCAGTTACCAACCGATGTGCGTGCGTTGAGTTCACACTATGAGCCAAAAGAGAACATGAGCACAGTCTGAGATCACCTGTCTATGTTTTGATTTCGGATTCCATATCGTATCAAAGTACATACACATCTATTCTACATTGTAAATATAAATAGTACACCAAGACACAATCTAGATTTCCCGGCCTAAATCACATTCACTGACTAAAGCGAAGCGAGATAGCCGACCAATGAGTGGACGTGTATCACGTTGGACCTATTATAATTTTGTATGTCATAGCTTTATACGGGAGTGGGAACTACAAAATCGCTTGTGGTGTGAGAGAATTTGTTGATCTTGTACTAGACGTGTGGAAACTCTACCTCTTCGACCATAATTTTAATTAGTGAAACGAGTGCTACGGGTCAAGGTTGTTTGTGTTATTTTTATTCAGTGGTGGGTGAAAGCATTTTTAGGAATGTGACTTTTAAGATATCGATAGCTCAAAAACATTTACTGTAGTGCACGTGTTATGATCGTATCGCTTGTGTAGACATTTAGTCAAGGCTTACAAAAAAGGGCAGTGCTATGAAAATGTGCATAGACTATGTCTTATAAACGAATGTTAAAGTGATGTGGGAAACAAAGGTATCTCAATTGTATTTTGTGTACATCGTATCATAAGATTTGTCAAAATAATGAAAGTGTGTCTCTTATGTGAATTTAAAAACTAGATCTGTCAGTAATTATTGCTCTTTACTTGATATTTGATACAACTGGAGTAAGGAACTTATGGATTTCTTACATTGCGCCTCTACAATAATGTATAATTTGAATATGTGTGTACATATTATTACTATTGTAAATACATATGTATCAATCATTTCTTTGGTAAAAACAAAGGACAAAGTTTAGGAAAGCGACCCAATCAATGGAGCTTCGACATGTTTGTACGATGCGATTTGACTAGGTTATTTCAATTATTTTCATTAGACCGCACAGTATGTTTTTTGCACATCTAGCGGAACTTTATTCAAAAAATAAAGTCCTCCGAATGACAAAATGTTGGTATCAAACGACAGATAAGTAACGTTTTGCAGAAAAAAATCCTGGAAAGCGTATTTACCGTTGAGTGACATCAAAAACACCTAAGTTCTTTTAGCAAAAGAAATATAAAATAACAATTGCATTACGTGAGTCAAATTCAGACTGTGTGTATGAAGTAATTAGGAAAGCTATTAATATATACGAGTATATTTTTTTTTTTCATTTCTTTCTATTATCCGTTTTTTCTACATTCTAACTTACGTCTTAAAGTAATATTTAATACCGGAATATTGCCTTCCAGAATCCGTTAAAACATTTGGCTGTCAGGTCCCCCCTCACCTGTTATTTTTTTTGTGATTTGTTATCATCTACAACTAATTCAACTTCAAAAAAACCCAAGAAGAGAGCAATAAGGAATACAAACGATGTCGAGAGCATTTTAGCTGTAAATCTTCCAGAAAAAGTACGAATGGAGATGTATTAAACAGGTTTTTAATTTCATCAGATCCATATATTTCGAATAGTAGCATCGTGCTACATAGAAAATTACCCTGTTAAATGCTCCCGAAGAATGTCCATCTAGTAGCAGCTCCCGTGAAGACGATGATGGGAGCTTCTAATTTTAAATTAAAAAAAAGTAATTAAATTAACAAATAAACAAAGATTTTTTTTATTATTCTACTAACTTATCCGATCATATTGGTGAAAATGTCTTTTAGTTAAAAACATTTGTATCCATGAGGTTAATGGTGAGTTGATCATCACTGACCACATATGTTTAAAGTAGAGTAGAATTACATTTATTCTGTGACCGGACAGGAAAATTCATAGCTAATTGATACCAAGCGCAAAAGGACAAAAGTTCAGCTAGATGTGCGAAATAACACACTGCCGTAGTGTAGACTTTCATATCATAGGCGGTATTTACAACTGTTGGTTATCAACATATACAGACTTATGTGGATGGACTGTCATGAATCTATTCTAGAAAATCGTAGATAATATGGAAAGGTCAATTGAAATTTTATATTATATTATTTATTCATAGTCATAAGTACAGGCATTATTTAATTAAAATTTAAATCTAAATTTTAATTTCTAAATACCCAAATTAAATGTCGACTTCGTAGACATATGTACTTTTTTAAGAGACTCGAGGAATGCTGGGATTTACACTAAAATCTTGTTTAATTTGCATAAATAAAAAATCAAATGATTTTGGTAAATCCATCAATTTCCTTAAATGTTCGTAATATTTATTAACTTCTTCGCAGGCAATCTGTAGGCAAAATGTTTGAAATCTATTGGACAACTTTAAACTCTATGGACAACCATAAAATTTCGTCTTGACTAACTTCATCGTACATATGTATGTATACACAAAAGGGTTTGGTTCAGCTTGGATTTCACTATTTTTTTATGGAGGGATACACAGATTTTGTTTTATATATCTCCTTGATGTTTACTAAGTACAGCAATTTTTTCAATTTTGGAGAGTCTATGAAAATGTTCATGGTTCATGGGAAGTGCCTGTATTCCATGATTTGTTCGTTTCCTTATATTGCTTTACATTATTAGGAGCAGCTTTAAGGGACCTCTTAAAGTACCATCCGCCGCTTCATTTTACGGAATTTCCGTATACTCTCGAACCGTGTTCGTAATAGTACCTACAAATTGAATACATATTACATATGATATATATGATATATATAATATATATAATATATATAAAAAACTCTTTTCTATGAGATTTTCTTATAGACTCAAGCCCATCAGGATTCGAACAATGGACAAAGGAAAATCGGAGAACTTACTAAAAAAAATCATTATATTTGTACATACTCTCTCATTAAATATTTATTAAAGTTTTATTAAATAATTAAATACATAACTTTAAATAAACAAATCTAGGATATATCTAGGAGAAATACCTGGAAAACGCATCCAGTCTGAATGAATATAAAAAAAATGAATTTGTTTTAATTCGTAATCCCTCTAAGAAATGTAATTTTTTTATTTCCAATCCAACTTTAGTTTAATTCGCTATAGATATGCGTCGTTAAATTTATGAAATTTACATTAAACAAATTTACAAGTAAATGTAATTATCGATAATAAATACATATTTTTTTCATTTTTACTTTAATACAAACAAATTTGCAAATTTAGACAGGCCGACATGCGAGCTTGTACGAGCTTGTAATATATAATGATTCCTTTAATGTAAAGAAACAGGCAGCAACCATAGGCCCAAATTGGGATGAAACTCCCCATCATTTTTTGACCTACATCAGATTATATTGATTTAAAGAGACTAGTCACAGACCGTTAAGCTGTTGGATTTTTTAGTTGTAACGAACGAAATGTATTAAAATAAAAGGAAATAAATCCTAAGACAACACAGCTGATATAACGGTGGCAAAACTGCAACATCATCATCAACATGAAAATGATGACTTACTTCCTGGTTGCTTATTTTGTAAAATCACGAAAGCAGTCACACTGGCTCTATTCAAACTGTGGAATAAAATTTTCCCTCTGGGAAAATGATTGCGAATACGCGAACAATAACACTGAAATGTTGAGCCAACTTAACATAACAAAAAGAAATTTTAAGAATTGGTACTTACATTTGAAATGCAACCATTATGAAATATTTTGATTACAAAAAAAAAGTTTTCTGACAATATTTCTTTATACGAAACTAGCGGATAACAACCTGAAGCAAATGTTAAACCGACAAGTAGTCACTCCCAACGTATTTTACATCATCAAAGAGTGGTAGTTACTTCTACACCGCCTGTACTAGTATATCAACTCGTGAGTGCTGTCAAGCATCCCGCATATATACAATTTATGTATACATATGTATGTACGTACATGATCATAGCGGTGAAAAAACGTTTATATATCTATTTAAAACGAATTTAAGCTTTGGAGACAGATATGCTTGTTAATAGAAACAAATTTCCGTTCAAGTTCAAGCCTCCATTCATGGTAAACCGCTTATCACCATTTCTGTTATTAACTCACATCGGCAACTTGTGAAACAGTTTGTGGAATTCTTGGGAGCCAGAGAAGTAGACCGGAACCAGACCGCATGCCGTAACAGAAACCTTTTACTTAATTACTGCAAATTTAATCTGCTAATTCAATTGAAATTGACCAATGTGCTAAAGCTTGAAGCTTAGCAGAGAGGGAAATTTAATTGTGTATCATCGCTGCGGATCTTTGTAACAGTACATTTATATAACACAATTGTCCCCAATACACTTTTTTTAAAGTAAATAATATGTATTAGGACTGATTTATTTAATATCAAAAAATAATAAATTGATAATCAAGTCATACTTTTGAAAATATTTGTTAGATAATTATAATAAAAGGTTTTGTATTATCCACCCAGTGGATACTTTTGCAACAAAGCAAATAAGCGAAGAGAGTGTCATCGTTAGACATTGAGTTACAGTCAATAAATTAAAAAGTCATTGAAATGTGTGCATAATCTTGTGCATTTTGTAAGTGGGGGCCTAATTGAACAAAATATTGTGCATTTATAATTAGATATTGTAAGACGCATTATATTGATGGAAGAAGTACGAAAGAGGATTAACATAAATCATTTGAAATTATTGTTAGCTTTAGCATAAGTACATATATATGGATGGGTGTCACTGTTGTGTCTAAATCCTAAAGCGATTCAATTTGTTTTACATTTTTGGCCTGAATTTTGACCTTTATCTACTAAGTAAATTAACATTAAGAACAAGCAAAAGTTCGCTAAATGTATTTGATTTTGAATCGGGAATAATGTTAAATATTTGCAATATTATAATCTATCCGTTCGAATGTGTGTACTTATTGTATATTTTGTACACGACTTCAGCACCTCGGATTTTAACGTCCAATCCGATGTAACCGTTTAAATATTGTTTATATTTGAAATTTCAAAGTACAGTAGTCCCGCAATAATGTGATCTAATTAAAATAAGTTTTCGGATTTTAGAGAGATTCACATTGCTGGACATTTTTTTTAGTATGTACTTACAAAACTGACGATTTTCAATCCAATAAAAACTGTTGAAATTGAAACGTAGTTCTCTTTTTGCTTTTTTAGCCACTTAATTCCTGTAATTCTTGACTTTGACGCATCATACTTTTCAGCTAATGCAAATCCAGAATGTCCAGCATCTAGTTTACGTAAATAACAGTTATTAAGTCCCTAATATCGCACGCAAAACGAGCAAGAGGCACAAGGAAAATATTAAAACACATTTTAGAGGTTGCAAATTAGAGAAATTCACAGTATCGGTAATTCACATTATCGATATATACAGTATCGTATATACAGTACCTCACAATATTGAGCATACACCAATCACTACTTCATATTTGTGCTATTTTAGGAGCATGTACAATTTTCATTTATTTTTTTAGCATACATTCATAACTGAATACTTATCTTTAACAAGAGCATATGTCAAATACACAGAAAAGCGACGTACGTTACGTCGGTACGTTTCGCACGAAGGAGAATTCAATACACAAAATTGAGTATACAGATGCAAAGTGTGCTTGGTACAAGGATCGGTACATGTGAATTTGTTCAAAAATGTCCCTGATGATCATTTCTGCACACACTCTTGAACTGAAACGACCGATATTCCCTTTATGCGAAATAATAGAAATCATGCGAAACTTGACTAAACTACTACTACTACTAGCTTGTCAACGAGAATGCTTATCATTAAGCTATTTCGCAAGCGGAAGTGGATGCGAAAATTAGAAAACGTCCTGCAGTATATATCGATAAATAATTACAGTTATGAAGGGAAACTAAAAAATTAAACTGGAACGGGATTAAAAAAAATTTCTCTCAGAATATAACGAGCGGTATATTCTTCGGGCAATTAAGTCCAATCCAAAAACCAGCGTTCCGAAGTTGACGTCTGAGGTGCCATCGGTAATTAATAAGCATCTATCCGTAGAAACCGTTAGCACAGTCCTGAGAAGGAATTACTTAAATGGTAGGATCGCCCGTACATTTTACCAGCAAATAAGAAAAAACGATTAGTTTGCCAGGCAATATGTATGTATGTAAATCCCCTAAAAGCTTTTAGGAAGGTGTTTTGTCTTCAGATGAAACAAAACTAAATGTATTTGGATCAGATGGCAGACAAGTTGTTTGGAGGGAATCAAATACAGCTCGTAAAACAAAAAACATAAAATCAACTTTAAAACACGGTGGAGGTAGTGTCTTGTTGTGGGGTTGTATGGCTTCAAGTGGCTGCGGAAACTTAGAATTCATAGAAAATACCATGGTAAAAATTGGGTATTTGAATACTTTAATACAAAACTAATAACGAAATTTTGCAGAAAAATTAAGTCTACCATGGGTTTTTTACTTCCAATAAGACAACGATCCGAAGCACACCTTCTATTTAGTACACGAATGGTTGCTTTATAATGCTCCAAAGCAGCTAAAAACACCCCCGCAATCACCGAATCAGCAGGAGCTGAAACTTAAAATTCGTGATGCGATGCCATGGCGGTTACAAGCTGTCATAGATGCTGAAGGACGTACCACGCGGTACTGAAATTTTATATGTAACTGTTTTTGTTTTGTGTTTTAGCTATACATTGAATTTACTTTGAATGAACGCTCAATTTTGTGTATTAAAATGAAGTTTTTTTTATATTTTGCTCAGAGATAGCCTGTTTTGTTAACAATTTTGTTATTTTTGTTTTTACCAAATGAAATATCTAAATTGAAACCTTTTTAAGACAAAAAAGCAAAAATTCTGTTATTTAAGTACGCAGAATTTCTCATACAAAAGAGAAATAGATTTGGGAGGAAATGTGATCATATATAAAATTGTATTGCATACAATTAGGCTCCGTGATATTAAATGATTCTCTTATACTATATTTTGTTATACGAGTTTCGTTATGCATATGTACTCAAGCAGAATCGATACTGCTAAGCAAGTAAAGTAACAAATCTCAAATGCTTGGAATCTATTCAAGGATGTACGTTCGTATGTGTGCGATCTATGATATCACTTAGTAATGCAGTTTAGTACGCATATTTTTTTTTATTACTAGTAATATTATTATGTTAATTTTGATTAACTTTGTGTATACAGCTTTCATTAATATTATTACTGTAGTCGCATAGTTACAAGGTAAAATCACAAGTAATATGCGACATAATATGTTCATATGTATTGCGGATTATATAGGAATTAATTCTTTTCTTTCTTTCTTTCTTTATTCTTCTTTTTAAAAAGACTAGCAAAAATGCTGATTGATGAAATCTACCATTAAACGCCGCCTAAATGTATTTCCTCAAAGATTAATTAGACTCTAATATTTTGAGCAGGTTATAAAAACTAGAATCTAGTAATAATAAACATAAAGCGCTATGTATGTATGTAAATATGTCACACCTAAGCCGAATGTGAATGAAAAAATAACTTTAGAGGTGCGTTGGCCACGCTTTTTTCAGTTTCTGTGTTGAGCTGATTATGTTTTTTATTAGGTTTGTGCGTCGAACCCTACGCACTTGAACCTCGGTGTCTGGGATCGATTCCAAAATACGACCTAAAATAATTTTAAGTCACTGACAATGTTCAAAGAGTATTCCTTTCTAGAAAAAAGCTTCTCAATTTGGCAGTTCGGAATCGCTATAAAACTGTAGGTCGCTTCTAGTGAGAGAACAAAAGTGGTTGCTAAGAAGCTAGGCCCAGGCCCTGTACGGGCTGTAGCGCCACCCATATTTTTATTATTATAGATTCCATGCTTAAATGTTTCTCATACATATATGAGATTATTTTACTCTGATGGAGTATAGTTGCAAAACGAAGCTTGAAGACTATTTGTCATCTTATTGTATCACCCAAGCTTTGATGACATTTGAGGTATTATGTATATACATTTCTTTTACAATTAATTGAATTATTTTCCATGCATAATTCATATCTCTAGATCGCATCTCTCTCTCTCTCAACAGATTATATAAAACAAAACAAATTGAGCATAACATCTCGCAATAAAGAAAACTTTAAGAAACCTTTTAACTTAATTTTGAAACAAAATCGGTTTACATACGATATACTGCTCACGCACGAGTACTTTTTTGCGAAAGCGTTCAACCGCATACCACATGCTTCATTGCATACTTGATTTGGTTTCGGTGCCCCTAAAGCATCAAGCCAAGCGGCGCGAATTCTTAACTTCTATTTTTGCTTTTAATTTTCTTATGCTAAGGCACACCATATGTTTGGTAGCGTTTTAAAATTTGCTTTCTTTCGACTTCATTAATTGATGATACAACACCCTATCGTCATTTATTACTTCTGTTTGTTGCAATCAGAAATACTTCATGCATAATGCCTTTCACTATGTTATATATAATTAAACAATAATAAAAATAAGCGAATTCGATAAAATCAAATCGGATAGATTTGTTTAAGTATGTGATATATTATTGTCATGTTTGTATGGTCGTTTTTCTTAAAAACATAAACACACGAATAAATGCCTATTATAACTCAAGAAGCGCTGGTAACACTGTCTTGCAGTATTGTTTTCAGATGACTGGACGAATAATTTTAGCTTCCAAAATATTTCAACCTTTAACATGACATCACCAATTCTAAAAAATACAGCCAAGAAAAAATGAACGATACTTTATCTGGTTTACTCATTTCTTCTTTAAGGCTTCTTTTGATATACATACAACATATGTATTTATGCATAAGGTGGCTATTTTTGTTTGTCAAATTCTAATCTGGTTATCGTAAAATTCAGTTCACTTTTACTTTAACGTACGTGAAAAATTTAACTTACTGTCTTCAAAAGAAAGGAAGCCATATGTTTACATTGTACTTAGCAAATGCGATCAGATGTGGATATTACGTGCATGTTTGGTATGCGTAAGTAAAAATACACATATATATTGTGTTTGGTTTGGCGGTGAAAAGATATTATGGTCAATGAATTAAGTGCAAGTTTTTTTCTTTTTAGTTTATTTAGTTTATTAAATTAACCTGATTTGAAGTATAACCGGGCATCAATTTGGTCAGTTTATCACATCTATTCGTATAGAGACCTAAGAAAATGTTGGACAAAGAAGAGTATCCTTTGTTAGCACTTAATTAATTAATACTCGATATTCTGCTTTTATTTTTACATATCAAAATATCTTAATAAATGATATATGTAAATATACTCACTGTACACTATTATATACTTACATACACACAATGCAAAAGAAAAATACAATTTAACCAAATTTAAATCCATTCGATATTTAAAAATGTACTCAAAATGCGGGCATTATATAAAATTAATACTTCGGCTGTATGTAACTCACGTTTTTATAATAATATTATTGAGTATATATATATAGCTATTTTGATTTCATTAATTTGTATTGTTAAAATTAAGATTTCGAAGTTTCGCTTTAGCAAATTGATAAAATACAGATCATTAAAAACTCTGACAATAAACGATAAATTACTACAACCCAGGTATACGATAAAACCATGACTCATACTCTACAGTCTTCTTACAGTGGGCAAAAATTCAAGTGAATTTGGTATTTCCTTTCAGACCAAGACCTTAACTTGCCATTAATCGTAAGCATTACTTTTAGTCAAATCTCTTTTTCCACTGCAGTCATATTATTATTGCTAAGTAGTATTAATGAATTTTTCAGTCAAGATTGTCCCGTTGCCGAATATTTTTGTTGCTCGCTGTACCTGACCCATGAATGTACATACATAGCCTGTATGCCCATCACGGTATAATAATCGATGGAAGAAAAGTTCACTGGATCTACGAGAATTCCATGCATGCTATAGTGCATTTACAGTTTTTTCTTAAATGTACAGATAATGACGGAAAATTAGGCTACATCTTCGAAGAAAGTACATTTCATTTCTGAAACAATTAATCATTTTCCTAACAAAATATTCGACGGCGTATTTGAAAGAAGACTATGCTAACATTTTGAAGTTATTAGGCAGTACTAACTGGTATACCTGATTATTGATTCTCATGAATAACCCACATTTCTCCAAAATATATGAAATATATGAGAAATATATAAGGAATTTACAGAAGTAGTAAGAATTAATTAACTCTAATAGGCTCACGATCAATTTCTGGTAAAAGCGAACACAATTATTAAATTCCCATTCAAATGTTAAATATGTTGTTGTTGTTATGTCTGGACACGGATACTCTTTGAGCAATGTCAATGGCTTGATGCTTAATTAAGACAGTATAGAATAAAATTGCCTTGGTTAGGTTAGGTTACTATTTGGCTCTTCTTAAGCCTCCTGACTGCTGACTTACTTACCGGAGTAGGCTCAATAACCGTTTACAGTAAATGAATGTTTTAGAATGCAATATTATTAGTGACTATTTGATTTCCTGAAAGACACTACAATAATAAGGAAGTAGCAAGGTCCCAACTCATTCACGTCTCTGTAAATTCACAGAGGATCGATTTTAATCTGAAACAATGTACATACATACATATGTATGTTTAAAGGCCCAAATCACATAATTCATTTCCTGAATATAAACTGTGATTTTAAAATGAATAAGAGATTAACTAAATAATTTGTATGTGCAAAAAAAAAATAAAAGAAATATTACTAATTAATAATATAACTAAAAATTAATATAATATATACGTCCTGTAATGAATGAAAGAACACGAAGCACGCAGCAGAGTAAACATATATGTCCAGTTTTATACCTTATATTGCACATAGCGCAACGCAAAATAAAATTATTTGAAAACCATTTTCTCATTCCTAAGAGAGTTCAGTTGCACAGCAGACGCTCTTGACATTGAAAATACTTTTTATTGTACTTAACAATTTCATTTTCATTCGAATCGTCCACTCCAATAAGTTATAGAGTGTGTCCAATAAGTTTGCGCTGAACTCGTCTGCCTACATTTGTGCTTAAGGTTTCTTCTCCACGCACGTGGGTTTACGTTTCTTTTATTTTTGTCTCATTTTACTTTTGTCTGAAAAATGTACCTTGTTATGTATACTATACACCCATGCACATAAGCCATAACAAATAGTGCTTGCATATAAACACACACATGCAAATGCATTGCAAAAGACTAATTTTTCAAATACACATCCACGTGCATATTTGTGTTTCATTTGGACAAACATAAATATTTAACAGATGCAGCTTTATGCGTACATAGGATTCATGCATATACAAGAAGGGACAAACAATAATGTCATTGGATGAATTTACAGCCCTAATTAATTGAATACGTTGAATATTTTACGACTGTCAAATGAGAGCGCACCAGAAATAATTATGCTCATATTTGGCATACAAAGCAGCGTGGGAGCTGTACGACGATTGATTGTTATATGGAAATAATGTTCGAATAAATTTGTCTATATTGAATAAAAAAACGTATGTACCGGGTGATAAAATCATATAATCACATAGCCTTGACTATGTGAGAGGCCGACTCATAGTCACAAAAGTGTGCACCATAAAGTTGTATAGTATAGTTCGGGTTTGGACATGATCATGGTCAGTGCCGATGGTGATGTGACAGTTACCAACGATGGTGCCGACATCATGAAGTTGATGGAAGTCGATCACGAAACGTCGTCAAACACATTGTTCGGCTAAGTCAATCTTAGGATGATAAGATTGGTGATGGCACCACATGTGCTGTTGTCTGAGCCGGTGCCCTACTCGATCAAGCAAGAAGGATAATCCAATAACAACGGGGCTCCAAAGGAAACATTGTTGAATGCTGTAATAAGTAATATACTTAAAACCGAAAAATAGGGTAGCTTCGAGAATGTTGAATTTACTAAACCCATCCATTTATGAGTAATAGTAATAATATGGGTTGCGCTACAGCCCGAAGAGGGCCAGGGCCAGCAACCACTCACGAGTGGAAGGGATCCATTTATGAGTAGTATCCACTAAATTGCCCAAACTAGATTTAACAGCACCTCCAAACTCTGGAATTCACAATGCATTTCACATGTGTACATGTGATGGAAGTAGTGTTTGACAGTAATATGGTTTTTATACTATACTTAAATAATTTGTTTGTTTTAAGTGTACTACAATAAGATACTGCAGTTTTTTTTCCTTGGAGTCCAATTTGAATTACTTTTTTATTGAAATAACATTTTTAAATGAACAAATATTTCTAAATCCAATATCAGCATACAAATGCAGGGCTTCTAATTTTACGTTCATTATGTTACATTTTTTTTGTGTTTTCTTTTAAAGTTATTTTTATATCTGCACAAAGTATTCTGGATATTTTTTGCTATTGTACTAGCCAATTCTAAAGAGTCATTCGAAGTCGGAAGATCTGCCGAAAAATGCCCAATTCACATACATATGTTATTTAAGCTACAATAGTAGCTTTTAAATAAGATGAAAAGGGTTTCATTCCATAAACACTTTTTGTTTTGTAGGAAATGTGATTAAAATATATTGTCAGAATAGTGGATTTTTTAAATTTTATTGGATGATAAGTAATCTTAAGATATACTTTATATAAAAGTATATAAAGGGTGTTTTTTTTAGAGGCATAGAACTTTAAGTTGGCAACACTATTTTAACTGGCAGCCATTTTGTCTGCTGTCTAGTGCTTTATTTTTAGTTTGGTCTGGGATTTCAACATGAATAAACTGACGCCTGAACAACGCTTCCAAATTGTGCAAATATATTTTGAAAATCATGGTTCTATTCGATATACGTATTGCGCACTACGTCAATTTTCACCATGCTCACACTTGGTTGAATGGATTATCCTCAAGAGTATATTGAGACACCGTAACATCCACTGATTGGTCTGCTTTATGGGTTGATGGAATAATTCCGTCCGTTTTCTTTGAAAAACGATGCTGGCCAGAAAGTTACAGTCAACGGTATCCGCAAAGAAAATCATCTTTGTATTATTCCATTTCAAAGTTTTATACCTCTAAAAAAAACATCCTTTATGAATGTTTACAAAAACTTGTGTCGTGAAATGGCAACAAAAATAGCATAAAAATAAAGAAAACGTAAAATAATGTTTAATTTCGTAAGGTGTTGAAAATATGACACAAAAAAGAAATACATACGTATGTCAAATATGTACTTAAACTTTTTATGATCATAAATCGTGACAATTAAGATTTTTTTTCATTTTATTCATTATTTTATTTATTTTAAAAAGCTGACATATAATTATACAAATCTGTCCCTTTCCCCTACGGGTTAATTTTTGAGTTAAAATACCTACATGTAGGGATTTCTCCCTACAGTTACCATAAGTAACAGGGATTACCTAGACACAGACACAACGGCCGCCACTTTGACACTTGTTTACACTTTTGTTATTCGTGATTACTTCTTAATAGTGAACACGAATGTATTTTTCTCTGTTACATCATACGTAATTTTTTGTAGTATATTTAAAATATCGTGGTTAAAGCATATGTTTCATATAATAAAATGTATACTAATATATTTACGTTTGTTAAATTATGCGCTACCAGCGATGATTGAAATGAAAGAGCAAGCTATTATGTCTCACAGATAACAGAGCCATTTAAAAGTAATAAAATATTTACCCATGAATAGAGTGATAGGTCAGCATACAATGACTCTAAAATAATTGCCAATTCCAAAACAATTTATAAATGAACAAAGAAACGCCAGACAGCTTGTTTTAAGTAAAGTATGACTACGCGTATGTATATATTTTATTGACATCATCAAGTTTAGCCAGTTCAGAGCAAATAACAATTGAATGACTCACTTAACATTTTCTTTCACCTCAGTGTCTTATATACAGACAACACGTTAACCTTTCTGATAAGTTATCAGCTTTTGAGATAAACAGACACTTTAACCTGGGCTACATTTACATATGTAAATTGGAGTATGAGCACTTTTATTGCTGATCTGAACTTTTTGTGTGTAATTGCAGTTAAATAAGAACAATTAATTGATTGTAAAGTAATAAAATACAAATTGGATTAAATTAAAGACAGGTATGTTTTATATGCATGTTATTAAACACATGCAGAAGAGTCTTAATAAAATTGTATTCTGTCATAGTTGACATTTCTACATATGTAATTCTGTCATAGTTGACATTTGTACATATGTACATACATAGGTAGTGAAATAAAAAATATAAAAATTATATTATCTTCATTTGTTTATCAATTTCATAGCGATTCAATGTTTTCAAGGATTAGTTAAAAAACAACTATGTCTGAAAAGTGCAAAAGTCTAAGTTTTAACCTTGAAACCTTGAAACGTGTTCGATTTCTCAATATGTTGTTGATCATAACGCCGCTCCCTTGTTTGTGCAATCTCTGCTCAATTAATTAATATTCTATCTCGATTGTTCGATCTATTTATGTAGTTTATCAAACATTTTTTGTATTAACATTATGTTCATATATGTGTGATATATAGTGCAAACTAAAGTAACTTTTCGGTTGTACCTCTTATAACCATATGCGTAGATAAATAAGAACAGAAAATACGTGCTCTTCGATAAGAGAATGGGTCAATAAAATCCACGATATTGCGTTGGCCGATCGTCAAGTCACGGTTCGTAAAACAGGAATATCAAATGATACCGGCATTCGAATACATCATTAGGACATAAACAAATTGTCAGCAAGTGTTCGCTGTGGATTAAACTCGGATTCGGGTGAACGTTTAAAAACAGATGTTAAAACGTATATATATGAATAATTTATATACGAATAAATTGCATTATCAAACGAAGTTAACCAATATTTTTTTTGTTGAATATATTGCTGTAGATATAATAGCATCCACCAATACTTCGCCATCAATATAGGTTAGATTAGGTTTAAGAAAGCAAGCGAACTGCGTGATTCATACACCTAAAAAATAGTACTTGCAATGCTATTTAGGGAACTTTCGCTGATGTTATTCAAATCGTCCAAAATGAATATTTCTGCGGCGATGCATTGGGCTTGGTAAGACAAGACAATGTTGTCACAAAAACGATTTATGTATTTGTAGACAAAGCTCCGTCACGTTGTTGGAAGTTTTTGTAACCTATTCCAAGCGATATATAATTCTCTAACGATGGATGTGTTGTTCTATTAATTACGAGTTTAGTAACTGATCCTGCTGTTGCAGTTGATGAAAGAATACGTATTAAAATTTTATTAATAGACTCCAGTTTATCGAAAACTACCGTCAATTTCTGGCTTCATATTCTGATATATCATCAAATATAAGATTTTTATTTGAAATTTAGTATGTTGAAAGTTAATATACTAGAATGTTAGTATTCATAAAGGTGATTATAAATGTACTGCGCGTATATTAAGACCGATAAAATTGTAGGGCTAGACTGTATTAAAAATGTACTTACTTATCAACGACACTTAGACCCTCCAAGCCTGACCCTTATGAAAATTGTATAGAGAATTTTGAATTTGTAAGCCATTATTGTTCCGAATCTTATATCTTGGGCGGTCTTGAAGTCTTTAATATTGGTGATGCAAATTGGTCTTGGTCCGAAGAGAACAAAATGCTTATACCATACAATGTCAAAAAAGATTACGAAAAAGCGCTTATTGATTGTATGTATGTTTTCAATAAATTTATGTCAAATTAATTACATTACAAATTCGCAAAATAGGCTATAAGAGCTATAAGCTTTATTAATGTTAACGATGTCTGTTATGAAATGTTGTGTTTCTTTTTTTTATGCATATGATTTGTTATTTGTTTACATTTCTGAATATTTATTATTTGTTAACATTCGTAAGAATTCCATAAATTTTGTTAATGTTAACTTTCGTTTAAAAATATCAAATGTTAAATTTGCCCATCTACATGTTACTTAAACGATCTGATTGCACCCAATTCCTGTTAGCACAATATTTTCGTAACACCCACGCTTGGTTCCCATTGGCAGCGGAGAGTGTACTCTTTCACTTTCGTCGCAACCACCAGACAGAGTGCATAGAACCAATTGAACACACGTGATTCGCATTGTCTTGTTGCGTTGGAATTGTTAGAACAGTTAGCAACAAATAAATTTGAAAAATTATTAATCTGCGAATTTTTTTTCTTGTGTGGATTAAATCCATTCGTCAACAATGTCAAAACTAATGTTTCTTTAGCTCCGTTCTCCCTTTTGAATAACTCAATTTATCATAAAGATTTGTATTCTTATGTAAAAGCAGAAACGAGTTCCAATTTTAAATCTTGTAATTTTACTAAATGCAAGTTTGTGGGTTTATCTTTAATCTTTTAACTGGGATAGGGAATTTGAAAATCTATGTCTCCGTGAAATGTATAATCAATTTATTTCTATAGTTAATATCGGTTTCTGAATGTTTGTTAGTTGTTCTGTGAGGAAGTATAGCTCCAAACCCTGGTACAATAGGTATCTGTTGCATTTTAAAAACTTGAAAAATAAAGCTTACAAGCGATTTAAAATCTGGTACCAATACCGATAAAAGTTTTTCCATAAATTGCGGAAAGATTTCACAATGTTCTGGTCTTTTATAAATCAAAAAGGATATTACCATGGATTGCCGAAGCAAATGTTTTATAAAAATTCAATTTCTAACAATGTTAAAGATTCTGTCGATATTTTTGCACAGTTCTTTGAATCTGTCTTTTATGCCTCTGTAATACCTAATTTTAATTTGCTTGAATCTTATGCACTGCCAAAAATTGATTTTGGCAACTGAGAGTTTGACATTCAGGACATTGAGTCTACTATATGTAGCCTCAAACCGAATCCTTAGCATGGTGCCGATGGTATTCCTGCAATAATTCTAAAAAAAAACTGTTGCAGCTTTATCTTCAAACTCCTTATCTATCTACTCCTTATATTTAACAATCGCTGCCGTCGCTTTTTTTTGATGAGTGGAAAGTCTATATTTAAATCAGGGTCTAAAAATGATATCGATAACTATAGAGGTATTTGCAAACTTTCAGCTATACCAAAGCTTTTCGAATCAATCGTCAAAAGTAATATTGATTTTTACATTAAAGAGCATATATCGGAGTTTAAGCGTGGTTTTGTATCTGGTCGTTCGACAACATCTAATCCAGTACATTTTAGTCTTTTCATATTAATGCCATTGAATGCGGATATGAAGTTGATACTGTCTACACCATGTGTTATTGTTAAGGAAACTTGAAACATTTGGATTCCATTCTACAATGTTGAGGTGAATTTCATCGTTCTTATTTGGTAGGTCTCAGAAAGTATGTCTCAAAATACATCTTTTTTAAAATGTTTAGGAATTTTGAGTCATCCTATATGGCTAGATGTCACTGTTTGGTATAATTCCACTTAGTGCACGACGGCATGCACATGATATTATGTTTGTGAGAAACGTCTTATGTTCTCGTATTTATAGTTCTACACTTTTATCTATGTATGTTACCGATTTATGCTCCCGAGAGAGTGTTAAGAGATCGTGATATTTTTTACCGAATGAGGTATGGAACAAATCGAGCCAATTTCTAGATGTCTGAATTCATTTAATGGTATGTATTAGAAGACATATAGATTTTCATATTTTGAGAGCCCGTTTTAATGAAATTGTATTTAGTGTGCTTTCAACCAATTTATGTAGATTTACGATGTAATATCACTTCTCATTTTTCTTCTTTCTTGTTATTATATATTTCTTTTTATATTGATAATTATTTGTATATTCGTAATCTGTAGGCTAAGCTCATCGATGAAATAAATAAAGAAACTTGGTATTTATACCAGGGCTCGGTTTTCTTCTCTAACCAGAAGGGTCGGGTTCGAAGATCCTTTTAGCTGGAGCATTAGTGTCCATGCCCTCGGTGTGGCCAAGTCAGTTCAGACAACGGAGTTTTGCCTTCACAAGAGTTTCCTTTACATTACACACAAACTCCCAACTCAAGTATATTTAGGAATCTAGGACAACCACATAATATCCTGGCGAGCTTTTTCAAACTGTACTAATTGGCACGTCCGAGTGCACTATCCGGTCCAGTTAATCAACATTATACCAAATGTTCACACATTGAAAAATCCTGGAATGCGGGTTTCAAATTTGTAAGCATAGTCATTGTAAATATTTCTACTCCTAGTTCATGTGAAAATTTATCACGATGATTTGTGCCACGAAGGAAGGTTTTCGAAACCTGGATTGGGTTTCTGCAAGAAGATGAACTATCGTGTGACTTCTTCACTTGTACTGAATCGAGCAGCAGTAATCGCGCAAGATTGTCCAGCAGCTTGCCTACAGTTGATATCTGGAACGTCGTACGTTTTGGGTGATTGAAGAGCAGGCGAAACGAGCTGTTCTTAATGCGAATGAAAATAAAATAAAAGATGTATAAACCGCTACAACTTTGGGGTATTTATTTCCCCGAACAAATGCTAACTCAAAAAACGAAATTTTATAGAATCCGACGTAGAACCGCTCTTGGCAACATCTTTGGTTTGTCCGAACAACTGGAAGGCTCAAATCAAACAACCGAGTATTCTGGTTTGAGAAGGGAAGATTGAACGCCCAGTATGAAGAGCAGTTGCAGCTCGATATTCTGTAAGCACTCGATAAGTGTATGTGGTTTGTTCTCCAGAGGTTGAGATTTGATGTTTCTTTTTTCGAAGAAACAGTTGAGTAGTCAGATCGATGGCACGTTGTCGTCGTCATGACCATTTCTCAAATAACGTTCACATCACACCTTTCGTGTATATAATTGAATTGACATACATAGTTGTATAGATAGTGTTTGTTAAAGTAACAAACTACGTATTATGATTCTAAAAAACCTGTTTGGAACCACACTATTAGACTTCTTTGCAGTGTAGCTACTATTTATATCAGATTTATCAATGGGAGCCACACAATCGAAAACATCACATAAAGTTCATACTCACGTCCGATTTTCAACATTAAAATTTAATCACATTCTGATGTGTGAAACTTTTTTGTTATATCTAGAGTTCTACCAAGTTAACTTTACAGCTGTACTTGGAGTGTTGTTATTTGGTTTACTCGTATTTTATATAGTAACATTAAACGACTTTATCAAAACTAACTTCAAGACATTTACATGTTTAATCGAAATACTAGTGCATGCTCATGTAATATTATGTTGCCAATATGAATGACGTATGTATATACTATATGTACTGTTCACAAATATGTATCATATAATAGCAACAATCTGGTCTTAGACTTGGTAGGTATTTTGTAATCAAACAATTTTCCGCCAACATATTAAGTTAACCATATAAGTTTGCACATACATATGTATGAATGTGTTTACCGAATGAATATAACGGGTAAACATGGATGTCAAGTTATTAACGCTCATGTTTCAACTTCGTACCTACATACATCCATATATAAACCACAAGAAGAAAAAAACAATAAACAAATTTTAGAGCTTGCCTACTTAATATTTTGGAATATATATCCATGTTAGTTTACACTAATACTAAGTTCTAATGTACATGCCCGCATGTATATCAGAGTAGTATATGTATATATATATATATATATATATATATAGACATATGCATATTATCCAGGCGAATTCCAAATGAAGTTACATGACTAAATCTTCTCCTTGTTTAATATAAAGACTTGAAAACTACGGAAAATGTTACTCTCCAGTCCACCCTATTCATGACTCTTCCTTCCGAGATATATCCGCCAGCTGCACAGACTTTAACATAACACACACACTTTTATCCACAACACACCCATGTTAAGGGTTCCAAAATCATTATCGATTTTTCAAATTTCCTTACTTTTTTTACGGAACTAGTCTTTGGGGGGTGACAATATAGTACTGTGGAAATATGGAAAATTTTGAATGAAAGCAATTGTTATCTTATGGCGAAGGAGTATTGGAGTATTTGGTTCAGTCCTTGTTGCTCATAAGCCCTATAAAAGTGCTTCAATGTCAACTTACCGGGATAAAATTCACACCAAAGATCAAAAAAGAATAAGAAAAGAAACTTACTTTTGCGAATATTTAATTATAATTTGATTAATCCAACTTGTATGGTATGAACTGTTAATCCTTTATTGTTTTCCAGGAGAAAAGAAGCGAATGTATATTTTCCTTGAACACACCCTTTTCAGAAATCACAACATTTCACTTTAACTTAATACTAAGTTTGTTGACCTTCCGCACGATTCTTTAAAAATATAATTCACTGCACTTGCGTTCTTTGTGTATTATCATTGAATACAAATTTAACATGGAAAACACATTATAAACACCGCGCGCGTTAAGAAAAATCCACTTTGATGACTCCCACACAACACGAAAACCAATCCGCAATCGGACAACGAACGAGACCAACTAAAGGATCCAATGCCAATCACATTCTATCTGTGAGACCATGTAATCCATACACCACCACACGAATTCTAGACACCTCCGTATGTTGTCACTGAGCATTAATAATGCAACGGGATGCGTGTAAAACTTGATATGAATGAAGTGAAAATTTAAAAATAAAATTCCACTTGAGACTACAAATAAACTGCATTCAAACATCACAATTGAAGCCCTCTGCTGCTCTGGATTGATGATGGTTAGATGATAGAATGAGGATAGTACGTTGAGGAAAACACCGGTTTGTCGAAGATGATCCAGAGAGTGTTTACGAATTGCAGGCAAGCAAGGGAGTTGTGTGCAACATAAACAGATAAATGCCGCTGATGACGTCTCTTTCGAACACTGACTTGGTGTAATTTGGTATAATATTGTTCAGAATTTCGAACCATTACTGCATTCAGTGCCACATCGATCTATCCAATATTTAAACCTCACATGACAGATGGATTTTGAAGAGCACTCTGAGGGAAATTATACAGTGCTGCCAAGTCTCATTTGACTTGGACAATCCCACTTACGAATAAGTTCATACGTGGCTATGTGCATTGGTAACATTTTCTTCGAACAAGTGATTATGCTAATAGCAATTAAGTATAAATAAATAAATAACAAAAGAGAACAACCAGTAGCTAGTAAATTTTTACATATTACGGTTTATATGCCGCTTTAAACTAAAAACACCACTTTATAGATCTCGACTAAATAAGCACAAAATAAAAAGAAAACAGATTTATTAATAGCTTAGTTTAGAAGATATCGAAGTTTAACTATTATTTTTTTCCTATGAAAATTCTGGTGAAATTCAAAATTATTTTATTCCTTTGAGGTAAGTGAACGAAAATGAATGTTGCAAGAGAACCCGCCAAAAGAAAAACAAACACCGCAGATGTGCTGGCGCGAGCCCAGAAACAAAGAAGTGGCAATTCTAGAATAAGACCCGGGAAAACAAAGCTCTCCTTGTGGGTCTAGACAAAGCTTCGGTTGAGACCATCCGTTCGAGATATAACTCCGTCCCTACCTTGGAAGCATTCATTTCCGCTTCATTTTCAAGAAGTGCGGATAAGGACGAAATCCACGATAACTTCCTGCTATTGTTTACCCAGATCAACCTTCATCATTCTAAGGATGCTACTGCAATCCATGACTGAACCAGCAGACTTTCCATGATGAAAACAAAGCTTCGCATAACATGCATTCAAAAACAATGGGTGTAGAGAAACGCATCTGTGACCTTGGTGGTTTGCGGGGCTTCTCACCACTCTACGTTGAACGGTCTAAAAGACCGAGAACCTGTCTTATTGTGCCGAAACTTCTTTCAGCAACAAAGCTTGGACAATTTTGTGGACAAGATTTGGTTGCTGCTGTTATCAGTTACGAAGCCAACGGAGAGTGGCATAACTTCGTTGTAGCTTCAGCCTAGTTCCAATACGATTCTGTTCTCCCGCCACCTCCAAAAGCGGTAGCAGAACTCGTAGAGTACCAGAAACTGCGACACCAGAAAGATGGGCTTAGACATCTGTTGCGACGCTAATGCTCAGAACTCCTTCTGGGGCAGCAGCAAATACAATATGAGAGAGACTTATCTTCTGCACTTTATACTAATCTAATCTGGACATCAAAAACGTTGGTTCCCAGCCAACTTTTGTTACGACTAGCAGACAGGCTGTAATCAACTTAACGCTATCCAACAGATACCTTAAGGAGATTACAGATTGGAAGGTTCTGTCGGCAGTGTCCATGTCAGACCATAGACGCATTGAATTCCGAATCGAATGCAAAGCCATAACCTTGCTGAAGAGGAGGAATCGTAGAAAATCCAACTGGATACGGGATTAGGGATGAGCTAGAAAATGGCATCGAGCATTTCCCTAGGCTTAGAAAGAGACGGAAGGTTGAGGAGGTAATTCAAGATCTAAACAATACCCTCACCAAATGTTCATGTCCAGCCAGAAATACTCTTGCAGATCACCTGTTCCATGGTGGAACGCAGAACTGCAGAGTATTCGCAAAGAAAACAGACAACTTTTTAATAGGTCCTAAAGACCAATTCAGAGGACAACTGGAAGCGGTAACGATCAAAACAAAAAAAATATCGCAATGTGCCTGAGATTTATGTGGAAAGATCGAAACGCTCAGTGAAACCAGCAGACTGGTCAAAGTTCTCAAGAAAGACAAACCAGTCAGACTGGAAACACTCAGGAAACCCTACGGTACCTACACTGAGTCAAAAACTGAGGCTCTCTCATGTTTTAGACTCATTTTCCAGAAAACCAGGAAATAACCGGCTGACAATGAGCTGATAGATATCACACGCCGAGGATGGTATGTATAATCACTCGTGGTAACAGACGAGGATATTATATACGAAGTGGTGTACTTTGATCGTTTCAAGTCGCTAGTTACCGATGGCATATACCCAGTTTTGCTACAAAAGGCCATTGACCCATTATTACCGGTTCCGAAAAGAATACTACTATGCACTGGGCTATATCCTGACCCCTTGGCGCACAGTTATGGTAGCCTTCATACCAAAAATCGGTAAGTGGACTACTCACTCGTCAAGAGCTTTAGACCGATCAGTTTAACCTCCTTCCTGCTGAAAAGCATGGAGAGGCTGGTTGAGCTTGCAAAATCCATCCTCTGTCTCATATGCAACATGCTTATCAGCGCGACTGCACTTGAAAATCTAGTTGGCAGAATTGAATGCACTCGATGGGAAAGAATACGCGTTGGGCATCTTCATCGATATAGACTGTGCTTTTGACATTGCGACTTTTGATGTCATGTGTAAATCGGACAGAGAACACGGTGAAGAGGAATCATTAGTGTTGTGGATCAAAGCAATGCTAACGAATAGAACTATAATTGCGGATCCGGACTGTGGCCATTATGTAATCTCGGGGGTAAATAGAGACTGCCCTCAGGGTAGCGTCCTGTCTCCTCTGCTATTGTGCATGCTGGTTGACTCTCAGCTTGACGCCCTTAAAAGCTCTAATGTCTACGCCCAGGCCTAAGCGGATGTTGTAGCTGTACTGTCTGTCGGATCGTGCCTGCGGCTGTGTATTCAAAAGACAACTGGTGTACTAGGTATGGGCTTTCAGTTAACCCTCTTAAAACAGAGGTTGTTCCATTCACGAGGAGGAGAACTAAGTGCGACGAACTAAGTGGTAAACGCTGTCCTTTTAAGTAATTCTGAATTGTGTCCATAACTTTAAAGTCTACATAATTTTTCTTTACTGTGTTTCGGAGACATTTGTCATTGTAAAAGCCTTCGAATTTCCTCGCGTAAGAATTCTTTGGACAACAAAGCTTTTACACGGTGTGTTACTGGTGTATTATCACAGTATGATCCACCCAAAAATGTAATGAGTTAGAGTATGTTAAATAGCATAATTAGTTAAATACAACAGTGTACAGTAAGATAAAATGTACCATATTCAGATCAATTAATATAACAGAACGTTATGAAACTGTAAAATTATACAATCGATTTATATAAATATTTTAAGAATTTTAATCATACTTACAAGCTTTATTAAACATATATTTACAAAGGCCGACCAAAAATATACAATTACATTTCAGAAAGTAAACAATCTTCTTCTCTCCTCTTCGCACTGCAATATCCACTCATTAAAATTTCGTAAAAAATAATGTTTTTTTTACCGTTTACAACGAGGAAGTTTTTGAGACATGCGGAGCCTAATTTTGAAGTTTTGACACTTACAAAATGTAATCCATATGTAGGTTCATACAGCTTAAATTTAAGGAATTCTACAAAACCTCGTATGCCTTTATATGTTAATACACGAATAATTTGTTTGTCTTCCACAAAGGCCAAAAAACTTTCATTTTCGATACGAAAGGCAGACAGATACGTTGGTTTATATGCGGACAATGTTTGAAATAGGCTTCCTGTCACAACATCGAAATATATTTTTATTGCATTCATTGCTGTTTCAACTAGCTCATCCTGAGTTTCAGTTGTGGCAATAAGCGTTCTAGTGTTGCCGTTTATCCCAGCTTTTATCGATACAATTTCTCCTTTACCACGCACGGGCAAGTGAGGAGAATTCGCTACTAAGAAATTATTCTCCAGTATAGATTCTCCAATGAATGGTTCCTCAAGTGGATTCGGTGTGCTAATATTCGTGGGTAATTGTAAGTATTGCATTGACAGATCCGAAGACATTCCCTGGTCGTTTTCAGTAGATTTGGCCTTCTGCAAGAGATCTTTAATCCTATATATCAAATCAGAAATATCATTTTGTAGATCTTTAATTCGGTTTGCTGTTCCAGTAACATAAGTAGAAGTGTTGCTATAAACATGTTTTTCGAGAGAATTTCTCCCCATCTCAAGAATGTCATTCATCGCTGAACTTAACACCCTCAAAATTTGCCCGCAAATTTTATTTTCAAGCTCACGACTTCTTAATGTGCCTCGAATATCTGTTATTTGTTCAATTACCGGCCATATTATTTGAACTGTTCTGGCAACAAAAATAATGGTGGGATTGTGTAAATATTCTTTTTGCTCAAAGTCAAAGCCAGTGGATACTTCTCCGGACAAAATGTGTTTTTTATCTATCTCCTGCATTAATGATATAAAATCATAAATATATTCATTTCTCAAACTTTCCTCAGACAATATGAATTCAGTACCTAAGAGCTGAATATTCAAATTCGACATCAGATCGAGAAGTATTTTTTCGAGCATTTGAAGTGATTCTAAGGATTTCAATTCCTGAGTTTCTTCATATGAAGGACTATCTGTATATTCTATATTCGTTTTAATTTTTATTGATCTACGAATTTTTCGTCCAACTTTGTGGCTTGGTGGTTGATTTAAAACGAGTATATGTTGACCATTTGATAAAGCAACTCCCAAATCTGCATCGTGTGGTAAGAATCGGTACAATCCGCTTCCACTGATTGGAAGATCCCATGCATATTCTTCACTTGAATTTGTTGACAATTGTAGAATTTTTCCCATATTTTCAGTGATTGCGTAGAAAACGTTTGTATTTTTTGACGATGGATGTATCATGGAAATATCCGAGTAATCAAAAGTTTTCAAATGTTTAATTTTCTGTTGATCGAAATACCATGTATTTAGGCCCATATGGGTGCATTCGGAAATTGTTTTTGCCACTTTTGTTACAAGATAAAAGGTCTCATTGTGCGCGGGTAATTTGAGAATTTCGGCAATTGTTCCTGAATTAAATTGGTCTATCACTGCGTAACCCCCATCTTCAGCATTCCAAACAAAAATCTTAGCTTGACATTGTATATTTAAAATTAAATAGCTTCGATCACTATCCCCAGCAAAGAACACTTTTCTGATGTCGTCTTTTTCGCTAATAGTAAATGATATTTGTAAATGTTTCACAAATCCTACTCTTTTGCTCGCACTTTTTATTAGCTGGTTACTCTTTTGGCACAATTTATTGAAGGACTGATATAATTGCGTTCTTTCCTTTTCCTTCACTTCTTCTTGTTTGTCAGTGTTCGTAACGCCCACATTTGTGACGGTGGCTTTAAGACTCCTTGTGCTCCAATTGCCGGTAACAATATTTTGATGGTTTCTGGTTATTAATGAATTTCGATGCCATTGATCAAAATCTATACCGGTTATACTCGACGATGTATTCACTTTATTTGTTTTACTTTTGACGAAAAATATTGGAAAATTGATATTCAAATTTCCACCGAGTTTTACCATGGCGTTTAAATTGTTTAAACTATTTGGTATGTTCCTAACGAAAAACGATAGAACAACATCACAGGAATTCATTATGAGTGGAGTAGTTATTCCAGCATTCCCATGAACCTAGAAAATTGTAAAAATTTTATTTTTGTTTATGTACGATATATAATAATAATAATTAGATCATACGGCAATAAATATAATAAAAACAAACAGTTCATATTTCCTTGGGTACTACATACGGTTGTCATTTCCTAACTTTGATATTCATTATTGAATACTTAGATATTGATACATACATAAATAAATAGTAAAATTGATTGAAACTAGAACCGAACACCAATTTTATATTATCATTCTTGCCTCAAGACTGTTTCTGTATAGAAAGGGCTACGGCTAGTTGTACGCGCCTCTTAAATTGCTTAAACTGAATTAGGCAGACGAAATTGTAAATACTTTATTGCCCGTGACTTTGCCCGTAATGGGCAAATGACAAGTGACAAAGTAATTTTCTGTTAATAAATCTGAAGCATATTGCATTATTTTATTTATAAATTGAGAGCGCACAAGGAATTACGTCTGATTAGGCAGACGAAATTGTAAATACTTTATTGCCCGTGACTTTGCCCGTAATGGGCAAATGACAAGTGACAAAGTAATTTTCTGTTAATAAATCTAAAGCATATTGCATTATTTTATTTATAAATTGAGAGCGCACAAGGAATTACGAATACCGTTAAGTTTCGGCTGTATGTATCGCTTTATAAAAGGAAGAGGACATTGGTCCTAATTATCTGTGTAATGTAGTCTTTGGAAAATATTGGGCTTTGAAGAGCATTCCATATTCGTGCAGTGCTGTTAAAAACATACAAAGCATCCGAAAGCAGGCTTGGGGGTAAGATTATGAACATTCCTGCCGATATGTGTTTTAAGGGTGAATTCATGTAAAGGAAGACGGCTGTAGTTTTTAATTCATCGATACCATAGGTACGCATTTTCGCAAAAGAATTTCTTGACAAACATTGTCAATTGCAATGACATGTCAAGCGTAACAATCTTGCCGATCGTTTCCGTGACCTTAGAATGAAAGAGCGTAAGTGGTGTGGATCGGTGCAATGAGGGTGCCTTAGATTACCCCTTTTTAGGTTCCGGCGGAACAAATTTTCCATTTGCATAAGAAAGATGAAAAAGCATAAACATAATTATTTTAAAGGAAGTTAGTTTATCTTGTGCATGTACTACGGAACAAATTTAGTATGTACTCTTTTGCTAGTTACGAGTACTTTAATCTCTCAAATATCAATCAATATCAACATTCAGAGAGAAATTACATGAAGAAATTACTTCAGTGGCCTTTTCGTAGATTGCAGCTTTACATTTCGGCAAAATAGGAAAGTTTGACATATTTAAGTTATAATACGAATATGGGCCTAATTTTGTGTAACAAAGCAATGAATGAAGCATAAATAATGAATCCAGATGCCGTTTTATTTTTATTTACAAAAACCAGTCAATTAAACCGAATTCATCGTATTCTGTACGTAACTAAAGGTTCACAGGGAATGTGATTACTTAATTTTATTGACTAAGTCTGATGGCGTATAGGTTATAGGATAGAAGGAAAAAACACTTACCATTAAAGTGTTTCCCATTTCTTTTTGAAGATCCACTCCGTTCACCAGACCACTTTCAATAGATTCTGTGAGGTATATATCGGAAAAGCTCGTGCAATCTGATATATTTTGTGACCTGTGCAGTGGTACAACATATTCCATGTCCATTTTATTAATGTAAATTGTATGAAGTGAGTTCTTGTTGATAACTCCGGGCGCAAACTGAAGATCTCCTTATAAAAAAATAATCCTTATAAAATTTACACATACATATTTCGAGCAATATGAACTAAGAATACCATCAATATCAATAGATTTGTCAATTTGAACAGTATCTTCCATCCACCCCCGTAAAAGGCAGCTTCCCAAATTAGAGGCTATCAGAGAACCTTTTATAGTTAAGTCCTTAACCTGAACAGGTTCTTTAAACACAACAGAGGCGGATATTAAAACCGGATCTGGGTGATTTATAAATACTACGTTTTTAACCAAGTGTACCATGTTGTAACCATTCAGATTTCGAATATAAGCTCCTTTTTCTATATTCACATAATTTTTAAAAGCAGTCTTTCCCTTCAGCATGCATATATTATTTTTGTAAACAAGATTTTCGAAGAATTCATTGACATTTCCAATTAAATTCAGCTCGCCGTGAATGTAAAGGCTTTGAATATTCATGGCTCCTCTGAATTCGACTTCGCCGATAAGAACCAATGTATTTATTTTCTCATCAAAGCAAAACAATTTACCGAAGTTATTAAGCTGGCCATTGACGATGTGGGGAAGATCTACATTGGTAGTTGACAAGACGTTGTTTATATACACATTTCCCCGAAACCTTTCAACAGTTTGTTTTGTGGCGATATCCGTAAAAGTAATATTGTTAACACTCTCTATTTGGCTGTTCTCTACGACTTTTACCATCTCAAGAAAAAGTTTATCCGTCTTCAGAATAGCATGTTCGGACTTAAAAACGATATCCTGCAAAGTGTTTGAAAAATTATGTTCATTTAAAGTACCACTCAGGAGAAGATCTTTATTGACTATGATTGTTCTTTCAAATAAGAGATTTGTTTGCAGATAATTTGGACGATTAAGCCATATAGTGGACAATTGAATATCGTCGTCAAAATTTTGATTGTTCAACTTCGTTACTTGCACGTCTCCATCAGTGTGAATATTATTGACAATAATTTTTCCTTCCCATATCATTGCTGGAATATCATCGACATGCTTTAAAAATGACATAAACGATTCCGAATGGATATTGTTTAGCATTATCGTTTGTAAACCACTTTTTAATATCAACTCCCTCACGTACACTGTCAATTTTCTGTTCTCCAATGTTGACTGTTGGTTTTCAGTATCAAATTTCCCAGCGCCAAAAATATCGCATTCGGTTATGAAATTGTCAGCGACAACTTTTCCAAATTCCACCATTTTGATATTTAAGTCTTGTTGAAGCCCGCTGTAATTATTGATACCATTCAGAGTCTCAAATATATGAACAAATTTCGCCCAGAAATTGTCAGTAAATTTAACTTCGGCAAGTCCATCTGATCCTGCATTAATTGAATTCTGTATTAATTCACTAACATTCACAGAATCATATTTGCCATTAAGAGAAACATTATTAAAGTAAACGTTCCCAGAGATGCTACGTATGTCAAGGTTTTGAAT
This sequence comes from Eristalis pertinax, assembly GCA_907269125.1. Taxonomy (NCBI): domain Eukaryota; kingdom Metazoa; phylum Arthropoda; class Insecta; order Diptera; family Syrphidae; genus Eristalis; species Eristalis pertinax. The sequence continues at coordinate 62,843,204 of OU026149.1, forward strand.
TGAATGTCTAGTTACAAATGTATTTAATGAGATTTCATTCAATTTATGACTTTTAAGTTGTAAGGTCTCTTGTAATTCAATTGAAGTGAATATTTTGCGTGAAGGTATTGAAATATTGCCATTCGTGATTGTTTCATGGTATACAACATCACTTAATAACTTGTCCATAATTATACCAGTGTATTTTTCAGAAATCAGGATCGGTCCTCTTACTTCAATATGATGAAAGGTACAAGCTGAATGGATGATATTTGAATCTAGAAGCGATGGATTAGATAGGAATTTTGTAAGCCCTCTGCCATGGACAGTTCCATTAACCTATGAATCATGTGAAACAGTTTTAGTTTACAAATTAGATCTGTCACAAAGTATCGTTAATTTTGAACCAGCATGCTTAATTTCTGTGTCAGTTTATAACAGTGGTATTAAGTGTTATTACTAAGCTATTTAGAATTGTTAAGAAGTACTGTAATACTGTTATAAATTTATATAAGTTGCACAAAATGATTACTTATATTTAGATATTGATTATACCACTTTTTGCAAAAATATAAAAGTACACACATAATGAAGAGGATAAAACTCACATGCATTCTCTCAGAAACTTCCAGTTGTGTGAAAGTTGTCAGGCCCGATATGTTTTGTAGTTCAGTCAATGATATTATATCAAAAGGATTGACTTTATTCAGTAAACCACCGGTATCTACGGCATGTGCTGTTATTGTGGACAGGAAATGTTTTTCTGCTTGTACGATGCTAGTTTGAGGTCCACTCGACCATAAGAAATTATCTGGGAATTTCAGTCCATTTATGTTGTAAGCATTTGTATTCCCTTCAGCAATGATTTCCTTAAATCAGTGATAATATATTAGATATATTTGTTTAAATACTTGAATTTTTGTTTTATATTTACCCCATAAAAATAGAGTTCTTCAATTTCAAAATGCTTATTCCTAAAAACAAAATCATTTGAAAGATCTATCCAATTAATTCCGTTAATTTTTCCAAATTCCAGATCTTCATTTAATTGAGTGACAGTATTTCTAATAGACCGGGCAGAACTTAATCGGATCTCATCTGTCACCCATAATACATCGAAGCTGACTGTATTATTTGCTATAAGTTCAGAATTAGTAAGATAAGGCTTTTCGCCATTTAATAGCTGAAATATTAGATCTTCAGTTTCCATATTTTCAAAATCCAGCGTATCATAGGTCAACTCCCTACGATGTCGAATAATATCACGCTCATTTCCAAAACTAATATCTAGTCTTTCAATTTCACCAACAATGTCTTCTACATCGACACGCATATCTTCGTCTGTCCATTCATGTTCATTCAAATAAATTTTGCCAACTTCGCCATCAAAATTTAATTCTCGCGCTCTAATTGTACTGCAGTTTGCAGACAACTCTGACTCTGAATTTGTGAGTTTTCCGTCATTCTCAAGAAAGTAAAGAGCATCATCTATAAACTCGTCCTGTTCATTTACCCATTCCTTCAGGAAAGAAAATATTTCTTTTAAGTCCATAAGCTCGGAATTTTTGGCAAGAAGTTCTGTATTGAATTGAAAGAGACCGGATTCAGCCTTCTCTCTAGGAACCAGAATGAAAATATTGTCATCTTTCTTCAAAACTGCGGATCCTTTAATTCCTTCTTCACGCTGCACATCCAACAAGCAACTTATATCATGGAGTAATGTGTAATTTCCAATAATGCATGGCGCAGGTGCTATCGTATCAAAGACCTCACCGTCCCAAATAAGAGTTTCTAATACTACTAATGCATGAGATTCGAAGTCCACCCGATGCTGAACAAGTAGAAACATATCATCTCGGTATGTGCGTACGGGAATAGGTAGAAATAATTCAACAAGTCCAAAGTTCTGGCCCAGAATAGTTTTAGGGACAAATTCACCCTGCAAGTAATGTAGAATTTTGGGACTCAAGCCACCAACGGCTAAATAAGAGAATCCACCCATACGAAAAGCTGAAACAGATTGTATTCCTTCTGATTGTATGGTATTTTTCAATTCGAATTTAATATGGGCGCCCTCTGCTGAGTAAGGATTGAATGTGAAAATTGATGCAGAGTTATTTTGCACTACAGTTAGCACTGTGTCTCTTCCGGTATCTATAAATGCAACATCTGTACAATCACCTTCGAGTTGAAGTTTTTGCGCCATCCAAAATTCCTTCGATCTCAAATCAAATTGATATATACTTAAAGACGAAAATCCCGATGTTGAAGATTGATTTGAAGACAGCGCCACGTATTCCGAGTTACCGATTTTGAAATTCAGAAGAACTGTTATTGGTATGCCAATGAACCATTCCCAAAATACATTCGTACTGTGCACTTGGTACCATATCAGCTTTTCGTTGATAGCTACTATTATAATGCCTTCCTGCTTTTCAGACTCAATATTCCAATAGTTAAATGTTTCAAAATACAAAATTGGTGAACCCACTTGATAAGAATAACCGCTTTCATATTTCATGGCATCTTTTTGCACAATTAAAAGATCAGTGTCTCTTAAGCCGATATAATATTCCCTTCCATCGTACTCTAAATGTTTCCAAGCCTTAACATCATCACCCAATTCGAAACTTAGGTCTTCAACAATTTCCTTTACGACTAGTATTTCCCGTGTTCGTCTGCTGGACATTTCCAGTTGTTTTAGTTTCTGAATATCGATATCATCATCCAAGGCAATGCTTTCAATAACATTAGGTAACTTGATATCCGTTTTCTCATCGAATGTATTACCGACTATTCCTTCATCAATATTATCTTTCTCGGAACCAACCATATTCGATAGAACGCTTTTGCTCCGAAACTTCAAACCCAAATAGTGATCCGCCTGTGAGGGATTAAATTCAGAATCTCCTTTAACGTATTTGCCAGCATTGACTGCGCTTTGTATCTCCTCCCTAATGGCAGCAGATTCTTTCAAATTTTCTTGTGTTATAACCACTTTAGTATCTGTGGGCTTATTTCCATGCTGTGTCCACTGTGGCTGTACAATAACTCCCTTAAAAGATATATGCATATATACAGAAAAAGTATTTTGAAAACTGCTGTACTAAAATTTACCTTCCCCCCTGATACCCGTTTTTCTGCATCATCTTCGAATGCTTTATTGAGATTTTCCCGTATTCCAGCTATTTCCTTTAATTTTTCCTCATCAACTTTTGGCTTCACATGTTCTGAGTTTGCTTTATGTGCCTAAAATATATGTAATAAAACTCAGTTCGGTTTGTGACATTTGCCCAATAACCAAGGTGTGGTGTATCATTAATTAAGAGACGTTCGAAAATAAATTAAAACTAGAAAATTATAAAATAAAAATAATAACAATTTTGAAATCATGCTACATACTGCTAAACGCATGGTATTATTAAATTCTTAATCAAAATTTAATACGTTGGATCGTCAAAAACAGGAAAAGAACTAGTTTTTTTTTTAATTTAGAGTAGCTATAATAATAATAATAACATGGGTGGCGATACAGCCCGTAGAGAGCCAGGACCTAGCTTCTCAGCAACCACTCGTGTTGTGCGTACTATTTTTCATGCTATTTCATATTGTGTGAAAATGACCTACAGTTTTATGCCGACTCTGAACGGCCAAGTTTGTGAAGTTTTTTCTAGTCAGACATATATTATTCTTTGAGTAAATTAAATTTTGTGAGATGTGATTTGTGACCTGATTTTCAACTTCTTTGCTTTATTTCCATATGGAAACCATAATATTAGCTACCAATGTAATACAAATTTCGTGCGTAGAAAAGAAAATCGTTCCCCAAATAACCAACGAAAAAAAGGAGTAATTTTGAGGTTTTCCTGTAGTATTGACCAAGATAGGTAAATTTTGAAACCGAGCGAATTTTGATACGCGGCAGTACGCGATGAACTCAACGTTAAGCAGCTGCTTCTTTGAACGAAAAGGCTTATGTTTCGATGGTTTGGTTGCGTGGCACGTGTCCCCTTCATCACGACTTCCAAGATGTGCCTTGAATGCGACTCCATCGGGTTGACAGACCCAGAACGAGATAGTCGGATCAAGTTCAAAAACTCGCCTAGTTCCGCTTGGGCATAACTTCTGATGAGTTACTTCTGATTAGTTCTATCGATGGCTTAGGATCGTGCGGCCTGGAGATCTCTCGTGCGTGCTTCGCCCCCGCGTTCTTTTAGTTGATCATGCAGGTCAGACGATGATTATGACCACTCATTGACGGATGAGATTTATGTATATAACTTTAAACAGGAACCTTGTTCAACAAATCTTGTTTTATTTTTTGTTTTTACCGTGGTTTAGAGAGTCGTGAGGAGCTGTGGAGGTAGTGGGAGTGGGAATTGTGAACCGGAACAGATACACAATATCATGAATACTGCGTTCTACAAGCCGTATTTGTTTTATCTGATAGATGATTGCTTTTACAAATGAACTCTGACAGTGGAAGTGCTTAATTGTAAAATCTTGAATCCTTTTTTGTCGACAGTAAATTAACAAATTATTTAAGTGATATGAAAAAACAAACAATTCTGACCACTAAGCATGTTCTTGTTATAAGTTCAATTCCAAGTCTTAGTAAGTCCTGCTCCTTCAATCGCACATCGAAATCGTATGCAGAAGAAAGTATTGCTTAAGACGCACAGGCATTATTTACACTATTAAATTCAAGTTCTCAGATTAATAATCAGTCTAGAATAAAGACACGCATATGCTACAAACTATGATCGTTCTTAACCCCACATTAGACATAAGTGGTTAATTTAATTCGGAAATAAATATGTATCATTGACTATTTGTTAATTCTTAACAACTCCTAGAAACAATATTCGTATCTTTTCAACACCTTACCAAAACGAAGACAGTGCATATGTTGAAAATTATACTTATAACAATAATTTTACACCACATATTTTAATTATATATCGGCTTATGATGATTTGACAGTAGATTGGAGAACGGTCTCATTTTTTCCAATGGAACCAAAAATATTGCTTACATAGTACATACATGTTAAGAGAAATGCCAATATAAAAAAAATGTCTATCAATATGTTTGACATACTCTCTACGAGGTGCTCTATTTGAAAGAACTGTAATTTTTAACTCAAAATGTAACAACAGGGAAATGCATGGAAATATACATATAATACACATATGATGCTAAATCTGTTTGGCTTGTGGAATGCATTCACAATATAATTTACACAGCCTTAGAACATACATAATTCTTTTTATAATTGATTTCCAATTGACAACAACAGATTCTCGCTTTCGTTTCAAAAAAAAATTATAATTATGTTGTTGTTGGGTTTACCTTTTTGCCTTTTTCCTTTTCTTTTCTTTAATGCAAGTTCAATTTCTACTTCGATAGAGAAATAGTGATGCATTGCACAGTTTGTAGCTGGAGTGCAGGAACAGCTTTAACTCGGATTAAATTTACAGCATAAACGTATTGATTAAGCATGCCTGAAACCTGTTGGAAAGCGAGTCAAATTGAGTTTCGTTGGATCTCTGGCAACACTATTGAAACTCAGCGAAATTTTTTTAAGGTATTGTTTACAGGGTATTTACCGGCTTTTTGTAGTTTTTGTTTGTTTATTTCATTAGTTTGTTGCAATAAAAAATGTAATGGAAAAAGAGTGTGTAGCAACATGTAGATACATAGGTATGTATAAATCTTAAGCGTTTCTAATTGCTTATTTATTTCTTTTTACTTACTTGGGTTCCCTCAAAGCTGAACAGAACATTGCAGCATACAGATTATGTGTTGTTTTTTCTTAAAAGTATTAAGTGTTTCGAGCCCAATGGAATATCTTAGAGTACATTGCATGAGGTCAGTAAATCAAACTTTAGACGTACAATGTTAAGATAATTGGGTATTTTGGTCGCATGTACGTCAAATTAATTTAAATAGAATAGGCGTGTCGACTCCTGTTCTGAAGGTCATTGTTTAAACTCAATCCCCACCACGAGTAACTTTTAAAATTTATAAATCTGCTTCTTTCGAGTCACTCACAATGGTCAAAGAGCTTAGTCGTACTTGTCTAGAAAAAGTTTCTCAAAATTCAAGATTCGCAATCGTCAATAAGCGCACTCACGAGGTAATAATAGCAACCACAACACCTCGGACTGTAGCGTCATCCATTTTATTTATTTTGCAAATATATTATTATGTAAATTATGCATGTACATATTGTATTAAGCATGGTAATGAATGTAACCAAATACTAAAAACATTATTTAAAGGTCCTTACGTTTCGTGACGCGATAGTTCGTATCAATCCAAACTGGTTTATGCAACTATACAAGAATTATCATCATTATTACAAACTGACCTTACACTTTAAATTATGAAAAGATATTCAAGCGCGATAACAATTTATAATGTGTGTTACCTAAGATCTTCCGCTCTTCCGCGAATGACCCACGATGAATGAAGAAGAGAAAGTTATTATCACCTTACATTTTGCAAGAGTTTTACAAGTCTATTATGCACATGAAAGAGTGCTAAAGGACGAGTGGAAAGTGTCAATGCTTACATAACCATAGTTTTATTCCACTAAATAACCATACTGGGTAGAGACACTCGTATTATAGTACCACACAGTAATTATTGCAATAATGCATAGAAATACAGACATATGTATGTATGTTACTGTGGCAAATATTTTATGTTGTGCTTTAGTGGGCAAAATGTTGTATATATATACATACATAGATAATATGTAATTTCTGTTAGAAGAAGAAAAAAAACTCGAATGACTTCATCTGCCCTCAATTAAGTTTGAAATCATTAGCTATAAGGTTCAATGTCGCGCAACGAGTTTACTCTTGTATTGGTTTTGTACTACGCATGTACATCAATGCTACTAGATTTTATATGGTGTTAAGCATGTTGTTAAAGCATTCGTGTGTCATAAAAACACTTTTATTTGCTGTCCATAATTGTCTTATAATGTTCATCTGCACTTTGGACTAAAATGTGCTGCAAATAGTATATGGTATTTTGCATTCAGCCAGATTAAGGAAGTCTCATATAGGAATAATGTGGATCACAATATACTTGACACTTAAGTTATGTACGTTTTATAGCATTAATATGTTATGTGAGGTTATGTGAAGTTTTAACTAATTTTAGCCTTGCAAAACTGTACTGATTCCTTCTTCATTTACACGATTTCCTAAAATCTAAAGGACATCTAGAAGACATTGAGACATACATTTTTGTAAAATTTAATCTTAAGGAATTTCCAATCATTTGAAAAATGATATAAAATTTATTGTTTTCAAATAAAAACATTCACATGTTTATTTAACCTAAATTCTGGGCTCAACCTTGATATGTGATTTCCGATTTGTCATTGAAATAGCAATCAAATACTAGTTGACGCTGCCAACTGCTATTGAAAGGGAATATGATGATTGAATGTAGTAGTTCTTTTTATACATTACACAAATTCTTATTTCTAAATGTTACAATACATTCAGTAAAGTGCAACAAAAGGAAAACTTTATTTTTAACTTTGTTTTACAATCAACAATATCTCTTCTTTGCTGCCCTTGCTTCCAACCCAGTTGTGCTGCGACTTCACTTCCGAATGATATAATTTATGTATGAATACATAATCAGTAAATTCCTATTTGGTTTATAATACTAAAATTCATTCAAGCCCACGAATATGAAGCCAACTGTCGGACAAGGTTTAACTATATTCAGACAATTCTCTTGTGTAAAATCACATTTACTGCATTATGCAATACACACCGTAGAAACGACACACTCAAGAAATCATATGTATGTACGTAAATATGTGTAGTGAAAACGAGTTCAGCTTAAGAGAGGTTGAATATCGGAATAAGAGTACCATTTGATCTGTGCATGTAATTGTTAAAGTTGCGAGGCGTAGCTAGCCATGCCATGCAACAAGAGTAAGCCTAACCATGGTCCGCACAACTTTAATGCCGCTTGGGCAGACTGCTTTAACGAAATATTCGAGTTTAGTTCATATGCTGCCGCCGAGTAAGACTAACTGACAAACGTACGTGCTCAGTCGTATAGCTTTTGGAAGTGAAAAGAAGTCCAAAATCTGTAGTGAATTTTATTTCCTTGAAACCGTCATTTAAGCTATTAATGTGTATGCAGCGCATTGAATACTCGATGGTATGAAATCAATTGATAACTTGCGTATTCTGTGTGCAGAGCAGTAAGTGAGAAGCACGATTTAATTGCAATATTTTCTGTTACTTTCCATACGTTCGCATACTTGAGTGTTGGACCAAATTAATTTGCAGACGACGAAGGTGGTGAAAGTCAACTTTTGAATCATTTTTCGTGTCATCATTTTGTAGTTGTGATCGATGATATATTTGTTTATGTAATATTTTAATTAAAGTGTGAAAAAAGTGGTAAAGCTAAACAAAAGAAATATTGAATTATGATCAAATAGCAAAGAAAGGTGTGAAACTAGTTAAAGAGATACATATTGAAAGTTTACATTTACTCATATAATAGAAAAGGTATGTAATGTAATAGAACTCATAAAGTATCACAATTAATTAAACATTATTATAAAAAACACTGGCTGTTTGTTGGCCTTGTATGGTGGGAGTGTGATGTGGTTGCTGAGAAGCTAGGCCTTGGCCGTCTACGGATATAGGATAAAATATGAGTGCAGAAAATACTGTGTTGCCAAAATCGTCATTCTTATTCACCTCCGCAGATTAAAACTAATAAATTCTTCACTTAATTATATAAATTTAAATTTATTTATGAACAAAAATATATATTTATAACACAAAAACACTTATTCGTAAGATTAAGTCTTAATTCCTTATCCTTAGATGAAGATTTCAATTTGATCTTTACCTTAGAGAGCGTTCTTTATACAAATTTAAATTAATGAACAACTTTAAGCGCTGTAACCACATTTGTTCATATCAGCATATACTTTATTTGGATCTTCCTCTTCTATACACATATGTAGTCTAGTAAGTCGTTTTACAGATCGTTGTTGAAATTGCTATTCCAATTTCAATTTACAGACTATACAACGGAATTATGTTGTCGATCATAAGTGGAATAAGTATATGTACTTCCATTTTGTTTTGATGGTTTAGCTTCAATTGGTGTATGCCTTATTAATAGACATAATGTGTTCTTATCTTTGTTGATTCATTTGGTTGCAGTGCATTTATTCAGGATACAGATAAAATTTTATATCTGCTCGGGTTCATATTAATGATCAAATTATCATTGGTTCATATACTGATCAAAGAGTGCTTAACACCGTAAAATCTATGAAGTGGTGGTAATCAATTAAATTTTATACATCCTATTTGCCGTTACTGAATTCGCGTGTTTAAGTATTTTGTCCGCAGATTTAATCACATCGTCTTAATGCTCTACTGCCATGCCGATTACTGATAAATGACTCGAATGCTTACGTGCTTATGTTGTACATACTTGCTATATTATGACAACATATTTACTTATTATATATTGTGCACCGGTTGTTCATATAATCCCGTATACAGTCGAATTTCGACAACTCGAATGAAATTGGTTCAAAATAGCCAAGACTGAATTGTAATGGAATTTTTACATGTTATTTATATATATAACTCGAATGTCTTGATAATTCGAAGAGATTATATATGTATTTGGCGTCACTTTCGATAAGTTGAAGGGGTATTCCAACATTCTGCGTGGTTTTACAAGTTCGTTTTATAATGCATAAATATTAACTACAACTACTTTAAACTATCTTAAGTTATCCAAGTCGGGACTACGATGGACTTCCCTCGCTTCCCAGCTACCAGAATTTTCAAGAGCAACGTCCCGAATATCTCGACTCCACAGCGCTGTACTGAACCGGAGGAGACCGTCCTCAGCTCATTGTGCGACGGAACGGTGGTGTTTTACTTACCCGGCCCATCCACAGTTGATCTGGCGATGTGGAAGAGGAGCATTACCGCACATTGTGTTGTATCAGATCGTGTTTCTCATAAATACGACGATTGATACTTATCTGTTATTTTGAGGAATTCATGTCGTTTGTCAAATTTGACAGTGGCGCCATCTGACAAAAATGGAAATTGTCGTTCCAACTCAGACTTAAATATATCCACTATTCCTCTTTTGAGTTTTTTTTATAAAAGGCCCGTATATTACTTGTGCCTTGGGTATCCTTAAGAGGGAAAGTTGCCCGATGGTCCTCTTGCTCTCCTTTTATTCTGCATAACAGCTTCCTTTTGTATGCCTCGTCGGTTACATGTTTCTTCTGCTCATAATCGCCGTTATACTACGCATTTCTTGTTGGTGGTGGTAGGTATCCTATGTCTGTTTCGACTACCAATTTGATAGCCGAGCAGCAATGCAACCATATATCTTTGCCATTTGTATTCGACATTTAACGAATACCTTGCGTCAATGAGCACATGGTCTTTTGGTAGATAGTTCAACCGTTCGAAGATTGACAGGTTGCTGTATGGATCATTTTCGAGGGAACCTCGTGCTGCTTAATATGGAACTAAATGTTGTCGCAAAGTCTGTGAGTCGATAGCGTTTAACTTTGTCGTATATAGCCAAATATGCTCCTTACCAAAATACATTTATAATGATGTCTCCTAGTACGATTTTAATATAGTAAAACAGGCAAGGGGTCATAATAGTAATCTTTAATAGAGTGTTTTAGGGGCTTCAGTAATGCGTATGCACATATGTATGCTGGTATTCTAGAATCGGCCATGGATACGGATCGAAACCAGGCGATCACTTTAATGTTTAATGTCGTTGACCGACTTAACCGTTTTCCCACAACGAATACGCATTCCCAATATGTGCAACCCTTTTCACATTATTTTTTCTTCAGCATGTCCAGTCCTACCTAGAATATTTCCTGGATCGCAGTAATATTCCTCTTGGATCTCCAAGTAATATACGTCTAAATTTTTTTTAGTTTGATTGTTTCCTTGAGAAGGAATGTGTATAAAAATATATGCATAAAAATATATGCATTGAAAATAATCTTCGATATTTTAATTTATTTCAGGTCAAAATGGCTTTCACACAATTGGCAGTACTTATTATGATGGCAACTATTCAACGGATATCTACTCATCCCGTTATACAAAATCAGTCAAATGATTTACAATCATTTGACACATCGTATAAAACAAAGCTTAGGCTGCCTAATGTTGCAACAACGATTGATGAAGTTCACAAGTTGCTGCAAGAAGATCCTTCATTGCCGAGATTAACGAGGTAAGTTGAAATTAGATATTTTGTTTTCATTAAACCTATATTAGTCCTTAATTTATTATTCTGATAATAATAAATAAGGCTGCTAAGGTCAACTTCACCTTGTGGGAGTCACATTAATCATCATTGATAACTCGCTGTGATCGAACAAGGAAAAGTCTATTGAAATTTAAACTAATATTTTATAACGCATCTACAAAACTTGGCCACCTGCTTAGGCTTGGATTTGAATACTCTATCAACTCTATGAGGTACATGAACTTGACTACTAACTTCAACTCCAATAAAGTAGATATTTCTTTCAAAATTTAACAAACTGACATAGCACTGCGAATGAACACAACTAAATATTGTCGCAGTCTGTGCGTTATCCTCCTTAATTTTAGCGGCCGAATGAATGGCTCCGACTCAGAAGTGATGAGGCATTAAAAATGATGAAAACAACAACTATAAAATGACTATAAAAATATAAATGTCCATATACATTCTTAAAACGGATAGGATGGGAAATTGAGCCGCTAGTCTATAAGTAGTGAAGTAGGATCTTACTTTTATAAGAGAAAAATGATACAACAACCTGCCGATAATCATTTATGTTCGAACTCTTCTTCGAATGGATGTAGAAATTCGCTATCGTGCAAAGATTTTAGTTCAGATGTTAGTAGATTTTATGTCTGCAATCTTACTTAACTTCACTTGTTTATTGTGTTTGTAATCAAAATTTTCTATTTTTCAGTAGTTTATACCATTTTATTTCCTTTTTTTTAAAGTATCTTATAATTTATATAGCATTTTTATTACCTTTACTTTTAAGAGGCGAAATTGAAGATTTATTCGAGCAAGTTACAAAGGAGGAGTACGCAAAAAGTCTTAAGGAAGGTGACACCAACCGAGCTAATAATATGAGAGCCCTAATGCTTGTATTGCCATACAATATCGACAATAATACAGAAGAAAATTTACAAGTAAATGCATAAATATCCTTAAATGCCCTATTTCCTTAATATTCTTATGACGTACTTTTTCAGGAACTCTATACACGGCAACCAGTCACTAAAGTGATTGACTCATATTCAGTTCCTCAGCCACAGAAATACCAAACGCCAGTCATTATCTCATCCGGCAAGACGGAAATTGTTGATGTTGGCAACCTGGTTGCTACAACTTACAAACCACCGCTTCAATTTAAAGAACATGTTAATTTCAATCCAACTACATACCATCCAACGCAATCATTACTCAAAATGATTCATCTGGGTACAACAACTCTACCCCTACTCCCTGAAATAGAAGACCCGAATAAGTCTACACGTTTCAGCAGTTCCTACAATGCAGAGGAGAATGAATGGCCACTGTTAGGAGAAGATTCGAATAATAAAAATACACCCTACAAAACATTTGCACCTATGCAAGATTTTTCTGAACTATTTCAAAATGTCGGATTAAAAATGCAAAACCAAGGACTTACAAAATTGAAACTTGAGGATTACAACCAAGTTGGAAGACCTCCTATGTTAAGTACAATTAAACAGCCAGAGCGCTTTCCCGCGATCATTGATATTGCAGATTTTACTAGGACTCTACCACCGCGACCCAATACTGAAGCATACTCACAGTTTAAACCACTTAATATTGGTGAAGAAATTCGTGTCAAACCTGATATCGAGAAATATTTAAATCGTTTCCGAATAGTTAACAGAAAACGAAAGGAAATTAAACCAGAAGACTCACCAAAACCTTCATCAACTGAACCCACTGAAGTACAGATAAGCAAAAGGATTGATGTAAATGTTGATGATAACGCTCCATCGAACAATCAGGATGAAAAGGATTTGGTGCAGCTTAATAAACTTCTTACAAACTTGCGTGAACTAGAGCGACTCAACATAAGTCTTTCGGCTGATATGCTTAAATCGGTCGATTTGGGCAATTTCAATCTAAGCAGCAAGATTCGAGCACAAGGTCCCGACCCAGTGATCAATGTGGCTGACTTGAATAAGAATGACATTAAACGCCAAAGTGCAACGGAATCCATTTCCACTCCAACTCGAATTAATCTTGATCTTGACTTGACTTCCAAGGATGATTTAGATACTTCCTCTACAACGAGTACAACAAAAGAAACATCATCAACAACAGAAGAGTCGCGAAATGGTTCCCTTGCTGATTTAGAGGACTCATTCGGAGGTCCAGATCCGGTAACCGAAGATCCTAACCCACCGCCAAAGAAAAATGGCTTTTATTTCTTAGCTGATTGGAATTCCTTTTTGGAAGTAGGAGAAGCCGGCAATGATCAAGTCATTGTGAGGTTCGACCCTAAAATTGGCGATCCCAGGCGATTTTTAAAAGTGACAGTGCCCTAAATTTTGTCATTAAAAAAGGGACTGTGCTAAACTTTTGTAAATAACTTTACTCTATCGTATGATTATTCTGGTATCTGTGTAATTGTAAATTTTGTTAATAATTTATTATGTTTTGTTTTAACTAAGCTACAAATATTTGTTAAATATAAAAATAAAGGACAATATTGATAAATTATGCACACATAAATATGTACCTTCGCATATGCATTCTAATACGAATATTTGCTTATGCAGAATGTATATGATTTGTGCTGTATATGAATGTTTGAAATGATTAGATATAAAAATGATGATAACAATAAATTTACATATACTAATTAACTATTCATGAGTCTTTCAGAAGTTTTATCAAAGTGGGGAACTTCTAATTTTTGCTTCTGCTTTGATATGGGACTCAACCAACAATATTCTCCAATTACCCCGATCTCTTGCTATATGTGTCAATTACGCGCACGAATGAGCTTAAGCGAGCGTCCTCTGATAGAATATTCTCAACCAGATACACTTAAAGTGAACAGAAAAACTTCTTCATTATATTTTGATAATGCTTCTGATTGAATAGTACAAGTCGTCCTAATGTGTTCCCGGAATTGGTGTTGTATTTTTTATTTTGGTATACCAGTCTAGGAATACGATTCCATCAGCTAGACAGCAATAACTCATGATGAGTTAGAGTCGATGGCGGATGATCGAGTGGCCTGGAGTCTTGCGTGTATTAACCTCGGATCCTTGTAGTGTATCATGCGGGTCAGAAGGTGATGATGATGATGAGTCTAGGAAATGCACATTTCAATGAAGCTATTGCTAATTAGATACAGCTCCGTTTACATTGACCAAAAGAAAAAAGTGAAAAGTTAAAAAAAATCTGCCGCCTAGTATTTGGCAATATCAAGTCTCGACTCACATATAACAACAAATCCAACAAGCGTGGATATATCAGCATATTCAAGAGATTCCTTATAAAAGTACAGTTCAGTTCAGTTAACAATTAAAATTGCAATCAGAACAAGCAATCAAAGATATGAAAAGAAAAAAACTGTATGTTAGTTAGTTGATCACAATATGCGGCTATTGTTGAAGGTGTCATCGGAGGTGCAACAGCAGACGTCTCTGATATCATCATGAAACCACCTAATGAAAACAAATGTATATATCTTAAACATCCTTTAGTGGTTACTTGTACTAGAACAGAGATTCTCTCTGCGGAAAAAATGCTTGTGTTTATTGTTGAATCTAAGTCACAGTCAGCTAAGCATTACTATTTTCTATGTAGTGCTTTTGCTGATGCAGGCAGTGGTATATGTTTAAAAATATTGTTTCGAACAGAAAAAAAAACCTTTCACTCACAATCATTCTTTATAACTTTAATTCTCCGACTGTGTGAAACAATTGAATCGTACAGGCCTATAATCCCGGGATGTAGGGATTAATAATCACTTTGGCAAAACAAGTTTTGTCTGATATTTTTCTAAATAAAGTGAAATTAGGATGACGCCTTGGGTCACAATAAATATAAATTCTCAAGAATTTTATTACAAGTGTAAATACAGAATTTAAACATCGCGAGTATTTCAACTTGAGGAGAGAATTTTTGCTCGGTGATTTTGGTGCCTTCTGAATCACTCTTGGATAACGGTACAGCAGCACCTGTATAACGACACAAGCAGAGTGCTTCAGATCATTAGCTTGACATAGAACGTTATGTCAAAAACGAAAAATCGTTCATTGTGTAAATGTGACCGAACAGCAATCGAACCCTGCGTAATCCCCTTCGCACTGTTTTCGCATTGCAATGACTCCACAGTGGTTTGTCCACAATAATCTTTCTCGATTCTTAAATTCCGGTGCATTTGCGCTCGAATTGGAAAAAATAAATAACCACAACCAAGTAAAACAAAGGATTAAAAATCAGACACCAGAAATGGGCCATTTTAACTTGACTTTTGACTCTTTTCTGTTATCTCGCTTTATTATGCTGTGGTTGTCATTAAATTGTTTTAATTTGATTGTTGGAACAAGAATACAGTAGTCTATTATAGTTTTAACATTTCCTTTTATTTTTGTTGTCCACATTTCGTTGAATATTTAAAACAAATTAAAAACGACTTCACAATAGATTTTCTGTTGGGCTTACTACTTTTGCCAAAGAGGAATGACTTGTATACTCATATTTTGAAGCTTGTTTATAGATTTTGAATTTGAAAAGGGCAAATTATCGTTAGTGACAGCCAATGACGTTTATAACGATTGGGGGAGATAAATATAATCTATGTTGCAACCGTCCGCTCCTACTTCTCCCTAAGAATCGCCCATCTAACCCCTCCTTCCAGTGGGCCGGATCAAGAGGTTAACCAACTATGTCGACGATCAGCTTGGCTGGAGTCCCACTAAAAATAACTATCTCAGTCGTTAATGGAGTAAGCTCAGTCGCCTTACCTGTGTAATGCGGATCTCTGCACAGCTGCTCTTGGTATTACATACAAACATGCAAAGGGAGCAGATACCTAGCAGACAAAGGACTCGTATGGTTGCCGACTACTCCATCTGTTGCCTCGACAATCCCAAAGGTCATCCAGCTCTGCATCCCTGATCTCTCTACCCGCAATTGGAAAATTGCAAAGCTAGAAGAACTCAAATGGAACTGCAGAGACTCCCTCCACCTAAGCTGCTGGCTCATCTGTCGGTAACATACTGACTGTGTTGACTTAGAAGGAGGGGGACTGCTTACAAGCCGATCCCCTCTAACTCATCCCACTCACCCATCATCGAGGCAGAAGTAATCCCCCAACCATTATGGTACCGATGGAGGTTCAGGAGAAGAATATTGGCTCACAGTCTGTAACTCCTATCCTTATGGAAAGCGAGGTCATGTGACCGATTCCATCAGCCTTATTGATCTGGAGCCAACCAGCACCCCGCCCAATAGTCATCCAGATGATGAGACTAACATTATGGCGATGGCGTGAGTGTCTGCCAATGATACAGACAACTTTGATTCGGGTAACACAAATTAATATGCACCATTTCCGCCATCCAAGAATTGCGATGGGATGGACCGGGCAAAAGAAGGATGAAAAACTGTGATATATATTACGGCGATTGCTACAAACAACAAAAACAGCGACTATTTGGATGTGGATTTGTCGTTAGAGGCAGACTTAGGCAAGAAGTCTTATCGTTCAGGTCCGTGAACGAACGCCTCACGACAATTCGCATCCAGGCTAAATTTGCCAACATAAGTCTTATATGCGCACATGCCCTCACAGAGGAGAAGGATGACGACACCAAAGACAGGTTCTATGGGCTCCTTGACAAAACTTATGAGCAATGCCCTAGCTACGATATTAAAATTGTCCTTGGCGATTTTAACGCAAAGCTAGGAAAAGAGAACATCTTTGGTAGTACGGTCGGAAAGTACAGCCTACACGACACCACATCCGATAACGGATTTAGGCTGATCGACTTTGCTGCGGGGCGAAATGTTGTAGTAGCCAGTACAAGATTCCCACATCTCGATATTCACAAAGGAACATGGCGATCTCCTGATCAATCAACCGTCAATCAGATTGATCATATTGCGATCGACGCAAGGCACTTCCCCAGTATTATAGATGTCCGAACGTTCCGAGGCGCCAATATTAACTAGGACTACCACCTTGTTGTAGCCAAGGTAAGATTGCGGATATCCCGAACACCGCCAAGACAAAGAAATACTGTGAGGAAGTTCAACGTCAGAAGGCTACAATCGCAAGAGATTGCCAATCCTTTTCCGATCGTGTCTCCCTTAACCTCTTAAGAAATCCTACGCCGCCAACATCAAGTATTGAAGATCAGTGGGAGCATTGCCAAAAAGCCATCAGAGATGCCGCCTCTGATGTGCTGGGTTTCAATCCGCCACCACAACGAAAATCCTGGTTAGACAATGAGTGTCGGCCGGCGAATGCAGCAAAGCAAGAAGCATACAAAGCGGCACTGCAAAGAAGAACAAGAGCTGCTCGGGAGCTCTACGAGTAGAAGAGGAGAGACGAACACCGGCTTCTCAGGAGAAAAAAGAAGGAGCATGAGAAGCGCGCGATCGGCAGAATAGAGGGATATTACTGCAGGAATGAGGTAATGAAGTTTTACCAAAGGGTAAAGTTAACTAGTCAAGGTTATAAAGTCCGAACCGTAGTAGAGTCACAGTCGATGCTGAGGATATGGAGAAACCATTTCTGCAGACTGTATAACGGCGGCGAAGAACCAAATCCCGCTGTAAGCCCCAATGAAAGGGACGATGAAGATCAACAATTCCGTCCACCCGACCCAGATGAAGTGAGGATTGCCATATCTAAACTGAAATCCAACAAGGCTGCGGGACTTGACGGCCTACCCGCCGAGCTTTTTAAAGCCGCAGGCGATGATTTGGTAAGGAGCATGCACCAACTCATCTGTAAAATATGGTCGGAGGAAAACATGCCCGATGAATGGAACCTCAGCATTGTTTGCCCGATCCATAAAAAAGGAGACCCTTTGAACTGCGCCAACTACAGAGGATCAGTCTCATAAGTATCGCATACAAAATCGTATCTGCCGTACTGTGTGAACGCCTAAAGCCATTCGTCAACAACCTGGTCGGTCCATCCCAGTGTGGCACTGCGGCAGATTTTGGAGAAAACCCAGGAGCAACAAATCGATACCCACCACCTTTTCATCGATTTTTAAGCCGCGCATGATAGCATCTATAGAGACGAGCTATACAGAGCAATGTCTAGTTTTGACAAACTCGTCCGTTTGTGTAGGATGACGATGGAGAATGCACGCTGCTCCATCAAGGTCGGTAAAGACCTAACCGAGACCTTTGATGTAAAAAAAGGATTCACACAAGGCGACGCGCTGTCATGCGACTTTTTCAACATCGCTCTTGAAAGAATTGTTCAAAACTCGAACGCCAACACCAGAGGAACAATATTTCAGAAGTCCGTCCAACTACTCGCATATGCCGACGATATTGACATTATCGGAAGAACGCAGCGTGATGTCAATGGCGCTTTTGTGGGTATTGCAACGGCGGCCGCGAAGTTGGGTTTAGCGGTAAACGAGGGTAAGACCAAGTATATGCTGTCAACGAGAAAGGACACCCAACACCGACGTCTCGGTCAGAACGTCACAGCAGACAGATATAACTTTTAGGTAGTAAAAAACTTTGTCTACCTAGGCACCGCCATCAATTCAGACAATGACACCAGCGCTGAAATCAAACGAAGAATAACTCTTGCCAATCGCTGCTTCTTTGGGCGAAGAAAGCAATTGGTAAACAAAGTCCTCTCTCGAACAACCAAGGTAACGCTTTACAAGATCTTAATCGTCCCAGTCCTGCTATATGGCGCGGAGGCATGGACTTTGTCAAAAGCGGATGAAGCTGCTCTTGGTTGCTTCAAGAGTAAAATTCTTCGTGTGATATTCGGTCCCGTCTGCATAGATGGTGAGTGGAGGAGGAGATATAATGACGAACTATACGGGCTGTTTAGTGACGTCGACTTAGCCAGAAGAGTGAAGATCCAACGATTGAGATGGCTAGGTCATGTAGAGCGGATGGAAACCAATGCTCCGCCCCGAAAAGTCTTCGAATCCACCCTCGAGGGACGGCTCAGTAGAGGAAGACCGCGACTCAGGTGGCGCACGCAAGTGGAAAGGGACCTCAACCAACTATGCATGCGAAACTGGAGACAGCTAGCTAAAAATCGAGCTGGCTGGAGACGCTTGTTGGTTGAGGCCCAGGTCCACCTCGGACTGTAGCGCTACCTTAAGTAAGTCAATATTTCCCCGCTCTCATCATTACTAGGAAACTAAGAGGGCATGTGCCTTTGCACCCAGGGCACAATTGTTGATTGCTCTCAGCTTGGCGATGATCCCTGTAAATGCGTCCTGGCATCCAAAAAAAAAAAATGCAATCCCTGGATAGCCTACATGGGAACCACCTAAAGGTGAATTAATGTATGTAGCGACCCCTCTTTCCAGGGGTATAAATGAAGACCCGTCCCTTCAAAGTTAGGGGTTTCGCGTAACTTCCCCACCGAATAAAAAAGTACTAGTTCAGACACGACAACAAAACTCGGACACGGATGATTCTACTGCTTACCATGGACCACGAAATAAGAACAACGATTTTCGCTTCTGCACGTGTGAGGTTCTCTGACAGACCCTGTGCCGCCGATTAACTTCCGGAGGTCCTAGAAGCCAACAAGGCAGACATCACCGCCATCCAGGAGGTGCGATGGGATGGGTCTGGCCAAATGAGGATGAAAAACTGCGACATATACTACGTCGATTGCTACAGAGAACGAAGGCGGTACTTGCTCGGATGCTACTTTGATGGTCGAGGCAGACTTAGATAAGAAATCTTAAACTTTAAATACACAAGCTAGTGCATCATATCAATCCGCAGCGAGGCTACTTTCGCCAACACCAACCTAATCTGTGCCCACGCCCAACGAAGGACAAATATGACGATACCAAGTCTGACTTCTGTGATCATCTCCTAGAAAGGGCATTACGACATCAAAGTCGTTCTAGGAAATTTCAACGCGAAGCTTGGCAAGGAAGATATCTATGCTAGAGTCATTGGATAGCAAAGCCTGCTTGACAACAAATTCGAAAACAAACGCAGGCTGTTGGAAGCTTACCTAGAGTACGTGGATCCCACACCTCAACATTCACAAAGGAAACTGGCGGTCCTCTGATCAATCACCGCCAACCAGATTGATAACATTGCGATCGACATCACACACTCCGAGGAGCCAACATAGACTCGGGTCATTTTCTTGTTATAGCCAGAGTAGAGTATAGAGTACAATTGAAAAAGTTATCAACAAATTAAAATGCATTATTTCGTTATTTATTTACATTTTCTGAATATGACTTTAGTTTCGTATGAAGGAGATAATGTAAAGTTAAAAAAAACCCGGAAGTACGAATATTTGTATGTCTAAATACGAAAAAGAGTATTTTAAAATTTGCGAATTTCAACTTTAATTGTTAATTACTTTGGTAATGTGTTTTGCAGGCAATTTATTTCATGTGATAATCGTAATGATTTGTGGCAGTTGCGTATGAAGTTCGCAATGCCTAATGTTGCCCTGGAATGTGATATTACTCTTTTGTCCATTATACATAATGGTACCAACCAGAGTCGGGCAAAAAAAAACATAAAGAGGCAATCCCGGTCGTCTTCTGCATACGATAATAGTGGTAAAAGTTTGAACTTTATACATGTGATTGAGGTAGGTCTGTAAGTCAGAAAGTAGTAGGGCAGCATCGTGATACGCAGAATACAGAATACACATGTGCCTACCATGATACATATGTATTCTGTATATCATGGTACGGCAGCTATCAACAATAAATGAGTAATCGGAGTAGTGCCGAAGTGGATATTAAGTTTTATATACCGCAGTGCAAAGGTCGCATTTATTACCAACCTTATTAATTAGGTTTATAAGATTTGCGAAGAAAAAGATAATGTGTCAAAGTATACGTGTCGATATCTGCATGGCCAACTGGTGGTTAAACAGGCCTGGTCGCAAACGGTCCCTCGGATGTACAGTCGAGGTCGGTTGTATAAATGCCTTATCTCGGTATGTTGACTCTGAGATGGACATTAATTTCCAGACATACTCGTGAGACCTTAATTCTAAAAAAAATTAACCAAATGAACAAAAACAAATACAAAACCAAACAAAATTAACATAGTGGACCATAGTTCACCCTCAGACGTCAGAACTACATCCGAGGATGAACTATTAGCTTCCAGTCAGGAAACTGCGTCCACATCGCAGAGTGCCAGACATAGTACTGCTGCTCAACAACTAATCTCCTCTCTTCCAGTCATAGTGATCAGCAGCCAAAAAACACAAGTCTGAGAGCGCCATCCTCAAGGAAATGTACAGTAAGGCCAAATTCATTTTAAGCAAGATTGCGAAGAACGAAGCGGCTGCACTTCCTACGAGAGAGACATCGAGGAAAAGCTGTTATTGCGGAATATGAGAAGCATCTCGAAGACCTCAAGAAACATCCCCAGTCCACTCGCAAAAAACGAAGCATGTCGTAGGTAGAGACCGCCTAGCCAGCTAAAAGCAAGGTGGCCAATGCTTCAGCCTCCAAACACCAAACCAAACCGATCACCTTCAGTGGGCGCTAGTTGGTGAAAAATCATCAACAGGAACAGCCATAGCAGCGGAATGGTGTAGTATCGAAGTCAGACTATCTGAGATGGTCGTGGACCACATCTTGAAGAACCAAAGTGGCTCTACACCCGGTTTAGATTCCTCGGAGATCGTCAGAGGTTACAGGTCACCAGTTCTCGAAAGATTACCTTAGCTCGTTCGTAGCTGAGATCAGCAACGCCTGGGAAGGTTTTAAGCTTAAAGTCATCCCTGCTAAGGATATCCCAAGGAAACCCAGGGATCGCATCTGGCTACCCAAGATGAAGATTGAAGGCGGAAAGCTTCTCTAGAGCCTGTTGACTGGATCGTAATCAAAGCGGAGGTACCCCAGAAGAACAGTACATCTTTCCTGCTTTCTATAAATGAAGAGAGCCTGCCAGCTCTCGAGAAAGCAGATAACAAAATGCGGTTTGGCATCAGAACTCAATATTTTCTGATCGACGGGTCGAGAAGACGATTTAGATGAAATCGACGCCGCAGGCAGAAGCCCGGAGGACCTGGATACCGTTTTCGACAACACAACAACAAAACAACTCCCACAATAATTATGCTCAGCGTCACACAGATTAATCTCCAGCACTCGAAATGTGCTTCGGAAAATCTCTTGTTTTTCTCAGGGAGGAAAACATCGATGTGGGCATCATTCAGGAACCCTGGGTCAGAAGGCAAACTATCCTGAGCCTCCAGGACAATATAAGTTAACCGAGGTCAACAAACACCCAATCCATTCACCCTGCTTTTCCGTCACAAGTTCCCAGCACATTCACCTCCATTCTCCTTGCACTTCCCTCACGCGCTACACTTTTCCTTATCAGCATTTCCCAACATTAGCGCGATCACCCCAAAATGTATATACCCGATTCAGCACTTCCCGCACATGTCCCAGCACCAGAAAATTCTTAAAATAGGTTAAGAAAGAGAAAGAGAAAATAAAAATTACCCAGTCTTGATTTGACTGCAGAACACATCGAAGTGTTTTAACTGGCGTCCAACTAGTTCAAGTATTTTACTAGCTCCAAAAATTTTCATACGAAAATAATAGAGCAACATTTTTGTAAATCCCAGGAAATCTCGGCATTAAATCAACATTTGAAGGAAGAACCCGACTCTAATTTCAAGCCTGTACTGTAAGCAAACATACTGTAATAGTAACTAAAAAGTATTTGTGATAGTTTAAGAATGATTTCGTTTTAAGTTTATAATATAAATAGATATGTCAGAAAATGAGCTGTAGAAGTAGCTGTAGAAACACCGGTCTCAACAATAGTAAACAAAATTAATGACTACTGATCGAGAATAAAAGGGCGAAGGACAGTGTTACTTTACAAATCAGTGAATTAACAGAAAAAGTAAAATCGGTACACGTATCTTCACCCTCGGTCGTTCCATATCAACCAATTTCTGTAACGAACACCGAAGCTTCATGCCCAATATCACTGGACTTAGTGAAATCCTTACCGGATTATTCGGATGAACGAACAAAATACATTTCTTGGCGTCAAGCAGGAAAAAAAAGGGATTCATTTATTTAGTCCATACGAGGGTACAGAAAAATTTTATCAAGTAGTTGCAAACAGTAGAAATACGTGCATTGATAAATTTTCCAAATTCGCGGTAATTAAACATATTACTTCTAGAAACTCCGTTGACATTAGAAAACCCTTAATAGAAATAATAATATAATAATAATAATATGGTTGGCGCTACAGCCCGTAGAGGGCCAGGGCCTAGCTTCTCAGCAACCACTCGTGTTGTGCGTGCCTATTGTTCTATCACGAGTGGAAGGGATCTACAGTATTATGCGGACTCCGAACGGCCAAGTTTGAGAAGCTTTTTCTAGACAGTTATACTCTTTGGGCATTGTCAGTGGCTCGAAAGAGGTGGGGCCGTGACAAGTATTTCTTGTCGTACCAGGAATCGAACCTAGACAGGTAGGTCCAAGTGCGTAGGAGTCGACGCACAACGCCATTCTGGCTACCACTATATAGAAAGAGAAACAATATCCCTCTTTAAAAATCCGAATATTAGTTACAGGCAATGATGGTGCTTTTACGTCTATAGCAACCCAAGCGTTATTGAAAAATGAATTTAATATTTCTACATACGCAGTACCTGCTCTTCATATCGAAAGCAATGAACAAGTTGAGCGATTTCACTCAACCCTTGCCGAAATTGCTCGTTGAATATTTTTATTAGTGGAGTGTTTAAATTTATTTAATTTCCCCGGCCTCAACAGCATTATACTTGAGAATACGCAGTTAATGAATATTGTAGATGACGATGATACCAGAGATGTTCTACAACAGGATATAAATGAAATAAAGGGGTTATTGCGCATGTTTAAGGGTCCTCGTAAATGTCATAGATCTTTATCGGATCAGCCAGGAACACCAGATAGTCAAGATTTGAAAATCATAACTGTGCAAGAAAACGAATTAGTAAGGCAAAATAACAGACAAGTAGAAATAAATAAAGAGATTCAAAATAAAATTAATGAAATAACAGAAAGTATAAACAAAATTAATAATATCAACAAAAATAAAATATCAATAAGTCATTAAGTAATATTAAAACTAAAGTTAAATAGAAATAGAATTATCATAAATATTCTACACAATAATTTACAGGCAATGGTACTAGAGAAAATAATATTGTAAATCCTTTATTGTTAAAAATTGAATAAATATTATTAATAGGTTCTAAAGAAAATATTGTGAGTTCAATTAACGAACTACTTTTTATAGCCGATGTAAAAATGTATTATTTTAATGAAACCCTAGTATATTTAATAAAAATTCCTCTAGTTACTGAAAATTGTCAACTGTTCCAAATTGCCCCAGTAGTACATATTAATAAAGCAGAAGAAAGAAACAACTTAATAGCTAATTGTAACGAACACCACTTTCCCCTTACAAATTGTAAGAAAGCCATTTCCTTCAGCTTCAGCTGAGCACATCAACAAAATAGAAGTCATCAAGGATGGGCTAATCATAGCTCGTGGCGATAATCTTACGGTGGAAGAAAATGGACTCAATTTTACTATTAACGGAACATTCCTCATAACTTTCCAGAATACCATCGCCATTGACGGAAAACAGTACAAGCCTACAGCCTAATTCAGTTGCCAGCGCCCAAAAAGACCATATTGGTTGAACGTGCATTTGAACACAAAATTCCATTGCCTTACTTGCATAAGCTGCAAATTAGAAATAATGAAAAGATTGAAAATTTTAAAGTCACGATGGAAAGCAGCAAATGGGCATGGTATGGAGTCAGCATTGTTTTGATCCTAATAATAATATCATTACTCTACATCAAGTTGCGCCCGAAAAATATTGAGATCCGAATCACGCAGTTTGAAGAAAATATTGATAAAGAAGCAATACGTCTGAGTGGGCGGAAAATTTTGAACAGAGACGTTCAAATTTAAGAGAGGGAGGAGTTAACCGAGGTCAACATACACCCAATCCATTCACCCTGCTTTTCCGTCACACGTTCCCAGCACATTCACCTTCATTCACTTTGCACTTCCCTCACGCTACACTTTTCCTTATCAGCATTTCCCAACATTAGCGCGATCACCCCAAAATGCACATACCCGATTCAGCACTTCCCGCACATGTCCCAGCACCAGTAAATTGTTAAGATAGGTTAAGAAAAAGAAAGAGAAAATAAAAATTACTCAGTCTTGATTTGAGTGCAGCAACACATCAACACTCCCACCTTCATCTTTCCGAGTACGAAAACGTTCTGTGGTTGGGAAGAAGTTCTCGGCTTGACACTAATTGCTAACACGCACAACTGCAGGGTTAGTAATTACAGAGTGTCTGACAAACGATCCTTTTCAGATCATGACTAGATACTCTTCAACATTAACATAGGAATAGACACCTCTACTCCCTTCAGAAACTCTAAGCGAATAGATTGAAAAAGATTCGACAAAATCTTATCTTCAAAACTAATAGCCAATCTAACACAAATGAGGAAATCGACTATAGGATAGGCATTTTAGAGAAGAAAAACTCATGTCCCATAAATCACAGCAGGAAAACCTCCCCACTCTGGTAGAAAGAGGATCTATCCGATATTAGGAAAATTACTACGGCCATCTTTGATATCCGCTATAGGCACAAGTTCTGGAAGTTAAGGACTGCCTTAAAATATACAAAAAAGCCATTAGAACGAACGAAGAAGCCTGATCAGAGCACTGTCACTCCGTCAAAAACATTAAAGACTCAGTTAGACTGAGCAAGATCCTAGCCATTCTTTCCCGTCGTTCAGTAAACTGCCATGTCACCAAATCAGTCAACCGGGGTACATGTCAGGGCGAGGTTATCTCAGCACTCATATGGCTGATAACAATAAATAAAATTCTCGTTGTGCTAGAACGCAAGGGAATCAAAGTAGTTGCGTACGTGAACGACGTGGCAAATTTAGTAGCGGATATGTTTCCCTCAGTGATGATCGAAATCACGGAGGGGGCTCTATCTAAACCGGGTTATGAAAGCAAGTACAGCCTGCAGCAAGACTTTCACGGATGGTGGTGTCTTAAACCCAAATTGACGCTTTGTACACAGCTGTTGTCCGTCCCATTCTCGCCTACGGCTGACTAGTATGGTGGCCCGCCCTAAGCAAAAAATACAACTTAGTCATACTCAAGAAATTCCAGAGATCGGCAGGAATGGGAATTTCCGAGGCGATGAGATCATGTCCCACTGAACGTGCTCCTACACCTCCTCCCACTGGACCTTTACATCAAGTATGTAGTCACGTCCAGCGCCATCAGACTCAGAAAAGAAGCGGGTTGGTTAGCGAGACAGGGGCTATGCAACTCCTGCCCGAGCACCTAACCCCAAGTCCTACGGACTACATCACATCCACCATAGACTCGAGTGTCCTTCAGGCTGAAGTACTAGCGATCGGAGAAGCGTGTAAACTCCTCAGTAGTAGCTGTCCTTATGGTAGAGTTATAGCGATCTGCATTGACAGCGAAGCAGTTGTAAGGGCCATCTCCTCGTTATACACTTCCACTAAATTGGTACAACAGTGTAAGGTAAAACTCAAACAGGCCAGTAGCAGGTGTAATATTACGCTCTTCTGGGTTTTAGGCCACAGCAACATAAATGGGAAATGAGATTGCCGATGAACTGACCAAGCAAGGAGCTTCCGGCTACGCCCCCACTGAGCTTGTAGTCCCCCCAATCAACCACTTCGAATACGACATCTATCAACAGTTCCTGTCCTCCTAGTTAGTAGACGGTGGACTGTGTCATCCAAGTACAAAGTCTCTAGGTGAGTAGCTTCGAGTAGAGTGAAGTGTACAAATTAAATTCTTTACTCAAATTCTGAGGTTTTAAAAAACTTTGTTGCTCGAACGTTATCGTAACATACAGCTGGAAGCCCTTAGCCTACTTTACATTTCTATTTATACTAATTCGAATGCTTACAAAAGTGCAATCGAAGCTAAATGGACCTCGATGCTGCGTAGGCATTTTCTGCCTTAATGTCTCATGCTGCGTAGGCATTTTCTGCCTTAATGTCTCTTTCTTAAGCGAAACGTCCCGTTTCTTCGAACTGTTTAGATAAGTTTCGTTCAATTCGTTGAAAACTCTGTCATCGAATTCTTCTTTGTGTGCTAACTTTTTGATATGAAACATTTTGTTTATTTTGCATGTGATAATGCAGATAATTAGAAATATGAACATGAATGTTATTGTAAATGATATCGGATGATTTGTAATTTCTTTTTTTCATTGAATGAATTAGATTAATGTTTTGGAATCTCATTCTTCGTCTTTGGATTCCACATAATGGGTTACATTGTAGCTAACTAGTTGACTAGTCTTCAAATAGATCCAAATGATTGCTGTTGGATTCACATATGTTGTATTGTCAATCATTGTTTTGTTATCGAATGTGACTAAGTAAACTCCTTCCAAGGGGTATCCATCAATTGTGTGTTTGCCGGAAACTAATCGCTCCATCTTTAATTATTTCTATTTCTTTATTTTTTTCTTTTAATTTTAAGCAATGTCATTTTTTGGTAATTTAATTTTGGTTAATTATCAATTTCCCATCTTCATGGCTTATGGCCCTGAATTCAAATAGTTTACAGTTTTTCTTTATGATGGGGTATCTTATATGTATAACAATTACATCTTCTTCATCTATTAAATCTGTCAAAGTTAAACTTTCGTGTTCATGTCTTAGAATATTTTTAATTTCTTTTAAGTTCAAATATCAGGGTTTAAAATACCAATTTTTACCAAAGTTATTGTTTGAATTGTATTTTGCAATTCCGTAATTATTAACTTATTTCTAATTACTTGCGAATTCATTTCCAAGTTCTTGAAGGAATTAGTTAATTTATTAATTGCATTAAAGATTTCAGAATTCGTAGTGTATTGTTTGTTATTACTGTCTGTCAGTTCTGAAATTTTATTGGTTATTCGTAGGGTTCCTAGTTCGTCAATTCCTCTTTTCTGTCTACGGTTTGGTACTTGTAATTGTCCTATTAGTAATTTAATTAAGTTAACCTCTGAGTCATTGTTATCATTGTCATGGTCGGGAATTATGTATCCTGTATTAAAATTGTTCTGCGTTTCTTCTATTAAGTTACTAAGATAAGTTATGCTTTTGATATGAAAAAGGTCACCGTAATCCTCATAGATTGCTGTATGGCCTTGTTCAATAAGTACGTAATTTTCCGAGTGTAGTCGACTATTTCTGCGGCTACTATCCCCAGTGGTGGCCCGTGGCGTTGTGGGTATGTGCGTCGACTCCTACGCACTTGAACCTACCTGTCTAGGTTCGATTCCTGGTACGACAAGAAATACTTGTCACGGCCCCACCTCTTTCGAGTCACTGACAATGCTCCAAGAGTATAGCTGTCTAGAAAAAGCTTCTCAAACATGGCCGTTCGGAGTCGGCATAAAACTGTAGGTCCCTTCCACTCGTGATAGAACAATAGCACGCACAAACGAGTGGTTGCTGAGAAGCTAGGCCCTGGCCCTCTACGGGCTATAGCGCCACCCATATTATTATATTATTATCCCCATTAATGTCAAAATAATTATCCCGTTAATGTTCCCTGCAATATAAAATATTAAGTCTTAATATTGTCTTTATGTACTATTCTATTTTTCTGATAGATCCGAACTTTATTTCCTAGATCTTCCTTTAACTTTTGTTTGTTATATTTTGCAGAAAGTATATTTCTACCTTCTATGGTTTTTTCGTAAATTTTTTTGTTTGGAGAATACACTTTAGTATCCCTTTTTTTGTTAAATCTTTCTAGCATTTTTGCTTGAGCCAATAGATGTTTTGATTCTAAATCTTTTTATGTAATGTTTTATTAAATAGAACTTCATACGGTCTTTGATCCGTAACTGAATGGATCGTTTTATTGTACAGTTGTGTGGCCCTATAGATTGATTCCTGTTTTAAACACCTTGCAATCTCTATTAGTGTAGAGTGCACTCTTTCTACCTGACCATTCGTTGTAATGTGTTTGTCACAAAAATGTGTCTGAATGCCTAGTCTCCGCATTAGTGTTATAAATTGTGCTGTTGAAAATCCTGGTTCGTTGTCGATTGTTATTTTTTTAGCCTCTGGAAAACCTTGTAATAATTGTAATACCTTTTCATCTAGATTGGTTCTATCTTAAATTAATTTGATCACTAAAAATTTGAATACGCATCAATGCATGTTAAAACTTTCAATTTCTGTTCTATAATCATGCTTTGATCTTCTTTATTTGTAATATCTATGGGAAAATTGTTCGTATATAAAAATATAGTTGTTAAATGTTTCCTTTAATTTTTGTTTAGTTTCATATAAATCTTCCGGTGTACAGTGGATTGCGATAATCCCTGGCTATAAGTATTCTTTTATGATTGAAATTACGTTTTCTACAGTATCATATTCTAAATTTTCTGAAGTTGCTAACTTGTTCGTGTATGATAAAATTACATTTACTTAGTAGTATTTGCTGTTTAAATTCGCTTAATGGCTTTGTAGTTTCTTCAATTTCTATATTATCAGTGCTTTCAGTGGAGTGTTGTGTTCCAGTGATTGAAGATTCGTCTGAAAAATTATTTAAGTTTTGCCTAGAAAGTGCGTCTGCGAGTATATTTGCCTTACCTGGCTTGTATATTATTCTAGAAGAATAATGATCCGTATGGATCTCTTAGTCTGAAACTCCATAAAGGTAATTTCTCAAAGTTTTTAAAGCACAAATGATTGTGTAGCGTAATTTTGCTCTGTTGAGTTTAGTGTTTTTGATGAAGCCAATGTTTCTATTACTTGTTTTCAGTTTATTGTATGATCTTCTAAACATTCCGAGAGGACAATTATATCATCGATATATACGTGAC
Organism: Eristalis pertinax; assembly: GCA_907269125.1. Classification (NCBI taxonomy): domain Eukaryota; kingdom Metazoa; phylum Arthropoda; class Insecta; order Diptera; family Syrphidae; genus Eristalis; species Eristalis pertinax. The sequence continues at coordinate 62,873,420 of OU026149.1, forward strand.
AAATTTTTCCAATGCGATCGCGAAGCATATCATCCATTGCTCCTTCATATGCTTGGTGCATTTTTCAATCCGAAAGGCATTCTCAGGAATTCATACTTTCCATTATTTACTGCAAAAGATGTTTTTTCTACATCTGATTTGTTCATCTTTTTTTGGTGGAGTCCTGATTCTAGATCGATAGTTGAAAAGTAGTTTGACTCTCCTAAATTAGATAATATGACATTCATATCTCGTACCGGATATTTATCTGATACTGTTTGTTCATTTAGTTTTTATAGTCGATCACCATTCTCGGTTTTGGTGTTCCATCTTCATTAATTCCTTTTTTCGGAACGACCCATATTGATAAATTGTATCGACATTTGCTGAGTTTTATCAGCTTCAAAATGTACTATTTCATAAAACCTAGTACGTTTGTTAAAAATTGTTGCTTCGTAGTATTGAGTTATAATCGTATAAACATTAATCGTTTTTACCCGTAGTTCCTTCCTACAGTAATAACTTGTAGCACCGGTGTCAATTAGTACTTTTATTCTTCTCCCATTTCGGAAGTACTCTCTGAAGACGTAGGGTAGTCTGGCCGATTTTCTAAAAAAGAATCCTCATTTATATTGTTAATTCTTTGATTTTTTGCTGGAGGCTGTGAATTACTGAACTGTCCACTCTCATGCTGCCTTTTTTCAGATGGCTGATTATATTTCCGTTGGTTATTACACTGTGCGTTGTTATTAAATGTATTACCTTGTCGGTAATTATAGTTTGGTTTGAATTGTGGATTGTTTAAAGATTGTCTGGGTACTTCTACATCCATCGGTTCTGGCTTAGGAAACTAACTCCTGTTATTATTATTATTATTGTTATGATATTGATTGATAGGTGAAGCTCAAATTATTTTTGTATGCACTATTATTGTTATTGCTGCTGTATTTTGGTTTCGACCAAATTGCAAAGCGGAATTTGCCCTCAAGTTGGTTGATTCCAATTCTTGAGCCTTGCCAACGCGCTTGGCAAGTCTTCTGGCGATAATGAAAATATTATATTGGACAATGGACATTGAGTCCTGTAACAAAAATGCGAAGAGCATTACGTCTGTTAGCATTGTTGAGCTCTTTGGTTAGTGCAGTGTCTGTACCGTGCATCATTATTGTTTTGCTAATTGAATGTGTCAGCTTTTTATAGACTAAATTATAATAGTCAACTATTGACTGATTTCCCTGTCGTAAAACACTGAGCTCTTGCTCAATTACATGAGCGGGTCTCTTGTCGGAATATGCGAAGTCCAAACGTGCAATAATTGCATCGAAATTTAGACATGTTCCATGATTTGTCAAAGCATTGTTATCATCGTGAGTAACCTTATTAAGTAATATGCATAATGTAATATAATTAATACTTGCGATTGCCTTTAATGTAGAGGCTCATTGAATTGTTAGCGGCTTCTCGGCAGCTAACGTATGAATTATAATTTCCGGAAAATTCTGGTAATGATTTGATCACGTCTAGTGATTCATTACATCCTATACTTTCGTGTATAGTTTGTTGTCTATATTCTGTCACTGAATTAGATCCTGTCGCTATGCTTAATTGAGATTTTAAGTGATCTATTTCACTTCTTAGAGAGGTTGTGTTGAATGCTATGAGCCGAGCTTTTAAGTCCTCGTTTGAAATTTCTAAACTCATCTTGCTCAACTTACCAAAAATCACGATTGTTTTCTTATTTCACTAAAAACTTTAACTTCACTTGATTATTTTACTTAATTTTTTTTTTTACTTTAGACTTGATTGGTATTTTTGTTTCTTCTTTTCTCCTTTATGTAGGGTACTTGATTGTTGGTGTCTTCTTCTCCTTTATTATTCGGGATGTTTGTTGGTGTTGGTTTCCTTTTCTCCTTTATGTAGGGTACTCGTTTGCTGGTGTCTTCCTTTCCTTTATTATTCAGGATGTTTGTTGCTGTTGTTGTTGGGTTTATTTTCTCCTTTATGTAGGATACTTTATTCTGCACACTTGATATATGCTTTAATTCACTTTTACACTTGTGTGCCCCACGTTTGGAGCCAATTAAATTCTTTACTCAAGTTTTGAGGTTTTAAAAAACTTTATTGCTCGAACGTTATCGTTCGAGTTCTAACATACAGCTGGAAGCCCTTAGCCTACTTTACATTTCTATTTATACTAATTCGAATGCTTACAAAAGTGCAATCGAAGCTAAATAGACTGACACTAGACAATGGTGAAATCTGATACAATGCTTAAAATATGAGGAATGTTTATGTTATTGTAATTCATACGAAGTAAATATCATCGGTCACTTGGTTAGTTGGTGTCATTGACCTCGATGCTGCTTAGGCATTTTCTGCCTTAATGTCTCACATTGCGTATCGTGTTAACTTCCACTGGGCCACAACCTACGGAGACCCATATTTGTGTTAAGGTAAGAAGGCATTAACATGAAATGTACCGATCAACTTGTGTTGAACCTCGTGTTAAAAAAAATCGTTGAGTTCTGAATACACACCTACTTTACCTGTACTGATATGTGTTCGGACTATATCAGCAACATTGTTAGGTATGTCTACCTAACAATGTTGCAATTTAATGATTTTAATTTAATGATTTTTAGTTTCACATATTATAAGCTGAGTTTCATATCGGTTTCCAATATAGGAGTTCGATTGTTACTGGTTGGCCCTAGTAAGTTAATTTGATTTGTCTTTGCATTGATTCTACTAAAACAATCAGCTAATTTATTTTCTTTTCCTTTGATGTAATCTATTTTTGTGGCATACTCTCCTAATTGGATGATCCACCGTTGAAGTCTCGGATAAAGCTCCTTTCCTATATGCTTCATGTGCAACCACTTAATGGGTTGGTGATCTGTGCATAAGTCGAACTCTCTTCCAAAAAGGTATGGTCGGAAGTACTTGACTACCCAAACTATTGCGAGCAATTTCTTTTTGATTGTGGAATAATGTTTCTCATGATCGTTAAGTGTACGAGAAGTGAGCGAAATGGGATGTCCGTCCTGAATTAATGCTGCATCCAATGCGAAATTACTTGCATCAATGACAATTTTGAAGTGTCTTTTGAAATCGGGGTATTTTTTTGAAGGCCTATATGTGGTTTGAGTCTTCGTGCCCGGTTTCAAATACCTTACCATGGGGTATTTTTGGGATAATCTTTAATAAATTTCCTATAATACCTAGAAATGCCTATTAAGCCTAAAATGATCTTATTTGTTTTTGGGTGGTGGGAAGTTTAAAGTCCCGAATTGTACGTATTTTATCGGGATTGGATTGGAGTTTCTTTGGACAGAAATTTACATTTTTCTATCTGAATTTTTAGTCCAGCCTCTTGCAGAACTTGAAGAATTAATTTTAAATCTATAAGATGTTCCTGTAGTGAAGTGCTAACAATTTAAATATATACGACATACGATAATAATGTATATATACGACACAAATTTAGTTAATATATGTATAATAGCTATCATGAGTCTTTGAAATGTTGAAGGCGCATTTTTTAAACCAAACGGCATTCTCACATATTCAAAGTGACCGCAAGGTGTTAAAAACGCAATATTTTGTCTATCCTCAGGTTTAGCTAGGATTTGATAAAATCCTTTTGCCAAATCCAAGGTAGTGAAATATTATTGTGTCTATATTAGGTATTGCAAATTTATCACTAGTAGTGACCGCATTTAGCTTTCGGTAATTTATGATTTTTGATTGCTATTCTTGTCTTTCTTCTTTGGCATGACCCAAAGAGGATTATTGTATGGAGTATTCCCTTCGGTTGCAATTCCCTGTTCAAGCATTTCGTTTATTTGCCGTTCGATTTCCGCCTCGTGAACTTTGGGGTATCGATATATTTTTGAAAAAAACTTAGTTGTTGGTATCAGTAATAATTTCGTGCATAATTTCATGGGTGTTAGAGTTTCTTTCCTTCCAGTGGCGCTACAGTCCGGTTGGACCTGGGCTTCAGTCAACAAGCTTCTCCAGCATGATCTTTAGCCAGCTGCCTCCAATTTCGCGTGCCATGTTGGTTGAGGTCCTTCTTCACTTGTGTGTGCCATCGGTTCCGTGGGCGTCCTCTATTGCGTTGTCCCACTTGTTCGGAGTCGAAGACTCTTCGGGCTGGAGCAGTGTTGCCCATGCGCTCTACATAACCTAGTCATCTTAGGCGTTGAATCCGTAGGTGCCCGACAAGGCTCATCTCGCTGTACAGCTCGTATAGTGCATGGTTGAATCTTCTTCTCCAAAAACCATCAACGCAAACAGGACCAAAGATGGAGCGCCGAACTTTACTTTCGAAAAGACCAAGGACTTCTTCATCCGCTCTTGAAATTGTCCAGGCTTCTGCGCCATAGAGCAGGACAGGGATGATTAGGGTCTTATATAATGTTAGCTTGGTCCTTCGAAAGAGGGCTCTACTACTCAATTGCCTCTTGAGTGCAAAGAAACAGCGATTGGCAAGAGTTATTCTACGATTAATCTCGGTACGGATGTTGTTCGTACTGTTTACCTGGGAGGCGAGGTAGACGAAGTCCTTAACTACCTCGAAGTTAAAGCTGCCTACGGTGACGTTCTGGCTGAGTCGTAGATGTTGTGCGTCCTTTCTCGAGACAGCATGTACTTCGTTTGGTCCTCGTTCACTGCTAAACCCATTTTCGCCGGCTCCGTTTCAATACCAGCAAACGCTTCATTGAAACGCAAACGTATGCTAACAATTGTACGAACTTTTGTGTTGGCTAGTGAGTTTTGCACGACATTCTCAAGTATGATGTTAAAATAATAACATGACAGCACTTCGCCTCGCCTAAAACCTTTTTTGACATTGAAGGCCTCGATGAGATCATTTCCGACCTTGATGGAGCAGCGAGAGTTCTCCATCGTCATCTTGCACAACCTGACGAGTTTGGCAGGAATGTTAAAACTAGACATGGCGTTGTATAGCTCGTCTCTATGCACGCTGTCATATGCGGCCTTGAAATCGCATTGGGGTTTTCCTGGATCTGCCGTAGTGTGAAGATTTGGTCGATGTTGGACTTTCCCGGCCTGAAACCGCACTGATAAGGACCTATCAGGTTATTCACGAATGGTTTCAGGCGCTCACAAAGAACGGCAGAGAATATCTTATAGTTGGCGCAGTTGAAGGGGTCTCCTTTTTTGTGGATCGGGCAAACGATACTGAGATTCACTCATCGGACATGCTTTCCACCGACAATATCTTACATATGAGTTGGTGCAAGGTTCTGCAGGTAGTCCACCTGCACCAGCAGCTTTGTTCGACTTTAGTCTCGATATCGCTATTTTCACTTCGTCTAGGTCGGGGGGACGGAATTCTCTTCTATCATCGTCCACTGTGGAGTGGAACATTGATCTTTCCAGATTCTCAGTATCGACTGCGACTCTATTACTAGTTGCCCCTCTTCGTCGCGACAGGCTTCTGTCCGAAGTTTATACCCATTGGACAGTTGTTTCATCCGATGGTAGAACTTTCGGCTTCTCATGCTCATTCTTCTTTTTTTGAGAAGTCGGTGCTTTTCCCTTCTTTTAAGTTCGTAGAGCTCACGAACCGCTCTCGTCCTTCTGTCCAGAGTCGCCTTACGCCTTCGCTAGATGCTCCTGCCTGCACTCGTTATCAAACCATGGTTTTTTTTTGGGTGGCTTTTTAAAACCAAACGCATCAGAGGCAGCTTCTCTGATGGCGTTATGACAGGGTTGGACTTTCTTAAAGCTTTAGAGAGACTCGATCGGCCTAGTCCCTAGCGGTCGATTGCAATTGTAGCTTTCCGATGTCAAACTGTTTTGGTCTTGCTCTACTCCGTTGTCCTATCGATATCCGTGTTCTTACCTTGGCTACAACGAGGAAATGATCCGAGTCGATGTTGGCTCCTCGGAATGTTCGGACATCGAGGATACTGGAGGAGTGACTGACGTCGATTGCAATGTTATCAATCTGGTTGACGGTTGATTGATCATGATCCCTTTGTGAATGTTGAGGTGAGGGAAACGTGTGCTGGCTACAGAGAGGTTTCTCCCCGTAACGAAGTCCAACAGCCTGAGTCCGTTCTCGGACGTGTTGTTATGTAGGCTGTGCTTTCCGATGACTCTAGCAAAGATGTCTTCCATACCCAGCTTTGCGTCGAAATCTCCTAGAACGATCTTGCTGTCGTAGCTGGTGTCTTTCTAGAAGATCATAAAAGTCATCCTTTCTATCGTCATCTTTATACTTCGTTGGGGCACGAGCGCAGATTAGGCTGATATTACCGAATGCAGCCTTGAGTTGTTATGAGGCGCTCGCTTATGTACCTAAAGCTTAAGACTTCTTGCCTGAGTCTGCCTCGAACAACAAACCTGCATCCAAAGAAGCGCTGCCTTCGCTCTTTGTAGTAATCACTGTAAAAGACGTCGCAGTTTTTCGTACTCTGTTGTTACTTCCTCGCAGAGAAGAATGCGTAGGTTGTATCTTGATCCCATCACTTCAGCCCCTACTTTGTTTCCAGATTTCGACCCATCAGTATACCATTTTTAGGCTCCATCCTTCATCCAAGTGCGGTCGTTGTTGGGCTTAGTTTAGCTTGGGAGACATCAAGTCACTTACATGAGTAAACTCCCAAACGTTATTTACTCTTTTGAGGATCTCTAGATGTCCTGCAAGGTTTTCTTGTTTGTAGTGACAGGTTCTTTGTAACGTTAAGGCTTGTTTTGCAGCTTCAGCCTGTATGGCAGTGTGTAGTTGTGGGATGTTTAATATTGCTTCCATTCCTGCGGTCTGAGTTCTTCCAATTGCACCAGTTATAGACGCCAGCGTTTGTATTTTATGGAGTTTTTTATGGCGCTTTTTTGTTCACTTTTCTTCCACCATACTGCAGCTCCATACAGTATGATTAGTTTGATTCAATTCAATACAGCTTTAGTTATATGTAATTATATAATAACAATATTCAAATAATGTTGTATTAAATGTCAAAACAAACTTACGCACTAGACAAAAATGCTTAATACTAATCTACTTATATATGCATATATATGCGTATATACCTATATCCTATCAATCCTTATAATGCATACATGTATCTACTTGTATACATAAATACATTATTTGTTAATTTTTTTGTTTTTTTTATATACATTTATTTACAACTTAAAATACTTAAAACTACTCTAAGATATGGAAATCGGACATAGGTTGCAGCTGATGAATTTCCATAATCCACTGCAAGACTGTGACCGACTGCATCCCGTAAGGATATACGCACTAGCCTTTCTACCCCTGGTCTAAAGGGTTCGACGCCGGAGTTCTCTCGCTCCCCAGCTACCAGAACTTTCGATGTTGCATAGACACATCCCGCACATTCCGACACTATACCGCTGTACTGAACCGGAGGAAACTCTCAGCTCGTTGCAGCTGGGTTGCACAATCGCAGTTTTCCAGTGCTCCGGATAATGTGCATTATTTAAAGAATTGTTAAACAGAATAGTGTACATATTAACCACATCTATGGGGAGATGTGTTAGCACAATGTTCGAGATCCCGTCGGTTCCAACCGACTTTTTCTTTTTAAGTGATTCAAAGAGCGCTGTCTTCGATATGAACGGGGGATGAACCCTTTCGTCGGCGATGACATTGTCTGCCATGTTATCGTCATTGATAGAATTGGACAATGCCAACGTTGCCAAATGCCAACAGCAAACAAGCCTTCCCCTCCATCAGATACATACTGTACCGTCTCTTCGCCTTCTCCCCCTGACACGGCTGCTGAAGAACTCGATGACGCCGCCTCACTCTGCTCTTCCCCCTGCAGCCCTTCGGGTGAGGCATTGGTGTTGCGGCATTTTGTGTTTTTGGGAGCCGTTTTCTTCCTCCTCCTTCTGTTGCGCCTCCTGTGGGCCCCGTTGACTGGTGGCCTGCAGCACGGACACGGACTGCTCGCAATTATCCATTTCCCGCACTCACTAACTTAATCTAGTGTCTTTATGAGCCACGGAAAAAAACTTTTTGGTTGAGTCCCCGAACTGTGGATCGAACCGGGGACTAGTAGAGTCACGACCAGCGACTCTACCCAACCGGCTGACTGCTGCTGTCAAAAACTTGTGGCACTACCGCGATTAACGTTCTTTATTAAAAGCCGAATCACTCGCGAACTACCACTGCACAGCTCAGAGGTCTGTGAACGACTGTAAGAAATAACTTGCTTTGTGTTCGTATTCAACCACATGTGGACAAGGGAAGGGAACGGCAACGTAGGATATTGGTATGAGATTGGTGAAGTTGAGTGAAAATGTATTATATCTCTGAGTTCGCACGCGTGTAGAGCGTAATAATTTTCGGTACTCACTGATGTAGTTGTTTCTCGCGATCACGGATGGCGCGCTAAGAATTTCCTCAAGTCAAAGTACTATAATATTTTTTTCATTTATTTTCAGTAAATATTCTTAACCTATGCTACACTATTTCTATGACCTACTTAATTCTACTTATGTATCTACTGAATCAGCTCAATGAGTTCCTTGCCTTCCTTGTCACATTAGCACAACGAAGTTCAAAACGCCCTGGAAGTGTGATCGTAACAAGGTTCATGACTCTCCGGCTGTTCGATCATTGATGCATTAGCACAATGAAGTTCGTTTAATTGCCCATTAATGCTGACTTCGTAGATAATTTGTTTTAGGGTGAGAGTACCAACGTAACACGCGCGATCGAGGAAATGGAGAGGTGTTACGGTAGAAATGATCTCCGAAAGTTCTACCAAAGGATGAAACACTGGCTATAACTGGCTATAAACTTCGGACAGATTCCTGTCAAACTCGCCAGTTTGTGCAGGATGACGATGGAGAATTCTCGCTACTCCATTAAGGTCGGTAAAGAATGCATCGAGACCTTTAATGTAAAAAAGGGATTTAGAGGCGACGCGCAGTCATGTGACTTCTTCAACATAGTTCTTGAGAAGATCTGTCAGAACTCCCTCGCAATCACAAGAGGCACAATCTTCCATACTATTATAAGCACAATTATAAGCATACGCGCCACGCGGACAACAATGACGTGATTGGTCGATCACAGCGAGCCGTCAATGGAGCGTTTGCATGGATTGAATCGGAGGCGACCAAAATGGATTTGACGGTGAATGAGGGCAAAACAATATATGTGCTGTCTTCAAGGAAGAACGCACACCATCGACGACTTCTGAAGTAGGCAAGGACTTCGTCTACCTCTGCTCGCAATAACCGTACGAACACCATTATTACAGAGATTAAACGGAGGGCTCAAGAAGCAATGGAGTAGTAGAATCCTCTATCGAAGGCCCAAGCTAACATTACATACCACCATCATCCCTGTCGTGCTCTATGTTGTGGAAGCATCTCAAGAGTAAATGAAGAACGAAAAGAGGACGCCCACGTAACCATTGGTGCAAACAAGTGGAGCAGGCCCCGAACCAACTTAGAGTGCGAAATTGGAGGCAGGTGGCTAAAGATCGTGCCAGCTGGAGATGCTTGTTATCTGAAGCCCAGATTCATCCCGGATTGTAACGCAAAAAGGAGAAAAAGAAAACCCAACATCCAGGAAAGGGTTAGGAACGCATCCTCTACCCAATACTGCTGCAGAAAATCTATAAGATTTAAACTCAATCTTCGCGAGCATCGGTAGCGTTAATAGCACTCCGTCTGCTGCACTTAACATAGCCCTCCACCTCCCTCGGCTGGCAGTTAGTTAGCAGCAAGCACAGATACTTCGACTGTGAGAATCAAACCACTTAGACTGTTGTCCGAAAATAGCAATACAACGATTACAACTACCTTCCTAACGACACCCTTCTACCCCTAGCCGTCTTCGAGATAAAAATCTCTACCAGTATTCCTCCCAGATCGGATTGGACATCTGATAATCAGATGCTGGACGATCCCGTGCGGATTGACACAGACGGATTAGGCTTGGATGAGCAGTGGGTGTCTACTCCAAAGATCTCAAAATTGCCCTTTCGTTACAACTCCCAAACCACAGTAGCATTTTTCAGAAATAGCAGAACCATAGCGATAAAAATGGTACTGGCCTGTCTCAGAATCAATGTGATATCCAAAAGGGAAATCACTATGTGCTCGGATAGTCCCTAGACAATGTCATCTTCCACTGGAAAACATCCCTTAAATGCCGCTGTCTCTCAACATTGTGACATAACAAATAGTTGCAAAGCCAACGAACAAGGTAGACTTGGTACAACACCTCCTCTCACACCAGGAGGAGATCCTCACTATATTTGCATGGATTAAGTGGAAATAGAGACCACAGATCACCTCATCTGCTCGGACAGTGATCTGTCTAGTCGGAGGTGTCTACGTCTTCTACGAGTGCACATATTTAATTTCTTAAGATTTAGAACCTGATTTTCCACATTTAATCTTTGCGCTTTTGATTTAAGTGGCTTACGTTTTTATTACTTAATCTTACTGCGTCACAATACTTTTTTTTATTTGTGTTTTTTGTTTCTGTTTTAATATTATTAGAATAATCAAGTCGTCGATAAAATGTTTTCGCTTTTAAATCCATACATTGCGTTTCATAGCCCCGACCATTTGTTTAGCATTTGGTATAAATAATGATGTAGGCAACACACCCAATGCAGATATGCCGTACCCATTTTGTACTGTTTATTGTAGAATCAATCCTTAGATTATGTAACACCAGTTTATAGGCCACCTTCGTCAAGAAAATTATACAGGCGTTTCTAGATATCGCTGTGATCTGAAAAACCATTGTAGTGTTTTCCACAAAATAAGCAACGCAATCTGATTCGTAAATAAAAATAATTATCTGAAAAAATAAAAAAATTCCATAGTTTACTCCTGGACTATTGGACTTGGTAACCTTGTTACCTAAATTCTGCACCAACTATTAACTACAAAAATGTGATATTTAATTAATGTTGTATGAACATATGTGCACATTTTTTATTCCGAAATAATAATATTTTCTAACAACTTGTTGTGAGTAATAAAGTAGTACAATATATATGTAAATGTATGTAAAAAGTTATTGATTCATGCATGGAAATAAAAAAGTTTCTTCTTCATGTTTTTAATTGCATATGACATGTCTTTTACAGCACTCAGGATAAGGGAGATTTTTATTTACATAGTCTCCCATCTTACAGCCTCGAACTGCCTGTATTCCACAACTGAAAAATTCAAGCAGAATATTATAGTTTCAAGCGAGTACAAAATTGTAATGCAATTGAAATAGTAACTGTTCACAACACTCACCTATGAAATTCGGCCATGCCTTTATCTCCACAAATAATACGTCCGCAATCTTGATTGGGATCTTTTACTATTTGTCCTGGTGATAATATCAAGTCTTGTTTGATAGTGCACTTACCGGGATTTTCTTAAACATAAAATTAAGGTGTTTATTAAGGTCATATATTTTATTATATGGTTTCAGAATATACTCACTTGGATCATTAAAAAATCCTATTGAAGCCGCTCCAAATGCAGAAGTGATACATACTACCAGGAGGAAAACTATACACACGATTGACCTCATCTTTGCTGAAGAGTTTGATTTGAATTGAATTCTCCCCAAATGAACATCGCTACCTCATCTAAAACTTTTTGAAGTCCATATGAGCTTACTGATTACCATATGCATGTATATACCTTGTGTATGGGATTAGCAAAGAAAAGTACATACATACACAAATGTATATTTCGTATAAACTCGTATTTATAAATTCTGACCAACCTAGCGCTTATGAAAGAAACAGAGATAAAGCTCACCATTGTACTTCTGAGATGTACTGAAAAAAAGTTAATGTCTTTCTGTCGTCACTTTAAACGAAAACACATGTACAGTCAATCACAAAACTCAGTATGCATCATAAAGTGTGTTCTTAACAACAAAATATTTCTCACAGGAGTCCAAGACTTTCTAAACTTGAGTGTATATCATTGTAAATGTACTTAAAACAAGAACATGTGTAATGATAGCCCAACAACGATAGGCACAGAAATTTGTGAACACGTAGATGGATCTGCCTATGTTTGGGGATCTATTGTAATCTTTAGTGTGGTCAATTTAGTGATACAAATAGAGGGTTTTGATTACTTGAACACCAAGGGCAACCTGCGTCAAAGGGTCTGCAAGCAATGCTCAGAAATATCATTTGTATGAGTTCTATAATCTATATGTCGTTACATTTTTTTCTTAAGACCCTTATGTGGCTATAGTTTGTGAGCTATCCTTATATATTTTGTCTGTTTTAAGGTTATTAGTATTTCCCATAAGAAACTGCATTTACATTTTTGTCGATACCACAGACAACTTTATGCTGCTGCACTTTGTGAAGCACAAACATTTCTGGAATTTTATTAAAAAAATAACAAATTAACAGATTAAGTTATTACGAAGTTTTGAAAGTATTTTGTTCATAACGATATGAGTACTATTTAATTGGTTTCATAATTTTGGGAGCGATTACAGATAAATCGTCAATGAAATCTCATCTACTTGATACTAAAATAAAAAAAAAGAAACTTACTTATTTTCCATTATTAAATGCGTCGGCATACGGATTTCTAGTTTTGGAGATTAATTCCAACTATGTTATATTAGAAGAGCACGAGATTATTAGTTCAGTTCAGTTTCTTTATTGTAGCAATAAATTACATTTTCTTAAAAACAACATTGCACAATTTACCGAGATTTGGTATAGGCTACCTTGCTACTGAAAAACTATTTATAAATTGTAAGAAATGATATCACAGTTAACATAGAACTTTAGAAGGAAAACCTTCATTAAAGATTATTAGTAATTACACAAGGTAGAGTGAAATCTGATAACCGGAATACACAAAATATTCAGAGTCGATTGCATCGAGTCTATTGATGAGTAATGTCATATTGACATTTAAAACAAGAATACAGAATAAGGGTTACTGAAATCATCGATTACAATGTACATACCCATGATTTGAAAGATGTCTACTCTTCACTACCCCTCCATCTAAAACAGCACCCCTTACTTGTTATGTGATGTACAATATTTGTAAAACGATTTGCTAGTGGGCTCCAGTATCCTAATGCAGTATAAGGCGGATATTTCCGCTCTATAGGAGCGGAAATGATGAAAAAATAGGGTACAATATGTATAACAGATGTCACAAAAATTAAAAAAAAACAACACGAGAAGACGAGACCTCCCAGCTCAAAAATATCAAAATATCAGAGTCTAGGGATAAGCAAAAAAAGCCAAAAGCCTGGCCGCAAGCATTAGGAACGGCGCGCATTCTTGACATTGTGGTGGTTACTCCTTAGTGATCCTCAGGGAATAGTGAATGTATTTTAGCACCTATCCATAGTGATAGGGAACCAAGAAATCCCAACTCCAGTCGATGAAGAAATTTGGTTTGAAGACGTTGTCACAGCCCTTAAACAGTTGATGGTGCTCAGATGGTTTTCTATCAGAGCTATTCAAGGAGGGCGGCGATGTTCTAGTTGGAAGCATGCACAAGATCATCTGCAGAATTTGGGAAGACGAAGGTTTGTCCAAGGACTGGAATATCAGTTTCATATAAAATATTTGCACCTGGGACATTGTACTTTGAGCCTATGGGCAAGCGCACCAGCATCTTTCAAGGAGAAACCGATGCCATAGACAGATGCGTTTAAATAAAACTTTATAGGAACTGTACCAACATCGACATAGCAATAATGTAGGACAGTCGAGCCGCTATCATGGCACTAGACTCCTACGTCATCAAAACCAAACTTGTGTTGGAATGAGATAGAAGGGACCTGACAGATACCTGGAACAGACTTCCTAACAGGGCACTGCATACTCGGAGAGCATCTAAGGAAACTAGGGGTATCAGCAAAAGGTCTATGCAGAAGTGAAGAATCTAATGAAATTTCAGAACAGGTACCGGAATTTTGCCAACAGGAGTCCATAACCCTCAACACAACTCTGAAAATAACTGTTTGTGAGGAGAATTCGTAAGAGAGCAAAGCTAGCCAAAGGGGGTACAATAGATCTAATGGTCGCTGTCCAATATACCCAAATAATTCGCGAATATGTTAAAGTGGTGCGACACAGAGTGTCAGTTATAGCATTGCAGCAGGTAAATTATGAATTGATTGGGTACCCAAGATATTTCACAATATGCTTAACAGTTATTATTTCACTATTTATAATTATTGCAAGAAAATTGTGTAGGTCAAAAGTATATCTTGAGTAGACAACTCTTGCGAATATACAGCGCCGGCCCAAGCCAAATGAGCGCCCTGTGCAAGATCTACGTTTGGCGCCCCCCTTTTGCTGTTTTGGCAGTATAGGTCGTTTTGACATTGCACTAGAGGTAGACTTTCAAGTAACATACGATTCGATTAGGTATTAGGGAGTGTTAATCCCAGAAAGTGAAGCAAATTACAAAGTACGAAAAAAAAAACGAAAATGAGACTTAAAATATCGGTAGATTCCAAGAATAACCGATTGCAAGATGCTATCGAGTGAAAAGGAAAACAATAACAAACGAAATATTCATTTTGTTTTCTCTTAATATAAGACTGTTTGCAGTTCATGGACAAAATTTTTGTCCATTAAAAATTGGAGTTGACTAAGTTATATTATTTTTATCTTTATTGAATTAGATTTTGGAAGCTGGAGTTAATTGACTTTTTAAGCAAAATCATAACTTCAAATTAAAATTCTTTAAATCGGTTGGGCCGATTGGATTCTATTAACGTTTTAAGACTACATATGCCCAATTATTTTATCCATCAGTGTATGAAGTAAATTTTCATCCCTATTCCTTACTCGAAACTATACCTCTACCTATATGAGCTGTCTACGTGATAAATACGTTTTCTTGATAGGAATTGCCAACTGATACAAACATACCCACATTCATACACACAATCTGATACGTGAAGAAATAAATTCTGCATTTTTTTATTATTTATTATTATTGAGGGTAAATTGCACCGCGACCTTATGATCTACTTTCCCCTCAAACATACCTTTGCTTTCTTAAGACCACCCCTCCCATACATATCTTTTCAGAGTCTTATTGAGGGTTATTTGCTCCTATTGCGCAAAGGTGGAAGATATTTGTCCTAGAGTATTCTCTCTAAGCCAGTTTCTTTTAGGAATCTGAGAATGAGAGCTGGTCCTAGTGACTTCAATTCTTCTTTCTTTCTGGTATTAGGTGTTTGTGCAGATATCATTCTTTTTGTGGGCTAGCGCCCAGTATATGTTCTGGAATTTCATACGATTCTGCAGAGACCTTCTTCTGATACTCCTAGTTTCCTTAGGTTAGGATACTGAGGTTGTTTTCGCTCATTCTGATACATGCTTCAAACCTCTTGCGGTTATGTTGACCCAAGAGTTTCTTGACCTGCTTCATACCATGAGCGTTGTTCCATGTATCTGCCATGTTCCCTGAACTCTTCCCTGAGGGCGTGATCTCCTACAGCTCAGAATTATTACTATCTTAACAATTGTTCGTACATCTAACCTTCTGATCCTATATGCCTTTCGGGTTAGTCTATGTTTTTTTTTTTCAGTCTGTTTTTGTTTTTTGTTTATCCAAGAAAACTGGTAAAAAACTTGGCTTAATTTATCTATCTTAACCTACCTTAAACTAGCTTAACCTAACATTAAAACTTAAAAAACTATCTTAACTATGTTATGTATATGCACCTTTTTTTTGTTCGATATATATTCTCTTTTTTATTTTTTTTTTCTCGTAAGTACTACCCTATAATCTATGTAAGTTGGCCACCATGGTCAACTATCGCGTCATCATCTTGAAAAGCCAACCACCAGTTAAATTGCCGTTCTTTGGCAGACTCTCTCCTGTCTCGAGCAGAGATCGCTCTGCTGAACCGGAGGAGATCCTCGTGACTGCGAGCGACATTCCGTTCGTATTGGAGTCGCCTGTCCACTGTTCGGCGTACGACGTGGATGATGACAGGACATTCTTGTGGATCCTGTATTAGGCCAATTGTGTCGAGATAGAGGGACGCTTCACTGTCTCTCGAACAACATCATCTTTTCTATCTGGGAAGGACTCACGTTGAACCACAGTGGACAACCGTAGGCCATGACTGGCCGGATGAGGGCCATGTAGCAGATTACCTTTACTTTGGTGTCAAGTTGGCCGATGTAAAACAACCCCCTTGCCACAGCAAAGGCCTTTTTAGCTTTCGCCAGAGCAATATCTATATGTTTGTCAAAATACAGATATTGGTCCAACCAAATGCCTAGATACCTTACTACACTTTTCACATCTAACGGCCGTCCCTGCGAGTCAACTATGCCGAACTTACGCCAGTTTGTGCGCGTATCTCATGTTGCCATGTACAGCGGGGTCCTGAAAAGGATAGTTTCGCACTTCAGGAAGTTGATAATCAACTTCCAGTCGTCGCAAAATCGCTGAATTTGTTCGAAGTCAAGTTGCAGCAAGTTACTTATTACTTCGACCTTCGGACCTGATCTGTACGCTACTAGATCGTCGGCCTACGCAATTAAGTGCGGCATGTAACCTATAAGATCTGCAGTGAATATTGAGAACAAGATCGGCGAACCAAGCGCTTCCTGTTGCAGACCATTTTTGATGTCAAAGACCGTGGTAGAAGTTACGTCGCCACTTTTCACGACGAACTTTCTACCTATTATCATGCTATAGATCATGTATAGCAATGATTTGCTTATGCCGAGCCTGACAATCTTGAGGAAGAGGTTCTCTAACCAAACGGTGTCGAATGCTTTCTCCAAGTCAATCAGACAGGCACCCGTGCATTGCTTTTTGTCTTTGTTCCACTGAATGTTGGATACCAGTTTGGACACGGCATGTATAGTTTCATGCCCCGCCTTGAATCCGAACTGGTTATCCGGTATGATATTATTTTCCTCATTCCATTGTTTCAGAACTCGAATGATCGAACTCTTTTCAAAAACCTTGCTTATGCAAGGAAGAAGACTGATCGACCGAAGATTTGTCGGGATAGATTTGTCTTTGTCCCGTTTAGGGATTGGCTACACCACAGCTGTTTTCCAGTGTGCCGGGTAATAAGCATTACAGTGTTGTGGAAATCTGCACGGCTTCGGGGGGAAGATAGCGAAGCACAATATTTGGTATACCATCGATTCCCACCGACTTTTTCTTCAACGAGTTAAAGATACCCTGAAGATCTTCTTAAGAAATCAAGATGTGAAAACCAGATATCTCGTTTCGGAGCTCGAAGTGGTTTAGCGAGGCTCTATGCTCCAGGTCGTGATTCGGCCTACGAACCTCGTTGACCGTATACACTCGCTGAAACACAGCACCAATTGCTTTCACCTTCTCCTGGGGATCTGGATCGATGCCAACTGAAGTCAGTAATTGTTCGTTATTTGTCGTCCTGGGTTGTTAGATCGTACAGCCCGTATTTTATTGCCCCAGTGCAAGCTTATAGTCAAACTATAGTTCATACGTATTAACTGTTGGTTCTTGATCTCCGACTTCAATTCCCTGACTTCCGCGTTTTGTGGATCTGTAAACCGCATGTGCAAGAGTTTGAGTCTTGACAATAGCCTACTTGTGTGCACGTGAAGTGCATCGACGGTAGCATTTCGATAAACATCGCTGTCATCGATTTGTACTACCTTCGGAATAGTCTTGTTCATGGTACGATTAATTACGTCGTCACTTTGTATGAGGTACCTGTCAACCTCTTCGTTCGTTAGGTTTCTGTTTGATAGAGGATTGATCCCACTCGAGCGTAGTTCTGTGGATAACGTCCTGGAGAACCGAGGCCAGCGAGCCTTATTGTAATTATAAGGATTCCTCTGGACATACTCCTCCAGTTCTTTCACCTCGTTCGGGAGCTGAATAGCCGCGAAGAGTCCGCAGTGATCACTCTCGTACTCAACCGCAGTTAAACAGTTCCGTGTGCGTCAGATATGGACCCGCATCTGGGGTACGATGGCCTATCAGTTGAGCTCAGAATGGTTCGGGGCAAGTGGTTCGTTCAAGATCTGTCTCAGCGCATCTATGGCATAGACTTCCGCTTGAAAGATACTGTTGCATTTGCCCATGGGTTCGTATTACTTTGGGGTCCAAATACTCCCGCCCCTGTTTATTCAGTTCTTGATCCACTCGTATACTATTTTACCGTATTGCTGCTCAATCTGTGGACTATGGATTCATTGCTCCAGTTGTTTTTTGTGCTGAGCTTAATGGTAAACTCCTTTTGGAAATTAAATTTCCTAATCGCGTCATCCTTCGGTATGGCCAGGAGTGGTAGGCTTTTTAACTAGTGCATCGAATTGTCTCGATGTAATGCACCTGTTTTTTCCTATCCCTTCTCTTGCCATTATCTTGATTGTTTTATTTGCACATTCTGCGACCAATAGATGCAGTGCAGTCAGCTCCAGTAGCACCTCCAGGCGGCAGTTGGACAAGTTCGCATGGGCACTGTAATACAGAGGCATGCCAACCTTTGAACTTTGTTGAGTGTCTCTCTTGCGCTGATCAGGTTGGTTCTTACTTCGGGGACGCCATTCGCTTTTTATGTGCCATAGGCAAGGGTGGAGCAATGAAGCTACTGCTCCTATTTTCTGAGGTGGAGGCCCGTCTCCAGGTTGCGAAGATACCACCTGACTCCAGCACTACTGAGCCCCCCTCCTGAGTGGATTCTGAGGTCACCCCTGTAGCTTTTTTAGCTCGCCTTTAATTTGTTTGTTATTGTTTTGGGTTTAATTTTTAAAAAATAAAGGTCAGCCACGGCAGAGCCTTGCATTAGCGTGGTAAGGCCATTAATACTCTCCGGAAAGTGGCCCGACTAAAAAGAGAGCACCGTTAGAACACAGCACTTTATCCAGTGGTGATAGATTTAATTCGTCGACTTCTCATTCCTTCTGGCCACGGGCCGACTTAAACCCACCCCCCCATCACGCCAAGGTGTCCATCCCGCAGAGGGATGGATTTGAGCACGTTTCGCTCAAATTTCCATACGAATTGAGATCTGAGTTTTTTTATGTTTTCCTTTGGACACTTTTGAGTGCTTGGGCAAGAAATTATCGTGCACAGGCTAGGTGGAATTGTTTGTATTCATATGGCAAAGTGGCAAAAGGAGAAAATCTCGTACGTGCAGAAATAAATTCTGAGCTTTTTGCAGCATTGAAGTGATGATTCCATCCGGACCAGGTAATTTGAATGGGCTGAACTGTTTACTTTTTCATCCACTGTCCAATCGCCATTTGCATTGTGAATAAAAGAAGTCATGATTGGATTTTTGCGATAAGTTTCCTGAGACGTGAAGCCTGTGAGGTATTCCTCTATTTTACCACAAAAAGTCTTACATTCCCCTTTATTGGCTTTTATCAGTTGCTGCTTAAATATTTCCATCTCAGCCCTGTAGTTGTTCCAATCTTGGAGATGGTTGTATCTTTTTGCGGATTTGAAAACCGACTGTATTTTACTCCTGGCTATTGAAAGCTCTTTATTCCACCAAGGAGGCTGTGCCTTCGGCTTGTTTTTTGATATAGGACAAGCAACCTGAAAACTTTTTACTGGAATTGAAGTCGGCTCTCTCTATACTACTTTATTTCTTCTCGGGAAAAACGTTAACTCCACAAATGACATATTAGTGGAAATCCGACGTAGATTCACGCTTGGCAACCAATTATCGGAACAACTGAATTTATAACTGCTCTAAAGAATTCTTATTTTGAAAGTCCTGCTACATGGAGCCGAAAGCTGGACGATAAAGCAAACAACAGAGCTGATTCTAGGTGCCTTCGAAAGAAATATTCTACTTCGAATATATGGTCCCCTCTGCTAAGAAGGTGAATGGAGGAGAAGACACAAACGCGGACTCCAATCATTAATACATTTTACGATGTGATATTCTAGGTTTTGTGTGTCGAAGTCCAGAGCTTTTATAAGTTCACACACTTGTTTTTCTGGAGATTCGCTCTTCTAAAGTAGCTCTATATCTTCGGACTTCAGGGCAAGTAATAGATGAAGTATAATACCAGTATCAATGTACTGAAGTCTAAGTATCAGTACTTGCAAATCCAAGCCTCATATTCCGAGTCAACATACATTCATACTGTTTTCTCGATTCCCTTTAAAATACCAATTTATTAACTCTTTCATAGGCTAATGCTCGCTCATGCACATTATATTTGAGACTTGTTATTTATAAGGGAAATTTCTTTTTTTGTTCTTATAATTAGATTGTTTAAATTCACATTGGTTAATTCACAAGAGCTACATGATTTAGAAAACACATTCATTTATTTCCGCCGATTTCGCTTATAGAGACGCTGGGTTATGAAGTACAATTTGCCCATCTAGGCCTTAGATTACAAAACAGATGTTCGGATTGTGTCACTGCAATTCAAAACGAAATTAGCAAAACAAAAACAAACAGAACTAATCGTGTTGACTATTTGTTTTTGTCTGATGGTTGTGTTTTCATTGCATATTTTAAAACAAAGGACTGTAGAGGTCGAGTTTGAAAAGAGACACCACTAAAGGATATATAAATCTAATAATTCACAAACACGTTATTGTTGCAACATTATCAACTTTAGGCAAGTTATTTAAATAAATGGTTTTAATAACAAAGCATACATTATTGCGAAATTGACCTCCAACTACAGCGAATCGATGCCGTTATGATTCTATTTATACACTGAGTTTTTATTCAGTTGACCCAGTTTAATGGTTTCACTTTGATGGAACTACTAATAAAATGTAAAATCGCAAACAGTTGATTAAAAAAGTAATTTCATTTGCGAGAGTAAACTAGTCAGACAGCTAATTTTGAACAAAGGCAAGTTGCTTTTACACTAAATCAATAGAGGATTGTGTGTAAATGCATACATACATACATATGTAAGTCTGAATGTAATTGATCTTTGTCTACGTTGTTCACTTAACGTGCATGGCTGCAGTTCACCTAAGCTTTAATACTCATATGCAAAGGTATGATAACTGCGGTTTTAATTTTAAAAAATATTTGTTATAAATAATGTCACTGCGCATCTTCTACTTGACAATGTCATATGTACATATGTGTTTTTTCTTTCACGATAATTGTTCGCTGTAAAATGTCGTAAAAAGAAAAGTGTTTGTGTTTAAAAGTTTGTTTCCATTATTTTTATACATACTATTCCATACGCTCATACTATTTTTGTGTGTTCTTGAATTATCATTTATTTAAATATGTACGTACATACGTACGCATGTGTATTTGTTTATATTTATTTACAGATTTCAAAATAGCAACTAGTGGTCATTTTTGTTACTTTTTTTTCCAAAATTTTAAGTTCAACAAAAATTAAAGTCGGAAATAGAAACTAATACCGTGCAAGTTATATAAAGGACCAGTTAAATTAGAAACCTGATGGGTGAACTTTAAATAAGATAATAAAATAGTATTCACAATCCTTATTCAATCAATTTTTAAATCAGTTCTCATTAGATCGCAACTACAATTCACAGCTGTTTAAGAATGCCATCATTACTTGAAGCTTTGGAACGGAAGTATGGTCTTGCGGATAGTGCCAATATTGAAGAGTCGTTAGTGTCCATTTATGTCCCAAAATTGCCGCCTTTGTTATGGTAAGCATGTTTTATTCTTTTTCCATATTTTTCAACCATAAATCAGAGATACCAACCTTATATGCTACTTTTCCCACATTTTCTTAGTAAATTAAACTGAATAAATATTTAAATCTTTGCAATTTTGAATACAAAAATCAAAGATCCCAGTGTTTGTAAGCGAATAAATGGATTCATTTTCAGTTTATCGATGTGTAAAATATTCCAGAATTAGACGAAACGTTGAATAAATTGCAGTTCTTTCTTGTTTACTAATTTAACTCAGAATTCTGTATCCGTTATTGGAGTTTTCATGACCCCTTCTACTTTACACGAATGCATTTTTCAACAGAAAGGAGCATTTGGCAAAATGTTAAATAACTTTGGTGTAAGTTTTACGTGTTCGTATATATAATTTTGATTTTTACTTATTTTCCGAGTCTCAGTATAAAATACCTTCTGGTTCGAGCATACGCTTGTCAAAAGTCGTTGAGAATCCTGGTAAAGTGCTACCTCGCTCCACTAATTCGAACACCTATTTTTTATATATATTAGGGTAGGTCTCTAATAGTTAAAATTATCGAGGTGGTACTGTATCATCAATTTCACCAGGAAATATAAAAATCCTCGCACTACTAAATTCCTCTAACCGGCTACGAATTTGACACCTGCTGAATATTAGGTACTTATTTTTAGAAAGGAAACAGTATAACACGAAGGTCTGTAGACGACTGTGTATGTTCATCACTTTTTAAAATCACATCTTCGGTTTCGAGTATCTGAGGTAAATGTGTAACATTTGTAATATTGGATAAGAGTAAAGAAAAGTACGAATAATTAGAAAAGTATCTAATTTTCGTAAGATTTTTAATTTCAAGAGACTCCTAGAGATTTATGTTAATAAATATATTTGGATAACATTCAAAAATCTCGTTGTTACATTTGCTGCACATGCGTAAAGCCGTACAAATCTGAGATCCATTTAACCTCAACCTGTGGTGGTTCACTTGCATTTCTTTGGTTAATACAAGATTTGCCGGAGTGTACACTTTTATCTTTGCTCTCATATTTTTGACGAAATGTAAGAAATAAAAGATTTATACTCCAACAACGTGTTTTATATTTACTTTCGTATAACTGAATTTGTACAATTTTGCATCAGACCTGTTTGCCGAAATGATGCCTTTCACTTTGCAAAAGTGCACTGCGTATATGTAATATTTTTTTTGTGGTTTCGTTAATCCTGTCGTTTCTGTATACGTATGGTCTATACTGGGACTTAATCTGGAAACGTAATCATTGTGGAGAGGGAAATCTGATTGAACAATTTTAAAAGGGATGTGTACCAAGTAGGTAGTGGTAACTGATCCTATGATGTGGGCTTGATAGAGAAATTTATCTTGGAGTATTTACATCTGCTAATTACACAGAAATTGTTCTCATCATCTATAGAAGGTGGTTTGCGGATTCCCCATGTGTATGTATTTAAAGACGCCTAATAAACAATACAATAATTTGAAAGTGGCAAAATATTTATATTACTTACACTTACACTTAATATGTATTAATCTTTAAATTCTCATATTGTGGCAAAAAAAATTTAATTTTGACTATTTTCATTATAGCGTTCCCGAATTATTAGTTTTAAATGATTGTGATATTGACTGTGCTGGTGACTCTGACGGCCTAAAGGAAAAATGTCGAACAGTAAAGGAACTTGATCTGGCTCAAAATAATTTAGGCGATTGGAATGAGGTCTTTCACATTTTACAACACATGCCTAGAATAGAATTTCTTAATCTTAGTAAGAATCGCTTCTGTGGTCCTATTTCGAGGGCCCCGTCGATAACCATGGGTGGTCTTAAGAGTGTTGTATTAAACGGTACATGCCTAGATTGGCAGAGTATTGAAGTTCTACTAAAATGTTTACCAGTGCTTGAAGAGTTGCACCTTAGCTTAAACGACTATCAAAATGTATTGATCGACACAATTGAAGCGAAAGAGGCAGCTGATTTACAGTGTAATTCTGAAGAATGCAATGAACCTAATATTACTACTACTTCAACAGCTGCTAACGAATATGTACATAATTTTTCTGATAACAATCTCTTATTTAAAAAAGTCTCAGCTCATATGGGTGTGAGGAAACTTCATTTCACCGGAAATCCTGTCGAAGATTGGAAAGAGATTTGTCGACTTGGCCGTGTCTTTCCCAACCTTGAAACGTTGGTACTAGCTGAATGTGCTCTAAGGTAACATTAAGAAAAAAAAGTTATATCTGATCTGAATGTATTAACGAACTTCTTACCGATATGATAAAGATCAATCGAGCCCGCCCCAAGTCGAACAAACGCTGCAAAAATGCTTCTTGAAGACATGAAGAATGCAGAATCCCCTCATGAGCATTTCAAGTACGTAGATTTGCTATTATATATATATGTTCAATTATTTAGAATAAGGAATATTATTCCGTTCAAACAGCGTACGAGCATAACTCGCTTATATCCGGTAATTTAAATCGCGAATCAACCATTACAGATTTGAAATTTGAATAGATTTAAAGTTTTATTACACAGTACAATATTATTTTACAACCAATTGTACAGCAAATTGTTTTTAGATAACTAGAAATTTTGGGTCTATTTTTTTGTTACTACTTGCGCGGATTACAGTTTTCTATGTGTAACAAGTCCGACGGTTACTCTGTCCAGTGGAAAACAATAGCATGCCGAATTTGAACGGTTATGAATTTATTTATGTACATTAGTTTTCAGTGGCTGCCGACTAACAAATGCCATTTAATAATTTTCAGAAATTTAGTGTTTTTAAATTTGAGCAGCACTAATATTAACACATGGGATGACATCGATAGGCTGGCTAAGTTCCCCAGTCTCAAAAACCTCCGCGTGCAGGTACACTTGTTCTATGAGATTAATAGCAATATATAATTTGCTGAACAAATCTTGATTTTTTAGAACTGGCCTTTGTGGGACAAATGTGAATCCACTGAGCATGAAAGACGACAGCTTCTGATAGCCCGATTACCATTTTTACAAACACTTAACGGTGGAGGAGTTATAACTGCCGATGAAAGAGAAGATTCCGAGCGAGCTTTCATCCGCTATTATGCGGAACGTCCGGAAAGTGATAGGCCTCTGCGATACAATGAACTTGTTGACATACATGGAAAATTGGATCCGCTTATTAATATCGATTTAAAACCCGAAAAAAGAGTAAAAGTTAATTTCACTTATGTTAATCAAAATGAAGTTAGATCTGTAGATGTTTACAGGTAATATATACTTTATACATATGTTAAAATACATTGAAATGAAAAATAAATTAATATGTTTTAGGACTGTCGTCGATCTTAAATCACGTTTGGAAAAAATCGTTGGACTGCCAGCTAAAAATATGAGGCTTTTTTACATCGATCAAGATTTAAAAGACTTGCAAGGTCCAGAGGAAATGAAATTTCCAAATAAACAGCTTTATAGTTATAACATTCGATCCGGTGATGAGATACTTATTGTTCCGAAGAACCTTTAGAGTTGTAAATTAACTACAAACAATTTGTATTTGCTAATGAAATGTAATTTTCTAACCCGCAATTTTAAATTTACATCAAGTAAAAAATGTTATTATTTACAGGAAGTATTTTCAGTTATTGCGTAACTCCAAGCTATGTTATTTCTTCCACATAAATCCGAGATATATGTCAATCTTAATAAATTATCATCATGTATGTACATATTTTTATTAGCGTTTGAATAAGAAAATACTGAAATAACGAAAAGATTAAGTGTATCCATTATACTTTTTAATGACTCATATCGAAACTTTACCAATGCAAATTGGAGCCATTATATTAATGACGCAACTTGGGGCAATGGAAGGGGTTAATTGTCTGAAGACATGACCAACAAATAAAAATAAGACCATTTTGATGAAAATAAAACCATTTATCCTGCTGCAGTTGCATATTTTGAGTGTGGAACGAAAAGCGAGTTCAACTAGAGTTAATAAAAAATGAGAATGATTTGAAACCAAAAAAAATATGAAGATAGTGTCTACCTTGCTAATATACTGGATGGCGCAGTTGGTTGAGTGCCTGCCACTGGTTAGAGGTTTCGGTTTCGGTTTTCAAAGCTGGTCCGGTCACCAATTGCCGTTGGGATCAAATTAGCGGAACTATAACTGGAATTGTCGATCAGTGGTAGTGGTCTGACTATGGGTATCACACGCTTGCTGGCGATTTCGCTGAAAACCTACGTACGTACCTACCTAAGTTGCAAAAAAGCCTACCTTGCTAAGGCGTATTCTGCGACACAGTAATAATAATTTAACGCGCTACAACAAATCAGCTTTTGACTCATCCCTATAAAAAAACATTTCACAAATTTATACAAATGTTAGCATTAGACACGAATAATTTATCGGGGTGAGTAAAGTAGCGATCGCTACGTTAAGGCAACACTAAAATTTAGTGAAAGCACATATGAAAGAGAATGTTGACAAAAAGTGTTGGGCATATCTCCTAGAAAGACAACTGGATTGGCTAATCATGACAAAGCCTGCAGGGCCCCTCTTCGGTCTCTAATGATTGTTCTGCCCTTATGGTTATGGTTATTATCCACCCATTCGGTAGTTCTTATAAATCTGCATAGTTCAGAACAGGGTTTACATATAATTTTATAAAGATCTTGGAAGAAGTGACGTGACGTGGCTCGGGTAGTGGCAAGGATAGTGAGTAAATGTCTGTATTTTATATTATTAGCTAGATGTAGGAATCTATCTTAATGGCTTGATCATGATTGTGAGAGGCTTTTCACTTCTTTTCAATTTGGAACAGGAACAGTTTTGTTCCTGAGTCTTTACACAGACGACTGTGAAGGGGAAGAAATAGTTCCAGCGAACGGGTTATCGCATTGGTTCTAATTTGACTTAAATGTTGCTTTTTATAACAATCATTCTGCCACCAGATAATAACCTACGCTTGCTTTATTTACTGACATATCTCAGCAGTTACCGGTGACATTATTCGGCTGCATCAGCTGTATATCTCAGTGCGGATGCGTGGTACCAAATTTGCTGTTGTGTCATCTTAACTTACAAGATAAAATGTCTTTATTTCGTTTTTACTTTGTTTATTATTTTTCTTTGTACAAGACTGCAGCTCATAATTACTGTTTAGTGACAAATTAATTTGACTAAAATAAAATTATGAAAGGTGATGAATTAATGTATACTACATATGTATATGTATGTAATATGTATAAATAATTTTTAATTGATTCGTTAACTTGCTGCTACTTTTAACCACGTAATTATTTTTAAAGACCAATCATGCGCTCTTCATTCCAATTAAATCCAAAATGAGACAATTCTACATATTGTTATTCAATTATGTTTATTGATTTGAATTTAAAAAAAAATACGCAGATGATCGTCTTTCTCACTTATGCATACAAAAAAACTATCTGAAAACTCCGCCACTTCGACGCTCTTGTCGACTAAAAGACACTATCGGCGAATTTACGATACGGACGAATAGTGAAAGTGAACCGAACAAGTAAAGTGAAACTACGACCCAGTGGATAACCTTTAGTGTCCTTTTGGATGGGTTGGGTAGCTTTCATGATAAGTACATGCTATGTATGAGAATAATAGAATAAATATAGCCCAACATATTATTATGGAACTAATTATATTAATCATTCTCAATAAAACATGAAAACAGAATGTTAGAAAAACATATTATTTTAAAACCAAATTCTGACTGCATCATCTGAGTTCTGTTCAACGGGACAGTAAGGACATTTCAGTATAGCCCCATTACTTAATTTATGCAGAGCATCATTTGATATAACGTGGCCGCAAGTCAATTTCTTGGGGGGATTATCCTCCGAAGTTTGTTGCCTTAAAATTGGGCAAGCAAATATAGAGTGATAACGATATTCGGCATCTAGATCAATTTCTATGGGTAACTCATCTCTTCCACTCCATATGCTAAGCACTTGACGTGACAACATGACCTAAGAGAAAAATAATTTTATTATACTTTATTTCACAAATTTTTCATAAATTTCAATAAAAGCGTTTACCTGTTTTATATTCAAAAGCGCGGGTAGGGCTGTGCAACCTGCATTGATTACAACAGAGAGAGCAGAGTTTTTACTGATACCAAGGGTATGGCATGCTTCCTTCAAAAATATATACGATGCCTCTGTCCACATTTCAGGAGAGATCAAGTGCTTATACGGTGAGTTTTCAATGCCATTTGGAAGGTATATAAATGTTCCCATCAAATTTGGAATCTCACTTCCGAAGCGATCAACAAATTTATTGAAATTGTTTCGAGCGTATGCTATAGCTTCAGCTTGTGCTTCTATGCCACGTGACACAATTTGTAAGAAAGCAAGTTTATGCAGCTTAAATTCTAGCGAAGAGTTTTTCTCTATCAACTCGTTTGAAAACCTTGCCGTCCATTCGAGTGCTGGTCCTAAGTTATGATTTTCAATAGCCTTGCAAATTTTGTAGATTTCAGCGAAACTGCTTTCAGAATCGAATACCTCTTGAGCAATTTCTTCTGGCATACCCGATTCTTTTATTAGACTCTGTGCTACATCATCCATGCCTTGCCTGCAGTAATGTTTTGCCATCACTTTGTTAAGTAAGAGCATATTGCGTGAATCTTGGAGGGCATCTGTTCTTGTAGTTCCGGTGAAGTCTGACACAAAATTTTTGTCTACAACCTTACCAACTTTGCTTACCGTACCATGCAGTTCTCTATGATCCGCAGATATACGTTGTAGTTTCTCATTAGTTCTATATAAAGCTTCAGTTATTGTTTTGATTTGGTCTTCTGGCAAGTAAGTGTCGCTAGCTTGCTCGCTTTTCTTAAGTGTGTCATTAATTTCACTTAGTAGCTGAGCCGCATCTGTTATAACACGGTTACTGTATTCACGTATTCCATCGAATTTCGTTATTACACGATCGAGTTCTTTTTCCACAGCCAAACAGGCGTCCATTTTAAGTAATTATCTTGATGAGTATAAAACTCCTTTGTTCCTTTGTTAGACTTTGGGATCGATAGTCTCCAGCAAACCGAGATCTCATATATTTTAATATTATATCTTTTCTGTCTTTAATCTCAGGCTTATTACAGACTTGGCAACATAAGTTGAAAAGATAGTATTTTCTATATTGCCACAAAAATTTAACAAAAACAAAGCAAATACGTACGACTTAAGAGAATACTACAAAAATATTTTCATCCAGAAATGGGACAAGCAAGAGGGTAATTGTCATAATTGAAAAAGCTCTTATTTACAATTTGTAAATTTATGACAACGAAGTGATGCCAAGTCTTTAAATAAGCAATCTACGCTACACAGTTACTCAACACAATTTTTTTTGCATTTGAACTACTAGCGGCGTTCACACTCAACAATTTGTCAATATGATTTGCTTGACGACAAAGTTGGGAAAAAGTCAAAATGTAACGAGCTTTCACATTGACGAATCACATTGGCTGATCAAACACGGTTGTCAAGCAAATCGTATAGACAAATTGTTGAGTGTGTACGCGGCTCATGATTGTGCTTTGTAACAATTCTTACAAAAAATGTTCTCTGTTTAAGCTTGATTTGATACATGATTTATTACCCAATCTAAAAGTACTCATTTAACGTGTTCACCGAAACGACAAAACGCTGATTGTTAACGCCGCTAACTGAGTTATCAAACACGTAATTAATTTTTATTGTAATTTCATTTTTGTAATTTTTCATAAATCAAAAATGAAATACAAAACCGTGAAGAAGTAAAAAATAAATTTTGAAGTGAATCTAGTGCATAATGCAAAATTAAAAATATGAATTATTTGGTCCGAATCACCCGTTCCAGACGACACGGGTACAGATCATTCACAAACTGGAAGACCCATTTTCCATAGTGGAATCCTTGTATCTTCCTTAGTTTTTGTGTCATGTTTTTGATTTCTTGTTTTTGTGTCAGATATTAAAACGTATACAAAATAATCAAGAATATTTAGAATTACTTGCTATTATAAAAATGAGTTTGAAGAAGAAATACAAGAAATCGGTAAGGTTGTGTGGTATTGCATTTATTTTGACAGATGAATGATGCAGAACATATTTCCAGAAAGAGGAGATTGCACGAGAGTTCGATCTGCCAGAACGGAAGAGTAAAATAGCCACAATAATGAAACAAGATGGGCAAGCATATTGCGTGTGTCGGTCTTCAGATTGTTCAAGATTTATGATGTAGGGTTCTGTCCAATAAGTAATTCTTTACTAATAATCAAATATTTACAGCGGATGCGATGGTTGCGAAGAATGGTATCACGGTGACTGCATCAATATATCAGAAAAGGAGGCAAAACATATAAAACACTATTACTGCCAAAAATGTAAAGAAGAGGATCCTAGTTTGCAGACAGTATTTCGTGTGGTGCCGGTTGAAAAAACAGCAATTCCAGCAAATGCTATCTTAAATGATTCTGGTAAAAAGAAAACTAAAGAGAAACCACCACAAGAGGCAAAAATTTTACGCTGTGGAACATGTGACGGATGTAAGGCTACAAACTGTGGTACATGTGGAAATTGTTTAATTCGGGTAGGACATAAGCCACGATGTGAACGGAGGCAGTGCATCCAACAACAGCAAAAAAAAAGCAAACCTAAACAAGTTAAAGACAGAGTTCGAAAAAGGAAGCGTTCATTAAGTCCTGAAATTTTCACAAACCCAGAACTTGAGGGCGTAAGGCATTGCTACGGTCCAGGCTGTAAGAAAACCGCTAGGCCCCAATCAAAATACTGTGGCGACGATTGTGGAGTTCTATTGGCAACCAGCAGGATTTTCCAGGTAAAAGGAATTACATTCATTTGGGCTTGTAATTGTCAGTTATCTATAAGATAATTGCTTCTCACTTCAAGTGTACACTGCAGATTTTTGAGGAGTTGACTGTTCAAATATTCAGATGCGGCGCCGCTGTTTATTTTCTGATCGATGAGCTTGATGCCTAGCTGCATTCTACTAGTTTTGAAACACTGTTGGCTGTTTCCAGTCAGCTACATTTTGTCATTCGCCGTTTTCTTTACTTTAGAAGGGAGGCACTTAATTCAATGAATAGCTAGAGCAGGATTTATTTCGAACGTTCCTGGAGTGTCAATGTACATCAATTACCTCGTCTGCGGTTATGTACTTATAGCCACCTGAATGTTTAGTTATTAGCTTACTCTACGTTCTTGCTCTACATATTTTTTTTAGAATATGTTGTAGAAATCTCTGCATGAAAATATTAAAAAAAAAACTTTAGGAAGCAATGTTCAAGATATTTTTTTGAATTTATTGTATCGGTTTTTTTTAAACTGTGTTTTTTTTTAAATAAGACCTTTAATTATTTTCTATTATTATTTTTTCCCATTAGGTTCTTCCTCAGCGTGTGCAAGAATGGGGTCTTTCACGATGTCGGGCAGAAGAAGAAAATAAAAAACAATTGGATCAAGTTCGGGCGAAGCAGGCTGTAGTTCGCTTTGCTCTTGCCGAATTGGATAAACGACATAATGAGCTTGACCTAATAGTAGAGAGGGCTCGGCATTGTACCCTTGATCCTCGCGCGCAAGACCACTCAGACATAGAAGATGAACAATCTATGTACTGCATTACCTGTGGACATGAAATCCACTCAAGAACAGCCGTGAAACATATGGAGAAATGTTTCAATAAGTACGAAAGCCAAGCCAGTTTCGGCAGTATATTTAAAACTCGAATTGAAGGAAACTCAATGTTCTGCGACTTTTATAACCCTGCTAGTAAAACGTACTGTAAGCGACTGCGCGTCCTTTGTCCAGAACATTGCAAAGATGCTAAAATTAATGATAACGACGTGTGTGGTTGCCCCCTTGTATCAAACGTTTTCAATTTGACGGGAGAGTTTTGTCGTGCACCAAAAAAATCTTGTTTCAAGCACTATGTTTGGGAGAAAATACGTAGAGCCGAAATTGATTTGGAAAGAGTGCGTCAGTGGCTAAAAATGGATGAATTATTAGAGCAAGAGCGACAAACGCGTGCTACAATGGCTTCCAGAGCAGGGGTTTTAGGACTAATGCTTCATTCAACATATAACCATGAAGTTATGGAAGAACTTGTTCGTCAGCAACAAAAGCAATTGCAGCAGAAGCATCATCAACATGGCAATAATTTTTCTAATCAACAACATACAGTAGTTAGTCAAAGGCAAAATCAAAATCAAGGAAAATGTTATTAATAAATACATTCTCGAAGTTGGTTTTTACACTTCACATAATCAAATTCTTTAGTTCCGCCTTTCATTAGTTGGTGATATTTGAAGAGAGAAGATGCATATAAGAAAAGCTTGTAATTTGTGGTGCATTGAGATGTAAGGCTGCAGTTATTATTTTTTATTATGGGAGAATAATAACTACTGAAGAGTTTATTTAGTTGGGGCTATCATTGACGGCTAATTGCCATTTTCGCATACATATTCATGAACGCGTTTGTTCACAGGCTAACATTTTGCGGCGATTCTTAGAAAAGCCAAGAAAATAATCAACTTTCTGTATGGTTCCCAGCAAGATGTCGATGTTGGATGTTCCTTACCCGCTACGTCCGACCAACGCTGACCATTTCAATTAGT
Organism: Eristalis pertinax; assembly: GCA_907269125.1. Classification (NCBI taxonomy): domain Eukaryota; kingdom Metazoa; phylum Arthropoda; class Insecta; order Diptera; family Syrphidae; genus Eristalis; species Eristalis pertinax. The sequence goes on from OU026149.1 coordinate 62,905,698, forward strand.
TAATCACCCCATTCTTTGTCGTGTCACCCAAAAATATATGTCACTGTCACAAATTTGTATTCTCTTAGTCACTTTTGTCACCCGCCCGACGTTCGTGTGTATTCCCTTAGTCACATTTCATGGTAAAGTGAGATAGAATGTGATTTGTGTGCATTTTGTGGGTGACACCGAAGGACGCAGAATAATACTAAAACTATAACGAAACAGCACTTCGAATATCTGGTCTCCTTAATTTATGAATTTTACCATTGCAAAAGGTTTTAATCGGAGAAAAATGAAATTGAAAATGTTTAGAAAAATTGTTCAGCTTCCTCCATTGCATTTGTGAGGGTTGATAAAAACTTCAACACATCTAACCACACGCGGAAATGTATTTTTTTTTTATTGTTCATAAATTTAAAAAATGAAATTTTACATCGCCATTTTTCTTCTTTCATTTGAATATAATCCATCTGAGACAATCTTCTGTCTCCAGAACGAAGAGAATAGAAGAACACTTCTATTAAATTTTTTCGAAAAATTTTGCCATTAAAATCAGTCGCTGTTGCTTGTACCCAGAATGCCTCTTCCAATAACCTAAAATATATAGGTATGTATGTATGTACATATGTAGCTTTAAGCCTGGGTTGGAATTGTCTAAAAAGATCTTCGGTTTAAGCTTGTGTAGTGCGATTATCAATCTGTACACATTTTTTCATCGAATGTGAAAAACTAAATCCAAACAATTATACCAACGGCGCGATGCAACGTCCAACTTGTGCAACAAAGCATTCTAAAAGCACAAATATTGGCAATACATCGAATCAAACCCTACAAATGTTTAGTAGATACACCAACCGAATGGAGAGTGATGCTACTTGATTGAATTTTCTTGGGATGAGAATTAGTATGGATGAAGTTCCACCACGATGTTGTAGCTGCCCTGAACAAACACGAAGTCACCGGTTGCCTGCTTCCTGGACGTGAAAAAGTCCTTCGACAGTTAAAACCTGGTTGCCGTTTTAGCTGACTTTCTTTAGGAACCAAGTGCAAAAAGACAAAAAAACTAAGCAGAAATGAAACCTACTTTTAGAAGAATTCCCCGAACGTCCAGAAAAACGCTTTGCAAAAACCCACGTTTCATGATCATTGCACCTGATAGTGATAAAAAGCCACTAACGCCAATTAGCATTCTTGCTCTCAGAAAAGCGGAATATGAAAAAATATCAGAATATTAATTCTCACTAAAAATCAAGCTATTGGAGACAGATTTTTGTGCGTGAAGAATCTTTCTGGACTATATCCAGTAACAATTAGTTTGCATAACCAACTCAATTCCTGTTGATTGTGATTGTGTCCCGTGTCTGATAAACGTGCTCGAATCTGAAATCGTGTGTGAAATAAAATCGGAAAGTGCCACGGTCGTATATAAATTCACCAAAGGGTATTACTAAAACAACAGGACTTATGCTCTTCAAATTCGAATTATACTTACTTCCTAACACAGTTGAAATATGCTGGTATAATGTCGGAGTTTTTTTCTAACCCGATGCGGTGTCGCAAATTTCAAGTTTTAGGTCACACCTCCAATAAATCTGATAAACCCGAAATCTGCCCCATATGCGGCTTACAATCCCAATTCGGTTTGTACCAGAGTAATGTGCGCTAACAGTATGGACCCACACCCAAGTTCAGCTTCTCATCTAAATATAAACTCGAATGCTATAGTCGCCCCCTCCATCCAACCAAGTGCTTTCAATAGGGGCACTCAAATAATTAACTCTCAGCATAACTCCTTAAATCACCACCCAACATTATTGGGTGACGTGAGAATTATATATGATAAATTAGACCTACTCATAAAGGAAAGAACTCCAAGCATAATCGCCTTTCAAGAGGCGATGTTATTTTCTTTCACAACCTAATTTTCCGATATGGGCGAGCCAGTGCAGTCGATGGATTTTCGCCTTCCGGACTACATCTACATCCTAGTACAGCTCGTAGAGTTCGCGGTTATGCCTTCTCCTCCATTAACCTTCCTCGCAGACAGGACCATATAACCGGCGTTGGGAACGCGCGACTATGTCGATGTCATACCCCAACAGTTGGACCGATTTGTAAAAGATAGCGAATTCCGCGCTTACAGCTGAAAAGGTGATACGTATCGATTTGAAACTCTTCTCCAGGATTTGCCTTAGTTTGTAGATTTGGTTTATAGTCGATTTGCCAGACCGGATGCAACACTGGTATGTACAGATTAGTGCGTTGCCAAACGACTTAAGATGTTCACACAATACGCTGGACAGGATCTTGTAGGCGACGTTGAGCAGGGATAAACATCTATAGTTGCTGCAAGAGGTAAGATCACCTATTTTGTGGATGAGGCCTGCGTCTCAAATTATACAGATGATCTGGTGCATGCTCCCCACCAGAACATCGCCACCGGCCTTGAAGAGCTCTGATGGTAGGCCATCTGAGCCTGCGGCTTTGTTGTTCTTCAGCTTATTAATGGCTGTGCTCACTTGAGCATCGTTTGTTGATAAAGCGATAAAATACGGACAAAGAAGAAACGGTACGTCGATGTTCGAGCGAGTCTAATGACTTTGCGACATTGTAGTCTCCTATAAGTTTTATCGCTCGGTTTTGGATTCTATCTAGTAGGTGCAGGGTAGTCTTTGGGGCACCAGACCAGATATGAGCATTGTACTCAAGTTTGGGGCGGATATACGCCTTATAAATTAAAGCCAAATCAGAGGGGTGAAATATTAAGTGTGTTCGTCTAGAGTGTTCTTACGTTCCAGGAGCGCACTCGCAAATCGTTGTCCTTTTTCGCGCCGTGTCGTCGTTGTTGTGATTCCGTCATACACAACAACATATCAGCTTGTACACTTGCTCAAAGCTGTGGGCGATATTTGTCTATATCCAGAGCAAGACATTAAGGGCCGTTTGCTGATACTGCTTTGCTTCAAAGACAAGTTACTCATAAATACTATGTTCAACTTATGTTGTCGTTTGAGAAGTTGCTTTGTGTATTGTATTTTCATAAATGACAGTCAATTCATTTTTTAATTGAGTGGCATCCCTACTGCGATTCCAAAACCATATCAAGGACTATGTCGTATAGATCTTTATATGGGTTATTTCTATCATTCGAATGCGCTCTTTTATAGTTGCCTAACGATTTAAGAGAATCAAACGCTTAAGTTTGTTCTCTTCACCCAAACCGGACGCGCCGCAATGCGAAACACAAAAACTCACTGCCTACTTCCGCAGTTCCACCCCAATTTGAAGCTGCGACCTTATATGTGTCGTGTTTATCGCATTATTTTGCGCTAACTCCTCTATGTATATTGTTATGCAGTCAGCGAGATAACAGGAAAGCGCACCAGACATTAGGTCAACGAAATTGATGTAAAACATATTTTTCATTCTCATTCCCACATTTCGTAATAATGATTGATCAGCAATAATGAATGCATAAATTAAGGTAGTGATAAGAAATTGATTTGTATTGAATGTTGTAAGTGACAGGTGAACGTCGTATCATATCATTGATAAATATCTTAATAAATAATTTTAATTAATAAATAGTTGAAGTTCTAAGTACTGGAAAATCGTCGTGTGCATTGTTCGTTGTATTGGAGTAATAATTGTCGTGCGTTGTTGGGCATTCGCTATTCTTATTGTCGTGCGTTATTGGACATTCACTATTCCGATAATTCATCGTGTGCAGCTGGTTAATCATCTACAAATATTCCTTCCATCTCCGACGGTAACACCAGTAGTCAAGGACCCGACTAATCACTAGCCCGACGAGCGACTCTGTACTTTTTTTATTGTGCGTTCCTGACCTTCAGGCATAACAATATATTGGGCTGTGGTTTGCCATATATGTACATATAGTCAAACACAAATATATAGAATGGAGGGATTTTGGTAACGCAAATTCTTGCGCTAAACAATGTTCAATGGAAAAAAAGGGAAATTACGTATGTATGGAAGTCTTGTGTTGTGAAAAAAAATAGATACATACATATGTACATACGTTCTTAATTTGTAAGAAAAGTCCCGGTTGAACACATGTCTCTCTCAAAAATATCGAAAACTTCGGAAATTGGGTGCGTTGGTCTCATGATATTCTAAATGCATCATGTTATTAGAATCCTCTCAATTCTCTAATTTTTTTTTTACAAAAAAGCAGGATGCAACATTTTTTTTTCACGCCCATTGAAATGCGTTCGTTGAAAGGGTCATTCGTCATTCGTTGCATTAGCGTATAAAATGTATTTCACATAATTTATTCATTTAAGTTCTTGGTTTAGCGCTGCTAAACTAGCTCACTGAGAGGAATCGCTCCTGGTACGTCTTCTGATTTAACTAAAACCCTCCGATACAATAGATCTATCCTGGTCGCAGTGTCGTTGCCTTCACGGAATGGGTTGTACAATACAGGAAAAAATATTTAGAATGTGAATAATCTGTAATCACCCCAAGAAAATTCAGTCAAATAGCATCACTCTCCATTCGGTTGGTGTATTTGGTAAACATTTGTAAGGTTTTTTCGATGTCTTTGCTAATATTTGTTGTCTTAGAATTCTTTGTTGCAGAACTTGGTCATATGAGCGTTTCTTTGGTTGTTGTCTCGCTGTAGTTTTAACCATTAACGGGAACCAATTAACAACAAATTTAGAATAAAATGCAAGTGACAAAATCTTTTTCACTTTTTCACAAAATGACTATGACAAGATCTTTCCTTTTGCCACACATTGTGCGTATTTCTGTGCCGCAGAGCGTAATAGCCATTCGCTAGTGTAAATATAAAAGCATAAGGTAAGGTTTAAACAGTTTATTCGTGTTTCGTAATTATGTTACAATATGAGTAAGTATTCTAAAAAGTTAACTCAAAATTATACTGCTATTTTAAATAGAGGCAGCTCACAGGGTGGCAAAATTCTATCTTCATGATTGTGAACGAGTTTAAATATGCCGGTTCCAATTGAGGCTGGCATTCCCAAGATAATTCTTTCCGAAACACCGTCAACAGCGTCCGTTTGGCCGTAATAAGCAGCGTCAAAGAGATGATCAGCAGTCTTTTCAAACTAAAAATATTATTTGTAATTGTTATAATAGGTCAGAAATTGATAATATCTTAAGATTACGTTTATTATTTTATTTAAAAAGCATTGTATATTCAATCTATTCCGGCAAAAAGAAATAGCTAATCTCATCGCCCCATTCTAAGCCACTCGATGTTACAGATGATTAATTCCCCCACTAATACAATATTTCACTTGCAAGATCGCAATTGCGTATGTAATTTATCAACATTTCAAGTTAAATGAAATCAATTTTCCGGTGACATTGATATTGACTAACAACAACGCTATTATTTTTGGGTAAGCTAATGTATATACTTATTATAAGATCATTCATTGATGTGTAATTTATTATTAAATAAACATACCGACGCCAAGTTAAAAACACTCTCCCTCATCTTTGCTAATCCATGTCTGGTTATTCCCAATACATCTCCACGGCTGGTCATTTGACTGGCTAACAGCATAATATGCCGATGATCAACACTCATGCCGTGACCTTCCATTACATCAGTAATTTCCGTCATAATAGTTGTACGAGCTGCTTCAATACCTAAAGTGTTATAAACTTCCCAAATGTTATTGCTTTTCGTTTTAGTTCCTTTAACACCGTAAGTCGCCATAACATCCCTTAAACCTGCTCCTTCAATACATAGTTTATAGGTATGTGGTAAGACGGTATCGTCAACAGCAATTACTGCACGGGAAATATTCGAAATACCCGCCACCACAACTTTTTGAATAGATGAAGTTAATCGTTGTAGTTCTGCATTCAAAGAACTACCATGTTTGCTACTATCAATTCGAATAATCAGTACGGAAGATCCAACGATGTTTACAAAATTAGGTTTAACACGAAGTTTTGATGTACAAATGCTGAAATTAAAAATTGTGTTAGTTGTCAATTTAATAACATTATATTTCACTTACGAATACAAAATGGTATCTGGATTAATCTCCAATCCTAAAACTTTAATTCGGTTTAGATCAAGTTTAATGACGAGGAAACAGTCATTTGGCTTATATACTTCCTCAATATAGGACGATATCTATGAAACAAAACTTAAAATGCTGTTAAAGTAATCAATACAAACATTTTGCTTACCTCGCCTAAAGTTGTCTTCTCTATACGAGCTTTCACTTTTCGGGCAAATTCCATATTTGTATTATTCTCTATTTCAGCAGTGATTACAGGGGTAGAAATTGTCTTAGTTGCATTTATAATTTCTACTATACGAGGGACGCCCTAAAATTGTTTTCAAAAGGAAACGTCAGCAATTTCAAAAATGACACAAAAAACGTTCATATTGTATAAAAAGATCGTATGGCCATCAAAAATTGATCCAAAATAATACTCACAGGATAGTGTCGACGTTTTTTTTAATCATAAATGTAAAAACAGACTTGAAAATATCATACCTGGGTGATGTTCATTGAAGCTACACCGGCAAAATGGAAAGTTTTCAATGTCATTTGTGTTCCTGGTTCACCAATACTCTGTGCCGCTACTGCACCTACTGCTGTCCCCGGTTCAGTCACTGCTCGATTGTATTTATCGTTTATCCAACGAATAAAAGTTCGAATTTGGCCTTTGCTTAAACGTTCAATTTCATTTGCTAGATTGCGATGGTTTTTAAATCGTTCTTGCACATCCCCAATATTCTTACCCACCTTAGATATAAATGTCCTAAGAGAAAGATCATCCGAAAAATTAAACGTAATTTCAAAACTCTTAATCTATTGTCATACACAATTTCATTCTGAAAGTCTTTTCTGCTATTTATAAACTCTTCCTCCTTTAAAACCTGTCTTGTAAAAGGTTCAATTTCTGTTGACTTCAGAGGTTCTTCATTTTTAAGAGGATGTACAGCACGCAAGTGATTTAATTGACGAACAAAATCAACGGGTTTGTTTTTAATTTCCATAAAAACGGGATCTAATCCATCACCACCATATATAAGTTCTACAATTTCGCCGATTGCATTGCGAACAGATCCGTCATAATGGACAACTAAATCTTCCAAGCACTTAAGTAAACAAACGACAGTAAGAAGACATTCAATAGGATAACGAGACTTACTTTGACTAATCGGCGTTGCAAGTAGCCAGTTTCAGCAGTCTTCACAGCTGTATCCACTAATCCCTCTCGGCCTGCCATTGTGTGGAAGAAAAACTCTGTCGGAGTTAGCCCAGAAAAAAAGCTATTTTGTACAAAACCCCTAGCGGCGGGGATTTTTGCTAAAAACATTGATAATGTTTAATTAATTTAATATTAAATTAAAATTAAAGCTAGACATAACATCCTTACAGAATTTTTCAAAGTGCGGCAGAGCTCTATCCTCGAAGCCATTCGGCACACGTTTGCCATTAATAGCCTGTTGTCCGACGCATGCTATCATCTGAGAAATGTTAATATTAGAGCCTTTTGAACCGGAAAGTGCCATTATGAGTGCACTATTTGTGGGATGCAACTCGCGGAAGCAAGCTTTAGCTGCTTGCTCTCGAATACTTGATAATTCTCGCAACATCACTGCTTCCAGTGTTTGTTCAGATGTACATCCTGGTTGACATTGGAGAGTTCCTTTTTTCATTTGTATAATGTAATCATCACATTTGCGATATCCTTTTTCAAGCAGTTTTTGTTTTTCTTGAAGCAGTTTTGTACTCGGGGTGACATCACTAATACCAAATGAAAACCCACGATTTTGCATAAAAAATGAGGTTATCTGAAAAATAAAAAAATGCTATTATTAAAATCAAGTATTTAAATAAAATACTCATTTCAATTTTACAGTAAACTCAAATTTCAATATGAGGTTCGAGTAGACAGAAGAACTCAAACTTGAATCTTGAAAATGTGATTAGAAAAAGTGGGTAATGCAATAGATGCATTAAAAATAAATACAATATAAAAAATATCTCAATAACAATATAGTATGCATACTCAATTTGTTTTATCTAATTTTTGAACAGTCAACACAAACGTTTCATTGATTGATGTAACGAATGCGCTTTTATTGCTTCTGAAACAATTAACCAATTTCAGAGATAAGATACATTCTGCAATTGAAAAATAATTAATCATTCATGTATTTTCACGTCATTGACGTATGTACATATATGAAATGAAGATTGGTTAGCAAAAACAAAAATAAATTGTACCCTTCTCATAAATATCAGGTATTTTACAGGACAGAATACAAGCTTAAATAAAATAAAGGTAGACTACTAGAACTTTATAATCTCAGAACGGAAGACGGGGAAAAGCTATAACATTTTCCGATACAGAGCCTTTTTGAAAAATGTACATATATTCTGACTGAAAACTAGGACTTTTATAAAAATATGATATAATATAGGTATGGGTACCCATATAGTCGAATTTTATAAACTAGTTAGCAGTATTACTGTATACCAATCCAGTCAAAGGAAATAATATGCAACACGCAGGCAGTAATTTTGTAAAGTACCTTACAAATATTGATTTCTATATGTATGTGCATGTATAAATTATACATATACATGATTCTCATACATATGTATATACAGAATCTTATCTCATAAGAATACCTCTTATCGCCTATTCCGCTAAGTTAATAAGTAGCCAAAAGACGAATCTCAGTCAGAATCTAGGAGACAATGAAGAAGTTGGTTTTGATTTTGGCTATCTTTTTCGCAATTCATAGCGCCGTTCTTGCAGCGCCTTTCGTAAGATAAAATAAAATAATTTCGTATTTTTAGTTTTTAAAAACATTAATATTTTTTAAAGACAAATAGAATCATCGACGGTACACCGGTCCCTTCTGGTACATTCCCATGGCAGGTGATACTTAAGGATGACGAAACGGATGACCTCCTTTGCGGGGGCTCGATTATATCTCCTAACTGGGTACTTACAGCAGCCCACTGCACATACGGGAAGAACTCTATATTCCTCATTTTCGGAACCATAGACATGAACGTATACAGTGTATCGATGACTTCAACTTCACTTTATATACATCCATCATATGATCCAACTACACTAAATAATGATGTCTCGTTGATAGAATTGCCTAGTTCACTGTCTTACTCAAGCACTATTCAATCAATTCAACTGGTTCCATTATCAGACGAAAGTAACAATTTCGTAGGCACTAGTGCGGTTATCGCTGGTTACGGTTTAACAGACGACGAGGATCTTGAATTTTCTAATGTTTTGTTGAGTGCAACAGTAGATATAATAAATAATGCGATATGCCTCGCACAGTTTGGATCCCAAATTGTTATTGAATCTACAATGTGTGCTAAGGGTGCAAACGGAACCAACCAAAGCATTTGCAGTGGAGACTCAGGCGGACCACTTATATCTCTGGATTCAAGTGGAAATTATATTCAAATTGGGATAAATTCATTTGTTGCAAACGATGCATGTACTGAAGGGTACCCGTCGGGATATGCAAGGCTTACATCATTTTTAAGCTACATACAAAATGTAACCAGTTTGGACATTGATTAACTAAATAAACTTGTATACCTCATATCGTTTTCACGTCTCTTTTTCTAACTAATTTAAAAGATAACGGCTTCGAAGTCTTATCTAAATTATAATTTTGTGAAATTGAATTTTAAAGGGAAATACAATGTCTAAAAGCTCTACTTATCTAATCAATAAATACTGATCATGAAAGGTTGTCTTGCTATGTTAATAAACACCACAACAACAAATTTGATTAAAAAATCCATAAAAAGATGAAGTGATTATTTTTTTTTAATTAGGAAATTAAAAAAAAATCTCCGTAGAACTATTTCTAGAAATCAAAAATTTAATTTCGTAGACATAAAGATCTAAGTCTAATGTACCCTATTCGATCGATTCTTTCATGGAATGATTATGAATGTGAATGAAAAGCAGTACACAAACCAAAGAGGTTGGAGTTCACGATTTCTATCATAACATTCCTGAATTCTGAACTGTGCAAAAAAATATCTTTCGTCAAATAATACAACACTCTTCTTATCAAGAAATGAGGGTAAACCCAGAGCGTGTACAATACAGACACAAGCGAAAAGGGTCAGTTCTTATTTGACTTACTTGCCTATCTGTAATATAGGTAAGAATTCACCTTTATGAGTAAAAACATTATGTAACCAACGTGTCAGATCATATATCGGGTAGTAGGCTGGAGACTATCAATTTAACACTACTTTTCTGATCATAGATATTATCTGTTGACTATAACGAGTAGCCTTCTGGTAGTCAGAATTATATATATAGAAAAACATTGAGATTGTCGCGCTGCTGCATAAAAACACCTCAATGCAAAACCCCACTGATCTCGATCTATCAGTGAATAGAAATCTTTTATAAAGTTCTCTCAGCACTTTCAACCCGAACTGAGGAAATCCCTGCTAGATTCCTTGAGACTTTTCTGTGGATAAATAAATGATCTCTTGCAAATACTCAGGAAAGTGTTCAAAATATCACTGCAGTTGTTGATCAGTAGTCTAACTATTTGTATCACAATGGACCAACATAGTCTAAGTGTGCTGGCGATTTCGCGGTAGCCCACCTACCTAATCTAACCTACAGTTGATAGTCGAATGACTCCATGCGATCTACAGCCACTTAGGCGTTGGATCCGTAGACGCCCGGCTAGTCTCATATCGCTGAACACCACGTACTATACACGATTGAACCATTTCCTCCTGACGCAAACAGGACCAAGGTTCGCACGCAGATTTTTCTCTCGAAGATATCAGGGACTTTTACATTTTGGATGTGGTGCCGTGCAGGCTGTGATTCCCAATGGATAGTATTCCCTCAGTACGCAATTAAAAACTCACTAATGCGAAATACATCAATTTTTGTATAGATACATTATCTTATCTTATCTTGGGGACTATTGACATGGTGCAAACAACTTAAAAGTTGCATACAAATAAGCAATACTTTTTAAATGTAGTATTACATATTTTAATAAACGTCTAGAAGACTTAAATTTAGATTTGAATGAAAATTATATCTTGAATTGAACATAAACTCACCCTTGCCAATCTCCACATGCACTTTGTCGAAAAATCTTCGCCGAAATCCCTTAAAATGACATAAAAAACACAATTTTTCGTTCCTGAGCCCATTGTTCCCTTGTCCATTGATCCACAAATGAGTTCTGAATTCCGTATGATGACCCCTGAAATTTAGTTATACAACGTTACCTGATGTTATCTAGTATCGTACACTTTTACTTACACGAATCTCTTACGCACAAGTCGTAATTTGTTGTATAATTCCTTCCTTTCGTTATTAAATTAACATTAACAGGACACTGTTTGTTGGGCTTCATTAATAAACTGAAGATTTGTTTTCCTGTCCATAATTTTCTGGGCTTTAAGATTGCTGGCGGTGGCAAATCAATTTGTAAATTTGAATCTGGTCCGGTTATCATACAAGCCGCCAATTGCATAGCTTGTTCTTTAGTGAGAAATTCATCTTTCTGTGTTAGCAAATAACCTCCAGTAATAAAGTCCTGTGTTGCTGCGATCAGTATTTCTCCATTCTTAGGAGTAATTAAATTTGATTTGTTCCCCATAAGAATGAGTGCCTCTGCTCGTGCTTCTTCAGTTTGAGGTAAATGCAAATTCATTTCATCACCATCGAAATCAGCATTATAAGGTGTACATGCGCATTCATTGAAACGAAATGTACGTTGTGGCTGAACCTTAGCCTGATGGCACATAATACTCATTTTGTGCAAACTTGGCTGTCGATTAAACAACACTATATCACCGTCGCAAAGGTGTCTCTCAACTATATCCCCAGATTTTAAGTCTTGGGCAACTTTCTCACGATTGCCATATGCAAGGTATTTTTTAAAATTACTACCTCGCTGCTGTACGTAATTAGCACCTGGATGTTTGTTTGTTCCATTTTTGACAAGCTGCTTCATCTTTTGTATATTAGCTGGGTTCACACGTTCGGGATATGTAAGTATTTTTGCAACTCTTTCAGGTACACCTACTTGATGTATCATAAGATTGGGATCTGGGGAAATTACAGTTCGCCCCGAAAAGTCAACTCTTTTTCCGGAAAGATTACCACGAAAACGTCCTTGCTTGCCTTTAAGGCGTTGAACAATGCCACGGGTTGGCTTTTTTGGAACCATATTAAGTGGAATGCCTGATATTTCACTATGAAAATATAAAGCCACATGTAGTTGAAGAAAATCCCAGTCTTCCTGAATTAATTCTATCTTTCCACCACTCGTCATATGTTTGTGAATTACGTCATTAATGAGAAGAATTTCGCTCTGCTTCATGGTTAGATCATCTTCGGTTCTGTAATAAATGTATTAATCTCAGATTATTATTTGAATGGAAAATATAGAACATTTTTGTATATACGTGTGATAAAAGGAAATAACGCAACTGTACAAGTCTTTGTTATCATTTACATCGCTATCGAACTGATCTCGATAATTAAAGTATCAACGATCAATAACAAATGTTTGAGCACAATGGACATAACACGTTTGTCTAGGTGAGCGGATTGATGCACTGACAAGAAATTATTTTGAAAAAAAATTGCATGTGAACTCCACAATACCATTCTTCGTGACTATAACTTATAATAAAATAGTAATAATCGTATTTGTTTTGTTTAATAAATACTTACGTTCCAGCTTTTACTTCAGACAACACCGATGGACGGATACAAACGGGTGGAACAAAAACTCTTGTCACAATCAAATTAGCTGGATTTGCTCCAACAGCCGTCATGCCCAACAGCGGAATATCCGATTTTGGAATATTTTTGAATAGCTGCAGCACAGTGAGGGGATTCAGTTCTTCCAAATGATTGTAAGTACCCATTAATTGATTTAGTTCTCGGTTACTCTCCGTCGCGGCTAGTAATTCATCTAAAGCACTAGTTATCATTGGATCGGTCTTTCTCCCTTTGAAAGGATCATGTAGTATTTTCATTAAGCCCGGTCCTTTCTTAACACCACCATTTACTGCATCACAGTTTGGGCACTTCGTTTGTTTTTTAGCTTTAACAAGTATTTGCGAGTGAAGTGATTTTTTTGCAAGATAGGAAAAGTTTGGATTAAGTAATTTCTTTTCATAAAGTCGTTTTTCCTGCTCTTTCAACATTACTTGAGAGCATACTTTACAAATGGTTTGTAATATACTTATGGTTGATCGGAAATGACCAATGTGAAACACGGGCAATGCAAGATCTAAATATCCAAAATGACCAATGCATTCGTTTAATCCTTGGCCACAAGTTTCACAAGTTGCATCTTTCGAGCTGACTCCCTACATAAAGACACGTTAATTAAGAATTAATTAGTTAATGCATACATTAAATACCATTTTCTTATCAAGTACTCCATAAGGTACGGGTTGCCTTTGACCTTGATATAAGTTTTTTGATACGATTCTTAGGTGTGATTCCTGTTGTATCTCCTCAGGACTGCTGATACAGAACTGAACGTGGGAGCTGCAAATTTAAATATTTACAAAATAGCCTTACACATGGGATATATTGGTAATACATTTTTTTAATAAGATCAGCTTCTCGGAATTGCTCTTTAGGCATATTGAATTATTTTCAATAATTTTTATTTACATCAATTAATTGGTTTTGGAAGAATACATCAAACTTATCGCCTATGGTCTATTATTTTTCTGCCGGCCTGGAACGGTAGCACATGCCAGAAATGACAGTTCTCGTGGAAGTCTCTGCTTCCATCCAATAATATCCGAAATGAACACACTTAACCAGTGATGCCAATATTATAGGAATAATTTTTTCTATAAATCTAAGTACATATATGCATACTAATATTTACTGTATTTCAAAACAATACGGTCGTTATTTGTTAGCACGGAGTACGGCTTATCCCACGTCGCCACTTTCTGGTCATACCTAGCCATTTCATATAGCCGGTATTCTGCCACTTTTTGTAGAAATAAAAAACATAATCAGGTGCAATTTAGAGTAAGCTATTTCAATCACATAGCTTTTATGATGACGGAAGAATAACTTATATAATATATTTATAGTTTCTCAGATTGTCAGCTACCACCAGGGTTGTAAACGTATAATAGTTGGAATATTACACACTTTACACACTTTTTTAAGTGTATAAAGTGTGTATCATATACCTGAACAATATTTTTGGTGTATAAAAGTTTATAAGAGCAAGGAATATGTATAAAACTGAAAAAAATGCATAAGTATCCGGAAAATATAATTGTAAATGTAATTATAAAATTGTACATTACACTTTTAAGAAGAAGGTGGATGATAAAATTCTAGAAATAGCAAGAAATAGGTGGTTCAGGCTTACCACCTGTAAGACTACTAAGATGCTATGGCCCTATATTAATAGAACTAAAACCGACAAACTCCTCCAGTGTGGGAAAAGTCTACTGAGGATGGTGGTCGGAGCTCTAACGGGACATAACCATCTGAAATACCACGGCGGGATGCGGCGATGTGGACGAAAGAGAGGACACTCCTCACTATCTCTGCTACTGCCAAAGCCTCAGCCAACTGCGATACAGGACCATGGGAAAATTCTTCTTCCATGACCTGCAAGAAATCCATAACATCCGACTATCTAACTTTTTCAGGTTCATTAGGATGTCAGGCTGGCTCGACGACAAGAGGTCAACAACGAATACAACCTCTCGATGAGTGCGATAAGGGTACAAGGAGGAACATTTCCCCCTATGGGCAACACAATGGGTCCACACGGACCTAAGTGAGACGTGCTTCCGCACGTCTACCCACATTCCTATCCTATCCTATCCTAAGTACTTTTTCAGATTCTTATACACTTTTATACCCTTTTAAACATTTAAATTCAATCTTATACATTTTCATACAGTTTTACGCATTTTTACGGTAAAATGTATAAGAACCAAATGCAATCGTAGTGATAGAGTATTCAGCCTCATAATCAAGTTTCTACAATCTTACACCAAATCGATACTTTGACTATGTGCTTAAAGATTCTAACTTATTCGACATGAGGTACAATCGGCTGACTGAGAGAAGCCTGTAATGAAGCCATTAAGTTTACTGATGTTGATATTGGCGAGCTAATCTGAGTAGACAACAGCAGTTCGTGGATAAAAGTCGAGGGACTTTTCGATCCCATAGTGGTGTGTCATTTGCCTTCTGTTCGATGTTCTTGAACGCTGCTGCAATATCTAAGAATGCCGTAAGAGTATATTATACATGTTGCGAGACGATAGTCTCCAAGAGGGAACAGTTTCTCTAATGTGATTAGGTCTTAAATAGAAATGAAGAAAAACTGAGATAGGACTGAAGTCCTTCAGTTTTTCATGGGAGCTGTTTTCCACCTTTGGTACGCATATTACTCAGAAATATTAACGAAGCAGTGTGTTCAGCTACTCTCTGAAGTTCGCCAGTCAGTTACATACATCCGAACGCCAGTAGGTTGGCTTTTCTGCACAATTTCCTGCCTTTTTGCGAGACACATATTGATCCCTAAAAATATGATTTGCCAAACTGTGAAAAATACTTTCGAGCTCGCTTCACTACGCAGAGGGCAGTAAATTGACGAGACGTTGAATTAATAATGTTTGCTTTTTACACGAAACGTAATTAATTATACTGAATTGCATTCGCGCAGTATGTGGGATTGAAGGAGATTTCCACCAACACACTCGGTGGACCAACTTGCAGGGAAGTAGCCACTAGCATGATGCATAATTGCATAAGAGTTCTCTTCTCATGAATGCTTTTAAATCTATCCTTGTTTCTTACTTTTCATCCATTTCCTAATTAATAATCCTTCCATCCTATATCCCTCTATTTAGTTAAGTAATATGAATTGTATACATTTCTTAATTTATGGTTTCTTACTCTCCGTCTCATGAAGAACGGAGAAGACATAGCCCTCATCCAGGAGCCATGGATCAGCAAAAACGATCTCATCTCTGAACTCAGGGTAAAAGGGTACACCTTACGTTATTTACTCAGGTAAGAACGTGCATTCTTGCCAAAAATTCACTAAAAGCTTTTCTCTTACCATAATATAGTTCTCCAGACTTTACTTGTTTGGAACTCACCACGGATGCGAGGAGAAAGCTATGGGTTTCCTCGGCATACATGCCCTTCGAACCGTTCCCTGTTCCGGCGGACCCAATTCAGGAAGCAGTAAGAGCCGCAGGAAAGGCCAACATCCCCATTGTAATAGGTGTGGGCCCCAATGCACACCATACACTTTGGGGAAGCAGTGACACTAACAGCGAATATTTAGTAGAATCTAGTCTCTGTGTGTGTAATGTCGGCTCAGAGCTAACCTTCATCAATAGAATAAGACAGGAAGTTCTGAACATCATCATGGTGACTCCAGACATATCTGTCTGGAAATGGACAGTATCTAGAGATGTATCCTTTTTAGATCGACACCAGTGGTCAACAGCTCTAGGAATCGAAGAAGAGCTAACTGGCAAAAATATGAAAAGACCCTGCTGTACTATTTAACTCAAAAGGCCAGTGCAGAACAAAGAAGGACATTGACAAGTTAGTGCATTATCTTACAGAGTCTATGAACTCAGCCTTCAACTCGATTTGCCCCTTAAGAAAACAGAAAGAGAGTAAGAAGCCACCATGGTGCAATTCAGACCTAGCTGAACTACGCAAAGCCAGCAGGAGATGCTTCAATAGGACAAAATTCTCAAGAGAAACCGCTGATTGGGGTCTCTATAAGAATTAAGAATGCGCAAAATGAGTGAGATATATAGAAAAGTCCCCGGGAGTGTGGACTGACTCTAGTGAAGAGACTCTGCAACTCATACTGGACACACACTTCGCGGAAACAAAAACCCAACGGAAAATTCCGATGAAGACACATAGAGGGAGGCAAACCCAAAACCTTTACCACCTACTCTGGTGACATCACAAAAACTAAAATGGGCAGTAAACAGCGTTGCTCCTTTCGAGTCACCAGGACCTGATGGTATCAGACCAGGAGAACTGCAGCAGGGTTTTAAAGCAATCAAATCATGGCTGATTATTATTTTTAGAAGCTGCCTGAGACATAGCTATACTCCTAGACTCTGGAGAAGAGCGGAAAACGAATCATAACAGACCCATTACACTCTCATCGTTTATACTTAAAACACTGGGGAGACTGGTGGACCTGCATATAATAGAGAACACTCTATTTAAACAATTATCTCCGAACCAGCATGCGTATCGCAAAGGTTATTCAACGGAAACAGCACTCCATTCCATAAAATCATGGATCGCAATAGCCGTCACAGGAAAATTCCCCAACACTATCAAGGACGTGATGGAGGCATCCCTCAAAGTCATGACAAAATGGACAGACGAAGTCGGACTGGATGTGAACCGATCAAAGACAGAACTCTTGCTGATCACGAGAAGATATGAAATCCCTAGCATAGCTCCACTGAAGCTAAAAGGGATATAACTGTCTTTCACTCATCATGCCAAATACCTAGGTGTTATAGTTGACAGCAAATTGAGCTGGAAACGCAACATACTGGAACGCATCAGGAAAGTATTGATTGCACTTTACACATGCAAAAAAATTATCGGCCCCAAATGGGGACTTAAACCAAAGATTATACACTGCAATAGTAAGGTCAATATTGATGTATGGCGTCCTAGTCTGGTGGACAGCACTACAATTGAAGCAGAATCTTACCAAGATAAACAGTATACAGAGATCAGTATGCATTAAGAATCACGCCCACGCCCTAGAAATTATACTGCATCTCCTTCCCATGGACATCTATGGCAAACTTGAGGAAGAGGGCACAAGGTAATATTACAAAACACGAATGTCCTTAAGGATACAGATTATCTGACGCAATTTACGGACTTCGGAATAAAACATAAGACTTTAATCTCCACAAGAGAGGAATGGGACGAAGACAAAGTCTGTAGCCCAGCAGCATGGGAAATCTACATTGACAAAATCGGAAGAAAGCACGGGATCAGTTATAAACGTCAGTTTACCAGAGATCTCGGATGCAATTCGACTACACTTCATTGTATTCCAAACGGAAGTAACAGTTGTTCAAAAGGCAGCCATCCAACTATCAATGAGCCCAATAGACGGGAGATCTATGGTTTTATAAATAGACAGTCAGGCGGCCATAAAACCTCTGGACACACCATCAATAAACTCCAAGATGGTAAAACTCTGCCGTCTGTCTCTAAAGGAGATAGTAGCCAGATGCAATCTTACCCTATGCATAAGGGTCTCCGGGTATAAGGGTATTCCTGAGCTGATGAACTAGCAAGAAAGGCGGGTATGTCAGTGGCAACATATCAGGAGACACCCCACCCCCATTGAAAACAATAAAATGGCGATTGATGTCGATTGCGATACAAACCGTATGTTGCAGTACAGCCGAGGCGAAAATCTTAGCTACATCTTTTTAGCAGATGACTTAGTTATCCTTACAGCCTCCCAAACGGAACTCCAGCGATAGGCTTGTAGCCGTATGTGCTGATGCTGGAATGAGGGTGAAGGTGGACAAATCAGAGCTTATTGTAATTTCCAGAACGCCTGATCAATGCACTCTACATGTTAATGGAGTCCTATTGAAGCAGGTGGAGAAGTTCAATTATCTCGGGTTCTCAGGAGTGATGGGAGAAGTAACACTGAGCTTTACTGTAGTAAATGTGTGTAATGTTTTTAATTACATATGTGCATCATGCACTTTAATCAACGTTTTTTCATGCCTCACACAAAACGAGATAGGTACAAAGATAACGGTACTTTAAAACCTTTTCATTTGGTACACTCTATTCTACAGTAAAATTGAAGATCCGTTTAAAATTACATAAAGACACTGCAATTTCTTAAGGTGAAAACAAATGTGTTATTAAGAAAATAAGAATATAATTCTTGTTGTTTCTAATTACGTGCACGTAACTTTATGTCATGCGAGATAACTGGATATTTAACTGTTTTCTTTTTCGGTGAAATTTATTGTTTTTACATTTTTGTATATTTATTGTACATTTCCATGTTTTTTGATAACGAAATATATAAAACGGAATTTATATTTATTATATTTTTTTCAATAAAGACTTGTTAAACTTGAATAAGAAATCAAATTGACAATAATTCTATTGCGTTCATTGCAATCATCTTTTGCTTATCGGCTCATTCATTTTTAGAGCCGTTACATTATAAAAAATAAATGATAATAAGAAAATATACGCCATGAACAATTAAGTATTATATTTTCGGTATATATATACATATGTACATATGCAGTTATATATTGTAAGTGGACATTTACACAATTCTCTTTTTATTGTGAATATAAACAGAAGTTTATAGTTCTTAATTTCATGTTATAAACATTCATCGGAAAATTCACTGATTGTCTGAGCATGTGTTAGGGTGGTCCACAATGGTGAACGGCAAAGTATCGAGTCTGAGCGCGATGTTCGTTGCTTAGTCTCTTTCAAATAATGGACATCAACGGTTTTGAACTTAAATTTCTCTATGGAGCTGTTTGTAACAGTGCTACTTCGATTACTGTCAGTGGATGAACTGGTATTAAGTCGCTGCTAGCTAGAACATGAATTGTGCTGTGATGTTGACTCTAAAGGTGAATCCGAATTAAAAATTTCAGTTTGTGTTTGTTCAACATCACTACGTTCTTCAAGTACTGTGTCCAGTTCAAGTGATGGAAAACCACGGCTTAAGCTTCGCTCAGGACGTAAACTGATAGCTCGCGACGATCGGTTATCTGTAAATAGATGATACACATACATATGAATATAAAAATATTAGTAGGAGTTTTTTGGTTTTAGAAGTGGAAACAAACACAAACATTCAATGGGATTAAATACACACATGCACACTCACTAAGCCTATGAATTGGACTAAATCTGACCAGGCTGACAGCGTGGTCCTGCATATCATAATTTCGTCGTCTATCACGTTCTCTTGCAAGCTTTGCACGTCGACGAAGGCAGCATATGACAAGTAAGGCGAGTAAAGGGAATCCCAGAATACACGACACAATTGGTATGACTATTGACTCCGGGGAAACTGCAACAACATAAAAATATTAAAAATGCAATTAAAATTGTTAGAAATATAAACATATCACAAAATATAACACGATTTAGTTGTTTGAAGACGGGAAGTTTTATGATGTTATCTATTAACTAATTGGAACAAAGTCTGAAACATGTGTTCGTCTCTAACCTTTATTTTAATAAGAATGATACATGAGGACAAGTAAATATGGTAATATTACAAATCGATGCTATCAGCTCTAAGTCAGAAAGTCTGCTCTAAGTGCCCCAGTCTCTGCCAGTTGAGACAGAGAACACTGGGAGCCATTCCTTCCAAGGTCTCTAGGATGTAACAAATATCCCAAAAATCTCTTTTCAGATTCATAAAGATATCAGGAGAGCAGAGCAACGTGTTAACGTGAAGAGTACGAAGAAGGAGTAAAGAGGACACATTCCCCCAACGGGCAATGGGTCCAACAGTCGCATGTGGCTTACGCTCATCTACCTAGCCTAACCTGATAAGTAAAGGGTCCTAAAATAGGGACTTCCGAACTTTGACGTTGATAGCGGTCATATATTTCTGAAACTACATCTGTGAAATTAGCTGTAATTTGTTAAAGTCTGTTTTGTCAAATCACCATGGACGAATATAGCGTTCAAAAATTCGTGCAAATGATTAAATTGTTTAATCAAAATGGGTGTTCTGTTCGGCCGGAGGAAGAATAGGATAGATAGGAATAAGATAGGAACAGCTTAATTAAATACTCTTTAGTACTATTTAGACTGCCAGAATTGGTGAGAAAAGTTATATATAGTCGTTTAAAAAAAACCGAAGTTCCGAATTTAAGGCCAGAGATTTCAATTAATATGCATACATGGAAAAATAGTACAAACGTTGCAATTTCCTATAAAATATATACATTTCGCCATTCACATTACAAGTTTTGGAGAAATAATTGCGGAATTTCCATAGGTGAATTTGATTTCCATACAAAGTTCCTCAGAAAGCTATATTCTTATAGCACTATTTTTTTAAATATTTCACTTGTCCTTATACAATCTCTACGTAATCAACCTCACCTAACCTGAATTAAGCGATAAACATATGTATTCAAGGTTTGTTAAATGTGTCGTTTTACAATAAGAGTTCGGGGTGGACCTGGGCCTCGACAAACAAGCCTCTCCAGCTAGAGCGATCTCTGGCTAACTGCTTTCAGATCAGAGATGTTTAAACATGGACAACATACCTGACAGAACTGGTCGGATGGATGTCGGACATACCGATGTTTTAGAAGAAGAAGAAATCTAAGAATTGTTTTATATTTTTATGTTTTTATTCTTCTGTTTTTACTTGTCATTTCTCCGGTATGCATATACATATAAAAAAATCTTTCCAGAATTTTAAAGCCATCTAACATGTCCGTCAGATCATCGTCTCTTGCGTTGTAGACTGTCAGACCATGTCCATGTGAACTCCCTATTTCTCCATGTGAACGTCCCTATTCGCTCACCAAGTTGGCTTAGTTCTATCTTCACTTGAGTGCGTCCTAAAGGATGGACATCCACCTTCCTCCTGCATTGTCCCAAAGACACAGCGCGTCGCCTTGTACGTACACTTGATAATAATTGCAACATTCATAACCTTTATAATTTATAATAGGAATACATTATTTATTAAGTGACACATTTCCGTGGTAGGGCCAAAATTTGAGGAACTTATTAAAATACTTTCTCTTTTTTTCATTTATGTATTTGTAATTACGTATTTTGAAGAGACAATTCGTAATTTTCTATTATAAATGTATGGACTTTGCAAACATCTTACTCATAATTGAGTGCCCACATATCAGCGCACGTTTCAGTTCGTTTCAATCTGTTGTGGTTAATTGTAGATGGTCTCGATATGATCCGGGAACACATGATAAACGAGTATCTATAAATATAATTGTTTTTTCTTTCGCTGTCTGTTCTTTGAGAACGCTGATGTGTTTTCGAAGTGTCGACAAAATAAAATCCATTTTCCTTTTTGTATTGGCATGTGGAAAACATACGTATCCACTCTTGCCCGTGCTTTGGGTACACTACAATTCAGTGTTTATATTGTTTTTGATAAGTTCTATGATTCTGAGATCTAAGATCTAAGATAATTTACAAAAGTACTACATAGTGTTAAGAATTGAAGAAATTGTACTGCAATTGCGATTATAGAAACTTATAAACCACATCATTAACACTTTAAATCAATTGATAATTGACTAATTGAATCATGATGACAAACTAATGTTCGTATCACGAAACAAGTAGAATTTAGAATGACGACGATATTGATTGCTGATTGATAGAACAATTGGAATAAATAGTCGCTAACATTATTTTGAAACAGATACATTTGAGATAGTAAGTATGTGGCTCGCAAAAGAAATCTTCTAATCACTATTTTAAAATAAAAAGCCAGTTATTATTGGTTCATACATTTTGACGTGGTAGGAAACTACCTACCGACATACCGATTGTGGAATGTTTGTAATTCAGACATCCCGTTGCGTGAAAATGTTCGTAAAGTTCAGTGCCTCTACTGACCACTGTGACTTGACCACGGATAATTCGAGAAATAAGGCTGCATGTCTGAATATCTCATGTCACGATAGCGGTCCTATCTTAAACGACAAGGATTGATTTATCCACTGAAATAAAAATTTAATACACATTTGCAATTTGCTGTTTTTTTCTACAAAGCTAAACGCTTAACTGAAAATAACTCCACTTCCTTATTCTAGTGAGATACACACCTCACCACAAAAATAACAAAAATAAAAATAAATAAATGTAAAGTTAAGACATGTCATTTTCTACTTCATGAATATTCATAATTAATCAAGAAGATATGTAAAACAATGTGTGAAGTAACTCAGAATACGAAATAAGGTGTGAAAATCAGATCTCATGTCGATACTGACAAATTTGTGAAGTCAATTCTGAAGACAATGCGATGAGAATCCAAATACCGCTGCTCTAATATATCTGGATGATGCCCATAAACAAGGTCAAGTGAAAATTGGAATATCAAGGCTGAAGTTATCTGGGAGTACCTTTATGATATGTTCGGAAGAAAACATACCCGACAAATAAAATCTTGGTACTGTTTACCCGATCCATTGTCCCGGCAGTTTATTCCCAATCTGATATGTCCTTATCAGTATGTGAGATGCTAGAAAAGACGCAAGAAATGAATAGCCAGAAATTGACGGATCTGTGAAGGTTTGTTGTTTGTTGTTTGGAACCACGTTACCCCGGATTGTAGCGCTACACAAACAAAGAAAGCAGCATCTCAGCTTCGAATTGGCAGAAAATATACTTCAGCCTATAGCGAGAGAACTAGTCATGCACTTATTAAGTTCGACTTATAATGACATCAACACCACTGAAATCAGTAACCAGAAAATAGGGGAACATTTAAAGCAGCGCACCATTTCCCCAAATTTTGTGAATTTATATGATAAGGACAAATAAATTGTGAGTCCACGCACTCACACTACGATACGATTTTATGAGAATCTTATATCGTAAAATCGGAATGAGCAACTTCTGTGTTTGTAACTTTTTAGATGAAAACATGATTCTATCAATTTCTGTTAAACTGTTAACTAAATGTTACCTTTTACTAAATTATGTATAATTACACTTATTGAACATGTACTTCTGTGATTATGAATCTTTCAAATGAGACTTATAATAATTTCTGGAAACTTTATAGGATGTGTATGTAAGCCTTTCAGATATTGATAGAGTTGAACAAATTTAATTAAGTAAAGCTCATGAATTAATGATACATCAATAATGCATCACCAGGACACTACATTAGAGCGGAAGTGCATTATAAACACAATCACCGGGTGGCTGTATGTTGGTCAAAACTAACTATCTTACTTTACTATCCAGCTCTGTTGTGACTGTTGTCGCTAACGTCATTTTAAAGCGGTATGTGTTCGTATTTGCCAATAAACAAATACGATGTTAGAAAGTGATATCGTTATTGTTTATTTTAGGATTATTCAGCACCGTACAGAAAATCGAAAGCACTGAGTGCGGTTTACTGTACCGTTTAAAACACCAACGCCAACCCCATTGCTATATGGTGCTTACATGGTTTAGATAGTTAGGCTTAGTGCAAATTCGTATGGTAAGATTGCTCTGGAAGTGGACACTTTTGATTCCAAATAAAAAAAAATGTCGTCCAGCACTCACAATCTTTTATTTACCTTTTTATTTGTCCAGAGATATAGAAAAAAATAAATAATCTGAAAATACACTCAGAAAAAGAGTGTTATTAGCGCCAATTTATTATTTATTCTTGTATTTGAGCTCTGTTTGGTCATTCATAAGTACTTTTATTTTTGTATCATTTAAATACATTTCTTATAACTTGATGTAGAAAAGAGAGACACGAACATGTATTAATTATTGATTACAATAATTCCCTTATATGCATATATACATATCCATATCCAAACAACGATTCTTCAAGCTTTGAATAAAACTGTGCATATCTCTCAACATAATATGTATAACCAACAACTTCAAATCAACTTCTATAATTCATAAATCACTAATATGCCACGTCAAATTTACCTGTTGGATAAACAATTATTGTAGGTCGCTTATTATTCACTATAAAAGTAGCAACGGTCTGAACAGGTAATGGTGTAATATCCTGTTTATGGGTAGGATGTGTTGATGTTTCATAATCACTATAAACTATAGACGTTTTCATATCTTCATTTTTTTGTGTTTTGCTCCAGGATGTCAATAAATTGAAGTTAAAATCCACTGCACTTTTCTTAAGGATGTCGTTATTTGTATGGATATTATCTTGATTCTCAACTGAAGTTTTGCTGGAGTCTGTATAATTTAAATTTTTAACCGAATCTTTTGACACACTTGAATTATAACTAACTAACATTTTATTTATACAAACTTAAAAAAACATTTTAATAAATCTTTCACTGCTTGAGTAAAACGCACTTGGATCACATTATATGAAACCGAGAATTTATATTGCTTATTTGTTCTTAAAAGCCAATAGGACACAGTCAATTTTATAAAAAAAAAAGTCGGAATAACACACGGATTATCACTCACCGCCGAATCAGAGTTCTTGAACTAGTGAGAAATAAGGGATGCTAGCAGCTTTATAATACCCATTTTCCAGTAGAAAATGTGAAAAGAGAGTTCATGTATCAAACGAAGTAAGAGAAACGCCTCTCTTTTTACAAATTTACTATATTTCTCCTCACAATCTCTTATTAAATTTGTACGTAAATGTACGAATATACATATGACTACAAACTTCGAATCTTCAAGTGAAATTTGAACTTAATGAGTTAAATAAATTCAGGAGATATCGCTGTATCAAGTTAGCTTGGTCTATTACTCAGGTTTCTTCTGAGGATAATAATCATCGTTTGGGAATTTTTATACTACATGTCCGTACTGGTGTTATCGGTACTACATATTTATTGTGGTCATGATACCTCTGGTTACAATTCACCCAATGTTAAGCGTTGTTTCTTCAAAACAGCATTATTGTATGCATTCGTTATTCCCTGGTTTACAATATGAGAACTAGCAGATGCAAATGCAAATTATATAAACTCTGTTGTCCAGCGAACACAGTTCGTTTACTTGCTTTTACCGCCTACATCGCTGCTTTGAAAAGGGTGGCGACGAAATTGTTCAGGACTGATTAACTCTTACCTGCTTTATTTCATCATCGTCAACATTTGGAGAAAATAAATGTAGGCAATTGGCAAGTTAACAAACATTAATATCAGAATTTACACTTCAATAAACAAAACACTGAATTCAACAGTCTCTCACCCATGTAGGGGTGAGTACCATGTTTATTATGAAAACTATGATCCACTTAGACCTTTAAGGTATTTGGGGGCCCATGTATTGTCCATTTTGTAACTGATTGGTGTTATTGAGGTATTTTAGGATGTTATTGCGTTTTCCATAGCCTCCATGTTGTTAAAAGAATAATTATTGGAGTGGACAAGTACCAAGGTTTCCTCATCCAAGCAATATCCAGTGTTTCCAAAACATTTATGGCCGCCTGACTGTCTATGTATATAACAATAGATCTACCGTCTATCGGATTCATTGATAGTCGGAAAGCTGCCTCGTGAACAGATTTTACTTCTGTCTGCAATAAACTGTACTGGTTCGGTAGACCTTATTTTGTCTAAATAAGTTTCAACATGAGTGTAAATCTCACGAATGATTCTAGAATGATACAATTTATATATAAACTCTGAACCAAATTACTGGCAATGTGAAGAGCTATATTATGCTGAATAGTTTTGAATGAAAAGTAAACCAAGTAAATAGGCTTCCAGTAGACTACAGAATTTTGATAGATGATAGCAGCCATATTGCTGATGCTACATCTGAGAATTTGTCATTTATATAGTCTGTTTTGCGTCAACAACGTTAACAAACAAAATTGTCGAATTTGGGACTGTACCAATCCACATGAGATCTAAGAGCGTCCAATTCATAATGAAAAAAAGTTACTATTTGGTGTGGATTTTGGGTTAGCGCCGTCATTGGTCCATACTACTTTGGCCAGGCCATTACCGCCAATATAAATATATATTACAATATTTTCTTTAATAACTTAAGTAAATTTTTGCTCCAGCTTGCACAGAGATATGGTTTATAATCTCACACTATCTTGAGTTACTAGCTCTACTGTACCTTGGAACATTTGGTTTCATTATTTGTTATACGACTTATACGCGCCATCTATGATCTCAAAGCGAAACAATTTTTAAGAGCACCTTCATTTTATGGCAAGATGTGTCACCACTTCATAAACACAAACATAACATTGGTATAGTTTTTTTCGAACAGGAATCTTGTCGAAATAAAGTGCCTGACTTTAATATAATATTCTCGAATAGGGAAATCGTCGAAATAATGTGTCATATTATAATGTTATAGGACAGTCAGTTTATAAATCTCCACCACGAACTTCATGAACTTTATAGAAATTATATCTTATGTGAAGCTTTTGCATCTGTTCTTCAGTAAACATTTGAAACTGATTGTTCTCATGTGAATGATCACTTAGACTCCAGGTTCCAGAGTTCTGTACTGAGGTAATTAAGTAGAAACATTAATCTGAAGAGATACCAATATATTGCCGATTTAAATGTTGTTTACTATGGGTTAGGGTGTTGGCTCAACAGTAGGGGCCCATGTACATTGTTTAATTCAACATTTGGTATTACAATATCGGTTTAGTGTTTATTTTGTATATCCTGTGTATGTCCAGTGCTTACATCGGGTTGTTCAAATTCGTGTGTCCATGTTGGTCCTATTGGGATGGGGTGGTGGTGTGGTAGCCGAATTAGCCTCGATGGTGACTGCTGTCGCTACTCTGGTAGAAGCCATGCAGCTCGATATTAGATGTCGTTGGGAAGTTCTGCTCGCTTAGCAGATTTAGCGCGTTGAGGAAGCGTTGTTGGGGGTTGGTGTTTCTCAGGTTCCTAATTGCCTCGTTAAGATGATTGTTAATGTCCAGAAGCTGCTTTCTGAAAAGTGTCACCATGTACTTTTGTAAGGGGATTATGCGTGCTTCGTCGTAAAGCTTCTTGTTGCTGTGGTGCTTTCGTCGATTCCTGTCGAAGGTGAGACCTGTACGTATTCGCACTATTTTACTTTCGATCATTGCGAGCTTCTCCATGCTGGTGTTCGATATTGTGTGCCATATGGGCAGTACGTTAAGATCGGCCGTTTTAGCTGCTTGTGGCTTAATCCATTTTGTTTACGCATCAAAGGATAGATGCGATGGAAGCCTAGGTTGGCCTTCTTAAGGGTCAGTTGAACTTCAACCTTTCCGTGAAGTTAACTCCTCTCAGTTGATTGGCTGCCTTCCACTTGAACACAGAATCTTCGGGAATGCACAAAGCATTGTCGAAGGCCTTTTCCACGTCCAGGAATCAGGCTACAACATCGTGGTGCAACTTCATTAGAGGATGTAGCGTCGAATGTTTTTTCCCGGAATCCATACTGCGTATACGGGATGATGTTTGTCGGTAGACCATCGCTTTAGTTTCTCTGTATTGCAACAATTTTAGGTCCTGGCTGTATTCAAGCTGTATGTTGTTGTGTGTTTGTATCGCGTTCCGAAACACGATGTTCGTGCAGTTCAACTCACTGAGAACTGATAGTCGCTACCTCGCATATTCAACTCCCGGTGTTGTATTCGGTGGAGTTTCTTCCTCAGCCTTTGCCTGTGGTGATAAAGACTTTGAAAGTAGGCTTGGGCTGCGTCTGCTCGCGTTTTCCTCTAGATTTTTACTGACAGCTTTCCTCTGTTATTCTGACTCAGTGTCCTGCCACATAGGGTGTCTTGGATTGAAGTCACCACCTATGATGCCATAAGTATGTTTTGATAAAAGCGCGTTAAGCACTTCGAGATCATGACATATGTGAGCACTACCACTATTACTATGGTGGTAGATGCTCAGGACCAGTAGTGTCGTTTCGTACCGTTGGAGTCACTTGGATTACGACTTCGGTGGCCTCAAATACCATTCGATTCGGAACCACGACCTTGGTGCAGTTGATGGTCTTCCTGATGAGAGAGGCTGTACCCCCTTTCCCGTTGGTGCCATCTGATCTAGTCAGACGGGTTTCGCTAACTAAGACAATGTCAGGTTGATTAGGTTTTATTAATAGACTAAATGTTGTTCGTCTGACTGTACTGTACAATGTTAACATGGTATCCGATTATGAGCATTCGTTGCATATTTGGAAAATGAAAGTGGGTAGGGCCACGAACTTTTAAGTCTCGCTCAGATTTCTATACCCGGCTGGTATAGCACTGCGAGCTTTGCCTTTTATGGTGGTAAGGTTGGCACCGAACACTCGTTGGACCTCATCGTTAAAGTTGATGCTACTTCCAGCTTGCTGTTGTGAACCCCCCGTACCTGGCTTAGGTGTTTTAGTTTGAACGATCCCTGGTTGTGGTGCTGCTGTGGCCTTGGTCACTGGTGGCTTGGGAGTTGTATTGAGTTTCGCTATAGTCGGGTCAGGGTGCATGCCGACTTGGCTGCGAAATCTTATTTATTTATTTATTTATTGATTACTTCAGCTATCGGGTTGCCCCTTACAGATTGCTAGATAATATTTGCTCTTGTTGCGCTTTTTCGCCGCTACGGCTTTAGCCATCTCTGCTATCTTTTCCTTGTACAGGGGACACCCTTTGTAGCTGGCCCGATGACCGTGCTAATTGCAATTAGCACAGAATACCTCGGATCCTGTGCTTTCTTTCCCCTTTCCCCGGCATTCCCCGGGTTGGTGCTTTGCTTCACACTTGAAACACATACACTGCATGCCACAATTGGATGCGATGTGTCCGAAGCTTTGGTCGTTTCTCCCTTGCACGATATCCTTGGATATTAGGTGCTTCCAGTTGGCTTCGTTTTCTCAATTTCAACCATGAGGCAGTTGAGTTTAGTATCCTTGGATTTGGAGGATTTGAAGGCAAATACCTTAACCGACGGTATTCCCTCGCTGATGAGCTCTTCCTTGATGTCCTTATCTATATGTAATGAGTGTACCCCCTTCAGCATCATTAGGCTTTTACTTTCCGTTTTGGGCGTGTAAGTGTAATTGTTGATCTTCCTTTGTTTGATGAACATCTTCACCTTGTCGAAGTCTTCACGGGTCTGTTCAGAAATAAATGAGTAAAGAGATATTCAACTTCTTCCTCTCTGGGTGGGGATGATTGTTTTTCCCTTGTTGAGATTTTTGATGGTCATTTTTAAATTGTTAATTTTTGCGTATCGGCTAATCTCGGATACATTCGCAGAGAAGCAAGTGATTGGCGGCATTGCTGGTTACTTGGAGGGTTGGCCTTAGGGGTCGATGACGTTTCTTGGGTCTGTGACTGATGGGTTGGTTGAGTGGGTGGGGTGGATTGAATCGGTGGGGAATACAAATTGTAGCCAATGCACACATCAAGTGGAAAGGGTTGCCATACTTTTAACGATCGCATTACATAAATTAAGTTCAACTGAACTGCAGCGGTATGGGTATATATTCCAAATGATCAGATCTCAGAGAGAATAAAATACGAAAGCTTGAAAAAAAAGCGAGAGAAGCAAAATGGCGTAGAACTGAGGTTTAAACGGCAGTGTACTCTGGTTTATCTTAAACTGTGAAACCGAACAAATCATTGAAGTGAAGTTTAAACCAATAGTAGAGTTTAAACCTCCGCTGTGAAACTGGGCATGAGACTCAAATTACTTTTTCCCAAATATTTTAGTAACGGTACAATTTAACACAGTGTGTGTTTTTGTACGGTGATCACGTGTAGTGGTTTCAGGCATCATTGGGACTGTGCGACCAACGCGGGTATGGGCGCAACAAATATGGGCAGGTATTTTTTTTTTATCCATTCGTATGTCTAATGATTGTTGTATTATATAGCTGTATATTGTACTGAATCTTGGAAATGGATTTAGAAAGCATAAAATTGGCGAAGAAAATTCGTATTCCAATTACGAAGACAAAAATGACAGCGATGTGGGGAATCTGTTTGAACGACAGGATGCAGAATTTGGCACTGAACAAGATGATGATTCTGATACATTTTAGCTTTAATCTATTCGTTTTTATTTTTTTTTAAAAACATACTTGTTTTTTGTTCTTGTTTTTGTACACTATATGAAAAGGTGCCTCTAAAAAAACTGTAATTTATTTGTTAATACAATAACTAATATACCGTTTTATTTAGTTAACAATATATCAATCTACTGATTTAAATAAATTTCATTAAAATATTCGAAGTAGTAGTATTAGTTTCGGCCACACACCGTGCGAGTTATAGAGAAATCTCCTCCACAATCTATAATAATAACAATGCCATCTTCGGCATCGTTAAAATAAACTAAACACATCCCATCAATCGCATCCCATAGTAATACAACCATGACACCATCGGTGTTGTAGAGATAAACAAAATGAATCGAAGAGACACTTGTGTAAACACAAGCACCCTCTTCGATAAATTCCTCGTATCAAACTGCTTAGTCTGCAGTTTAAGGCACCTACACAGTAGATAGATTTTCATTTGTGAATCAGTTCGTTAGTTACCCTAATCCAATAAAGTACATCTAAAAATTCATCTCTAGTTTTATTTTCAAACTTATAAAAAAATATATAATTGGCGCAGTCGGTAGGATACCCAATATCCGTTAGTTATTTCTAGTAATTTCGAAATTACTTAAAGAAGTGGAAAGTGAAACGAAAATTCGAATCGGTAAATAAGTTTAAAAATAATTAAAAATAAACTAAATCAAGATGAGTGAGAATGAGGAATAACAACTCACCCAATTGCTCAACGATGAGCTCAGCCAACAACAAGATCAACAAGATCAGAATAAACATGAAGACAGCCAGACGACTACTGTCACATTTATACTTCCTGAAATGGAAGTCATCAAAATACTACTAAGACTATAACCATTCAACGGCGAAGATAAACGGGATGTGGCTTCTTTCATATACGATGTGGATATCAACCTCCAGTATCTCAGCCCAGGATCATGTGCTTTCGCTGTGCAGAACATAGTACGAGGACTCATCCAAGGAAATGCCCAGCAAGCAGTGAGAATGCTAACACCAACTACTAATTGGACAACTTTAAAATCAACCCTATTCAAGCATTTTGGACCAAAGGAATCTTATATTGCAATATACCAACAAGCTGTAAGTGTTAAGAACACAAATTTACAAATCTATTATTATAAATTATGTGAGTTAATAGATAGAATAAATATAAAATATAATTTTGAATTGATAAAAACTGTAGAATTTTCGCATGAAAATGTATGTGTCTCAACTTAATATTCATCAAGAAAGTTTTGTTTTAAGTCGAAATATAAATAACATACAAAAAGCATATGAATTACTTACAACATACAGACATTCAAACCCACAGTACACAGAATTTTTAAGTACTAGATTCGCGATGCGTAGATCGCGATAAGATTGATCGCGATCTACGCAGCTGACAATCCTGCACTCAATCGCAACTTTATTTCAGAACTCGATACTCTTTTCACTAGCCTGGGGATTTGAACTCCAAGCATAGAGAATGGGGCAATAGAGTGCATAACGACAGGGGGACCCCACTGTATAACTGGTTGGCAGAGCACAATATTGAGTTCAAGCTAGATTTGCTTGCAACTGATAGGCCATCGTACCCCAGATCTGGGTCCTATCTGGATCTGTTGCTGATCGACAGACGACTGACGATACTAGACGTGGAAAGACGCACGCGGAACTATTTAACTGCGGTTGAGTACGAGAGTGATCACTGCGGACTCTTCGCGGCTATTCAGCTCCCGAACGAGGTGGAGGAGGAGTATGTCCAGAGGAATCCTTGTGATTACAATAAGACCCGCTGGATCAAACCTCCATCAAACAGAAACCTGTCGAACGAAGAGGTTGATAGGTACCTCATACAAATGAACGACGTAACGACGACGATGACAGCGATGTTTATGGAAATGCTACCATCGATGCACTTCACGTGCACAAAAGTAGGCTGCTATCAAGACTCAAACTCTTGCACAGGCGGTTTACAGATCCACAAAACGCGAAAGTCAGGGAATTGAAGTCGGAGATCAAGAACCTCCAACAGTTAATACGTATGAACTATAGCTTGGCTATAAGCTTGTAATCCGGGCTGTACGATCTCATAACCCGGGTATGTTCCCACAAGTAAATAAAATATTTCGGAGAAAAGATCAAAACGACATTCAGGCCGTTAGACTTCCCAGGGCGACAAATAACGAACAATTACTGACTTCAGTTGGCATCGATCCAGATGGAGCAGTGCTAGACAACGAATTCTTCATGGTTGAAGATCCCCAGGAGAAGGTGAAAGCAATTGGTGCTGTGTTTCAGCGAGTGTATACGGTCAACGAGGTTCGTAGGCCGAATCACGACTTGGAGCATAGAGCCTCGCTAAACCACTTCGAGCTCCGAAACGAGATAAGTCAATGGCTATCTGAGAATCCTGGTTTTACCAGGTTCAGTGACGATAACATGGTAAATAATGCCGTCGCCAATGATGGAAATCACATCTTGATTTCTCAAGAAGATCTTCAGGGTATCTTCAACTCGCTGAAGAAGAAGAGTCGGTGGGAATCGATGGTATACCAAATATTATGCTTCGCTATCTTCCCCCCTTCACAGGGAGCGGTTGGTTCGCCGATCTTGTTCTCAATATTCACTGCAGATCTTATAGGTTCCATGCCGCACTTAATTGCGTACGCCGACGATCTAGTAGCGTACAGATCAGGTCCGAAGGTCGAAGTAATAAATAACTTGTTGCAATGTGACTTCGAACAAATTCAGCGATTTTGCGACGACTGGAAGTTGATTATCAATGAAGTGAAGTGCGAAACTATCCTTTTCAGGACCCCGCTGTACATGGCAGCATGGGATACGCGCACAAACTGGCGTACGTTCGGCATAGTTGACCCGCAGGGACGGCCGTTAGATGTGAAAAGTGTAGTAAGGTATCTAGGCATTTGGTTGGATCAATATCTGTATTTTGACAAACATATATATGTTGCTCTGGCGAAAGCTAAAAAGGCCTTTGCTGAGGCAAGGGGGTTGTTTTACAGCAGCCAACTTGACACCAGAGTAAAGGTAATCTGCTACATGGCCCTCATCCGGCCAGTTATGGCCTACGGTTGTCCACTGTGGTTCAATGTGAGTCCTTCCCAGATGGAAAAGATGAGGTTGTTCGAGAGACAGTGTCTTCGCACTTGTCTCCGGTTGTATCGTACACCATAGTCTGAGTACAAGAAGTTCTATCCTAACGAGGTCCTGTACAACGAGGCAAACTTGAACAGGATAGATCATTTTATTATTAAACTGATCAGAATGCATATTGCACGAGCTATGACTTCTTCCAACAGTCTGATCTTTGGGGCTTACTACCCCAATGTTATGTACCATTAGAGAGTGCTCCTCACCGGCTTTATTCCTCCTGAAGCGTTCCTCTATCTCGACACAATTGGCCTAATACAGGATACAGACGGATGTCCTGTCATCTTCCACGTCGTACGCCGAACAGTGGATAGGCGACTCCAATACGAACGGGATGTCGCTCGCAGTCACGAGGATCTCCTCCGGTTCAGCAGAGCGATCTCTGCTCGAGACAGGAGAGAGTCTGCCAAAGAACGGCAATTGCAGGTGGTTACACCAAAACCAGTCTTTTCAAGATGATGACGCGATAGTTGACCATGTTGGCCAACTTACATAGACTATAGGGTAGTACATAGGAGAAAAAAAAAATAAGAAAATATATTAGAACAAAAAAAAAAGGTGCACTACGGCGTATGAATTATCTATGTTAGGTATATACATAACATATACGCCCTGGTGCACGTGTCCGTTACGGGGTTAGTTACGGACATAGTTAAGATAGTTTTTTAAGTTTTAATGTTAGGTTAAGCTAGTTTAAGGTAGGTTAAGATAGATAAATTAAGCCAAGTTCTTTTACCAGTTTTCTTGGCTAAACGAAAAACAAAAACAGACTGAAAAAAAAATAAAAAACATAGACTAAGCCGAAAGGAAAACTTAAATGTATATCAGAATAGCTTAGAGTACCCGTATAGGGACAGTAGGTTAGATGTAAGAACAATTGTTAAGATAGTTAAGCTAGTTTTAAGTATTTTTGTCTAGCACGTAGGTAAACGAACTAAAAATAAAAATGAATTAAAAAAAAAACAACAATAAAAATAATAACAACTACTCAAATAATAATAATAATGGTTACAATAATGTTGAACGTAGAAATGTCAACAGTAATAGAAGTGAAAACAGAAATCATAACAACAGTAACTATAATAACAACAATACAAATAATAATAATACTGGTTACAATAACAATAGAAATTATAATAACCACAACAATAACAGAAATTACAGTAATAATAATCACAATAATAGGAACAATAGGAACTATAATCAGAATAATAATTACAACAGAAATTCGAGAAATTCTACAAATGTTTCAAATAACAACGAAAATAACCAAGAAAGAAACTTAAATAGAAACTCAAATGACAATCAGAAACTACACAAAAATTGGGTGTACCTAAAACGGTGAAGCAAATAAAATCCTTCTTAGGAATAACCGGCTACTACAGAAAATTCATAGAGAATTATTCCAAGATAGCCCTACCATTGACTGAGTGTCTGAAGAAAGGTAAAAGGATTAATGAAAATAATCCAAATTATATAAATGCCTTTGAGAATTTAAAACACTTGATTACGAGTCATCCGGTATTACGATATCCTTCAAGAAAAGTTTTACTCTCACTACTGATGCTTCAGATAAAGCTATCGGAGCTGTGTTATCACAAGATAACCATCTCATCTCGTTTGCATGAAGAACTCTCAGTGAACATGAAAAAAACTATGCAACAATTGAAAAAGAATTATTGTCAATAGTTTGGGCAACAAAATTTTTCCGGCATTACCTTTATGGAGTTAAATTCACAATTAAAACAGATCATAGACCACTAGTTTGGTTAAATAACCTTAAAGACCCTGGTTCTAAACTGATAAGGTGGACAACCAAATTGAATGAATATATCTATGATATAGAATACATTAAGGGCAAAGAAAACAAAGTTGCAGACTTCCTATCCAGAATTAATACAAATGAAACTGAAATCAACGCAAATAAAATTAACTCAGGCATTGAAATGATTGTGAATAAATATAAAACACAAATTTTTCGCAGTTAAAAATTACAAATTCATAAGATGTATATATTTAGCAGAAGATCTACCCAGTAAAGACTCGTGTTACCAAAAAATAAAATAAATTCATGAACAAACTAACCACAGAGGCATTTACGAAAATTATGCCGAATTAAAACTAAAATATTACTTTGTAAAATTGAAAGAAATATTATAACAGAATATATTAATAACTGTGAAGTTTGTAATCTAGCTAAATATGACAGAAAACTTTCTTTTTTCAACACACTATAACACCACATAATAAGAATGAAGTTATTCACTTAGATATTTTCCATATAGAAAAGAAGTAATACTTTACAGTAATTGACAAATTTTCAAAATATCTATACGTTAAAGAAACTACAGAGAAAAGTTCTGGTACCTTGGTCACTTTACTTCAAGAATATATTCATATGTTTGATAAACCTCAACTTATAGTTGCAGACAACGAATTTAACACAGCAAAAGTTAAAGAATTTGTAGAAAATATGCATTTTAAAATACATTTTAATTCTCCCAACAGTCATACAGGAAATTCTCATATGAGTAGGTGTCATTCCACACTTCTAGAACATATTCAAATATTAACAATTACAGAACCAAATTTAAATATTATGGAAAAGATTCTTAAAGCTGCAGAGTATTATAATAATACAATACATTTTACAATAGAAGGAAAACCTATAGAAATTCAACACGGAAATGTTGATACAAACGAAATATATAAGTTATTAGAATCTAAAAAGCATCAGTGCATAAGTTATCATAATAGAAATAGGGAACCAATCCAATCCAATCCTCATGAAAAAGCCTATATTCAAAATTATGCTCAAAGACGACATAAAGAAAAACCAAAATTTCGAAAAGTTGGAGTTAAATTAGACAGTCAAAATAATATTATAAATAAAGGCAAGGGTAAACGAAATCTGAAAATACATCCAACACGGATAAATATACAGACAAAATATTTAAAAGGACCCAATACTACACAAATTAAGAAAGATACAAAACAACAAAGTCAAAACCAACGAAATTCTATTCTTTTTTGTTTTTTTCAGATCTTACCATATTTTAACAAACAAGCAATCTTTCTGTTTGTTGCAATAATTATATGTCTCGTTAATATAACAACCTGTAACATCGAAGTAGAAAGTATCGAAGACCAGGGAATAATACTAATTAAGGACAAACATGCCTATTATAAGTGACTACTATAGAATCTAACATAAAGTTAATTTGCAAGAATATTTAGATGTTTTAAATAATCTATCCTCATACGAAGATGAAAATACTGAGAACACTAATATGATAAAAAAAGATTCAGGCTTAAATCAGAAGATTTTAAAAATCAGAACTAATATTGAAATGCTTTTAAGTTCAAATGAACACAGTGCTAAAATAGAGCTAAAAGAGGATTAATAAATCCAATAGGATCAGTTTTCAAATTACTTTTTGGAACTATGGATAATGAAGATAGTGAACAAATTACAGAACAATTAGACATAATAACTCAAAATAAGAGGAAAATTGCAGAAGCGTTTATTATATTATATTATAATTCTGCAAAAACAAATTCAAATAAACGATGTATTTCAAACAAATTTTGAAAACATAAAAAATAACATAGAATATACAAAAACCCAGTTTTATAAACTTACAGGAAATAACAAAGATGAAATTAATCATGTGAAAAATGAAATTTTGTTACTAAAACTTTATAATTATATTTTAGAGATAGATCAGGAAATAGAAAAGCTAATTGACAATGTAAACGCAGCAAAAAATGGAATAATGTCAAGATCTATTCTCGATATTGATGAAATAAATGAAAATTTTATAGGATTAAATGAACTCCAGGAAATCAAAATAAATATTTTTGGAAAAGATAATTCCAATGCTTTTGTAATAATTATAAGCATTCCTATATTCTTAGACGAAGAGCTTTCGACGTATTATTTAAGAATCATACATTTCTCTAATAATACTATTATAACCAATATTAAAGAGCAAAAAGTTATTAAATATGAAAATAAAATTTATCCTATAAGTAATTACGTAAGGAATTTAAAAAAAATCAATTGAATGTACCCCTTGTGAAACTTCAGAATATGCAGATGAAAATTATGTAGAAGAAATAAATCAAGGCCTACTGTTAGCTATTAACTTTAAATCTAATATCGACCATAATTGTAATGAAAAAATGTATCATTCTTATAAAAACTTGTTTGTAAATTTCAATAACTGTACAGTAATCTTGAACAATAAGGCTTACAACAACAAAATAAAAACTTTTAATCATAAACTTCTAATTCAACCAAGTTTAAATATATCAAGAATCGATTCCAATATTAAAATTAAAGAATTAATGACACGAAATATTGAACATCAAAACAAGATGAAATTGATTGAATATAGAAATAATCGGAATACCATTGGTATTTCCACTGTATTAGTTATTTGTATAATAATTATGTATTTTATACTTAAACAGAGATGTAAGAATATAAAAATCACAAACAAAATATGTGCCGAAGAGATACGACTAGACCATATAAATGTACCGCTAAATGAAATAAAAAATGTAAAACCTCACTAGAGTCTCCAATCTAAGTCGGGGGGAGTTATAGGGAAATCTCCACCACAATCTATAATAATAACAATGCCAACTTCGGCATCGTTAAAATAAACTAAACACATCCCATCAATCGCATCCCATAGTTGTGTAAACACAAGCATCCTCTTCGATAAATTCCTCGTATCAAACTGCTTGGTCTGCAGTTTAATTAAGATAGATTTTCATTTGTGAATCAGTTCGTTAGTTACCCTCATCCAATAAAGTACATCTAAAAATTCATCTCAAGTTTTATTTTCAAACTTATAAAAATATATATAAGTTGCAACCCAACTTGCTCTTGAAAAGGCAAAAGTTGAGCTATCCCTTAGGATAGGATAGGAATGTGGGTAGGTCTGTGTGGACCCATTGTGTTGCCCATAGGGGGAAGAGTTCCTCCTTGTACCCTAATCACACTCAACGAGACGTTGTATTCGTTGTTGACCTCTAGTCGTCGAGCCAGCCCGACATCCTAATGAACCTGAAAAAGATAGTCGGATGTTATGAGCTATCCCTTACAACTGTCATTGACGTCCTGGGGAAGCTCAAATATTCGGAAATCAAGGAAGTTGCATACGCCGAAGACGTTGAGATAATTGATCGTGGTAAATTTCTGTCTATAATCATTAAAGAATAAATCTTGCGGTATAGGGATTAATCCACAAGAAACTTATTTGGTAATGTTTCATTTCATTTCAACATTTCGCTACCGACTACCCGTAATTGAGACCAACTCCCTCACCCTGACATGATGCGAAATACCTCGAAATATTCCTAAACAATATACTCAACTGGAAATTAAATGTTAACGAGGAAATTAAATGTTAACGAGAGTAAAGAGAGCGTCCTGTACTCTTTACCTAAGTACCAGGATATAGTACCGAGAATCCATAGACTTATATGTTCGGGTGTTACAGGAGCAATCAGTACTACTCCTATACTCCTACTTGGAGGCAAACAATGCTATAAGGATCAGTCACTTCAGTGGCTGGCTCACAAGTTCCACTAGACATGCAAGTATACTCGATGTACTACAAATAGACCAAGTCCTTGACTTTGTAATACCCTTCGGGTGTTATAACACTACCAGGGAGGAGAGGGGCACTTATGAATAATACGATCATCCATGTATACACAAATGGATCAAAAATGACAAATGGCACAGGCGCGCCACTTTCTACGAGTTGTCAAACATCCCAGGATGTAACAAATATCTATATAATAAAATCTCTTTTTATTTTTATCAGGATGGCTTGATGTGTTGCTCATCAACACCAACATGAAGTGGGATGAAGTAGGGGCAAAGAGTTTACATTCCTAATGGGCATCACAATGGCTCCAACTGGACCTAAGTGAGACGTGGCTTACTCCCCGTCTAACCATTCACCTAATAAATTCCGAAGCCCAAGTTGAAGGAGTATCCTGACAAATTTCTGTGTTTGATATCAGCGGTAATGAAATCTCGACAATTACCGCAATCATTTTGGTTCGACAAAACTTGTCGAACATACCTCGTATGAATACTCATTAACTTTCAACTTAACAGAACTACAATAGTAGTAAAATTTAAGTTTGTAACAGAAGAAAAGAGATGGTAACTTCTGAAGCAAAATCCAGAGCATGTCGATCTCGTACGAGATTGGAACTATTGGAAGTCGTATTCCACACAACCGTCAATTTTTGATAAAAACTAAAACGGTTGGCAGCAGTGTCTCTAGCTGTCATATCCATATGTGCTTGTGTTCCGTCGATGGTGTTTTCATTGCTTTTTGCAGTACATATGTAATCCTTTCTACTGTGTATTTTCTCTTATAACGCATTCATACGTACATATATTGACTAAGTAATGAAAATAAGTTAAAACCGACTGTGGGAGTATTTTTCCTGCCCCTCTAATGAAATATATAAATTTGCTTTCTAATTTGTCGGGGA
Organism: Eristalis pertinax; assembly: GCA_907269125.1. Taxonomy (NCBI): domain Eukaryota; kingdom Metazoa; phylum Arthropoda; class Insecta; order Diptera; family Syrphidae; genus Eristalis; species Eristalis pertinax. The sequence continues at coordinate 62,946,198 of OU026149.1, forward strand.
GAAATGTAATATCTTTATTATTTTCATCGGATTATAAACGCGGTTACGAATTTATTAAAAGTTGAAAACTGAATGTCTCCAAGTGTCATACACATACACATACGGAATACGTGGCTAATGTTGAATGTTAAATGCGATTGCGAATTTTTTGAATGCATGTAGTGTACAGTTCGTGCAAAACCGGTGATTTTTATACGGAGTGATTGTGTTGGCAATAGTCAAATTAAATACTATTTCAAGGGGATAAATAAGCTCAAGAAATTGCATATATATTTAGCTTGACCGAGTTTGATACAGACAAGTCTGCATAAAATAACACTAAGAAACGAAGAATGACAGATACCACAGGAAAATCCGTGACGGAAAAGGTCGACCCAGAAATGAAAGGCTGGTTGCTGAAATGGACTAATTACTTGAAAGGTTATCAGCGACGATGGTTTGTGTTATCGAACGGAGTGCTTTCTTATTATAGGTAAGCGATTGAAAGTTTCGACATTCGTTTTCTTTTTGTTCATGGCACTTTGTTTGTTTTCGCAATCATCGGAAAAGAAAATCCAATTCTAGGAATCAAGCTGAGATGGCTCACACATGTCGAGGTACGATATCTCTGCATGGAGCATTGATACATACTGTGGATTCATGCACATTTGTTATTTCAAATGGTGGGACACAAACCTTTCATATAAAAGCTGCTAATGAAGTGGAACGACAAAGCTGGGTTACCGCACTAGAGTTGGCAAAAGCAAAAGCTATGTGAGTTGTGGCTCCAATTGTTTGATTTTCGAAATGTATTATATGTTTCATTTATTAAATAATGTAGACGTGCAATGGAAAGTGATGAAGATGAGGATGAAACTGCACTATTGGTTGCACCGAGTCAGGAAATAAACGTAACGATCAAGGAATTGTCAGAGAGGTAATAATATAAATACAATTACATCCAGTAACCATCGAGATAACACTGAAATTAACCATTGACCCTTAGCGTTACTTTGTGTTATTTACAATCTCGGTAATATAGATGTAATAATCCACTTATAATGGATCAAGGTTGAAGTTAATAATGGATAAAGGTTTTGTACGTTAAGAAGGCAACTTCTAATTGAGTTCAAAAATGTTTGGTCATAGAAAATTGTTACCGTGCGTTAGGAGTCTTAAGATCGTAAAAAAAGCTGTATTTGTCATTTGCATTTCCTTTTAAATTAAATTAAAGTAAGTAATATGACCATCCCGTGATAAGTTGTAATGAAGTGTGTTTTAATTTGCGACATTTCTTATTTTCTGTTTAATTTAAAGTAAAATAAAGCTACAATAAGCTAGCTCGTTTCAGGATTAGGTGGGTTGTTGTTCCTTCACGCATAATTCCTTTATTCGCAGTCAATAATATGTATGTTGTTTTATAATAGCTATTAGAGGAGATTAGAAGTTGAAATAATCTTATTATCATATTGAAAAATAAATTAATTCTTTAAGAGTTAATAACTTCGGCAAGCCTCTGACTATTTAATTTTAGTATCATTCACTAAATATCAAACTATATTTTCAGACTGGAAAATCTCCAAACATGTTCAGATCTAATAACGAAACATGGTTTGGCACTTCAGCGTGCATTAGCCGATCTCGAAAGTGGAGACGACTTTGCTAATCGCAGTAAAATTGTCAATGAACGTGCTACACTGTTCCGTATTACCTCCAATGCGATGATAAACGTAAGTTCATAATTATAATCGATGCCATAACTTTTTAATATAAAATGTGTGTAATAATAATTTATGATTATATTAAATGTTTGTAAATGAAATAATAGTTTTATCTAAAATCTTTGAAGTTCATAACCACCAAATCAATATTTAATACTGTAAGAGTTCTTGTATATCGCCAAAACACTCGTGTTATAAATAAAAGAAAAGCATATAATTCACACTCCGTTTACAATTTTCCAATTCATGATGTCAAAAACCTTGTAATATGTGCCAAAAATGATCTTTAAAAACTTTGTACCTACAATAATTCTGCATAGTACTTGTTTAGATACCGTCACAAGTGATCATTCCTCGATAAGTTTTTTTTTTGTTAAAATTGATTTGAATCAAATTGAAGTGGACAAGTCTACAAACTGTCACATAACATAAAAGTCAATTATCTTATAAGTTTTTAAATATTTTTGGTAGAAACAAGACAACAATACTAATTATCAATCATAAATGTTGTTACAGTTCACATACAAGACTCACAATTATATGTTCTTCCAGTGCTTTATTTGTATATTATAACTAATTTGTACGCTTACCATGGTATAGATGTATAACAGCGGTAAAATACATCACGATATTCAGTAAGAAATTAATTAACTGCTTAGTTGCTGTTATTTGAATTCTCAGGTCATTGACCGTGCTCAGAACTGCAGATAAAAAACTTACATTTAAGAGAAAAGTATCTTCAGGGGGCATACAAGTCTGTACATAGAAATTAGATCAGTATAATAAACATTACTTGAATGCACATATATTATAATCATCTTTAAAATATGTTTCCAGGAAGTAAAGTCCTGTAAAGATTACCTCAGTGAATATATCTCTTATTATCTAGAAGATGGTCATCTCTTGTCAAAACATAAGTGCGTTGACTTCGTGTTTGAACAGTCGCTCTGGAGTCCGGGTCAACACCACCACATTTCAATTTAACGTGAACCGTTGTCTTACACATTTACATATGCTCAGGACCCATTATAAACATACATATATATTGTATATATGGAAATTATGTATAACTAACTTTCCATGTGCATTTTTCATTCATAATTGCATACATTGTACAAGTTAAATTCAAAGAATTAGTAACAAGAAATAAAATGTTTTCTTTTTAGGCATGCATCGATTACCAGAAAACTGCAGAAACTCAGGGACAAAAGTGGTCCAAAATGTTACAACATGAACGGGAGAAGAGACAAAGCCTCGAAGAAATGGTTGAACAGTTAGCAAAACAACACACGCAATTAGAACAGGCTGCTCACAGAATTATACCAAGTAAGTTATTTTAATAATTATCTGCTTGTGTGCGAATTATTGTCATAATACGGTCAAAATGTATGAATGAGTAAAATAAATCATCGAAAGAATATGATAGATACATACAGTAGTCTCAATTATATGAACTAATTAATGTTAGGTCAATTTATATAATCGAATAGTTCACATATCCGAATTATCAACTTTAACAGACTTACCCGTTTATAATACCAAAATAATTGGTCCTTTTACGAACCTTTTTTAACCTCTTTTAAAATTAAAAAAAAAACGATCACGAAATTCTAATAACCGTTATGAAAATAAACGTGTGAGTGAGAGAGAAAATAAATAAAAACATTTACGGTTTCCAACAAATTGTCTAGACTAAAGTCAAGAGAAGCATCTGTGTTTTCCTCATTTTCCTTCAAAAAATTTGCACTGCGACTTGATTATATGAACTCGTAGCGCAAATGTAGCAGTACGACTTCACATGAACAAATTTCAGTACATAAATTAATCAGTTCATACGTATACATATATTCGGACGAACGAAAAAAATAGAATAACCATTTTCAGTGCCCCACCTCTGTCGAGTCACTGACAATGTACAAAGAGTATAACTGTCTAGAAAAAGCTTCTCAAACTTGGCCGTTCATAGGCATAAAACTATAAGTCCCTTCCACTCGTGATAGAACAATAGCACCACCACACGAGTGGTTGCTAAGAAACTAGGCCCGGCCCTATACGGGCTGTAGCACCACCCATATTATTATTTTAATATTATATTATTAAAGAAATCAACATCATATCCCAAGAACGGCTGTTGAGAATATACAAGGTTGACAAGGTGATTTTAATGTATTGCTTTACTTCTTAATTAATAACGACATGAATGGGTTAAAATAGAAATACTATTGTAACAGCGTTATCAGTACCCTCTGAATTTCACTCTGATCACATACTCGAAATTTAATTGCTATGAATCATCAGTGAAATCTTAGAGCTGTGATTCACAATGTTCCACTACATTTCTGATAACCACTGCATAATAAAGAATAGAGCTTTTCAAGCACAGGACATGAGTCGAACTTTTTGTTCTTAATGTCGATGGTGCACCGCCGTTTATTGTATCACACACTTTGAGAACTAATTAATTACATTTCTATGTTTTGCAATATGTTGAACAAATTTAAAAATATCTTAGTATGCAACATTTTATTTGTTATTGAATTGAATATTTAATTTCGAATTTTACATATTCTGAAATTGTGTGTGTATATGTATTTCCCAGATAGATTAATTTCTGCATTAAGGGAATTTGTTAAAATAATGAAATAAAATCCTACTGAATATGTATTACAAAAACATATACAACTTTCTGTTGCATAAAATTTTAATAACTTTGGTATTTTATATTGTGTTCAAATTACATGAAATAAAGAACTTTTTACACTCCCACAGTACATATATGTATGTACCATATCTTTCATGATGTGCGCATTCGAAACTGCCAGTGAGAGTTTAAATTCCATTTCGTTAAAAAAAAACCAGTAGCATTTATACCATCCGTCCTTCTGTCAATTTATTACTTCGTCATACCTATGAAAATGTATTTCCTACTTTTATATGACTGTATTTACAATAGACTTACAAAGATTCAATTGTAAATTAAAGTTCAGTTGAATTCTATTAACTAACTCATTTTAATCTATTAAATCTCCTTGCATAAACGTGTGTTTTTGTGATAAATGAAAAATGTTTAGGAGAGAATTTCCTTCGTATCACTTGATGTAGACATATGAAGTATTGATTTTTCAATTCTTTTTGCAAACACAGAACTTATCAAATCTGAATTTTATTCCGCGTACTTATGATCTTCGCATTTGCTTCCAAATCGTGGAACTTTATTTTAAAAGCTTATAATACAAAAGAAAATGTTTTAGCAGTGAGGTGTGGGATGTTGTTGAAGATTTAATTGGAACTATCTGTCAAATTATTTGCTCAAATGATTGCGATGGAATTAAGTTCATTTGGTGAATAGGTGAAAGCCCGAGCTGTTTCTGTGTGAATAAATTATTTTGGATATTGATATGACATACACTTGGAAAGAGGTTCTTCACACGTTTACAATATTTGGTGGTTTTGTTTAGTAATTGTGATTTTTTTTTTTTCATTTTAGGAGAAATGATATTTCTGCCACTTCCGAATACTCTACGGTTCACTAAATTTTGTAAGAATAGATGTGTATTTGTGAAAATATAATTCATATATGTATTTGCATAATAGGAAATATGTGCACGCACTTGTGAATATTGCTAGGTAAATTGTGAAGTTAAAATAATTTTGTATCAGAAAGTTAAACGTCACATGCTTTGTTATTGAAATTGGTAGTGTTATTTTTGTTGTCTTCAAGCATCAAGGCTGTTCTTAACTATTTGTTTTACAATCTGGTTAATGTATCAAATTTACAAAGTTCAATGCATATGTTTCCGTATACTGTACGCAGATGTTTGTTTTTCATATAAACATCACGTTAATTGGCAGCATCTAAAACTTATTCGAGTTCATGAATTTGTTCTTGCAAAAAGAACGACGGCATGCATATTTGTGTGAATATATCCATATAATATGCAAATATACTCCAAAAAGAACATTTAATCAATTAATTATTGTTTGTGTTTCAATTGTGCATATAATTTCAATGCATTTTCGTACAAAAAAATGTATGTATATCAAAATCGAATATGCTGCATCTGAATAAATATGTGGCCTTGCACTTAACTGTGTATAAGAATAAACTTTCATCATATTTATATTTGACATTGTGTACATGCAGTCATGGGCAAGTTTTATACATCTTATCTATGTCTAATATGAAATGGCATAAAATTGAATGACGTTGAATGCAATAAATATACTATTCCAAAAGTCGTTTATGTACAACAACAATTCCTGGGTGCTTAGTGAATGTTAATTTGGTCTTAGGGTGATTGTTAACAGACCAACTATACTTCATGACTATTGATTATCCCTCGTGATTTTCCGAATTAATGCAGTAGATTGCAGTGAAACAGAGAGTAAGTTGTCTGAATCTAATGTTTAATAGACCATATGGAGAGTATTTTATGATAGACATGTTTTCAGTCTCCCCACATCTGCACCATCATTTCTGGCAATCTTATGATGACTTCTGAATCTTCTTGAATCTTATGACCCATTTTTTATCCGATTTTCTGAAAAGAGAAAAAGAATTTCGTTTGAAAATCATATACCTCCTAATAGACTAGCTCTAATTATATAACTACTAATAATACTAATATTATATACATATATGTATATATATATTTGCAATAATTTAAGTTGAATAATATTATCAAGGAAACTTGACGAAAGATCACATTTACGGAATAAAGTTATATATTTATAATTTCAAAGATCTTCAACTTAGCGTGAATGTCAAGTATTATACTATGGATACAATTTTAACGCAATTGACACACTGCCTAATAATATGTTTGTCAATATCTCAGTGTTGTGATAAGTATATAATATAGACTTATAAGTATATAATATTAACTTATTTATATTTCAACCATTATTCTACAATTATCAATATTGCGGAGTATTCCTGCAAAAATTCGCTTATGCAACAATTTCTGTTGCAATGTCCCACTGATTTTTTATATGGGTTATGTTTTGTGACTATCTGGATCGTATATTGTATATTATTATTCGAGTGTTAGTAGTACTATACGTGTTATGGTAATTATTTTGGAAAAAGTAAAAATCTAAATTATATGATGAGTTTATGTTTGTTGTTCTACATTTGGCTTAGCCCTAAACGGTATGTCAACAGATATAATATTAGTTGAAAGGTTTGAATAGAATTTGAATTACTTTCGCCCTACTGTTTACCTCGGGTCGAAAACTTAATCTTAGTCTAAATAAAAAGCTTGTGTAAATATTGTGCGGAAATTAATCATCTAAATTCGTCATAAATTCAATGCAGGGTTGATTTAAGATAAAGTAAGATATGATAAGAAATAAAACTTACGCAGGTGGGGAAGGTGATTTCAAAATGTTTCATAAAATTTGGGAGCGGCAGATACCAGTTCTCCTATTTGATAGGACAACTTCGCCAGTCATTGACAATGCTTAGGGCGAATAAAATGTTTATGAAATAGCTCTCATCATTCACAGTAGGCCTGGGATTAGGTCCTTTCAATCGCATTAGAATAGCAGTACGCACAACATTAGCGGATTCTGAAGAAACTAGACAACTGCAAGCTACATATAAGTTGTAATTATTAAATTTATTTGTATTATTTTTCCATAACAAATAGTATTTAAAAGAGTTTAATCTTTAAGGTAATACAAAATGTTGATCTATATCACATATTGATAATTGCCGATAGTAGAATTCTCTATTGGCTTATAGCTTATTCGATGATTTAATCTATATTTATAACACTTTCGCATTGTAGTGTAAACCACTCGAATACAATGTTTTTCTACAAACGCATGTTCACCTTTTTATTATGGCATTGAAAGCTTATATATGAGGTTCAACATGTTACTATTTCTTGAATGCATAAATTGATATCATCACATTTGTTTACTAAAAGGCGAAAAAGAAAAAAATCTTATTTAGTTCAATGTTTACAAAAGCACAATATCTTAAAACATCACTTGGCAAAATAAATATGTTCAAGTGCTTTTAGAGTCCGTACCTTCATTTTAAAGAAGCAAATCTGACTATATCGGCTCAATTTACCAAATATGTATACTAAACATTCCAGTTCAATATGCTAATAAACAAATGCATGTACATATGTACATTCATTTTTGAACTGCGGATAAAATTGATTCTAAAATGTCCCTATAATCGTTTTTTTTTTAAATGTAGTTCGATAGATAGAGGGACAGAGAGGTAAACCGAATTATAAATGTCTCGTTATTGTTGACGAAAACTTACAAAATGCAAAGTACATACTGTATGTTGGTGATGAATTCGGTAACTATTTACTTTGCTTATGTGTGATATGAATGATAACAACATTGAATAGGTTAGTCCATTTAAATTTATCATTTTGGATCGGTGAAGATGCGAATACTAAATTTAGAAATAGGTTTGCATTTTTTTTTTTTGGGTTTGCATGTTCTCAATTTCCTGTACGAAATATTTTTAAAGAATAAAGGTTATTTGTGTATTTGTCCCAGTTTCCAGATATAGTTTATGAAAGATTTTGCTAGGCTTGGTTTTTTTTATACGGTGGCGACTAAAAAACTGACTTTAAACTTCCATCGTAGTTAATTTAACTACAACGATCAACTACCATCTGTTAATATAATATATAAGTCTTTATGTTCAATTATTTTGTGTCAAAAATAAAAACAAGTGGTATACTTATTTTAATGTAAAGATTCACTATTTTGTTTATACTGCATTTAGTCTTAAATGTAATAGAACGGACAAATACCTTCCAAAACAGTGATAAAAGAAAGTTCAATATTTTTGGATGAGGCAACAAATACTAATTTCAGAGCGTTCAATCTCTACAAAACAGTAAAACAGGAAGGAGCCAATCCTTAATAAAATACAATCCAAAGAATAGATTCTCATGAGCCACGGAACTGTGCCTAATGTTGCATTTCAACAAATCAACTGCTATCCCAATATAATTGTCAGTACTGTCTTCTATCTTGAAACACAGATTTTTTTCTTCTGGTATCAACTCCTTTGAAAGGCTGTGTACTGATGTGGAAAAAATAGTGTAAACTGCCATTTTACGGATATATGTATGTAAAAGTTGTTTTTTACTTTTATTTTTGAGGAAATGTGCGCCCGTCCAAAAGTAGTAGCAAAAGGTGGTTGGAGGGAAGAAATTCTCAAAACGACGAGCTATTTGTGTAGTACTCAGAGAATATAATTGTCTAAACGCTTCTTGAACTTTGCCCACACAAGTGGTTATTGTAAGATTGAGCTATGCCCCAATGGACCCAACACGTTGGACAGCCAATTACCTACATATGTCCCAGGCCACTAAGGGGTATATATTCATTATTACCATGCTCTTTTTCATTTATATAATACTAGCTGGATGTACCCGCTTTGCCGGATCCTTTAATCATGAAGTACGTGCATATGGATATACAATAATTTTTCTCAAATTGATACCCAAAGAAAGAATATAGAAGAAAAATAGTATATTCGATAAACATAGATGTGCCCGCCCTTCACTGGTAGACTGTTGGTTGCAATGACCTACGCATATCTGTGAAATATGCAAATCTGAAATAATTATAATTTTGTGAATTACAGTGGTGGTCCAATATAACGAATGCCTATATAACGAATGATCGATATAATGTACACTTTTTCCAAATTCATATACCGTACGAAAAACAGAGTTGACCGACGAATGTTTTTGTTATCTTGGAGAACAAGGACACAAAACAAGTCACTTGACTGTGGATGCATGCATGTTTATGGGTTTGTTGTAAAACTGGTATTCACTTTAACTTTTTTGTTCCTGTGCAGAAACAACATTCGTACATTTATTTAACGTTTGGTACAAGGAAATTTGCTCGATCATACTGTATAATATGGTTTTAAAGGCCCAATAACGGATTTAGGATAATAAAAACCCACGTTACTCACGACAAATCGATAGATGTTGAGGTATCGTTACGTAACTACTCCCTACTCTCGGACAAACGGGAGAATGTGCTATCTTTTATAGATGTAGAAATTATAAACATTATTCAATTCGAGGCCTTTGCGATAATGCAACAGGACGATCAGAAAGAGGCTTTTTGATATAGATAGAGGAATTCTAAAATTGTAAAATACTATCTCACTGATCGTAGTTTGTACGAGTAGTATTTCTGAAAGAAAAGAAAAGAAATATTTTATGTAAAACATATGTGACCTAGTGCACTAAAAGCAATATTTATTTATTCTGTCCATCCAAAGTGCGTCATAAGTCAGCTGTCAAAATTAGTTGAGTAAAAACTAGGTCGCCTGAGTTGTGTTCACCCTTATTTTAAAGTTAGTGATTACTTTTACAACTTTCGTTACGTTTACTTTACATACAAGTTTGGAGTTGTCAAAGTGTGCTTCGTGATAGCGACCAATTCGGTAATTCAGTTTTGGTACTTGGCCGTCATAAAAATGTCAAAGTCCGGTTGGTAATGGGGTTGTTCTCAAATTGTTGTCTATATATATATTTTTTTTTTCTTCTTCGTTTTTGTTTTATTTTATAATTCATTTTTCTTACATGCTAGACAAAAATAACTAAAACTAGCTTAACTAACTTAACAATCGTTCTTACATCTAACCTACTGACCCTATACGGGTACTCTAAGCTATTCTGAACTAAATTTAATTGTGCCTTTCTATGGTTAAACTATGGTTTTTTTTTTTTTTTTATTTTGTCTGAATGTACTTTCTGATTAGTTTGGCCAAGAAAACTGGTAAAAAACTTGGCATTATATATCTATCTTAACCTATCTTAAACTTACTTAACCTAATATAAAAACTTATAAGCTAACTTAACTATGTCCGTAACAGTACGGCACGTGCACCAGGGCGTATATGTTATGTATATGCCTAACATATAAAATTTATACGCCGTGGTGCACTTTTTTTTTTTTCCTACGCTACCCTTAGATCTATGTAAGTTGGCCACTATGGTCAACTACCGCGTCATTTTGAAAATCCAGCGGCGGCGGGGGCTGGTTTTGGTGTAGCCACCAGTAAAATTGCCGTTCTTTGGCAGACTCTCTCCTGTCTTTGTCTATATATATGTCTACATCATCTTCAAGTCATTCACTGCAATGCAATGCATTTCTTAACACTTTTTAATTATCTACATATGTACATATTATGTATCCGCATGTACCAGGCGGCCACGCAACCAACCATTTCTTTGGAATGGCAGGTTATATCTTGATATATCGTTTGAATTTTGGCTTCATTCTAACCAAAGAATATCTTTTTAACGACATTTGCTTGTTTTTGACTGTTTACATGACGCATGGAAAAGTTAAACCGGGTTACGATCCGCAGATTTTGAATGTTGCTTTTTATTGTACATAACTTAGATGTTATAATAGTACATATCTGCTCCGATCTCTATTTTAATAATATTATTCGATCAATATCTTATTAAATGTCACCACAATATTATGATAACCAATTATGTATTACTAAAGCCACATTGACATTCAGTCCCATATATCACAGCACGTATATCGCCTTGTTTCCCCAATTTCAGATACATACATACATACATAAATATGTTCTACACATTTATACATATGAATTTGCGATTTGTTGCTCTTTTGAGCTAAATATATTGTCTTTGGAAATATGAAAATATCACTTCACCTTTTATGTTGTCTGTACATATGCACATATGTAATATTTATGTATATACATATGTATTTTAATTTTGAAAGTGCATACTTTTCCTCATACAACAGTATTTTTCTTTGATATGTTTAATTTTATTATCGGAGACCGAACCTCTGATATGTACGTTGCTATCTTTTTCCGGTAGCAACACCATAAATGTTTGAGGTCTTTGTGCTTCATCACTCTCTTAGTCTATGATTCAGTAATTTTATTACTCTAGTGTTGTTTAACCAGCGACGACCAAGCACAAGCACGATAAGTTCCAAGTAATTACTCTGAATTTAATAATAGCAAACAAAGCTTTTACTCTTAACTATTTCGCATTATAATAATTTCAGGAATTATGTAGTCTGAATTAATGTTTTGGTTAATATGGTCATTCACACAGCAAAAACGATCTTCTGCTGAATAAAATGTGTATGCAGCGAATATTGCACGTTTTACATTTCATGCTAACAAATACATGCGTATGAGATAAAGTATAGGAGCACAAGCGAAAAAGCTCACTCAAAGTTCAGTTTGTAACATTATTTCTCTTATGTTGTCTCTTAGTTTTATTTTAATCTATTCCACTTGTTTCGATCAACCAGTCCCAGATTCAATAAAAAGTGAAATCACCATTTTCTACAAATTGATTGTTATTGTTTCAAATAAAACGCAAGGGACCATGAATTCTTTGTTCTGAGTTGCGATTTTTCTCACATAAGCTTTGATTGTTCGTCTATGGTTTAATTATCATCTGAGGGCAAATCAAAATCAAATTCAATCAGTCGGCCTCCAATTCAGACGATGACATTTAGTTCACTTTGTGTTTCGTTCTCGCATACATATGTTGCAAAGTCGTGTCAGCTGTTTGCTCTCTTTTCTTGCTTGAATTTAATTTTTTTTAGCAAATTTGTATGTATATTAATATTATCCAATTCTGAGTTTATTTTTGTTTTTTTTTTTTAATTTTATTGATTGAAATAAGTATGGAGTTGAATTTTGTGGATTCCCACGGGTAATTAGCGCTTGAAGTACTACAATAAATAGTACATATATTACTTATGTACATATGTATCAGTTCTGAATGTTAAATTGGAAATAACTCGAAATTGTTGACAAATTGTGTATGAAAAAAAAAAACGGAGTCAAGTTATATGTTCATGTGAAAATCAGTTTAACCTTATTTAATAGTAGTACCCTGAACATCTAAAAAAATGAATGCACGATTCGATTTATAATGTGTCGACAAAATGTAAAACTTGCAAGATAAGAAATCTTGCAGCTCAAATCTGCAAATTTCAAATAGAAGATACATTTATAACAATGAAAACAAAAATCTGTGTACAAAAAACTTTCCTACGTTTATATATTTTAAATGCTGCATTTATTGTCAAGTGTTTTAATAAACTTGACATGATACGAATTTTTGACGATCAAGTGCATAACCAGGTGTTATTGCTTTGCATATTTCTAGATTCTGCAACCTCAGATGATGATGATATTGAATTTTATGACGCACAGGAAGATAATTCACAAAACGACGAGACAGCGGAAGACAGCTCGTTTATATTAAAAATTGCAACAAGACGTCTTTCTCGTGATCGAACAGGCAGTTCATCAGAAAGTGAAGAAGTAAAAGCGGAAACACAGCAGGTAAGCTGAATAAAAGAAGAGATAGTGATTAACGTTAAGCTGGCACAAGTTAATGGATAATCTTTTATAATAATTAAGCTGGAAACTGAGTGCGATTTACATATAAGATAGCACTTAGAGTAGCTCACCGATTGAGCATCTATGCTCCTTATTTAGTGCATATAAACCATACACAATTGTACCTATGGTTGATGTACGTTTTGTATGTAGATAAGCTCATATATTATTAATTATGTTCTAGTTTGAGGAGCGTTACGTGCATCCGAAAACAAACTTATGTGAGTGTAAACTGATCATCCCTAGCGATACTGCAGTTGTTCAAATATCGATAAAACAATGGAGGTAGTAGGAATTGCGGCAATATTCCAACGAGCATTAGAAGTTTGTAATAGAGCCTAAGATTCCACGTGCACTATTTTTACTGGTACTTGCTCACAATCTGACACTCAATTTCGCAATCTTACACTCATATGTGTATTATCATTCACTTTAGCATCCTGTATAACAGGCGTACAGTGATCTTTGGGCTACCAGACCGGACTTGTATTGGATACAAATTGGTTTACTAAGCATGTGAACGAAATTGCCACGGCAGAACGTACAATATTCGCTCAATTGCTTATTCCACGATTGATCATTGAATATTTACACAATTTAATTATTATGTTAGTAAATGAATGCAATTTTTTCGGTTAAAACCCTCTAGATGTTGCACGGATTAAAATAAAAGGATAATTTCTTCATAGTTTAAACTTAAGAATATCTCATCAATTTATTGCAGGTTCTAGTAGTTCCTCAAAACGATCAAAGTTCAGACGTTGTGGATAAAATGGATCATCAGCCCCACGTTTTACCGGGTAGGTTCGGTAGCACGGTTAGCCTAAATCGTGCGATTAAAAACAGACGAACTAGAGTTCCTGATAAACCGAATTATCCTCTAAATTTATGGTCAATCATGAAAAATTGTATTGGAAAAGAACTCTCTAAAATACCAATGCCAGTAAATTTCAATGAACCGCTTTCGATGTTGCAAAGGTAATTTTGTATTTATTTATGCATATTTTTATCACTACTATTCGTTTTTTGAGTATAGATTAACAGAAGATTACGAATATACTGATTTGTTGGACAAAGCAGCACAATGTTCCGATCCCTGTGAGCAGTTGGCATATGTGGCAGCATTTTCCATTTCAAGTTACTCCACCACAGCAAATCGTACTGGAAAGCCATTTAATCCGCTGCTCGGAGAAACGTACGAATGTGACCGAATGGATGATTTGGGATGGCGTGTTATTGCTGAACAGGTCTCTCACCACCCACCAATGGCTGCGATCCATTGTGAAGGTAGAACATGGAATTGTTGGCAGGAATTCACCATGACCAGCAAATTTAGAGGGAAATATCTTCAAGTTATTCCATTGGGTAATGCATATGTAGATTTTCAATCCGGCCAGAAGTATTCATGGAGAAAAGTAATATATTGAACATATTTGAAAATTTCACAAATTCCAATGGTCTTGTTTATTATTTTAGGTCACTACAACTGTCCATAACATTATAGTAGGAAAACTTTGGATAGATAATCACGGGGAAACGGAAATAATTGGCCAGAATAAGGCCAAGGGATTAAAGTGTCATTTAAAATATATACCATATTCTTACTTTACTAGAGATGCACAACGAAAAGTTAAAGGAGTTATCATGAACGAAAATAATGAAGTTAAATACGTTCTCCGTGGTATATGGGATAATAAAATAGAAATTGCGGCTGTTCTTTCAACATCGGGTTCAGTGGAAAGTCCTGTTTATAAAACGGGAAATTATAGGACAGTTTGGACTAGAAGACCACCGCCAGATGATAGTGAAAAGTATATTTTTTACGTTTGCGTTCATGACAGATGGAAACATTTATTTTGCATCTATTTTTAGGTATTACAATTTTACGATATTAGCTTGTCAATTAAATGAAATGGAAGAAGGTATTGCGCCTACAGACTCTAGGCTTCGGCCAGATCAACGATTAATGGAAGCTGGTCGATGGGATGAAAGCAATGCGGAAAAAATGAGGTAATTTTATTGTATGTTGCATTGGTTATAATGTCCTTAGCAGACCTTTGCAAATAACATGCTATGCCAGCATTTTGTAAAGTTTTATGAAAACCTCTAATCGTACCCAAACAAGATAAGATATTGGAATACGGAAAGTGCTTTCGTTACTTCGAGATTAGTTTCTTTAGGCAGTAGCATTGTCATATTATAAGTCACTAGTACATATAAGTACATATAAGTCACTTTCTTTTTCAAAATATTTTGTCATTATGTTCTGACTTACATGTAAGGTGATAGGTGATAGATACGAGTGGCAAATGGGTAAATGCAATTAGTTTTCTCCCGCTCATTCGGATTCGGTGGAGAAAGTGATTGACGCTTAGCTTGGATTAGATTTTCTTTGTAGTAAGGTCTGTTGGGTCCACCATCAATTGGTAGCAGTAGTCCCTTGAATATATAATATGCCAAATGTGGAAAGCCTGTACCACGGACCACTTTGAGTATCCGTCTTGGGTCTGGGATAGCCCGAACGAAATGCGTTTTTATGATTTCCCTATGCATATCATGGGCTTTTTGAATCTGTTAGGAATTTAGTTAACATTTTAATATTTTATTATTGTTTTATCAGTCCGTCACAATATGTGTGTTAATGTAGTAGTTAGTTAAAATGTAGTAGTTCTATTGCATTATATGCTCCATTTTAATTTGCAAATATATTTTTACTAATAGATTGGAAGAAAAACAACGTAGCAAACGAAGATCCCGTGAGTCTGACGCTGAAATAGCAGCAGCCCAAGGACGACCTTACCCGCCTTATGAACCTATGTGGTTTATCAAAAAACAAGAAGACGGTACGGAAAATGTAGTGCACATTTACAAGGGTAACTACTGGGAACATAAAATGAAACAAGACTGGAGTGTGTGTCCAGATCTCTTTTAAAATCTAAAACGACATAAAAGAGTAGTGAGAAACGAATAAGAAAAGCGCTAGTTCCAATCCAATCAATGCACACATCAAAACTTTCCACGCTGCGGCTGCGCGCTCACACACTATATTTATACAGAAATATTCGATAATAATGAGTTTTGTTCCAATGTTCACCGTAGATGATACGCTTTAGTGCTGTTTACTCTTATTATTATAATTATTTTTTAGAGCTATTATATAAAAATATTTAGAAAAAAAAGGAAATAAAACCGAAAGAACCCTTCTATATTGTTGTTGTTCTAAAAAAGAGTAGAACTACTTATTCATATGTTTTCCAATATTTTTTTATGTTATAATGTTGTGGTAAATCCTTAACGAGAGATAGGAAAAAAGATATATCATATACATACATATATAATTTAATATATAAAAAATAAGTGTTAACATCAGCTGTAAATTATTATTTGTTGTCTAAGAAAACACCAAAATTTTAATGCTAAAGAAATTTCAAAGATGTTTCTTTTCATATGCCTGTATATAATTTAATATAATAAAATAGGAAAATATAATTATCGTTCACAACTTAATAGGTGAGAAAGTAATTTTTGTTTTTTATATTGCAATACTATTGAGAGTTGGAAGATGGAGGAACTTCACATTACCTTCGGCCGCCTCCGAACACTGTGAGGATGCAAAATACCATTCTAATCCTGTTCTTGGATGGTACAACAATACTATATAAAGGGTGATTTTTTAAAAGCTATAAAAAAGTTTTGCAAAATAAGCACATAAAATTCAGAAAAATGCATGAAATCTTTATTTGAATTGTAGTACGGTCCATATAATTTAATGTCTGAAGATTATTTCATGCAAATGTTGATCTTGACTGCGCCTTAAACGGTCCATCCGCTTAGTCCAATTTTGGCATACTCTTTCCAACATTTCGGGCGGTATCTCACGAATAAATGCTTCAATGTTATCTTCCAATGCGTCAATTGAAGCGGGCTTGTCTGTGTAGACATGAGCTTTAACATAGCCCCACAAAAAATAGTCTAAAGGCGTTAAATCGCACGATCTAGGCGGCCAATTGACCGGTCCCGAACGTGAAATAAAATGTTCACCGAACTCGCCCCTCAATAAGTCCATTGGTGCGCGTGCTGTGTGGCATGTGGCACCGTCTTGTTGAAATCACATGTCATGCAAGTCAAGCTCTTGCATTTTGGGCAAACAAAAGTTGGATATCATCTCACGGTAGCGGTTACCATTCACAGTTACGTTACGATTCGCTTCATCTTTGAAGAAGTACGGTCCAATGATGTCACCAGCCCATAAACCGCACCAAACTGTGACTTTTTCTGGATGCATTGGTAGCTTTTGCAATGCTTCTGGCTGATATTCACTCCAAAATCAAAAAATGAAAAAATAAAAAAAAACCGAAAAAATCGAAACTGACCATAAAATGAAGAAGCGCGCGATGAACTTTCTTAACAGAGCACGCATTTTGATAATAAAATTCAATAATTTGCAAGCGTTGTTCGTTTGTAAACGATTCATGGTTAAATTATAGACCAAACTGAAGATGTTTGACAGTGAAACAAAACACGAAACGTGCTTCATCTGTTTAAACCAGGTTGCCAAAAAGATAATAGCTAAGAAATCACCCTTTATATATATTTCTTCTTCGGCTAACACAACTTGATGTGTGTTTACATAAACGTCAGACTAACAAAGGACTGCGTTATCCATGTTCATTAATGCAGATATACGATCATACTAACTTAGGTGAACTTCAGTGCATACTGTTCATAAACGTCAATAGCTCATCGAGGTGGGGCAGATTGTGTAGTAATTATTTTTTGACTGCAAACAGGGTCGATTGGAAGAAAAATATTCCATTACATTCTTATTTCAAATGACGACTACTTCATAACAAATTATAATAATGATGTATCAGACTAAAAACATAAATTATAACCTAAACTCAGACTCCGCGGCTCGGGGATTGTGTCAGCCTGCCTACCCAACACGGCACATATATTTACGAAAACCTTAATTCGTAAGAGACCACAAAAACATCAATCAACTCTATGCAAAGCACTTACATCCGCTATAGATTTAAATATTCCGATCCATATACTTAAACCCAAACTTTGTACTCAACCCCCATGGAACCTTCTTAACCACACAATAAATACGGATATATACAGCTATAATAAATCAAGAACCAAAAACCTTATTCCTTAGCATCGGAAACAACTATAAATCCCTTGGCCGCATAAAACAAAAATCCTTGTATTATTTGCAGTTGTCGACGAAAATGGACCAAATCTCTCCAAAGGCCTTCTTCCAAATTTTTGCTCCGTGTTCACTGCAGAAGCTTTTGCTATTTTCAAAGCTATAGAATGTTCAAAAAAGAAAAAAAGCCATTATATTCTCCGACAGCATTTCTGCTATATCTGCAATTAAAAATATTTCCTCCCCCATTGCAATCAAGATTTCATCCTCAATAACTTTAAATATAGAAGGAAAATTATAACCATACATACAAAGACTTTAATCCTGACGGCGTCAAACCAGTATATCCCAATAATATCTCACAAAAGAAATTAAAAAAATATATACGAGACTCAGGACACACATATGTACCTTACCCACCAGCATATTTGTAATAACTAATTACCAGAAACCTCTGGCAGCGAACTCTAGTTTAAGTAGTTATTAATTTTGTAATTTACTTACAATTTAATAAAATTTGAATAATAGTAATAAATGTTGAAATTGATGAAATTCAATAAAAATATAGTTAAAACCAGTAACAAAATTATTGACAGTACAGTTTACAATAAAAAGATATTTAAATTTACAGTTCGTTATTATACAACAATTCAAAATATAACGAAAGTGTTTTTTTTTTCTTGCATACGTGTTGGCTGACTTCTTTGTTGTTGTCTTTGATACTTGTTGCTTGTAGTACAAGTTTATGCAGTCTTCTTTGAACTTATTGTAGAAATTGCATTTGATACGCTCTTCCCAACGCTAGTATTACTCTTGGTGTACAGAGGTTGCTTGGGTGTTCTGTGAATCCTAAGTGGCTTCTTCAACACTCCTATGACTAACAACGATCGCTGTATCGTCCGCATCGTCAAAGTACAGAATGTTGGAAAATAATTAAAAACAAACATTGCTCAAAAAAGGCTGTACCTTTGTAACTTTCATATACGGATAAACAGAACACACATATCTCCAGAAAATATTAATAATTTATAATTTTTGGGTATTTTTCCTTTAGGGAACCAGTATGCCTCAACACGCATCACATCTGGCCAACTCTTAATTCTAAATGCTAATTGTAATCAGGCTGAGCCTGACTATCATCTGTTTTCATGCAGTGTCTTAGTCTTGAGAGCTTATAACTTATTCAGTCTTTTGGTAAGGTCACATGTATCTGATGGTTGTGAAGCAATTTTTATACATCGAGTACCTGGTCGATGAAACCAGGAACACACCAGGAAAAAGAGTCGTTTACTCTAATACAGCTACCCGTAATGTACGTATCCCCACAACTAAGCGGGAAGATGTGGGTGTTGGCGTTTTTAAATATTTAGCCATCGTTTCCCCATTCTCCTATTGAAGATAGATTAGATTGTATCTACAGAATTACTTCTCTGTCAGTTTTACAGTTTCTTGGATGTCCTATTACCCACAGCGCTTACGCTTCTGGTATAAAACTTAATTCAATAGTAAAGTTTTTATTTATTTATTTATTTACAAGCTGATAGCAATATTGTAAAAATAAATGTTCAGGCTAACAAGCGAGGGCAGCAAGTGCCTTGAGCTTATTTGGAGAATTAAATAAAGTTATATAAATCTGATTCTTTAAGGAATTTTACAATAATATTGACGTTTTCTAAGCAGGGATCTGCTAATCGATTTGTGAGTGTTATGTCCGAAAAAAATTGAGTTCTGATATCATTAAAGTGAGGACAATTGTTGAATATGTGAGTGATGGAAATAGAAGATGAATAGCAGTATGGGCATTGTGAAGTTATATTCTTGTCCAGATAGTGTTGGTGATTTTGGATATAATGTTTTTATGAGTAGATGTAAGTTCTTGCATATTGTGGTAGTCCTTTAGATGAATTTTATTTATGTTTGAATGTTTATACCAATCGGAAGAACATTGCCATAATTGTTCTTGTTTGTTTTTATGTTGCAAAACTAAAAATTTTTTAATGTCCTTATAGTTGAGATTAGGTGTACAAATCAGCGGTAAATTAGAAGCCTCTTTAGCAGCTTTATCGGCAAGATCGTTGCCTGGTATTTACATTACATTTTATTTACATTTTACATTAATTTAATACGATTACTATTGTTGATTAGTATATTTCTTATAAAATTTGGGTAGTAGTCAATGTTGTTTAGATTCGTTATGGTGTTATTGATGGTAAGGAATCAGTGCATATGGCGTATTTTCTATTGCAATTAAAGATAAGTTTGAGAGCCGAAAATATTGCAATTATTTCCGCTGAGAATACCGAGCTCTTTGTTGGCAGTAGTGAAATTTTAATTATTTTGTCACGAGATGTGATACTGAACGAGGTATTATTCTTATTTTTGGAACCATCTGTGTAATTGAATGTATGATCTTTTAATCTGCTTTGAATCTCTAAGAATTTAGTTTGACATATTATTGGAGGTGTTGATGATTTAGAATGATTTAATATTGATGTGATAATATTTTTGTGGTTAAAAGACCATGGAGGAACGATTTGGTAAAATGATTTTATTGGTTTGAATGGAATATTATATTGTTTGCATTGATAGATGGTGCGATCTAAAGCCGAAAGGAATTTTTGAGGTCGTTTTCTTTTTGGATTTGAGATTAATTTAGACAAAGGAGAATCGGAACTAAATAAACAAGATTTGAGTAGTTTTAATGTTGTCTTATATTCTCGATAGTGAGCATATCAGCTTCAAAGAGAAGATTACTTATGGGCGTAGTGCTATATGCTCCGAGAGCAGTTCTTATTGCAGAGTTGTAGATTGTCTTAACCTTATTAAGATGAGATTTAGGAGAATAGCCGTACAGAAACAAACCATATTCAATTCTGCTTGTAATTATTGAATTAACTACTGAGATGATGGTGACAGGGTTAGTTTTGAACTTTCTACTCGAGAGACATTTGATTATATTAAGACGACCTGCTAATGATGGCAAAATATTTTTAATATGAGTGTTCCATTTATATCTTTTATTAAAATAGACACCCAAAATTTTTAGTGAGTCCACACTTGGGATGGAAAATCCTCCAGTTAAAATATTGCATGTACATTTATGTTTGTGGCAAATGTGTAGATGTTTAGTTTTTTGAATTGAGAGTTCTGCTCCTGAGCTTACATGTGACGGATTTGTGTTTTTTATTTATATTATTTTTT
The DNA here is from genome assembly GCA_907269125.1 of Eristalis pertinax. Lineage (NCBI taxonomy): Eukaryota > Metazoa > Arthropoda > Insecta > Diptera > Syrphidae > Eristalis > Eristalis pertinax. The sequence goes on from OU026149.1 coordinate 62,967,676, forward strand.
ATTATATTATTTTTTAATGAGTATGAAATCATCAGCATACGAAATGAAGTCTAAATCTTTATGAAACGTTAGTATTTCAGCTAGTTTTTGGTAGGCAATTAGGAATAAGATTAGCAATAAGATCACTTATAATGGGGATCCTTGCAGTATACCATTATGTATGGGATGAGGGTTTGATGTGTGCCTTCCTACACGGACTCTTATCTTCCTGTTGAACATAAAGTTTGTAACGTATTTTAATATGAGTGGTCCTACCTTCCAAGTTTTAAGTTGGTCTATTACAGTGTGAGTGCCAATTTTATCGAATGCTTTGGAGAAATCTAATGTAACTATTGAGATATGTTTTTTAAATGATAACGAATTTGAAATTGTATGGTCTAAATAAATTAATGGATCTATGGCTGATTTGCCTTTTTTAAAGCCCATTTGTCGACTGCTTAGAAGTTTATTTTGAAATACAAAACCACCAGAGTCTATTCGCAATAATTTTGTCTTAAAGTTTTGCACAGCAGGGATTAAGGGAAATTGGTCTGTAAGAATTAATTTTAGTTTTATTTGAATTTGGTTTTAAAATTGGGATGACTGTACTGATTTTGTATATTTTTGGGGAATATAATTTTGAAAAATGTTGTTATAGAGGCATAAGAGTCTTTGCTTGGTGGAAATCGGAAGGTTTTTTATTAACGGGTATGAAATTTTATCTTTTCCTGTGAGCTTGTTTTTCCATGAAGCTTATCCAGTGCTATGGTTAGTTCTAGGAGATTTATATTTTGTTCAATATGGTGTGCGGAGGTAGATGGAGTGTATGATATATTTGGAGTTAAAATGGATTTTTCGTGCCGAAATGAAATAGGGAAATGTATGTCTTCAGAATTTTTGATCCAGAAAGTTGTGAATTCATTTGAAATTGAGTTAGGTTCGGTAATATACTGGTTGGGTGTATGATGACTCTCTATACTGTGGATATTTAGGTGGGGTCTTAAGCCACAAAGCCGTTTGATATTAGACCACAATTTTGCAGTGGGAGTAGATGGGTTTATTTTAGCTGTGAATAATTTTTTTCAGATTCTAATTTTTGAAGGTCAGCGTTCCACGATGGGACATCATGGCTACTCTTAACAGAGCGAGAGTGTGGTATTGCGATATTAGCACTTTGGGGTATGATTTTATGCATATTACCCGCCTCTTTATTTATGTTATTACTGAAAGGTCTTTCAGTGTCATATTTTTCAGCATTTTTTTGGAATAGATCCCACTTTGCTCGATTGATAATAAACTTAGTCTTGAAGTTGGAACAATTGGAATTGGTATTGAAGATGGAGGTCAATATAGGGAAATGATCGCTTCCAAATAAATCACTTAACACTTTCCAATTAGAATTGATTGCTAGTATAGGAGAGCAGAAGGAGATATCTACATGAGTAAAGGTGTTGTGAGTACTGAAGTAGGTGGGAGATCCGTCATTAAGAATTTGGTAATTTGATTGGTGTATATATTTTGCTGTTATATTACCTCTATGGTTGTTCTTTGGTGACCCCCATAATATATTCCAATTGTTGAAGTCGCCTAAGATTAGTGCTGGTTGATGGATGGGATTAAAGACATTTGAAAGATTGCTTAAGTTAAATTGTTTTTTTGGATGAATGTATGCTGATACAACTGTAAATTTGATTTTGGATTGAATGGTTACTGCTATAGCTTCCAGATCTTGTTGCATTTGGATTTGTTCGTGTTGAAGTGAATTATGTATGAGTAAAGCTGTTCCACCATATGAATTTTGAAACAAGTTTGGGGAGTATAAAGAGTAATTAATAGGGATAGGAATGTTTGATTGAGTGGAAATATGAGTTCCTTGCAATGCAATAATTTTAGGGGAATATTGTTTTATTAATATTTGTAGTTCGTTGTAATTATTAAAGTATCCTTTAATATTCCATCGTATTATTTTAAGTGATGAAATAATGCGGTGTGAGGATTGTGGTGGGAATGTTGTGGTTACATGAGGACTCCGCTGCCCAAAAATGGAGCCACCTGGGACCAGAAAAGGTCCACCTGGCTCAATCTCTGGCCAGCGGAGGCAGGTTTAGAGGTGTTATCTGAGTGGTTAGTTGGGCTCATCATCATCAGACTTTGAGAGCTTTATAAAATATTCGTTCTTGTTTATCAAATTCTGAGATAATTGTGTAAGAGGGGAGTTTGGTTGTTCGGTTTCTTTTGAGTTGTTATGGGTAGGGGTTGTTGGAAATACTGGTGGGTTATTTGTATTTGAATTAAGATTTATTGCTGATGATTCATTGTGGTCTTTGTGAAATGGTTGTTTTTGTTTCTGTAGGGATGGTTGATGAGGATGAGTGTTTTTATGTTGCTTGAGTCCGTTATGTTAGCAAATGACGGAGCCGTTAAGTTGATTTGGATATGGACTGCATTTCTTTCTTGTCCTAATTGTTAAAACGTCTTTCATCTCCAAAAATTTTGGGCAGTTTTTATCTGAAGCGGGGTGGGGAGAGAAACAGTTGGCACACATTTAGCGTTGGCATGGAGTGGAAGAATGGGGAGGGAAGTTGCACTTCTCACAAGTGGGGTTAGTTTTGCATCTCTTCATTGTATGTCCAAGGAGCTGGCAATTGCGACATCTCATTGGATTTGGTATATACTCTGAGACTTTGGTTTTATACCATCCTATTTCTAGAGTGTCTTCGTATTTCCTTGTGAATTTATAAACTTCCTTAACTCCTTGTGGTTTTAATTCAGTTGTGATTTCGGTTTCGTTTAAATTTATCAGACATTGCGCGTATGCGACGCCCTTTGAATTATTAAGAGAGTCATGTAATTTTACCGTTACTGGGAATTTGTTTGTTAACGACTGAACTGCTAAAAATTTGTCTGCTATGCGCTGGCTTTTGACTAATAATAAGATATTACCATCTTTAAGCTGAGTAACTTGAGTGCTAATAGCGTCGATTGATTTTTTCACTATAAAAACACTGATGGAAGTTAGCGGAATTGCAGGATCTTTCGGGCGATTAAAATGAATCGCGGGTTTTTATTTGCCGAAATTTGTGGAAGCGGGGGGAACTCAGTTTCACATTGATGAATAAATTTATGTCTTTTTGCCTTTGGCTCCGGTGGAGGATCCTCAGTGAGGTCCTTGTACCGATTCCCGGGCTTTAATTTTGGCCCCGGGCCATTTTCGCAAAGAAATATTCAGGAAAAGTCCGTTAGTTAAGAATTTCAAGGCAGGGAGAAAAATTAAATAGAACAGCGATTTAAGAAGAAAAAGCGAGAGAGATGCACAATATTACACTTTCACACTAGTATAAGTTAATGTTGCCTGGTCAAGCGTTAGACGACGACTGCAATAGTAAAGTATTTTAAGGTATTATATTTAGTGAGAATAGGATCAGATCTCCTCTTCCGTAGCGGATTGTATTGAAGTTGGATTGGAATTATCGTAAGCTCTTCTGAACTACACACTTACATAACAAGACGTAAGTAGTATGTAATAAATACAAAATAGATCATACTCATACAATCAAATTTGTTCAAATATTTGTTTGCCTCCGGGTCATACTGATTTTATTTTGCCTCCGTTCATCTTAACCCACGAAATGAAGATAGCAATAAACTGGGCGAAATATTGGCAGCAATTAGATTAGAAACATACTCTGTGGGAACTTTCGAGTTATCGCATGATACCACCAAAGGAAAAAGTGTATTTTCACTTTCATTCATTTTCTGTTGATAACGATCCTTGAAAAGAAGAGGAAAAAGGATAGAAGTTGGTCTAGTTTGTACCTCTGGTATCAAAAAAAGATTCTGATTTGATTACATATTTCTTTTGCAGACATCAATTTCTTTTCGCTTCTGAAATAAGGAATTGAAGACACTTACTAAACCACGTTATATTTACTTATTTATCCTTAAGAAAACATTGATATCAATCTGTATCTGTCTGAAGATTTTGAATATACATATGTATGTACGTACATATGTATTTAAATTTTGCAATAATCAGATTTATTCGTCATCATTCTTAAGCATTTTTTTACTTATGTATGTATGTATTTATAAAAGCATGTTGATTGATTTATAATTTTCAAAACAAGTTACTATGGCATGACTGACAACACATGTATTATTGTATATAAAGTTCATCGGAACAAATTTACTAATGATAATTTGAAGAAGTTGTGTGTCTCAACTTAAACTGGCAAATCCAGTTTTACTCCAGCCAAAAAATCAGTGAATGCTCACTCGCATTTGGCCACGAATTCGAAACTTAAGAACAAGTTCCTGATTTAAAATATCACTCATATGTAAACACTGGAACTTTATTTTGTATAAGAACTACATTCCTTTAGAACAATATTGAGAAATGATTGAGCTGCATATATCAGTTACCTGTACACTACCCATTTGTCCCAATTTCTCTATTTAGTGGTGTCGCATAGTCCGGTGTGCAACATATGTACATTCCACTTGTTGATGCACACGATGCGGCATGAAGTTAACACAATGCGCGGGTATATTATGTCATGATCGAAGTAGTAAATACAAGAGTATTTACAAGATGTGTGGAATGTAGGTAAAGTGTTCTTTATTCAAAAGAAGCACTTACCTACCAAATGTTTTGTGTTAATTTAAGGCGGCGCGGGTATGCTACTTTAATAAGTACATAAGTGCCTTGATTTTTTTTAGTGTTAACTGAGTGTGAGTGAGTTTCGTAAAGATTTTGTGTATGGCAAGAGAGTGTATTAACCTTTATTCTTATTGGTGTTTGCTAAACTGGCTGCCGCTTGTATGACACATTGCCAATGTGAATTTAGGACTTTAGTTCACATTTGTCCCTTGACAGTTCTATAGTGAAAATAGTGAGTGGAACATTTGTTAAATACAAACGAAAACTTTCTCGTTATTTTAATTTGAATGGCATAATGTATGCATTATTCAAAATATGTGTATCAATGATAGTGCTTGCTTCGACCTTGACAGCGGTAAGTTGCTTATTTATAGATCATGTGTATGCAACAATATAAAGTGGATGGACTAGGTGATTATAGTTTGTATTTAATTTATATAAAATTTAGTCATAATGATATTCTGTTCAGTGATAACCACCATACACATGTGAAAATGTAATATACAAGATTTATATTATGTGTACATTTACGTATTATATGCATCCAGTTTGTATATAAAAAAGTTTGTTATTATATTTGAGAAGCATATACTTAGATATTAAGTGAAACAATATACTCATCGGAAAAGAGTGTATAAACTTTAAACTGATTACATTTGCCAGACTCGATGACATAACATCATTTAGTTATTTTGTTAATTGATGTGATGAATTAAATTTTGAACGAGTGTGCGTAATTGTAAGTTTAAATTATCAAAATACTTATCATAAATACATTATATCCAGAAATTAGTTGTAGTGAATGTGTATTGTTATTTAATCTGTGTCATATTTTCCCTCGTAGAGTGTTAAAGGGAGGTATTGCAAACACATTCGTATTAAATCTACCTTAAATCTAAGTAATTTGGTCAACTGTGCAATTTAATTATTGAAAAGGTACCAGCAGCGGAGACTGTTTTTGGAGTAACCATCCGTGAACTTACCGTTCTTTAGCCCGTCTTTATCACGTTTGCAACGGAATCGCCGTATACAATTGTCTTAACTTATAGCACTTATACTGAGGGAAGCTCTGGGGAGTATAAGAATAATCAAGGAATATTAAAGGGAGCGCTTTTAAGTATACTTCTGCATCAAATTAATGAAGTAATTGATCATATCACATGTTTGGTTTGGATTATTACAAAGCATGTACATATATATTTCCAATAAGTCGACCTATGATTGTTGACCAATGGGTTTATATACATCCAATTGCTAATTTAAGTATGCATATATTCCTTAGCATTACGTATGGCACTGTAGCTTCTGTTGGAAAATGAAGCTAAGATGGATATTAAATGTAATGAAATACCAGTAAGAGTCGGGATTCTACTCTTACTGGTATTTCATTATATTTAATATTTATGGTTAAACCTACTTTTTTTTTCAGGTACACCCTGTAAATGCAGCTGAAGTAAATTTATTGGAAAACTATCTGCCAGCTTGCATGCAGGCGTTAGCCTACTACATTGACCTTCTTCAATATGAACCAATCGCAACGACGACTATAGAGCCACCATTTTTTGCCGAAAGCGAGATAGAATATAAGACCACTACCTCCATGCCTGCTACAACTACGAAATCAACTACAAAGAAACCGGCATCATCATGGTTCGAATCACCAAGTTGGTGGTCTTCCACCTCAGATTATGGCACTACGACAACAACAATAAAACCTATTCCTACTCATATTCATAAGCCCGGGTTATATGCACCATACCCATCGGAGCAATTGTATGCTAACCACGTTACAACGGAACCTCAACAACAGGAACTCAAGCCATTCGATGAACTTGAAACAAATGCGAAATTTCCATTTAATTCGGATGCGTCATTTATACAGTGGTTAAAAAATCAAAAACCTCGCCTGGGCAATGATGGTAAAAATGAGGAGTCTAACTGCAATGCAATAAATATCGCTTTTTCAAAATGAGTGTATGTAGCCATAATCCCTTATTTATACATATTCAGCAATGGTACATACATACATTAATAGGCAGATAGTTACATATGTATACTGTTTCATTCGTGCTCCAAACGGTGCTTCGAATCTCGTGATTATCAGGAGCCTAATTGTTTGACTATTCAAATAATGATTGTGTTCCTCGTATTATCCATACATTTTTTACTATTAGAGTAATAGCTTTACATTTTATAAATTTCATGTTCTGAACTGTGAACTGTAAAGAGTCATTCCTCAGCGAAAGGCGGAAACGTGAGAAGCGAGACTGGTGTTATGAAATTTCATCTAAGGGATTCATTTCGGGTGACTAAGATGTTTTTACTCCCTGCTTGATTTCTGGACAAGTTATCGTCTTCTTTAAATTGAAATTTTTAGTATCATTATACATTTTCCCAGTAAAAAAAAAACATTCTAGCTTGAAACTACCGCCTTTACTTAACCGTATTTTGTTTTACCAATTTCGATGGCGGCCTCTTTGGAAAATTTCTCAATCATTTTTAATTTTTAATATACATCGGTAGTTAACAGTGAGGAGATGACGTGTTTTGAATATTGAGGAGTTTTTTTTATGTTGTTGCCATAAATGCACGTGTAGGAATCTTCTCTACAAAAATATTGAAAATATTATTATTATTATTTTAAAATTGATTAAGTTAATGAAAATAATTCTTTGAGTTACACCGACTGTTGTTCTCCTCGACCTCAGACACTACTTCTTATAACCGCAATTTAAGTTATTTACAATTACATGCATCAATTCATTTTTCTTTAACGGTATTCAAATATTGTGGTTAGATGTGATATGTTTACGTGAAATGTGATTTTTTTTAAATTGTATATAAATTACATTTTGCTTGCATCATTTAGAAAATCAGGAAAACAGCGATGAATTAAATCGACTTCCATTGTTACTTGTGAAAGACTTGGACAAAGAACTTGATAACCAACACCTGAGACCACAACTCCAAAATTTAGACAACTTTCTTCGAAATTATGATGATAGTTATGGAAGAAAAAATCCAAGAAAATCAGCAGGAAAAAAGAGAATACCTCCAACCAAAGCATATGTTGAGTTTTTGCTCATATATGATCTTCTTAAGCGGGATGCTAAAGCCGCAAATCTAAGTAAATACGAGGTAATTGAATTCCTACATGTACATAATTACTTAAGCAAGGGTTATCTTACACTTGCGTGCTAGAAATGTGCCAAAATATATATAATAATATATTTTGCGAATAATAAATATTTTTTGGGTAGGGCTTTTGTTTATCATCTTTTTCTATTTCCTTCGCTATTTTAAATAGAATATGTATATCCTCGTATGCTTATGCATATGACTATTTGAATTTACCCTTGGGGAATTTGTAATGCAACTCATTTGTACTAAACTAGCCTTGCAATAAAATATAAAAAAGTAACATATGTTTGTACATTTTAAGGGTTACACAGAAAAGATTATTGAGGAACTATATGAGTTGTCCAATGCTTCCCCGCAAAGACAACTTTATACTCTTTTTAAAAAAATGGTTGACCGAAAGGAAATTCAACGGTCGGATGTTGTTACCCGTGCCCAAAAACTCGTAAAAGGCAAGTTATCTAATAATATCTGTTTTAATGAAGTATAACTATTACTTGTTTTCTTTTAGAACTTGGAGATGGGAAAAGTGTAATTTCAATGTCCATTATGTATTTTCCACCATTGAAATTTCTTCCTTAAGCATATGAAAAAATAGCTAAAGGTATAAATAAAAGTTTTAAGAATTTGTTAATAAAATCTAGCTTAAATTTAAATATACAGTACGACCTAGTCTGTAAAAACAGTTTTCCAATCAACCGAGTAATGTTTTGTTGGTACATCAATCGAGTATTTATTTTTTTTCTTGAGAAGGTAGACACCCTTGTGCTGTTTACTTACTTTTAGTGCTCACAGTATGTAACTGCAATATTACACAGTTTTTTTTGTATTATTAAAACACGAAGTTGCGCCGCGCCTGCGGCTTCTAAACGCGGCAAAATAGTCGCTATGCATGTAGGTATGAAAGGGAGGTGATGCGAGTTAGGGAGAGACAGTGTCGCATATGTTCACTTGTACAAAGCTGAATTCAATGCATGAATTTGTTGAATAGAAAGTTGTGGCTTTGTTATATAAAGTATTTATAAAAAAATAATAATAATATGGGTGGCGCTTAGAGCCCGACCGAACATTCGACTTTGACTTCGGATAAAAATATCATCTTGGGCAACACATTCGGCTTCTGCCAAATGAGACCGAATGAATTTGATTGAATTTTCTGTTTTCTGAATGCAGGATCTTTTCTATGCAGGATATATGAGCAAGTCGGGCCTTGTTTGGTTGTTTTTGCAAAATTTGCTAGTGTGTTAATAGAAGTAGAAGTGAAGTTGTCGGATATTTTGTATTTTTAAAATGCGATTGTTTACAGCTTTAAAAACATTTGCATTTGTAAGTTATTAAACTATTAAGTAGTAAAGCTTGGAATTTGTTTGTACTGATTTCAGGTAGAGAGAACATCAAAAATTAAAGCTAAAAATCTAATTAGGGGCTATTTCAGCAAAAAATATGCCAATGCAACTTGCAAGATTTGTTCCAAATCGTTGTCATTTGGTTGTTCGCTACCAAAAAAAACAAACACATTTGTAGACACTTTAGTATTTTGTCATACTATTGTATTTATTGTATGTTATGTGCGAAAATAAAGTAATGTTATTTTAAATTAATTAATATCTTACTTACAACCACTCGCGTTGTGCATGCTCTTTTTCTATCACGAGTGGAAGGGACCTACAATTTTATGCCGACTCCGAACGTCCAAGTTTGAGAAGCTTTTCTAGAACAGTCAATATTTATATAAAAAAATTAAAGGTTTTGTCCTACGAACCCCTAAAAGTCTATGAACAATCTATGAACAAAACCAATGTTTTTAATGAGCAATGAAAAGTGGAATATAAAATTTAACACTGCTTAAACTACGCAGCGGAAATAGGGGAAGATAAGAAAGTGGGTATACATATATTCGCAGTATGATCTGGACGTTTGATTTCCAGACGATAAGCCAGCAAACACCTGGAGCATAGCTCTATTGTAGGATGGGAACTGAGGAACCATGCATCTGGAGCGAGAATTGGCTACTGTGTCTTGTAACATATAATTCTGCCAAAGATAAGTGAATCTATGGTGTGAGAAGAAGGATTATACTCTATTTAGCCCTTATCATACCGGTATAGTGTCGGGAACCATTAAGGATTGAAAGGAGTTTAAAATAAGGCCTAGACCATTTATGACAATTTTTGAGAATGAAACATCATATCCAACTAATTGACATATATTGTGTAAGTGCGTCGAATGCCGTGGTGTACCTTTTTCTGATTTTGTTTTTTTTCCGGTTATCTATCACAGCCGGCTGGTTTTGGTGTAACCACTAGTAAAAGTGTGGTTCATTGGCACACTATTTTTTATCGCGAGCAGAGTTCGCTCTACTGAGACGAATCGTCCGTTCATTGTTCAGATGAACAGAACCTTGCAGATCCGGTACTAGGCCAAACTGGATCTAGATAAAGGAATTATTTGGGAGGAAACAAGTCGGTAAGGCTCGCTCTTTGGTGCATAACATTGGGGTAGTAAGCCCCAAAGATCGAAATAATGGAAGAAGTCATAGCTTGTGCAGTATGTCTTCTCATCAACTACAACAATTATCTATTATCCTGTTCAAGTTTGCAGGATTATTATCTAGATCACTCTGAAAAACTTAGGATGAATTCGTAGGTGCTTAATTTCGTGTCGTCAATTGGTAATTTTCCTAATTCCTAAAATTCCTAAATTGGTAGACACATTGTAAAATGCAGCAATGTAGTATAATGGCGAATAAACACTGTCTCGGAACAACAGAGAGATATACAAGGATGACATGCAACGAATAAGGTCTTCGATCTGTAGCATGTCATCGACTTTAAACTGATATATGATCGCCCGGCTGTGATTCGCATCCAAGGCAGATTCTACAACATCAGTCTCATATGTGTGCACGCCCCCTATCGACGAGGCTGATGACTCTTTCAAAAAGGAAGATTATGACCTCTTTGACGGTGCTCGGAAACCCCAATGCCAACATCGATAAGAGAGTACGGCTTTGCAGGAGTTATCCGAAACCAATGTCTCGAACATGACAACAGACAACGTCTTCATAAACTTCACGTACTCACAGACGTAATATGATAATAAGTAGCACAAGGTTCCCTCGCAACCTCCCGATATTCGGACGGTCAACCACCAACCGAATTAACCATGTGCTCATTGACGCAATACATGTACATCCTAGTTGTATGTACATGCAGCCGAGCAAACGTCGCCTCTGATCGTTTTTTCGTAGCAAAACGACTGAGCTCGACTGTCCAATGTCAGAAAGCCGCGAAGATTCGCTGAAACTACCAAGTGAGAGACTCTCCAGTATGCATATGCCGAACACAAATGTTAACTATACGTGGTTGTATTGCCGCTCAGTCGTCAAATCTCTAAAGTTTATACGAAAAATGGGTGTAACAACCAATTTATTCTTGTATCGTAGTTTTAAGTTACAAATGTTTAACCAGTTCTGATTTCTATTCAATTTGTATCTAAGTACTAAAAAGATATTGGTCTCATTGTACTTTTCATATCTTTAATTATGAAAAATTAAGTAAAATGAAAACGAAAATGAAAAATGTCTGGTTGCACTCAACTCCGCGTCTACTACATTTTGGTCACAGACCTAAGAAGAAATCAAATAAAAACGTCCATAATATAAGACAATTATTATATTTGTTTTACGGGCATTTTGTGCGCGGAGATTTAATAACCGTCTTGCCCGGTCAGAGATGAAGTATTAAAGAGATAGTCAAGTTCTACCTCTCACAGACAGTGTTTGTGAATATGATTGATCAGAGAGCAACTGCAGGCTGCTCTAAAGCCTTAAGGAGTGTGCGTGAAAATAAAGTAGTATGTGTGCGTTTAGAGCAAAATTCGGTGTGAAACGCGATGGGCAAGGGGTTTTCCACTGGAAAGACGACTATCTCGGTGTACATGATTTCTGGCCCGGCTACTCAACTAAATCTGAAGTACAAAATATGTCATTCTTATTAACTCACTACTTATCTCTTTTTATAGCAGCAGTACTGCGCATGTTGTCCCACCATATACTGCATATATGTGTGTGCAGTGTAAGGGCAAGCGCAGTATGGCGGTCCGGATACACCATACGTTTGCCAGATGTTTCAGGGTACTATGGTATATGATTTGGAGATAGTTTTGCTCGAGGAAGTTATATTTCTTCTGTTGGATAACTTGTACACATCGTGAAGGATTATGGACACATTTTAATTAAATTTTGATTGGGACATTGAGACTTTATTTCATTGACGATTTCCTATTAGGGAATTTATGAGACTGCGCTCTTATAATACACAAAGGACAATATAATCCCATTAGTAATCTCCGAGTAAGTCCACGAGAGATCCCTAGGCCACTCGATCCTCCGCCATCATCAGGAGCTATGCCCAAGCGCAACCAGACGAGTTTTTGGACTTGGTCCAACCACCTCGTCCTGGCGGTCGTGCCAAGCGGTCGCATACCTGATGGAATCGCATTCAAGGCACGCCTCGGAAGTCGTGATGAGGACAATCGTGCCACGTGACAAACCATCGAAACCGTTCGAAGAAGCAGCTGCTCTACATTATGTTCCTCGCAGACTGCGTCCATTTGTATATACCTTTTTTATTTGAACAACTTATAGGCCCTATTTAATAAAATTTTAATAATAATAATTATATGGTCTTTGCTTACATATGCACATTGAAGGAGAGTTGATCCAATTTGGAGAGAATATACCAAAAATAGAAAATGCGTTTTTATAGACACCTTCATTGTTAACTGATACAAATATAAACACTACTATCCTAGGATCTAATTTTGTAAAATCGATAACCCAACTTAAGATTAAACCATTCTCAAATCAAATCTACAAACAAGACCTACTTTTAAAAATATACAAATGTCGAAATTTGATACAATATTAGGGTGGAGCAAAAATCAAAGCTATTAATTTTATAGAAGTACATACACATACATTTATTTCAGGAAAAATATTTGTATTTCATTTCGATCATATACGATCATTACATTTCAATATAGTTCTATTTGTGAAACAGCTTGATCTACTAAACCGGAAAACGACTGTTCAACCGCCGTTACGAGTCGCTTTGTGTCTTGTGAGTTTCTCAGGTTAGAGACTGATTTCGACGAAGTTTGGAGAGGCAACAGAGCCATGCAGGATGCATCCCTGCCGAGTGTGTCACGGGAGTAAAGACTGCGGCCCGCTTGCATTAAGAAATTGATACAATCATCTAATAGCACGGGAAAAGCTTCAGAAAACCGTACAATAGCTGGTAAAATCTTATTAAACATCTCAAGTTTAGCGTCATTGGATAATAAGCCTAACAGTGTAATCACTGTGCTCACGCAAAGCTTTGCTACACTTAAACTTTTTGGAATCGAATATCTCAAAACGAGGAATGATGTAAGATCTATTGTAAAGATCTGTCGGTCCATTTCTGGCATACCAAGGATTTCATGCAAAAAGTCAATACAGATATGCATAGATGGTACTCCTCGTACCGTCATGCTCAATAATTCGCGCGGATATGTCTGAAAATGTACAAGTTTAGCAAGAGAGGGTTCAGAAATAAAAGACTGGTGAATATATGAGCAAACAATGCCTCGTATCTCCCTCAGTGTCCACGATGTTCCACACTTAACAATATCATTATTTTTTGCAATGCTTGCTTCCAAAAGGATGTGCACTGCTGCACTTTCTTGTGATGCAATTAAAGCGGTTTTAAGTTCGTCGCGTTCCATTTCGCTTTGCAACTGTCCGTTCTTATCAAACATCGGCTTGTCTTGTACATGACGATTGAGTTGAGCTTTAGAAGCAGCTAAACTAGCTTGAAGAATGCGCAATACAATTATGAGTACATCCGGGCAGCGAAATACTTTTTCATTACATCTTTAAATAAAATAAAATAATGACAATATTATATAAAATGTCATAGATTATTCCAATGAAATCAAATTCATCTTACCTTAGGATATGCAATGGATCCAAAAGTGCGTTATCATGTATAAAATTATGGGTATGCATAACAGATGTGGACGGCATCACTGAATTAACTGTCAACTTCCATAATTGTTTGGGTAAAATTGAATTCAGCCGTAACCAAACTTTTCTATACAACTCTTGTATCAGACGAGGTACATTCTTTTCCAACATTTTATTTATATTTTGTACAAATACTGTGGCAAACTTCCATATCTCCTTTGGCGGACGCTTCAACATTGCTCTAAGTATTTTCATAATTTTTGATGGATTCACTTCTAACTCCTCAAATGCCTCTAGTAGTTGTTGCTCATTAATTTCTATTCCCATTAACCATGTTGATGATGAAGCCGACACTAAATTTGTGCTTTCTTCGATCCAATCATCAACCATACTTAGATGTGGGAAGTTGGATATCAATAAACGAAGAAGGGGATGAAATAGACCCACATACTCATGTTGATATTTCTGTGCTTGTTGTAGAAGATACTTAATTGGAAGTTCAGAGAGGAATTCATTCGAGTAGGACTTAGCTTTTCTTCCGTTTAGAGCGATCATAGAAGTGTTTGAAAGGCGAGTGTCTTCATATAACACCAAATAATAGAGAATCAAAAGTTGCGATGTTAGACTACAGCTTATCTTCGGCTGCTCGTCATCGTCTTGAGTGCCTGCGTCAGCGCTTTTCGTAGCAGCATAATTGTAATTTGTACAGATCGAGTCAAAGTTTAACTTTAATGACTTTGTTTCTGAGTTCTTGAATATTTTTAGAATTTCTTTTTCAGAAAGTGGTTTATGAAGATGATCACCAGTAAATTTTCCACTCCCTGTACCTTGATTTGGTAATATCAATGAGTTCACATAAACTTCGATTAACGCGGGCATCACAGGGTGTAGCGGTTTCTTGCTATTACAGATTTGTCTATATATCCAAGATTTTATAGTAACTTTATGCTTAAGAAATGCCCTGGATTTAAGAAGCTGATGAATACAATGTACGGGTAGATATCCAGGAATATTAGCATTTAAATTTAGCGTAACTGGAACCTTAACAGCGTGTGCAGCAACAACTTGCTCTGTAAACAAGTCCTGTGTGAAAATTTGTTTGATTCGACTTGTACTATTTGGTCTAATAGGAATCTTCATGGAAAGAGTAGAACAGATGAGTTCTCCAATCGCTGATACCTGACTACTGTGAAAATGAATTGCCATTAAAAGGAGCATTTCTCCGAAAGATGAAGAAGTTCCGCAATTATTTCTTAGATATGATTCTTCTTTAATTAACCATTGCATCCATTCAATAGCTCTCCCTTCTAAATTCGATGTGGATATTAGGGATGGACAGGCGATCAACATACACAGACCAAGCGATACGAAACGTATACCGGCTTGTGTTGGTGCAGGACGGGTAGTAATCAGTTGTATTATAAGTCCAATTTCTTCTTCGTTGAATCTGGTGGAATTAAGAGTTATTTACAACATGGAATTTACTTTAACATATTTTAAATGTACAGCTTTGATCTATATTCGTTAATTTATCATGCAGGGCCATTTCTGCCGTTCTTATAAAGTCACAGGGATAACAGAAAGAACATCTTTGCACAGATTATTTTCATGTCAAGCGACCCTTCATTTAATATATTTCAAAGTTATTTAAATTTTTTAAGACTTACTTAATGCCCGCAATTCCTCTTAGGGCACAATATAAACGTAGTAAAGCAGCGGCTTGTACTGTATAGTCTTCAGTGGAATTTGACATCTGAGCTACTGAAACAAGTTGCTGTAATTGCTGCAGCAGTTCTTCTCTTACAAGGTGCAAGGCATCGCCCTTTCTTTTCTGACTAGAGCGTACAAACACTGCAAACCAACTTCGAACAGATTGATCATTTCCCAATAGCATACCGGATATAAATGGTATCTGCAATCCATCAAACCATATTTATAATTAAAATTGTGAACAATTATATTTTAACTTACTAAATCTTGTGGATACTTTAAACTCAACTTAAGCATCAGCGAAGGAACCTTCATCAAATCGACACACATTGCTCTTGTTGATAAGGCTTGCTTAGGATTCATTTCACTCAATGCATTTAAAACAGACAGTTTTAATTTTCCATCTGGGTTATCTTCGTCGCAGTTTGTAATTAAATTAGAGACAACATCACGATAACAGTCAGGAAAATTTGCAACAATTGAACATATTATTCGGGGACCATTATTTACATATAGCAAAATGTCAATCAACTCTTGAACATTCAATAATGAAGGAAGTTCAGCTAGAGAAATGCACACTATATCAATTATTTCTTCCAAGTAGATGCCATCCTCAAAGAGTTCAGACTGTTTTATGGTGAATTCACCTGTAGGTCGATTGCTTGACAAAGTGTATTCTAACAATTGTGCTTGAATATAGAATATCTCTGAGAGTACAACTCGCACTTTTCTAGTCACATCAGCACGCTCGAATCCTAATGCGATACCACTTTGGAGACCATACGCATGCATACTCTCTAGAACTTGTCCACCTTTTTGTCGTGTAAGTTGCTCCTTTTTAAGATCGGTTTCAAGCTCGTGATAATTTACTTGAAGAAACGCAACAATGTTGTTGACAACTTCTATACCTACAAGAAGGGCCAGAATTTGTTTGCGCGAGTCCATGGATGATTTTGTGTTGTCCAAAGGCGAAAGTAAACTCATTCGCACGAGCGATGGAAGTATTGGTCTGATTTCATGTTGTGCATAAGAAGAGAGTTCCTGAATATTCAGATTTTGCATCGCTTCAAAAACGCGACTAGATACTGGATTTGTATTCATTTTTGTTACATTTGTTGAATATTATAGAAATATGTATATACGACAGAACCACAAAATACAAAATTGTGGGTAAATGACACTGACAGCAGCCAACAGAAATCGGTGACAGTTAATAGCCGGGAGTAGATATGTTCGTTTCTTATATAAATGTACAATCGGTAATTCTATGTTATTTGATTCTATGTTTTTAATCAAATATCAAATAAATTAACTGAATAATAAATAATATACAGGGGGGGTGAGAGTGTGAGAGTTCCCCTCAGCATTTTGGAGGGGACACTATTTGGTGTGAATGAATATAACTTTCGTTAAGTTTAACGTTGAGTTGACAGTTGAACGTGTCATGAGTGTTCCCTCCATTTTGGGGTGAGTAATGACTAATAGTATTGAGTAAGCCCTTGAAGAAGTTGAGTGTGCATTGGAGGACACTTTAAGACTTAAAATCGTTTAAAAAAGACTTAAGAAGTTTGAAAAATGGAAATTACTGCTTCGGAAGAGGAATAATTCGAAGTATTAGGTGCGGAACTGAACAAAAAAATAGAATTCTGGAATGGAAGATGAGGATTTCTTAAATTGTTTACAATTTTATCCGTGCTTGAAAAAAGTCAAATTCAAGGTCCATCAAGGAGCAATCCACAATTTCCGCAATTTTCAGCACATAAAGGAGTTAAAACAGTTTCATAATTTACCTTCAGAAGGAAGTACTCCTAGTGCAAAAGGAGTTGAATAAGACGCAAAGAGAAATATTTCTTTGTCCCCGAAAAGCCGTGAATTAAATACATATCTTTGTACTTACGGTATACAACTCTGGGGTTGCACCAAAGCAAGTAACAGAGAATTCATACAATCACTCCAAAACAAAGTCATAAGGGCCATCGTGAATGCTCCCTGGTATCTCCGAAATAATGATATGCAAAGAGATTTAGGGTTCGCAACCGTGGACGAAGAATTAAGAAACTTTGCAACTAGGTCTATTTTCTAACGACTTAAAAGCTGCCTACACGAAGAGGAGGAAAACATCCTCCACCTCCTTTGCAACTGTCCTGCTCTCGCCTCAGTCAGGAAAGCCACCATAGCTCCCACTTCTTTGACAGTCTAGACGACCTCAGCAAAATACCACTCAAAACGCTAGTCAAATTTGTTGAGAAAAGAAACTGGCTGTCAGAAATCCCTTCATCTCCTTCTCCCTATCTGAACACCCACGTGGCGGTACAATGGGCATACTCTGGCCTAAGTGCATTAATGCCACTTCCTACCTACCTACCTACCTTGCTAGGAAGTTAAGAACTCGACTTCATGGTCATTGTAACCATGCCATACTCCAAACACTGAACATGAGAAACCTCGTGCGCCGACTCCAACTAACGAAACCCTTCGACTTAGCGCAATAAGTAAAAGCAGCTATTGATGGTTCCAGTAGGTGACTTTACCGGCAATCTGCCAGCCTCAAGCGAAAACATTTTGAAATTAAAACTACTGGATAGGGAAACCTAGTTGTAGCAAAGAACAAAAAACCCAAAGGGGAAGGGTGTCTTTGGTCAAAAATCTGACACTACTATGAGTACACGGGTGTCACAGTGTATTACTAAAGATTAAAACCAACCCACGTAAAAAAAACTTTGTTTTTCGCGTTTGTATGTTTTAAAAACATTTTCGAAAATCAATATTTCGTGTTTTTGATTATCTTAAAAAAATGTTGACAAATAAATTTGACAGCTCTCCGTTCCAGTTTTAAAACTTCAACTTATGTGGAAGAACCTGCTTTGTGCAAATCTTTTTTCACAACAAATTTAGTGTTCCCTTTAACGAAAGCACTTTACTCATTCGTGTTTCCTTAGTTTTTATACAAACCACCCAGTAGTCTTCTGTGGAATTTGACCTCTGAGCTACTGAAATATGTTGCTGTAATTGCTGCAGCAGTTTTTCTCTTACAAGGTGCAAGGCATCGCCCTTTCTTTTCTGACTAGAGCGTAGGAACATTGCAAACCATCTTCGAACAGATTGATCATTTCCCAATAGCATACCGGATATAAATGGTATCTGCAATCCATCAAACCATATTTATAATTAAAATTGTGAACAATTATATTTTAACTTACAAAATCTTGCAGATACTTTAAACTCAACTTTAGCAGAGAAGGAACCTTCATCAAATCGACACACATTGCTCTTGTTGATAGGCTTAGAATTCATTTCACTCAATGCATTTAAAACAGACAGACAGCCGGAATGACCTTCCCCCAACCATTCCGAATAAACGAGAATTAATGAGCTTTTTTTCACTAAAACGCGTTTCTTTTGAAAAAACTTATATCGAAAATTATTTTACCAATCCAAACAACATCTATATGTGGATTACCCCTAAAACATTTTTTTTTGCCGAATAAACGAGTTTCCCAAATTAAAGAATTTCGAATTAAAGGACTTTTAAGGTATCTCAGAAATCAGCGCAGACCTTTTTTTTCTCTGAAATCTTTTCAAGTCATCGATTTCTATAAACCTGCTCAATATTGGAATTCTTCGTTCAGCAACCCAACTGTTGGTCAGATATAACGCTTTCTTGTTCGAATAGTTTTAAGAGTGTATGTCGCAGAGATATTGTTCTGTGTGTGTTTTGTTGTTTGAGGATTATCAGGATTTTTACGCTTTCGGGAGCATTCTCCCTTTCGCCATCCTTGATGAATCTCGAATTCACAGTCGAAGCTACGTAATTATTAAGTGCAGAAGTTTAGTTAGCACTCTTTTTGGTAATTGCTTGACGATTTCTCCAGTTATTCAGTCCTATCCAGAAATCAGAGATGAAGTATTAAAGAGATAGTCAACACCGAGATAGTCGTCTTTCCAGTGGAAAACCCCTTGACCATCGCGTTTCACCACGATTTTTCTTGCTTTTCACGCATACTTCTTAACCCTTTGGAGCAGCGCCATGTTGCTTTTAAGATTTGCCCCCAAAAGTGTCAATAAGTAGCGAGAGTGCCCATGATAATGTCAAAAATGCTCATGATTGGAAGTTTTCCAATGAGAATGTTCGGAAAGTTTACAAGTTCTTAAAAGAATTATTATTGTTGGTGTTTTTATAAGATATCGCTAAAATTCGGTTAAATATGCAAATAATTTTAATAATAATAATCACTACGGTGATAATGATGCATTTCGGTCAGAACTAATGTGAAAACATTTAAAAAATACCAATCTTTTGTTTCATATACCGATGAAACTACTGTAATAAGGGTTAATGTTTTTACGATTGAGTTTTTTTGGATTAAGCCTAGAAGTGCAAGTCATATATGAAACACAGAATTGTATTACTGCTTATTATATCCAATACTATATTTTATGTTCGTAATTTAGAATGAATTTCGTATTTGTCATATCAAGTTTTTCAAACAAATTGTTGAGTGCGAACTCCCATATTGGTATCGTATTTGGTATATTAGTTTTCAAGTTCTTTATATACCTATGGTTTGTAATTCACTGTATATATCATATTGATTATCCAATATTGATAATGTGCTAATATCTTTTTATTGAATCAGATAATTTTCAAACTTAACGTCGTTTTCCAATGGAATTTTCCAGTCTCAAGTTTCATGCACCTCGTGAACATACATTTTCTTCTAATATTTCCTGCCATTTTTGGTGGTGAATATTTTACACAGAAATTTGAATCCGATAAGAACTGACGTCCAAATGATAAGGGCATTTGCGATATATACATAAGTTGTTGAGCATGTTTTTATTAATTTCTAAAAAAGGACTAATTAAATAAAGGATTTATGCGGCCATGTAGTACAATTATCTTCAGAAATAATGTTATTAAAGGGAAATCATCAACATCAATAATCATCTACAACCAGGTGTCCAACCCGGGTTTGAGTGTTTACTAAAACACAATCGTGTCTATCTCAGATTTTGCTCTAAAGTCACGCACACTACTGACAGCTTTTTTTTTATTTTCACAGACAGGTCTTGTGAACACGAGTGATCTAAGAACAACATGGCGCTGCTCTACAACCTTAAAAAGTGTGCGTGAAAATAAAGTAGTATGGGTGCGTTAAGAGCAAAATAAGTGATATCAAGCAAATCAGATTCACCTCAATGAATTTAGGTGGGGGTAATCAGCTGTTCGCTTAGGTCACACGTAATCACAAGCCCCTGTCTGTGAAATGTTATAAAAAACGCTGTCAAATAAAATCTAGGGGGAAGAGACGAGGAAGTTGGCTATCTCTTTAATACTTCATCTCTGGTCCTATCACAGAATCCATTCTACGAACTAGAACTACGAAAAAAATGCTATAACACAATCCGAACGGAGTCACAATATCCGACGTAAATAACCAGAGATGAAGTATTAAAGAGATAGTCAACTTCTTCCTCTCTTGCCCCTTGATTTCATCTGACAGCGTTTTTTATAAAATGTTCACAGACAGTGTTTGTGAATACGATTGATCAGAGAGCAACTGCAGGCTGCTCTAAAGCCTTAAGAAGTGTGCGTGAAAATAAAGTAGTATGCGTGCGTATAGAGCAAAATTCGGGTGAAACGCGATGGGCAAGGGGTTTTCCACTGGAAAGCCGACTATCTCGGTGTACATGATTTCTGTAAATAACTTGTCGTAGAAAAGATAACATAACATTTCCATTTCATTCGTATTTAGTGATACCAATTTTCACGAACTTGTAGCAGATTTTTCACTACGATTCCTCTACGAATGAATTCTGTGATCGCTTTTTCGAAGTTCGTAGCACTTTTTTGATTACGATGGAATTCGTAATAGGAGTGATTAATTGTGTTATAGGCAGCAGCCTTTGTCTAATCTTTATCCGAGGGGATTAATAAAAGCAATATACAAATTTGATTGAGAACTTTGTTTTAAGAATTTGAGTTTACAACTAGGTTTAATAGTAGGGTTAGTACATTGTAGGATTGTAGGACGTACATTGTTTAACGTGACATTTTAATAAAGTTTTAGTAGTTTATTTTGTTGTTGATCAAATCCGTATGTCGATGATGACTACTCTGATAGAAGCCATACAACTCATTGTTAGATGTCGTTGGGAATTTTTGAAGCGCGTTGAGGTAGCGTTGTCCGGGAATTGTTTTTCAGGTTCGTGATTATTGCCGCATTCAAATTATACACATTTCTAATAGTAGTACTCTCTTCACAATCTTGTTCCAGTTAGTTTGTTTTTTCCTAATCCAGACACGGTCTCTACATTCATTAGTCAATAGTTTATTGTTAAGTGGTCTGAAGAAAGATCAAAATTTCTCTCTACTCTCGCTAATTAGAGTAGAATCTCGAAACCCCAAAGGCGTGTTTAGCATTAAAATCAAACCCAATAATAAAATTCGTTTCAAGTCATACTCCAAATATGAGAGACCTTATGTACCTTACCTTAGCAATTTATGCTAATTAAGTTGCAACTTTGTGATAGGTAGTCTGGACTTTTTTTCATTTTGGGTATTTTTCGCAATACAATTATGCATGACCTTGAAACCTTGATATCGCTTACTCTGTGTTGCATACATGTAGCTATACCAGCGCAAAAGCTCTATCTTAACTGTTGCGTTTAGTTTCATTAAGTAGATATCATCTATACTTTCATTCTTATCGAACGTGAGCATAAAGAGTAGGAGTTAGAATTTTTGTGAATTTTGCAATTGAAATAAATGTCCCACATGGGACAGTACCTACGTTAGACTCTGTTTAATTCTTCATTCAGTTTAGTTGCTTAGGAATGCGATTCCATCATGTAGACGACCTTCTGGCAGACCCAAGTCCAAACACTCGTTTGGTTGCGCTTGTGGGTAACCCTTGAGTTAGAGTCGATGGCGGTGGATAGAGTGTCCAGGAGATCTCTCGTGAGTACTTTGTCGCTGCGACCCCTTTGGTGAATCATGCAGGCCACTGAAGATGATATGAGGTTAGTTGGAAGTATTTTTCAAAGTGTTCTATTACCACATGAAATGTCTTATTTTCACTCGGGCCGCAATAACAAGCTCAAGAGAACATTTTTTGTCAGGAATCGTTTCTTTTTACAATATAAAGTGGTACATACATATGCATGTGTGTTTGATGTACTCAAACAATTTGTGTTTGATGTACTCAAAAAAGGTGTGAATTCTGGGAATGATTTTTCGACGGTTCAAATTTCGGCTCTCTTGCCTTACGAATTTTCATAATGCATCGTTGGCGGCGAACGTATTTAAGGGAGAAGTGGTAAATATTCGAAGTTGGATTGCTATGTTCGATTCCGGAGATCTTTGCCCTGAAAACGAACCACGAGGAAAACCAGAAACGGTAATTGACGCAGTGTTTTGAATACAACGCTAGCACCAGTGCCAAAAATGGCGGAGGGCAATGCACATAATATGGGGGTATCCGCCATGACAATAATCTGCCATTCATATGATTCATATATGTAAGTGGAGACCTATCTGTCACCCTTCTTCGCAAATTTTTTAGACGTGAATTTGCGGATCGCGTCTGCCTCTGTATGTATTGCATTCTCAGTATGACAATCGGAAAATATTATAGAATGATTTATTCGCAGATTAACAATCTAAAATTGTTCATTTGGGCTCAGGTACATACACTTTTCTCGATAAAAAAAACTTGTTAATTAAATTAAAGTATAATTATATACATATTTGTGTAGTTTGTAAAAATTGGTTATTTCTGAAAAATCACGTCGCGATTGTATTCCCCAAAAGCTTTTTGATCCCGTTCCAGAAATATTATGCTCCAATGTAAGTAAATATGAATCTCCGCACTTATTTCAAAACCAATATGTAAAAAATAACAAAAAATTGTCTTCCCTGAGTACATTTAATTAGAAACATTTTGAGCCTGAAATTTTTGGAAATTGTTAGTGAGTTAAAACTTTCACTTCGGTTCTGCCATTTTGTGATTCCTAAAGTACATTCCATTCATTTTTTTTTATAAAATACTCTTAAGTGTCCGGGGGCAAGACAGAGCACGGGTCGAAGATATAGAGGGAGAAAGGGAGAGGAGGTATCTGTGCACATTGGTCTGAAATAGCTGCGGGTTGTAGTATATTTTTTATTTTTCGCGTAGTGCGGCTGAAGAACGAATCTCTAAATTTAACTGTCCGTCCTTAAGTAGGCTTAAGGATAAACTGATGAGTATGCCTGGCGAGACGAGTATTGCGGGTGAATTCATGCAGAGGAGGAATGTAGTTGTCAGAGATGAAGTATTAAAGGTGTACATGATTTCTGGTAGTTGTCTAGCTCACTGAGCATCGTTTGTTAAAATAGGATGTTCGAGCGAGTCTAATGACTCTGCGATATTGTTGTCTCGTATACGTCGTTCGCTTTTGGATTCTGTCTAGTAAGTGCAGGGCTGTCTTGGGGGCACCAGACCAGATATGAGCGTTGTACTCAAGTTTGGGGTGGATATACGCTTTATAAATAAAAGGCAAATCAAAGGTGGTGAAATATTTCTGGCATCGATTGAGGAAATCTAAACATTTCGCATCATTTTTGGCCACCTCAAATATATGATCGTTCCAACTAAGTGTTAGTACCAAGGATGGAAAACTTTCCGGTTCCATCGACACAGGCGCCATTCATGGGTAATGTAACGGCTGATTATCAAGGGTTCGCTTGAGTGACAGCAGACATCATTGAGTTTTTGAAGCATTGAATCCCACTCTGTTGTTCTTTCCCCAGTTAATTATGCTCTCAAGATCAGAATTCAATGTGCTTAACATACGCTGCCGTTTCAATTCTACGACCGAAGGTACTGTCATCAGCAAAGGAATGGATTGGATTAGAAGCAACAGACAAGAGACCATTTATGAAAATGAGAAAGAGTGTCGGAGACAGAATAGAGTCTTGGGGTACACCACCATTTATTCGGTGGATATCAGACTTGAACCCATCCAAAACAACTCGAATTGAACGGTTCGAAAGGTAATTTCTAATGTATAGAAGAAGAGATTCATCGATACCATTTTCGACAAGAGAGCTTGATGTCAAACTCTGTCAAATGCCTTTTAAATATTAAGCGCAACGTTTATCTGCCTCAAGGTTTACTAATTCTAAGTCTAGGGTATTGCCTTTGGCGTTCTAGAAGTATAACTATTGTATTTCAGGCATAAAATATCGACACGAGAAATTTAGTAAGAAGATGTCGAAGATTTAAAATATATTTCCCAAACAAATTTCTTACTGAAATCGACAACTGCATGCAAGTCTCAGTGGTCTCACACATTAATCTCTCTCCTAAACCATACGTACACTGTGGGTAAGGGTGTGGGATTGATAATATATAGAAATGTCACAATATGACGACTGTCAATGCTGAAGGAGAGAGAAAAGTTAAAAGTTGACCAACAACACCCGTCGCGTCGACTTCAGCATAATCTGTGTTGCAGTTCCCATAGGAACGTATGTATTTTATGTATCTGTCAAAGTATCGCTGACGCTAACGCATGTAAAAAATTCTATGTGCCAGAGCCTTAACTCATCATGAGCTATCCAGGCATACCTCGAAAGTCGAGCATGCCTGTTATGAATTCCAAGGGAGTTTTCTCGTTCTTGCTACTGTAAATTCCATCGTATGTACATATATTCGAAAAATATAACTAATGCCATTGCAGTCATTTATGGGAAATTAACTGAAATTATTTGTACACCAGGTCGTTTTTTGGCTGCGGTAGACCTTTAAATGTAAACACACGCATGGTTATAAGTATGTTATCCAAAATTCAAATAAAAAGTTCTGGGAAAATTAAGTGAGTTCCATTGTGAAATGCATGATGATGATGGGTACATTTGCACCACGTGACCAAACCATCGAAGCATAGTCCGTTTCCGTTCGAGAAAGCAGCTGTTCAATATTGAATTGCTCGGCTGGGCAGTCTTCGGATGTAGCTAGTAACTAGCCGGTGGTATTTTGACAGTTTTTTTCTAATTTATCAATTATTATATAATTCAGCGGTCATTAAAAGAATTTCGGCAATAGAAATCAAGTCCAAGCTCCAGTGCTGCGTGCTGAGAACCTTGAGTTCTTCGCGGCAATATATATGCGACCTGACGCGAAGCACTCAAGATTCTCAGCACGCAACACTCGATTACTCTATGTTGAGTCCCAGGTCACAGGAAGTCACTTGCCAGGAAAGGGCCGAAATCGACTCATCCCAGGCAATTGTATGTATTCAACCGCCTTTTGCAGATGTCAAGAAGAAAGTGGATGATAGAATCATAGAGCTAGCTAATGAAAGGGGGAACTTTCTAACCATCTGTAAGACCACTCGGACGTAAAGGCTCAAGATCAACCCGCAAACTACTACAATGCGACAAAAAGTTGGAGCTCTAATTGGCCATAATAATCTATACCATGAAACCAGAATCAAACTTACCCATACTCAGGACCGGCCAACCATATGCACAGAATGTGCAAATGTAAAGGGCGCACAGCCCTTTGGTTTATAATTTTTTGGTTTGGAACTGCATTCAAATTCATTATGTAAATAAAAGATGCTATCAAGATCGCTGCCAAATAATTTTTAAAAATTGGTTTGGATGATTAGTATTGTTGTTAGGTAGATAGTGCATTAATGCATTCAAGCCAAAGTAGGCCCATTGTACCGCCACGTGGGTCTTTCAAAAAAAATAAAGAGTCGGTTTTCTCAACAATTTTACTAGCGCTTTGAATCAGCTGGATGGCGCAGTTGGTTGAGTGTCTGCCCCTGGTTAAAGGGGTCCCCGGTTCGAATCCCAGTGAAAGCAAAGTTAAAACGCTTTAATCGGGTTTTCAAATCTGGTCCAGTCACCATTTGCCGTTGGGATCAAATTAACGGCACTATCACTGGAGTTGTCGATCGGTGGTAGTAGCCTGACTATATGGGTATCACAATGGACCGACATGGTCTAAGTGTGCTGGCGATTTCTCTGGCAGCCCAACTACCTAACCTAACCTACTAGCGCGCTGACCGGTATTTTGTTTAAACTGACGAAGAAATATGAACCTGTAATGGCTTTCCTAATTGAGGCAAGAGCAGGACAATTGCAGAGGTGTTGCATCTTTTCCTCCTCATCTTCGCATAGGCAGCTCCTGCAGAAGTCGTTAGAGAATAGGCCTAGTCTTTTTGAGTGAAAGCCTAGTAAGCAGTGTCTGGTAATTATTCTCACTGATCGAGATTTGACCAGATTTGTTTTGAGATTCGACAATATATACTATGAGCTGTAATTTGAAGGCAGTTATAGGTGTACCTATGTTACAAGAGAAACTATCAACTGGCAGTCTATATCTCACATCTCTATGGTCTATGGCTATCAGTAAAATTGCAGATATCGGGTGGAAATCACGTTCCAGAGAGAGAGAGAGAGAGAGAGAGAGAGAGGGAGAGGGAGAGAGAGAGAAGATACACATGCAGAGAGACTATACTGTTTTATTACTTCCTATGTCGGTTGCGGTAGTGTCTGGTCATTTAAGTCGAAACACAGGTATCGATGATATGAGTAGGAATGAGCTTTAGACACTCCCCATTTTGCGATGCGACGATAGATTTCTAGAGATAAGAGTGAGATCTAGAACTTCTTGGCAATTTTTTGTGATCTTTAAATTATTCATGAGGAGATAAACCAGTATGTAGAGTCAATTAGCTCTGAACTCACCGCCATGATGTATTAGTTTGATAGGCTAGGAAGAAGGGAGACGTTTAAGTGATTCTTTGCAAGGATACAAATTTTTGGTTTATCTGTGTTTCTTGTATATATTAGTGTCTAGTTTGGCATCTTGGCTGATTTCAGACGCCTCTACTACTGTGATATTTGCCTCACCGGAGTCTAATAAACAGTCTCATGCTTATTATGAATTCTGGCGGAATTTTTTGTTCCCCCGAAAAAAATCCTCCTATCGTAAATTCCGGTGGAATGGTTTTCCACGGGGTAGATTCGAACATTTTGTCTTATTGGAATTATGGATTGTGTCTTGAATCCCCGACTTAAAGTTCAGATTTATTTGATCATCCAAATGTAGACAGACGGGACAACATAACAAATTCAGTTCTACATACATATTTCTATCTTCTTTCAAATATAATTTTGTACCTTTCATCGCATAGTGAAGCCATTACCAATATTTGATGATTTGTTCATCCAGCTAATTAATGCTTTATTCTGCCTTTTATTTGTTGCAGTAGGCCTTTAAATTGAAGCACACGTATGCTCATAAGTATTTTCACCAAAATTCCAACAACAATACTTACATTTTTAACATTCTAAGACACTTTAATTTCTTTTCCCTAATAAAATGACAACAGTTCGAACATTTTTCATCATACCAATTTGGGAAAAAGTTCGAGGGGAATTTTGTTCATTATAAGCATGAATATCTGACGACTTTTCCATTCAGCTAATTAATGCTTTGTTCTATCTTTTATTTGTTGCAATAAAAAAACTTTCAGGGGGATTTTCCCAAAACCGAAGCTGATCCTGTAACCTTCTTCGTTGATCATAAGAATTGCGATGTTTGTGTTCCTCCAGCTTACCGACTTTCCAGTCATCAGTCTTCAGTTTAGGGTTGCACACTCTGATAAGCTTTAATAGTGAGGCTCAATCGTCCAGTTCGATTTTGTTTTGGTTTGAAGTTGTATGCATTTGAATTCCCACGAGTGACGAAGAAATAGTGCATAGTGCACAAGTAAGGCAGACTAATCCGGAGTATGCGTTCGCGACTGAACGATTTGAAATGAGCCTTCAACATGGTTGATCATCGACACGAGTCGCATAACATCTTCATACGGCCTGGAGGGTATAGGAGGCTGGGTATTGGAGAAGCTTATGTAAGTAGGGATTTGAATCGTGGGAAAATTGGGGATGAATATCTCTTAGTTTCCGGTGTGGGCCAGGAGGATGACCGGCCTAGATGCACCATTTCTCGGCCACTGCCGTACTCTACTACGAATATGTATATCGACCAAATCTCTCCGACATGTCTATTTGTCTCCTTAAATAGGATTTGTGTTGCATTGCAAAGTGGATTATTGTAAATGATCTGATGCTCAAACCTGGCAATGTCATCCCGTTTTCAAAGCACCCTCCATTCTTTTCCAATTCCGGCAATAGAAC
Source organism: Eristalis pertinax (assembly GCA_907269125.1). Taxonomy (NCBI): domain Eukaryota; kingdom Metazoa; phylum Arthropoda; class Insecta; order Diptera; family Syrphidae; genus Eristalis; species Eristalis pertinax. Next base: position 62,996,371 of record OU026149.1, read on the forward strand.
TTAAGTTAACCGTATTATATTATGAGTTGTTTGATCATTGTGAATATACAGAAATCAGCCATTTTACTTGATACAAATTTGAAATGTTTATTTTTCTTGTGTAGAACCCATTTTTATCAAATCTAACTGGAAGATAATATGTGTCTGCAAAGGCGAGCAAATAAAGCACTTCGACTCAACTTCGACAAAACTATCGACTCACTTTCTTATTGTGATATGTGGCTTAGACAATTTATATTTGGGTGCGTATTCCTTATTTTCAATAACAACGTGCGATCTGTTCCTAATTTCCCGATCTACAAGCTCCCATAAATTTTAAATATGATTAAGATCATTGATATTCTTCCCCCCAAGAAGGTTCTTGCCAAACGACTAGTTCGTTTTGGATCATTATCGTGTTGGAAGAAACTGATTTGTGACATGTTTGTGGACTTATATCCATACCATTCACGCGATAATCTGAATTTAAACGGTCTTTCAATTGGAACGGCAGACATGTCGGGTTGGTTATGTGCTCTCCTGCCTAGGGAGTTTGCTGCATATATTGGTGCTGTAAAGTGTACCCATTGCGCTGCGAGGAGGCTGTAAGTGTGCAAGAACAGGGATCGCTGCTGGCATCCCGCCAAGTTGGGAGCGATTAAAAACTAGCGTTTGTTAAGGCTCATATGCAAGAATGCATTTTTATAATTCAATTTATCTAACCAAAAAAAAAAGTATTGTTTATTGAACATGTCCGTAGTTGATTGCGAAAACTGCATCAATAAAATATGTAGATGGTATTATTAATATTATTAAGAAAATAAAAAATAGCGGGATGGCGCCGTTGGTTGAGTGCCTGCCACTGGTTAGAGGGGTTCGAATCTCAGTGAAAGCAAAGTTAATTCGCTTTTATCTGGTTTTCATATCTGGTGCCTTAGTCACCATTTGCCGTTGGGATCACATTAACGGCACTATCACTGGATTTGTCGATCAGTGGTAGTAGTCTGACTATGGGCATCACAATAGTCTAAGTGTGCTGGCGATTGCAGCCCACTTTACCTAACCTAACCTATTAAAAAAATATGTGAAAACGTATGTATATAAGGCCAAAACTGACCCAGTATACGAAAATTTATGATGCGATAGACTTCAAAATGGACACACAGGCAAAGGCAACAGTACGTCGTTAAATGGAAAAGGAATACGCAATAAGGAAGAAACGTACATGGAAGATTTTAAAATGTTCGATTTGAACCCCGTTTAATTCAGGTTGTTTATGGAATAGGACCACCACTCCAGACTCAATTCAAATACAATATTTCTATTATTAAAAAAAACATATCTCTGTGATATTATGATATTAAGCACATTAAATGAATAGACTTTAATATGATTCTGATTGGCGAAAACGCAAGAATGGCTGAATTTAATTTTAACCCACTCTTTGGAAATAATGCGATAACTTGCTAGTAAAAGCTAATTTTCTGAATTTATGTATAAATTCCTGCCTCAGTTCGAATAATATTAAAATATAAGTAATTGCAATCATACCTACTTATGATTCACAGAAACCAAAAGCAGAACATGGTAACACCAATAAACAAATGTCCACTGTGTTTGTAAAGCAACCAGTATCTAATACATATCTGCTGATCTGATTCAGAAAATATTCGTCCCTGAAGCAGATGCCGGTGCAGCAAGTGAATCATTCAGATTTTGTATCTGTGATGTGTGTTATTCTTTGGCCATTGACCGTGTAAATTGCGTCATCTGATAAATGAAGATTATTTGTATTAACTCTTACCGACTTAAATTTAAATCATCTCCTTTGACGTCAATAGAATGTCGTGAATACTGCTTTTTGGTGACTTGCTTGCTTGTATATTTTTGTTTCTTGGTTCTTTGAAATGTTATTTAAAGAGCTACAACATACCATTATAATGCGGTTTTGTTTCAAGCGCTTCTATTTCTTTAAGGTTCTGTCATCAAATCCGATGATCGCTTTCGGCTAGATGTGTCAAGGTGTCATAGTTGCTAGAGTTATGAAACTATCCACTTGGGATTTCGGAATCAATCAACTCAAAGGTGTTTAGAGGTTCTGCACAATCTGTTATACTCTCTTTTGCTGTGGAATGATTTGCTTAAGAGCTCTACTTTCTAGCCACAAATTCAGAAACAAATCAAACCTATTCCACAATCTATACAAATGCTTTTTTTACTTTATTAATTCGAGAAAAAGTGTTAGATTACATTTGTATACAATTTTCTAATATCTCATCGAACGACCGTACGTTGAACTGATTTGCGGATTACTTCAGACATTGTTTCAAATACCTTTTAACTGAAGTTGACTAAGTGTACTCTACTCGTCGAAGAAACTGTAATCAAACTTATTTACTTTGTCAAATCAAGATGTCAAATCTGCTTTTTTGTTGATCACATTGCGACTGATACAGAAATTGATCAAGTGCTACACATATTCACCTCTTGATACCATTTAATACGTTTCTTAAATCTAGACTCAACTCAGTGTCATAGTCTTGGCTCAATGCATACTATCATACCTAATTATTACTTTTATATTATGGTAAATTCAGTGCTGGACTTATTTCGAAATGAAACCAAACGTTTATGTTTGTTATCAGATAATGCTTATCTGTGAATATATTTACTTTTTCCTGATAGTTCAAAATCATAACGTTATAGCTTACACCATAATTTTTACTTGAATCACAACATTGTATTGATTCTGATAAGTCCACTGTAAATGCGTTAATGTTAAATATTTAAATCTGAATACAATGTTGTAACGCACGATATACTAGAAGTTTGCTCTTCAACTTTCGAATTATCTTTTATTTAATGAATACTTATTGGTATGTGAATGACCGTTGAAGTGCTTTCAAGCAAATATACACATGTAAACATGTTTCAAAGTAAATGCAAATATGATAATTTTTTTTCCCATTCACTCGCTACTACATTCCGTGCTTTATTTATTATAGATGGTCTATTGCACTCGTACTTATGGATGTTTGTCTCTTACCCGAAATCAATACATATAATTGGGTGACAGGTTGTTATTCTACTGTACATATGTATGTAATGTCGTGCTCATTGACATATATGTACAAATGCATTCCAATAATTAACTGTTTCTTTTTCTCTACAATTTCTCTAAAATTTAATAATGTAAATATATACATATATATGCTGTATTCAGATATAAATTTGTTTTTATTGAATGATAATTGTGACGCTGGCCACATCACAGTGAAGAGATAATAAGAGCGAGTATCGCTGAACTGCTTTTAAATGCTTAAAGCTTTACGTCTGAGTTCTCTCGAAATCAGTTTTTCTCTCTTTCTCAGTGAGTGACGACCCGATTGGAGGCCGCCGCCATTCAAAATACAACACCACCGTAAACTGGCTAATCTGGGGGTGAATGAAAACAAAAAAATTGCTTGTCGTGCTTCTACTCTCGTTTCTACTGCTGCTGTAACTATCTCGGCGTGCTAGTTTGGCCTTCTTGTCTTAGTAATTATCGGTTGGTCAGACGTTTGGTCTTGGACCAAAAAGACGTCGACTACAATATTATACGGAGCTGTTTAATAATATAAAAGTAAAAAGAATGTTTATGGTCCTATTTTGGTACTATTTTATTCGGAATATTCGCTGTACTCGTATGTAGAAAAATTGTTCTCTTTGTCCGGCTATTTTTTTTAGTTTTGTACGTCAAAAGCTTTTTCAACTAAATACCGAAAAAAAGAAATTGTTTTCTCAGTCTATTTTTGCAAGGATTCGAAATGAATTATTTCACACGTTTTTTGTAGTTCTTTGAATAAAAGTCTCTACGGGTGGAGAGATTGTTAGGTATCAGTGATGGTGTGTACACATATAAAAGATAAAAAAATGTGAAGTTTTGATAAGAGATTTTTTCAAGTCTATGGTAAAAGTGATATTCGTATTTACAGTAATAGAGCCAAATATATCCAATAAGTTTTCTACACCTACACTCTGCTAACAAAATAAAATAATTTTGTTAAGTTAATTTATACATTGTAAGATATTTGCTTTTTTTGGTTGAGTGAAAAATGAAAGCCAAGACTAGACCATATCTTACAGAGTGGAAAGATTACGCAAATAATCACCTTGGATTATAATTGATATATTTGCCATTTCAATGGCAGAATAACAAAAAGAAATTCGCAACATTTCACGTTCTTGCCATCATTTCTTCTCAACCTGCTTGTAATAATGTCTGGGTAAGTGCGTAAAATCAATAAAATCGTACATGCTGACCAGCAACAAATAAATTAACATATAAACAAAAAGAAGTGGAAACCCATTGATATGTATGTGCATATACATATTTGTTCATCTTAACACCAATGAGAATTTAGTTAGATAAAGTAGATAAATATCAATCGAGATATAGGAGCCATTCATTTTACTATGGGTAAAAAGAGAGAAATATCTAACAACACATCTACTTATGACATTTATAACGACGACGACAGCGAAACGTGTGCTTACGTCATTGCAAATAAAAGTAGAGAGAAGGTGCACCCGCGTATAGATAGGTTTCGCCTTCTGTATATACACATATTCGTATATATGTATGGACATTTACGTAGCTAACTTCCTATGTAGATTTTTTTTCTGTAGATACTTGAGTGAAATTTTCGCTGCAATTGTCGTTGTGTTTTAGAAGAAAATGTTATTGATTGATGTATACAAACTACCTACATACATATTTTGTTTTTAGACGTCGTGCAAAATGTGATTCAACTTTGCGGATTTGTCGTCATTTTCGATTCCGTTGTAAAATGTATTTTTTGATTGAAGTGTGCCAAGTATTTTAACACGTACAAGCTTCTCAACTTAAGGATTATTCTTTTTATGTGCGAATAAATATATGTACATCCTCAGTGTATGTTGTTAAAGTAAAACGACTAGTTTTGCTCAGATACCGGATACTCTATAAACATGTGTATATTGATATTTTTATGCATCCAATAGTATTTATGATATTCATTCAAACGTACATTCATGTTTATATTTCAAAGCTGAGAGAGTATTAGAACATGACTGTTTTTTAAAATGTTTTTTACATACATATATTTGGTTATACTCCTTGTAGTACATTCAAAGAAACTTCACAGAATCATTTTCTTGCACTTGAACCGACTACAACGTTAAGAAAATATACGGAAAAATCTACAGCCAATGGATTGTTTATAAAATTCAGAAATTGAAAAGTTGTAATTTTTGTTTTCCGATGAACACGATTTGTTTGATATTTAGTGATATTGCACTAGAACTGAAATATGTGTATGAATATGTGTAGTGCTATAGTTGGAGAAAATTGAGAGGTATTCAAATTCTACTCTATCCTTCTTTAACTGGATAGGAGGCGTATGAGTAACATTAACATGTCTTGTATTTTGTTAATTTCTTACTATGAACGAAATACTTACTATTTGCTAAAAATTTTAGGAAGTAATTTGGTTTACATTTGTTGAATAGTTTAAGTACAAATTTTCATGGAACCATGTACATACGTATTTAGACAGCATATTTTTGTACACAAAATTCGGTGACTTAAGTTTCCATTTTATTGATTTTATTACCCTCCTAAGAATAGGCAAACCATGATTATTATATGTTTGCTATGTATATTAGTAGTTCTGCGACTAGTTGATGGACCTATAAAATAAATATTAGTTTTTGTTCAGATTTTAGAAATTGTAACGTGTACAGATGTACCACTTTTACCATACCATCTACCATACTCCTTAAATATACTTTTGTATGCACATGTAACTACCGTGGCGTACTGGGTAGGTTCGGGGTTTTAGGTCCAATCTCCCAAATTTTGGCAACTTTAATAATTCACAGCGTCACCTCTTTCGAGTCACGGACTATGCTCAAGGAGTATTCCTGTCTAAAATTTCTCAAACTTGTTTGTTCCGAGTCGACGGTCAACGTTTTTCTCTTTTTTATAAATTTTGGACTTTGACAGTTTGATTAGAAAACATCTTATTTCCTACATGTAGCACAGTATTAATGGCTTTCATAACTCAGACCACGAGATGTCTATTCAGGGAATGGAAATAAGATTTAGTTAGTAGAGGGCTTAATTGAAATGGATGGTTTGGCATTTTGACTTAAGTCACTCGTTAAACCGATCTTCCACATATAAAATAATAACATTATACAATAAGTAACTGCATATTTTAGTTATACACAGACATATATGATTACTGTAGTAATGAAGAAAATAATGTAATCTTACAGAATCAAAAGCAACCAATTTACCTATGTATGTACCTACAAAATTAACCAAGCGTTTGCAGACCACCAAAACACAAAAAAGACATCCAACAAGTAATCTCGTTACCCACCAAACGAATATGGGAAAGGCCGTATGTACATGGTGATTACGTCTTATCAGAAACTGATTAAATTATTAGAAATTTATATGAACTCTTTCACCTGCTATGAAAGACGCCATTTAATCTCATTATTCAATACTTACGTCAAATTGGTTGTAAACCCTTTTTATTTCTTGAATTTTGTAAAATGCACCAATTTTCATTATCATCACATAAATAGAAATGTTTTTTTTATGAAAACAGCGGTACGTCAGTAAATATCTATTCAAAATAATTGAAATTTTTAATTGTGTCCTTGGTATTTAATTAAACTTTAAACAGATTATTAATGATTACTTATAATTCATATAAAGTACATATTCTAATAAGAAACTTATGTTTTCAATTGTTCGACAAAAATGCATCTGCATTGATAAAACCTATTTTTCCTATTTTCTATTGACATATCATTTTCTATGGTCCTTCATTTTTATTTGAGCTTCACAGAACTACAATATTAATATGCAAATTGAGATTCTCTTTCATTACCATGACATATTTCAAGAATGGCAATGTGCTCCTCTGTATGACTGGTTTTCTCCTTTTCGTTATATTGGTACACTGATATACTCTTTTCTACATGTTTTGTTTTTTTTTTTAAATCAGTAGATTAGACATGATCATCAATTTGTATCGTTTTGCTGGTATTCCTATTGTAATACCCAGGGATCCACTTGCCCCTTTCTACCCTATTCTATTGTACCAATAACCACACAAATCATTTTTAACATACAATATGAGATGCGATGCGAGTTTGAATATAAGTTAGCAATATTTTCACAACATACAACATAGAATTCAAATATGTTCGAAACCAAACACAACCTTATTATTAATAACATAAGATACAATTTGTCTGACACGAATCGGTGACAATTAAATGTCATGTTATTATGTTGTGAAACTATTCAGTCATTTTGAGATGCATGTATTTCTTCCTTATTTCAGATCGTTTCTATCCGAACCTTCCTGAGATACAATAACAACTGCAGTTTCATACATAAAATGAATAATTACTCTGAATTATAGTATACGATTCCCTTTAAACCATGGGAGAACGTGAAAACACAAATGGCAATGTCCAGGCTAATGAAACTTCTCCAGAAAAGCCTTCCATTGGACGTTCTTCGTCACCCAATAAAAAAGCTAATGCGAGTAACATGACCGAAACATGCAGTAGTGGGACCGTTAATACATTGCAGGTCAACAATACCACAAAACCTTCTGGCGAAAATAATGAAGATGGACCTGCTCCATCTACGGCAAAACCTACGCCGACAAGTGGCTCTGTCAGCGTTGTGTCAAGTACCGAATCGAATGCATCTTTGATAAAACATGCAGTGGTAAATGATAGTTCCAGTGGTGCAGGTGGATCGGTATCTACACTTGCATCTACCTCAACTCCTGGAACTACAACTCTACCAACAGGCACAAAAACAAAAGGTCCAATTCGAGTAGGTTTTTATGACATCGAACGCACAATTGGGAAAGGAAATTTTGCTGTAGTTAAACTAGCGCGTCATCGTATTACCAAGAATGAGGTAAATACACTATTATTGTGTATGTATAATGCTTTTATAAGTCTAAATTAACTAAAATGACTAATATCAAAATTGATATTATTTTTTTTATTTCCTTACAGGTAGCTATAAAAATTATTGACAAGTCCCAGTTGGATTCCAGTAACTTGCAAAAGGTTTATCGGGAGGTAGAAATTATGAAGCGATTAGACCATCCTCATATTATAAAATTATACCAGGTAACAGTTTCTATAGCATCTTTGTTTTCTGAAAATGTATAGTCTACTATATCTTAGGTGATGGAGACTAAAAACATGATATACATTGTTTCGGAATACGCAAGCCAAGGGGAAATATTTGGTAAAATATTTGACTAGTTATGAATTCAATAAAACGGAGTTAATACAATCCATGATTTTGTTTATACGAAACAGATTACATAGCAAAATGCGGTAGAATGTCAGAGCATGCGGCCAGAATGAAATTTTGGCAAATACTATCAGCTGTTGAATACTGTCATAATAGAGGAATTGTCCATCGCGATTTAAAGGTAAATTAATAATAAAGACAAAAAACATAATTATAGGTAATCGATAAAAATGGACTAAAAATAACATTGATTTTGTTCTGATACTGAGTTTTTAATCCGCTTTCCAGTTTCTTAGATTTATTTTTTGCTTTAAAAGGGCGCCGTGTCTTAGTGGGTGGCGTGACATTCGCCGACACGTCCTACACTGAGTGTCTGGGTTCAATTCCCAGCACGACGAGCAATTAACAAAATTCATAGGGTCAACTTTCTTGAGTCACTGAGAAAATCAGACTTAGTCGCTCGGAGCTCGGAGCTATAGAACAATAGCACGCACACCACGAGTGGTTGTTGTAAAAGCTGGGGGCAGGACCACTACGAGCTGTGTATAAAAGACAATTCTTAACTGGTCTCTTATAGCTCGGACTAGGGACTTTAGCCTTAATAGCATCAATTTTGTCCGAATGTTGAATAATATGAATTTAATTAAAATTTAATGTACCCCAATGATAAACAAACGTATAAGCATCTTTAAGTATTTATATAAACTTAAACATTGATTATATTTTGATTATATTTTTCTAAAACTACCGATTTTTATATGATTGTGTCGCTGCAGTATAACGGATAGGTTTTTTTTTATTGTATTCTCCCTTTTATTCTACCTAATTTTTTTCATAATTTCTAACCTTAGACTTGGCTTATCGCATTTGCATGTACATGTGTAAGTTAAATATTCACATTCGGTAGCTATCTTTATGTACAATGTGATAATAAGAAAAAGTGCAAATATAACCTTCAAATGACGCACCAAGTTCACGACCAGTGTTTTTTTCCCAATTTCCTCTATCAGAATATTAAGAAAAGTCCACATATCTACATGCATACACGTATGTTTGTTTACATGGCCATATAGTAGAAACATATACACATATCACATATACATATTCTTACCAAAAGCTGAATAAGAAATTAATTTTGTTTTGTTTTATATTTTTCTTCTACTCAATGTGCATATGTAGGCGGAAAATCTTCTCTTGGATTCAAACATGAACATCAAAATCGCTGACTTTGGGTTCTCGAATATGTATAAGCGTGGTGAACTTTTATCCACGTGGTGTGGATCACCCCCTTACGCTGCTCCGGAAGTGTTCGAAGGAAAGAAATACACTGGGCCGGAGATTGATATTTGGGTAGGTAAACATTATTATGATGTCCATCTATTCGGATATATGTGCATATGTACGTCTTTTGCACATAAATGCATTATAAATGCTTACCGCAAATATATTTACACATTTATTTTTAGTATGCAAGCTTGTTAAACATCAACGGTCGAACCATAGAGTTCGTTCATCAATACTCATAGATAACCTTTGCGCTTTTTTGAGTTAGTAGTACGCACGTACAATACCATTTCGGTCGTCAATATTTGGAAATAGACATCGCAACGCCAAATTTATTTCCTATTCTATTTCACTACTCAGATAGTTTTAAAAAAGAATCCAAATATCATACTTACAAATATAGAAATGCGAATACACAATTTCTTTTGCATAAACGTGAAATATGCTAGTAGTATACTGATTGCTGAATGTTTCAAGAAAAATTTAGCAAAGATTGTGCGCAAAATTGTTCATATATTGCTTGTGTGTGTGGAAAAATATAATATGTACATATGTTTCGAAAATACTCATAAATTAAGTAAAGTCCGCCGGTTTGTGCTTATTTACGTGTTCTTTGCCGTCGATCTTTTTGTGTCGACGTCATTGGAATGGAAATTGACGTAGAAAGTCGAAAAGCGGAGGATATTATGTGGTTAATTACTTGTGAACATGAACGTATAAATTGTTTTTTGCATTCTATTGGGAAAATGATGACATCATCTACTTTTATGGATAGATTGTATCTATTTATAGTTTGATTTTCCTGTACACGATTTTGGCTAGTGGGAAGATATACATACATATGTATTTAAGTTAGGGTGTTCCAAATGGCCATAACCCTGGATCATGCATGATCGTTCACATTATGCATTACTGGTACTCACAGGTGATTTTTCTGTTTTATTTTTACAGTCACTAGGAGTAGTTTTGTATGTTCTTGTATGCGGTGCACTTCCTTTTGATGGTTCTACCCTGCAATCTTTGCGAGACCGCGTCCTCTCTGGAAGGTTTAGAATACCATTCTTTATGTCATCAGGTAAGATGAATGAATGTTAAATTAATTGTATGACATATGTATATTTGTATGTATTGAATGCATATAGGAATATTTCACAAATAAAATCTTCCGAAGATATTGTTTATTTACATGTAAAAGGTAGCTTATAGCGTTGCGCTTAAGCACATTTATAACAATTTATTTAGGATAGAATGGAGAAAGGAAAATACTATGCTGATTTTGGTTGCAGTATATGCGATTTAATGGCATGTTTAGGTAGTGCTAGTGTGTGCGCCTACTGTGACCGAGTAGTCAGAGAGTTGACTGAAATATAGTCGCTGAAACCATATGCTATCTGATAATTGCTGCATCTCTTCCAAGTATATAGCTAAACCCATTTTGAACTGAGGTAAACCTCAACACTGTTTGAAAATGTAGATTCTATGAAATTTAACAATGTTCTCTTTTTTGCTGATAAAGATTATCTCTTTCGATTAATTTTAACATATACACAGTCAACTCCGCTTATTTGCAACGAAAAAATACATAAGCGTACATAAGTTCGGATATGCTATACACCACTAAATGCGGTAAATTTCTTGCTGCATATAACCGAAAGTTTCGTTTAGCATTCGTTTCGTTTCGTAGTGCATATAAGAGGAGTCGACTGTACATACATTTGATTGTAAGTTATATACATGTATATACAATTCATGTACTTTCTATACATGATGTCAGAATATAAAAACTATATGATATTGCAGAATGCGAGAATCTTATACGAAAAATGCTTGTTCTTGAGCCAACTCGTCGATACACAATTGAACAAATCAAGAGACATCGATGGATGATGGCAGAAGTTTTGGAGATGCCAACAACCAACGAATATTCATCTCAGTTTGGCGGTACATCGAACGTTGAGCCAAACGAAGATATCCTTCGCCTTATGTCCGAATACGCTGGCATAGATCCACAAAAGACAAAAGAGAGTCTCAAAAAAAACAGTTATGATCATATTGCAGCAATCTACCTGTTGCTGCATGACCGCGTGCGGACAAGATCCTCATCTCAGGAAAACACTAGCTACAATCCGAATCAACAGTCTGGAAAATATCAGCAAGTTAACAATACATCATCGACCGAATCTCAACGTCGCCGCCCAAGTACAATCGCTGAACAGGCTATGCGCAAATTAGTTCTCAGTTCTGTGAATCACAATCACCATGGCAGTTTCCACGGAAGGGAAACTCCTATATCGCCAAGACATCATCAACAGTCCCATCAACAGCCATCACATCATCCCCATCATGGTTTACCTTTAGACCGTGGTAACTGCTCACTCACTAGCAATGCACATTGCTACAATGATCATGGCATGCCAACGTCAGTGCTGCGGGAAGTTATGTTGAGAGAACAATCACCGCTTCATCGCGAAAACAGTAGCAATCAGTTTTTAAGAGGTTCCTTTATGTATAACAATGCGAATAATAACTATCATTGCCATACTAGTAATAATAAAATATCTGGTATGGCAACTTCAGCGTTTCTAGCTAAAGAACGTGAATGCAGTTCTCCATATTCTGTTAATTCAATGACAAATCATGGTCTAAGAGAGAGCACAGCATATTTAACGCGTGACCCTGTTTGTCAACGGGTACCTTCAAGTAAAATAATAAGTTGTAACCTTGATCAACGGATTCTTAAACAAAGCTCTGATGACTGTCGACGACTGCTGCAACAAGTAGGTTGAAACAATATTTATTATGCATACTTCATAATCCTGGTTGCTCTTAGGCTACTGCCATTTCAGATCCGTCGCGTAATACCCCCATGTTAGAACAAAATCATTACCAAACACTTTCAGCATCTGGTTTGAGTACTAATTGTCAGACAAGAAGTTTAACTTCATCAAATAGTTTTGATTCAAAGTCAAATCTTCCAAATAATTTCCCTATGGGGTTTCAAATGTGTGCCGAAGCAACGAAGCTGTTCTATACACTACAGCAAAGTCCTCTTCCGGAGGTAAAATATGTTGTATTAAAACTTTTTTCAAAAAATCATTGTATATTCTTTTTTCAAAATAGCCCCGTCATATGGAACCGTCCCGATATTTGTCACCACAAATATATCAAGGCCAATTGCATGGAAGCAATATAGATCAGCAACATTCTAATAGGAACTGTGATAGCGACGTTGCTGGGAAGGAGAAAAATATGAGCTACGGGTAAGAAGCTCTAAAGCTAACATAACAGAATTGACATATGCATATTAATTTAAGCGTGTGATTAGGCCCAAACTTTATGTGTATAAATGATATATATATATATATATATATATATATAATATTTTGCAAACAAAGCTTCCTCAATCCTTATGGCGTTGCAGCTATAGCGCATTAGATGCAAGTGATTAAAACTAAATCCTTAGTACTAAGTTGAATCCAATCATTGAGTATCCGAACTTCGTTTATATGAACATACATATTATATTGTAGTTCTCGATTAAAATATAGAATGACATTCAGTTTCTGAAGCAACTAATCGTTATTTTACCTCGTATCTTCACTTCGAAAGTGGAGTGGCTTCCCTTGAGAGCCAAATTTGCCATGCCATCCGTTTATATGGATATTATTGGCTGTGTCCGGAATCGAACAGAAACTGTCATCATAAGACTTGAAACACTTACTTACTAAAACACAGCCCAATTTATTAGTTTAGATATATGTATATTCCGAAGTACAAAACCATTGGTCACTCTTTGGGGTTTATTTAAAACTCAGTTCGGAACCAAACCAGGTTATCCTAAAGAGTAAACGGGCAACAACGACGATATGCAGTCTTTGTTTTCTATCTCAACCTTAACATTCATCTTTTGACTCTCTCTTACGATTATTTATGTAGAATTGGATTTCTCCTACTAAATAAATCTATCTCCAAACCTCACATATTTGTTGCGCCAAAACAAATAAAAAATATCTTCAGAGACATGTTTGCGTTCCTGCAGGTAGGAACTTGTCGATTCTAGGATCACTGGATCAATATGCAAGCACCAAATTTGAACAATGTTATTTTCGATGTATTCTTCACGAAATGGCGTATTTTTGTTCTTAGGAATTCTGTCTTGGAAATCAATTTCGTCTATTCAGATAAAGTCATATATTCACGTTTATTTATTTCGATTGTCCACATCTGTACTCATATGTTTATCGTGATACAGTAAATGTGTTAAACTCATATTCGATTTTTAATTTTAAATAGTGAAGCTGAGAGCGTTGGTGTCAACATGCATTCAAAATACAATCAAATGACGGCACAATACAGTTCTAGTACTGATGAAGGATGTGATACTGATCATGGATGTGATCTTAAAGGTATGTTGGAAGTCGCTTAGATATTAAACTCTCCTTATCATTTTTTGTTTGTTTATTTTCTGCTTTTTGTTCTCTGTTATCTTGTTATTTTTCTTTTTCACTACACCGCTAACTCATTACGTGCACATAGATACTAAAAGCTTTTTATTTATTTAAATTAAAGTCTTAACCGATCAAACACTTTAGCAATTTGTTTCGTTTTTTTTTTGTTATATTTTCATTTTGTTTTATTTTTATTTTATATAAAAAACAAAACCTCAATGAAATACTCAGAAATGGATGAAGCCCAATCCACAGTTCCACTGCCAACCATGCAACGATTGAATTCGTATGCCAGCAGCAGTTCTTCTAGCGGTGTAGTTGCAAATTTCCATTCAAAAAGTTTGAGCCAGAATTTGAGTTGCGGCTCATCGCGCAGCAATTTCTCAACATTGGAAAGCCTCGATTTGAACTTGTCGAATTGCAGTGATCTCGCTGGAAGCTTACCATCATGTGCAACAAGTTCTACAGCTGTAACCGAGACTGATTCCTCCACGGTGACCAGCTCTTCATCCATTCTCCCAAATGTTTACGTATCTATGTCCACTAGATCACCCTGTTCGTTCTCAAGGCATAATCCATTAGCCACACATCACCAACATGGTACTAAAAGATGTCGCGCTATTACCAGATCCCCAGTTGACTTTCGGTATGTATTTAATGTTTATATATATTTCAATCTTAGAGCAAATTTAATACTTTTATATTTTTCAGCGAAGGCAGAAGGGCAAGTGATGGCTTAGTGGCACAGGGTATATTACAATCTTCCGAATATCCCCAAAATCCGATGGTAGCTTTCAACAGTCAAAGACTACACGAAGCGTATAAAACTAAAGGTGTTCTAGAACTTCATGTTCTTCAGAAGGAAGCAGCTCAGCTGAAGACGCAATACCAATCGAATATACCCCCTGATGAAATGACAGTGCGTCAGATGCAGCATACTCAATTTCATGTAAACCCGAATAAAACTACTATGGACTTTAGTCCCCATTATCATCAACATCATATCGCACCATTAGTAAAACAATGCGATTATCTTACTTCTTCTGCAAAAGCTGCTGATGTAGCATCATTTTTGAATTATATGAAAGCTGATTCCGCTGCTGGAATAAAAGCCGACCGCGAGATGATGCAACCAGCAAATGTTAACCAAATGCAGAAACCTCCATTACAGCAACAGTTAATGCAACATAGATTACTGCAACAAAAAAGACAAATTTTCCAAAAACAGGTCGCAATGGAAACAAACATGTCGCGCCGTCAAATGCTACGACAACAAAGTTATAAAATTGCACAGCAGACACAAATATTGCCCCCCTTGCCTTTAAGTGATATTGAATCAGAAGACTTATTAGCTTTCCAAGCGGTAGTTGAAGGGACTTCCGGAGGTGGAAATCCTTCACCTACGGGTTCTGCTTCAGGCTCACCAAAAATGATAAAAACATCTCATATTCAACAACAGCCACAAAGTGGGGGTAACGTACCGTCTTCAAAATTATAATATGTAACACAGAATTAATTGCTATTGCTGTAGCTGCAGGTGGAACGGGAAGTTCTGTTGCTGTAGGGAATACTGCTGATTGTTGGTACACACTACCTGGCTCAATGCAAACTTGCCAAATAAGTGATCAATTTCAGTCAATGGAAAATTGGAACCCCAATAATGCCCAACTGTTTCAGGTGTGTAAATGAAAAATATGCATATGCTATACAAACTTCATGTATATGCAAACTTCTAATTACTCGTTTTTATCACAAGATTTCAAACATTAAATATTTTCTCATTGTTACAGTTTTAAATAAATACAATTTTATTTTAGCAGACAACTTCAAATCTTTATGGTCAACCCTGGTCTCATTTAAATAATCCAATTACAACACTAATGAAGCCGCTTAGTGAAAGCCCCATCTTAGAATTGGCTGAACAGATGGAGTCAATTTAAATGTAACGAACTTTTGTAGAATCTCATTAAATCAAAAATATATACAAACATACATATACCTATCCAAATTTGAAAAATTTAAGCAGACCTGGAAATATGTTAAATGTCAGTCAACTCAATAGTTCAAACACCTTTCCATATGTGAGTGCGTCAAGTAATAATAATCTAGTCATTTCATATTTAAATAATTTGTATAACAGCCACACAAAAACTATATGTAGGTACGTATTTATTACAATCTAAAAATATATATATACATATATTTAACTCGTCAAGACTGTTAAATTAGTCAATTGAAACAACTAAATTATTTACCTATATCCACATTTATATCATAAATCTAATTAAGATATACACTTAAAACGTATAAGCAATTAATCGAACAATTATACAAAGTTGTTAAAAAATATATACACACATATATATAAATGCAAATTCAACGAAAAAAATCGAGAAATTGAGATTCGCTACGAATTTGATGCATGAATTTCTTTTTTAAACTTTTAGTTTAATGCAACTGAAGAGTGAACATCTGTCTTTGGAAAGAAAGATATTTATTTGTATATTATGTAAAAACGCAACCCAACCAAAACAGAAAAATAGGCATTAAATAGCAATTTAAGTTAAATTATTTATTTCGTTAACACAAAAGATGTCTTTTGAACAGTAAAATGTAGTTACGGAACATTATATATGGTATTCATAAGAGCTTTTCATAAATAAAAATGACAAATACGAAAAAATGTTAAATGTTTAAACGTAGAAATCAAAATGCAAATTTATATGAACTAAACAATGAATGTATATAAAGTACCCGATAAAACATTAAAAAGCTAACATTTTATTTAAAGGTAGAGCATTTCAAAGAACAAAGATTGCATACATAGGATAGTGCGTAGTTCATGTTAATAAGCATATTTGAGTACCTTTCTTCCGGTAGCAATGAAGAAATTTTGTTTACCAAATGCACGTAAATTTATTTCTGTTTATACTACATTAGTTTTTATGTTTGTATTTTGACTTAACTGATCATAAGAAAAAAGTGCGAATCAGTAAGTTTTTGAAGTATAAAATACCGAACAGTGAAACATTCGAAAGGAGATTCTTTCCTTTTATTTGGAATATTTCATATCAATCAAATAGTCCTCATAAAATTAAAAATCTATAACTGCTACCGATGAGTGTAGTATACATTAAAATTATCAAATAATGTTTAAAACGGACTTCTATGACAGCAGAATTTAAAAAAAGCAATACATTGAAAAGGTTTTATGACCAAGGGATGAAACTATTCGCTTTTACACTGACATTATGGCCCAATTCTATACCCTTTTCATGAGAACTGTAATGTAATGCTCAGCTTTGCATAAGCAAGTTACATCGAAGCATATACATCCCTAATCGGTTGGTACCGCCACAATTTCTTTTGTATGTATATTTACTACGGATCGTTGAATTACATTGAATACTGATAGACGGCTTATATTACTCCGGTTAGTTGAGAAGTTTTAGACAAAATTTTTCTCTAAAAAGGTATTATCAATACAGGTACAATATTTCAATAAGAGCATTTTCATAAGGAAAATTTCCAAATTGTAGACACGGTTTTCACTAGCTATCATTAACAACCATATAGATCTGTCAATTACATTAATACATTTCACATTACTGAGTAATACTTATACCAGAGCTTAGTTTAATACTGCCAGCTGATTAGAATAAGATTGTATACTTGGTTATATATACACATATATGTACGCAAATGTACTAATAATTATATGTGCAATTGTTTCGATAATTCCATTTCTATATTTACGACGAATTTAGAGCTGCACCTTACAAAATCCGTATGAAGGATTCTTGCATTTTCATTTAAATTAACTAAATGAGTAATTTTTGAGTTATATGGAATATGTGGAAAAACTACAAAGTAAACGGTAAATAGAAATTCATTGAAGTAATATGTGTACATATACTTAGTGGTGGCCCGTGGCGTTGTGGGTATGTGCGTCGACTCCTATGCACTTGGACCTACCTGTCTAGGTTCGATTCTTGGTACGACAAGAATTTCACGGCCCCACCTCTTTCGAGCCACTGACAATGCTCAAAGAGTATAACTGTCTAGAAAAAGCTTCTCATACTTGGCCGTTGGGAGTCGGCATTAAACTTTAGGTCCCTTCCACTCGTGATAGAACAATAGCACGCACAACACGAGTGGTTGCTGAGAAGCTAGGCCCTGGCCCTCTACGGGCTGTAGCGCCACCCATATTATATTATTATTATTATATACTTAGTTCAATGCACCAAACCAATTCTTCATTTTCTATGTAAGTATTCACAATGTATGCAGGAAAATAATTTGATCGTTACTCCGCCTTATATAAGTATAACACAATGCATGCTAATATTCAAATAGATATTTGTTAGTCATTTTGATATACAAACATGCATGTATATATGTACTTCTTAAATGTTTCGCTATACATGAACATAGCAAACGCTTTTTATGAAGGTATTTACAGTTTAATATAATAAATACATATTTAGTACATATTTAGTTGCATACAATTACATAACCATATACAAAATAATGATATAATCACAAAATGCACCATATGATCATTATGGAATAATAATATGTATCTTATAGAAAATGCAAAGCATTCAAAATCAGGTTAATCTTTTTGTATAACTAATTTTTACCTAACGTTGTAACAATACATGCATTCATATATATATAAATATATATTTATATATATATATATTAAAACGACTATAAAACGATCATTGTAAAGTACATTTGAGTAATAGACAAATAATAATTGTAGGAGTTCATGAAAATTGGATGGCGAAGTTAATTTGTTTCGGAGTTTTTCACCAGAAAAATAATATGAAAATACGCCTTACCCAGAGGCACATTTGTTACTGTTTAGAATAAAAATAAATGTATTGTATTTTAAAAACAAGGAAATAAACGAAGGACATATGCAAAACAAAACGTATAGTTGGTTTAGTGACTACTAAGAAGAAAACACGGAGTAGCGCATTAAAATAGCTTATATAGAAGCGTGCCATTAGGCAATTGTACATGGCAAATTAAACCAAATAGGGTTACTGGCTGTATATAGTAGACCTGATAGTAGGAACCATCTTTATATAATATATATCTCTGGTCTGCTGACAACCCCTACCTTCTCACTCACCTGACGAAGATTCAAAAGTCAGCCTTTCTAGGAACTGCAGAAATGTTTAGATAAACATCGACTGCTCTTTGACATCATTTGCAGCAGGAAATCGACCTATTCAGCCCTGAGGATCAGAGGATCGGAGAGGTATGGTTTCCATTATTCTATGATGGTCATTACCACAAAATAATAAGCACAATAACCAATCACCAACCCAGAGTCCGAAAAAAATGTTCTCTGCATGATTCATACATACATATATACACTGATGGCTCAAAAACCGGCGCTGGTACATGTGTCCTGTGGTTTATTTGTAATTTCTTTGGCACGTACGAGATGTCTGTAGCATTTTCAAGCTAAGGTGATTGCCATAAATGTAGCACCACTAGCATTGGAAGACCACTACGTACCCGAGTGATGGAAATATATGCAGCAAGACGGAAACCGGAGCCATATAAGTGCCATAAATAACGCGATCAGAATTTGACTGAAATGTTGAGAACGTACTGAAATGCGTTATTTCCAAACCCCATCTAATAATAATAATAATATATTTGGAGACGTTAGTTTTGGAATTAAAATTATGGATCTGCCTGAACTTGAATGAGTTTGACTTTCCTACATGACATACTCGTATTATGTAGGTAAATGTTTTTCCAACTATCTGAGACCTTTGCATATTTCCTACTAAATCGTTGGATATACTCATTCATATCCATTTTATTTGTCGTATTAATCAAGTCGAGTTATCGAAACAAACAGCTGTATACTCACTGGCACGCGTTAGGAAACCTTTCATTGACATAAACGGACATTTTAACAAAGTGTACTAATATACCATCTTGAATGCACCGAAAAGTCTTGGACCTACTCACATGGTGAATTATTCATTCATAACTAGGATGGTAAGTAGCTCACAGTCCTAGAGATCTTATACAGCGAATGCACTCTTCTCACTGAAATTATCTTCATCGCCAAGAAATACAAAGTAGCTAACCTGGGTGAGACATGTCTTCAAAAAAATGACCTACAGAAAATACGACAGTCCGAGGTGAACTTGGGCCTAGCTTCTACATCAACCACTCGTATTGCGCGTGACATTATATTATCATCAGTGGCCGACTATGCAGACTCCGAACAGCGAAAATTGAGAAGACAGGAATGCTCTTTCAGCATTGTCAGTGACTCGTCAACTATTAAAATTGGTAAAATTTGGGGATTTCCCCGGCGTAGGAAGCGTTTCATCACCATCAACTTCAATGGTAGGATTTGTTTGGCCAGTAAAGGAGCTAATTGATATTTATTGATCTTCTCAGCGGTAAAAGTTCTACAATTTTGATTGTCGACCATGACTCCTTGTCACTTCCCTGACAAAAATTTTGCATTTACTTTTGCAATATATGCTCATTAGCTACAAGAAACAGTTTCGTGTAAACTGCAGATCATCTGAAACTTAGGCAGACCAAAGCATGTTATATAACTGGAATATCAACTCCGTATGCACCTCGTGCAACAACTATAGAAATACCCTGCTTAACGTTTAAGGCCGTTTTGCACCAGCTGTTACCTGGCCTCCTGGTTCGCGAAGAAGAGGAAGACCGAACCTGTTTGCCCAGGATCGTCAGCTAATGCTCAGCGTCAAATCCCTTATGGGTCACAGGTTAGATAAGTATGTAAGATCTTACATACATATGTATGGGCGGAAACTACGACTCATGGAAAAAGAAAATTCGAGTACAATATATAGGTGACTATAATTTTGTTATATAATAATAATATTAGCGGTGCTACATTTGGACTTGGGCCTAGCTTCTACAACAACTACCACCTTTTACTTCATAATGTGTAATATGAATAATGATAACAGTATATAAAAGTGCAATTATTTTGTATGGACATGTGACATATTGGCATATATTCAAACTGTTGCAACCGAGGATAACTTTTTTGAATAATGGTTAAGGCTGTCAAACTTGAACATTGCATTCAATATTGATGATTTCAACTGGATCTGGTATCAACTTATGTATTTTTTATAATATATGATATTATTATAATAGTCTGCATAGTTATAAAATCCTTCAAATGTTATAACAACCCTGGACAGGTTGGTTTTTAGATAAGCGCAAACAAATCCAACAGAACTTCGATAACCATTTTTTTGATTTACGTATATTATGTCAAATAAACTTATTTCAAGTAGGACTACAGCCGTAATTGCAAAGTTTTGCAGATGAAATGTACTCTATTAGAGAAAGTGGTTAATCTATACAATGTTTTAAATTACCGTGTTCATCTCATATTATAACATTAAGATATCTTTATCAGTGATGCAAATAATGGATCAGTTCTCATATGATTTAACTATTGCATTGGAGGAGACTTCGCGTATGGATGGTGTACGAGTTGGAAGGTGGGGTCAACGACGCAGGACTAGATCTACAGGAAATTTGCGTATGTGTAAATTCAAAATTGTCACACAACAATCTAATAAATAATAACCAATTTAGCTTGCGCTCCACAACCAACAGAGGATTCATCCAGCAGTCCAACTGATGTAGCAAATGAAGTTCGTTGCAATGCAAATATTGATGGTCTCGATGGCCTAAATAACTCACTTCACAGCGATTCAGATGACAGGCAAGAAATACGTTTGACCATTAATCCCAGATTACACAATGGTAATCTGGAGTCAGATTCGTTAAATGAAAATTTTAGCCCAGCTCGGTAAGTTTAGATACTGCACTGTGGTTTTTTTCCCCAAATTGCGATACAGTATTTCGTAGTATATACTAAAGTCAGATAAACATTTTACAGATTAAAGAATACAGAACCTTATCCAATTTTATATGTATATCATACATTTATAGATGGAAGCCGCATATGTCGATGGTCGCGTATATTCTCCTGAAATGTTTTTGTCCTGGTTTTAATATTGACCCTTCTTTACACGTAGCACACCCAAATTGAATAATGAAGAATCAAAATAATTAAGGTTTTAGAAAATACAATAATGTGTCAAGAAAAAACCCACTCTGCTTATTCTAAATTTGTTTGGATGCGTTATTAAACCATGCGCGATTTCTGCAGTACTATTCCCCCAACTAAGAATGTGTTAATATGTATTTGTTGTATGTATTTGTTAAGATCTTCAGCTTCGCAATTAACTAAAAAAAATATGTGAACTATAAATACATACATATGTATGTATACGAAGAATTGAATGGAATTGTTAAAACATTTTTCATTTTGTTCGATGACCTTTTGCTATCTTCAACACAATTAACGACAACCAGTCGTTATCAGCTGAAATATGCTCAAGAAATTGCTTATATTTTCCATCAGTTTGTTTAAAGATATAATATATGTATGTTGGAATTGCTCTTCGATTCTATATACTCTAGACAGGTTTGTTGTAACCAACGATACTTATTCCGAAAGTAATTGAATCTACAATCAATCTAATACTTTCACACTTGGTTGATCGAGGTGTCAAAAACTGTTGCAAGCGATGATGGCTTTCAATTTTTGAAGAGTGGTTAAGGTTGTTATACTTAAACTTTGAGTATTAATGACGCATGTGAAAGAACTACATTGCGGTACATCCGAAGTTGGGCTAGAGTGTGAACGAGGATATTGTAGTTGAATTCTTTGAGAGATGGAAAACATGCCTCTAATGCCCATGTTTCAACACCCGGGGAACTAGGACGTTTTCCTACGTATATAAAAATCAAATCCTTCATCAGCGAATGAAGGCACACCACTTTCTCTAATAGAGGCAAAAACTGAGTCCTGGGGCATACCAGCAAGAGACCGTCACATAGGACTCTATTTGAAATATGAAACTGTATTATTTTGCTTTCACCAAGAAGATATCAATCACGACGTTGATACGAAAGTTGTATTGACAGTCATTTAGAAACTTCCGTTTTTCATGAGCTGACGTTTTAACAGCATGAAGTCTATGAATTTAGGATGCGGGGGGGGGGATATTACAATTAGTGGGGCGGTTTGGACAAATGCGGTTTTCCTATTCTCTACTCGGAAATGGACCAGAAGAGTAGAACAAGTGAAGAAGCTTGCTCAATGGTTTAAGTATGCAGCATAGAAGAACACCTCTTCAGAACTGTTGGTAATTTGCCATATTTATCCACAAATTCGTGTACATTGAGATTTAAAAAAAAACACCTGCTACTTCATCGGCTTTCACAGTGAACTTGTTAAAAAAAAATGTTCGATGTGTTCAAGTCCTGGTGAAAATATTGCGAAGTGTAGAGCTGGCAGCAAAGTAAGCTTTCTCTATACGATTTTGAATACCGACATCATGCTTCAGCTTTTGTCAAAATGATAACATTTAAATGTAATGAACATTCAGTCATCAGTAGGGTTGTAGTTCAATTTTCGTAAGTGTAGCACGAATTTGCATTTTGCACATACGCGCATTTACTGGGCAACTAAAATGGTTCAACGTAAGTTAATGTAATGTAAACTTATGGGTGGCGCTACAGCCCGTAGAGGTCCAGGGCTAGCTTCTCAACAGCCACTCGTGTTGTGCGGGCTATTGTTCTATCATTAGTGGAAGGGATCTACAGTTTTATCCCGACTCCGAACGGCCAAGTTTGAGAAGCTTTTTCTAGACAGTTATATTCAGTGACTTGAATGAAGTGGGGCAATGAAAAGTATATCTTGTTTTACCAGGAATCGAACCTAGACAGGTAGGTCCAAATGCGTACGAGTCGACGCACGTACGTACAATGCCACGGGCCACCACTAATGTAAACTTATATGCTTAAAAAACAAGAACGAGCTCCCATAGAGGTTTGGTGTAGAGCTTCTGGTGAATTAACACTCTGCTGTGCTAAATGTTGGTACATTTTTACTTCTTAATTGTTTAAATTAGGAAAATTATAAACTGTTTGGTATTTTTTATTTACGTTCTATATAGTTTAAACTGAAGTTGTAATGTAATTATTTCCTTTATATCTCTCAATTTACTCCTTTGCAAAAATCACATACAGCAATATCATATATGCTATAAGTCAAACAACAAGAAGATTTCGCAAACGAAGTTACTCAAATTAGAATATAATAATTATACGTGGCGTGATAGTCCGAGATGCGCCTGGGGCTAAGTTCTATAACACCGATTCGTGTTAGATTATCCCAATAAAATTGTTTAGGCAAATCCATCCAACAGTAATATATTTCAATTATCGATTTCAGATTTTTTCGACCCAGTACACGCCGAAAACGGAAATTCAAGCGCATGGCTGTTGAATATGAAACAACGCCCACAACACCGGGGGCCATTGGTGGTCCAATTGGTGATACTCTTGATGAATCTCCAGCATTCCCATTGGCAGGAGCTTTCAAGAAACGAGCTTTCCGTCACACCATTCAAGACAGTTATCGAACAAATTTATTTTTCTGTGGAAAACGCAAGCGATCCCATCGAGATCGATACCTCGATCATGAACATAATAAAGCACATTCATCAAGTGTGCCCCGGCAATGTCACATGTTTACAGTAAAGCATTGCTTTCATGACCACAAATCAAGACCTCGAAGTTATTCGTGCGCAACGAAGACGACTTGTGATCGAATACTTCCATTGAATAAAGGTCTAATCTCCAAAATTGAGAAGATCTCACAGCAACAACAAAAGACTCAAACAGATATTAATACATCGCAACCTCAAGCTGCGTTTTTATTTAGTCCCATATCAACTGTTGCTACCACATCAACGACTGCTGCGACAAGTGTAGCCCGGAGTACTGAAAAAGCTCCTTTTGACAGTTTCGCAACTTTGGGTTCTAGTGGTACTGCAGTGTCTTCGCACTCTTCGAAGCCACACTGCATTCAGAAAAATCTCGTACAGCAAACTATTCCAGAGCATTATGCCCTTAAACAACAAACAAATCCTTTAAGTTTGAACATAAATACTGTATCCACAGCGGACTCAGAGGCTGCTGATATACCAGTGTCAGGATTAAATAAACAGACATTTAGTCAACGAAAGAAGAAATATTGCCGCCTACGCAAAGAACAAATGAAAATGCAACTGCAATTTGATGATCCTAACTCGATGGAGTGTGGGGAGTTGAATGACTTTCTCAGTTCTAGTTCTTTAAGCTCGTCTGAGTCTGAAGACGAACGAACTAATGATTCAGATCGTGAAGGAGACGATGAGTTAACAGATTGGCCTGGAAATGAGGTTATGGGCAATTTCGACTTGAAAAATGACTTCAAGCGAAAATTAACAAAAAAAAGTGGCAATCTACCACAGATAAAGTCAGATGAGAATGTAACCGTCGGAGAAGACGACACACTCATGAGTGCTGACGAATTAGACACTCCAGTAAACAGTGTCCATCGTCATATGTCATCAGCTCCAATTGCAATTAATAAGACCATGCAACCAGCTGGTAGTTTAAGTAATAACTTTAGTCAGAACAGCTTTACTTTGAGAAATGAAAACATGGATCAATTTAGATTTCCAATCCGTCAAATAGAAAGCGAGATGTCGGGAGAGACGTCAAACCCATTTCTTGCATCTCCACCATGTAAGCCGGGAGCAATTCGTGAAATACGAGCAGGGTGCAGAAGGATCAAAGGTGAAAGACCAGGATTTTCTATAAAAACAAGTGTGAATGAAAGATTGGCCAGATTTTTACAAGACGCCAGACAGTCTCAAATCCGATTGCCGGACATAGAAATTTATGAGCATGAGAGCTTAATGAATCTAGCAAAGCTGTATTCATTGCAAATGTCAGTAGATAATGGTTGCGCTGTCCTAACAAAGACAAGGTGAGTGAAGTAAAACTTTGTGTTTTTATTTAAATTAGTTACAAGAACAATATATAATATTGTATATAAAGCCTGTTTTCTGCGTCTATTGTTGTTTTTATGGTTAAACTAAATAAAACATATTTTTCTGGCATATAGATGCAACCGACGGCTACCTGGGGCACACAAAAGTTCCAAATATCAAAGTTTATTCCAAATACTTAATATTGAAACTTTTCCATATGCGTCATCAAAACTCTTTTCATACTTTATAAATGGTAGTTCCTTTGCCGGTCGATACGTGCGAATAACGTGCTTAAGTGCATTGTAAAACATTTTATTGCGGCTTACCGCTCACTAAAGACACGTATTATGCTTTGTCTAAATTCACTCCAGAGAAATGATTTGTGTATTCGATTCTTGTCTTTAGATTTCAGACTTTTACTCCAGGGTCCTTTTCCATATTTGTAGCCTAATAAGATCGTGGCCATGGAAGTTAAATATTGTCAATATAAATATATTTTCTTAGTTTTAGACATTTTTTAATTGGTTATAAAAATACAAGCCAAAATACATATACTTAAATATATACAACTTAAGATTATAAATAGTTATTGTTTTCCTTAAAAAAATGAAAAAATACAATAATCATATAATTTTCAATAATACTTATCGCAGTAACACCACGCAATCTGTGCAAATCGATCACCATGGTCTTCAAAACTGTTTACTCTTAAGTGACTTTAAAAGGCGCTGCTACGATGGGCGTTTCGGACTCGAAGAAGATACGGAAAGGGATTTTATAAGCAAAAGCTCAGTTGAATTAACTGCAGCTGAAGAAACTCCGCCATCCGAGACCAACGTAATACTGCCGGGTAGTTAACCAACCGAACTTTGATTTCAATCTTATATTCGTCTTAAGTTAATTTTACCAAATTACTATTTCATTGTAATAATATTAATCAAATTTTGAAATATACATATACTGAGTTTATGAATTAAATTTACATTAGTTGGTACCCTGTCTTAATTTTTATTCTTATCGTTTGCATATTTGGTATGGCTTAATGTAAATAATGTAAAAATATAAATTAATAAACATATTTAATAAACAATCTGATATATTTTTAGTTATACGGAAGAGTTCGAAATGTAAGCACATGAATGCACTCTAAATTTAATAAAGAAAAACAATACAAATTTGTATACACCTTTTTTATTTTATATGCAATTTAAGAAGACTTTTCCCTTTATAGTCGGCGCAGTCAAAGGGGTTTGCTTTCTTGTAGTTCGGGCAAACGATACTAAGATTCCGCTCGTTATGGATGCTTGCCTCCGACCTTATCTTACAGGACAGATCCTGCGCACCGGCAGCCTTATTAGACTTCAGTCTTGATATTGCTATACGGCATTTGTGTCTTCATCGTCGTTTAACAGTCTGCAAAAGTAAACTTTCCAAATTATTTACTTTGGATAACTGTTCCACCTTTTGGTAAAACTTTAGGACATATTTCCCGCGGCAACACCTCTTCACCTCCTCGATCCTCGATCGCGTGCTTCTCATACTCTTCTCTTATCTTCCTGAGAAGCCTCTTCCCTTCGCCTTTATTTATAAAGAAAGCTAATTGAGAAAGCAAAAAGAATGTTGCGCTGTGTGGCGGCACTTAAATGATGCATTAACTAAAGATAATAGTTATTGTGGTGGCCCGTGGCGTTATAGTTATGACGCATATACATACCCCTACGCACATGGACCTACCTGTTAAGGTTCGATTCCTGGTACGACAAGGAATAATTTTCACGCCCCACCTCTTTCGAGTCAATGACAGTGATCAAAGAGTATAACTGTCTAGAAAAAAGTTTCTCAAACTTGGCCGTTCGGAGTCGGAATAAAACTGTGGGTTCCTTCCACTCGTGATAGAACAATGCACGCACAACACGAATGGTTGCTGAGAAGCTAGGCCCTGGCCCTTTACGGGCTGTAGCGCCACCCATATTATATTATTATAAAGATAATAGTCCAATATTCAAATGACAAAAGTCTTACGATATCACTTTGTCGCACTTTATTTGAATGGGCCAAAATATCGAAAAAGTTAGCTTGCACCTAGTAAAAAATGTATCGCCACATTTAGTCCATAGCGACTTATTTCAGTACACGAATTTAAGAACACCAAAATCGAAATAAATTAACGGAATTTAAGAATTTTTTTTATTGTTTCTTGTTATTTATGTATTTGACTTTAAGCCCAACGGTATTTTAACAAATAACTTTTTTTGTACTTATGACCTGCTAGTTTGTGTTAAATCGACCCCTGTGCGACGAGGTGTTCAGATTTAAGTTGCATGGTTGTTGCTATCATGCCTAGTTCGCTTCACAGTTTTTAGTGTTGTCCCGGTGGTTACAACTTTGGAGCATTGCAAAGAGGCTAGAATTCGAGCTATAGTTGTGGCTAAATAGTTTTATTACCAATCTGAACAATATATGTATGTTCATCATCACTTTACACATAAACGGCAACACATTTCAAATACATATCTAATATATCTTTAAAAAAGATTGCTGAAAATTAGCCAATGGTTTCTCAAATGAGATGATTTTTGTTTGTTTTTATCTATATCTATATATCCCATTCGTGCATCGTGCAACTTGTGTGTCGATTGACTGAAGTCCATATCTAGGCCTAGAGATGGTCATATCGGAAGTATTTTTCAGTTTCAATAAAGTGTGATTTAAAATTAAAAGAATACAGTCTGTTGAGAAGTTTCGGTTAAATGGAGCCAGATGGTAGATACAATCATTAAAAATCTTGAATAAACCTAAATATATTGCATGAATATATGAAATTTTTTTTAACTATAAGGACTAAATATGAAATGCTGGAAGCATTACATTAGGTGAAAGGACTAAAACTTAAATGAGTCATGTTTTGGTATATTTATTTGGCATAATTTATTAAATGCATTTTCTACAAACTTAAGGTCAGTGCTATAAATGTATTCTGTTTTAAAAATACTTGTTTTTAATATATTGCTTAATGTTTTCAATTATAATATCAAGAAAATTGAACATTAATAAAATCGAATCGGAGTAAATACATGGGTACATGTTGACTCTTTGACTAAGTTTAATTTTTTGAGTTGCATAATCTCCAGAGATTATTTATTCGATTGCCTCTGTCATGACTGAGGTTGTGCTTTTAAAATATTTTTTTTCGGCACAGCTGCGTATCGAGTATGGGCTGATTTGGTATTAATCTTGCATCGCAATAGATTCCAATAGGCTTGACGGTATTCTGAAGACATTACCACGTAAATAAACGGATTGATGCATGTAGTGAGATAGATAAGTAAGTATCCACTTATATTCAGCCAATGCATTTCAGTTAATCCCTTCCAAAGTTTGGTGATGGTGATAGGTAAGTAGCATATGACAAATGACATGAATATAACTAATATCATTTTGAGCAAACGCTTATCCTTCTGACTCATACGCCCTGGATATAATATTGACGCATTCGATGTGTTGATAGTTGAGTTATTGCGAAACTTCTTTTTAGTTGCTCGGTTAATGGATGTTTTCAATGCGCTCTTTATGTTCCGCTTACTGCAAAGTATAAAAGATAATTATTGTACTTATATTTCTTTCCAAGAACTCTTTTTTTGGTATATTTATTTTGAATCAACGGTAAATTGTTTCTAACGCATTGTTTAGCGTTCCCTAAGTCAAGGAATAAGAGATGTGTTGACAGAGAATATTGATACTGAAATTAAAACTGAAAATGATGATGAAATTTCATCATCAAGATATCTAGCGAAAAAACAATGGAGGTGACATTAGGACATGAGAACCAAAACCTAACCAGGATTGACTTAAAAGAAACCTAAGCTTATGTTAGAAGTGAACGCAAAGTAGCCGGAGGCATCATCACATTTTAAAGTGGCAGCACTTTGTTAAGCTTATTAAAAATTGTGGTCGTATGAAAACTTGACAACTGAAAGTTGGCCCATGCTTAGCTTGTTCTGAACCTGAGCCAATAGTGTACTACATCATATAACACTTATGATTTTGAAAGATGGTGCACTTCCTATTTAAAACCGGACAATTTCAGATTAAAGAAGTCTCACAACAGTAGATTGATCATCGCATAGTTAAATACGTTGGATGATGTATGTGGCTAGGTTAGATTAGGTTAGAGTGACTGACTGGTTGGTAGGAGTTACGCTTAGGGCAGAGTAGGTCTGTGGGTTACCACGCGGATCTGATTGATCCCATTCCGCAAATCAGTTAGCAGTCACCAGTAATGCTACTATGTTCCGGCAGGTTGTAGAGGTAGTAACAGTCCTAGTGATTTCTATTACGTTGTATGCAGAAATCAGGTTGATTTCTAGATTTACGGCTGGTCCGGAGCACGGATATGTGCTGCAAGTAGGCCAGGCCAAATGATAGCACTGATATTGATCACAGCACGGATGTACCTCGACAGGTTTTTCTGGATAGAACAGCGCTAAACTAAGTTGCTTTATTTATTGCTTTTAACAATTTGACATATTAATAAGTTTTAGTTATTATTTTTAAAATTTTTTAAAGTAAATGTAGTAAATCAAAGCTAAAATCTGTGAAATAAAAGAATTTATGCTATATTTACCCAATGCTGACTGTTTCATCGGTAGGATCTCCACTGTTTTTTAAGGGAAGTTGAGTAATAATAGCTTCTATCATTCCATTCGTTGCAGATTCATTTCCAAGTACCTGAAATATCATTTCTGCAGTTAGTTTTGTATAAATCACTTGAAAATATCAGTTGTCCAACCTCCTTTGTACTTCCATTTAAGTCATCCTTCATAAATACGTCGTAATTCAATTTCTCATTACTTTTGTGAGTCGAATTAGTTTCATTGGCAATGGTTAGTTCACGAATATCACAATAAAAATCTGCAAAAGTAAACTTTCCAAATTATTTACTTTGGATAACTGTTCCACCTTTTGGTAAAACTTTAGGACATATTTCCCGCGGCAACACCTCTTCACCTCCTCGATCCTCGATCGCGTGCTTCTCATACTCTTCTCTTATCTTCCTGAGAAGCCTCTTCCCTTCGCCTTTATTTATAAAGAAAGCTAATTGAGAAAGCAAAAAGAATGTTGCGCTGTGTGGCGGCACTTAAATGATGCATTAACTAAAGATAATAGTTATTGTGGTGGCCCGTGGCGTTATAGTTATGACGCATATACATACCCCTACGCACATGGACCTACCTGTTAAGGTTCGATTCCTGGTACGACAAGGAATAATTTTCACGCCCCACCTCTTTCGAGTCAATGACAGTGATCAAAGAGTATAACTGTCTAGAAAAAAGTTTCTCAAACTTGGCCGTTCGGAGTCGGAATAAAACTGTGGGTTCCTTCCACTCGTGATAGAACAATGCACGCACAACACGAATGGTTGCTGAGAAGCTAGGCCCTGGCCCTTTACGGGCTGTAGCGCCACCCATATTATATTATTATAAAGATAATAGTCCAATATTCAAATGACAAAAGTCTTACGATATCACTTTGTCGCACTTTATTTGAATGGGCCAAAATATCGAAAAAGTTAGCTTGCACCTAGTAAAAAATGTATCGCCACATTTAGTCCATAGCGACTTATTTCAGTACACGAATTTAAGAACACCAAAATCGAAATAAATTAACGGAATTTAAGAATTTTTTTTATTGTTTCTTGTTATTTATGTATTTGACTTTAAGCCCAACGGTATTTTAACAAATAACTTTTTTTGTACTTATGACCTGCTAGTTTGTGTTAAATCGACCCCTGTGCGACGAGGTGTTCAGATTTAAGTTGCATGGTTGTTGCTATCATGCCTAGTTCGCTTCACAGTTTTTAGTGTTGTCCCGGTGGTTACAACTTTGGAGCATTGCAAAGAGGCTAGAATTCGAGCTATAGTTGTGGCTAAATAGTTTTATTACCAATCTGAACAATATATGTATGTTCATCATCACTTTACACATAAACGGCAACACATTTCAAATACATATCTAATATATCTTTAAAAAAGATTGCTGAAAATTAGCCAATGGTTTCTCAAATGAGATGATTTTTGTTTGTTTTTATCTATATCTATATATCCCATTCGTGCATCGTGCAACTTGTGTGTCGATTGACTGAAGTCCATATCTAGGCCTAGAGATGGTCATATCGGAAGTATTTTTCAGTTTCAATAAAGTGTGATTTAAAATTAAAAGAATACAGTCTGTTGAGAAGTTTCGGTTAAATGGAGCCAGATGGTAGATACAATCATTAAAAATCTTGAATAAACCTAAATATATTGCATGAATATATGAAATTTTTTTTAACTATAAGGACTAAATATGAAATGCTGGAAGCATTACATTAGGTGAAAGGACTAAAACTTAAATGAGTCATGTTTTGGTATATTTATTTGGCATAATTTATTAAATGCATTTTCTACAAACTTAAGGTCAGTGCTATAAATGTATTCTGTTTTAAAAATACTTGTTTTTAATATATTGCTTAATGTTTTCAATTATAATATCAAGAAAATTGAACATTAATAAAATCGAATCGGAGTAAATACATGGGTACATGTTGACTCTTTGACTAAGTTTAATTTTTTGAGTTGCATAATCTCCAGAGATTATTTATTCGATTGCCTCTGTCATGACTGAGGTTGTGCTTTTAAAATATTTTTTTTCGGCACAGCTGCGTATCGAGTATGGGCTGATTTGGTATTAATCTTGCATCGCAATAGATTCCAATAGGCTTGACGGTATTCTGAAGACATTACCACGTAAATAAACGGATTGATGCATGTAGTGAGATAGATAAGTAAGTATCCACTTATATTCAGCCAATGCATTTCAGTTAATCCCTTCCAAAGTTTGGTGATGGTGATAGGTAAGTAGCATATGACAAATGACATGAATATAACTAATATCATTTTGAGCAAACGCTTATCCTTCTGACTCATACGCCCTGGATATAATATTGACGCATTCGATGTGTTGATAGTTGAGTTATTGCGAAACTTCTTTTTAGTTGCTCGGTTAATGGATGTTTTCAATGCGCTCTTTATGTTCCGCTTACTGCAAAGTATAAAAGATAATTATTGTACTTATATTTCTTTCCAAGAACTCTTTTTTTGGTATATTTATTTTGAATCAACGGTAAATTGTTTCTAACGCATTGTTTAGCGTTCCCTAAGTCAAGGAATAAGAGATGTGTTGACAGAGAATATTGATACTGAAATTAAAACTGAAAATGATGATGAAATTTCATCATCAAGATATCTAGCGAAAAAACAATGGAGGTGACATTAGGACATGAGAACCAAAACCTAACCAGGATTGACTTAAAAGAAACCTAAGCTTATGTTAGAAGTGAACGCAAAGTAGCCGGAGGCATCATCACATTTTAAAGTGGCAGCACTTTGTTAAGCTTATTAAAAATTGTGGTCGTATGAAAACTTGACAACTGAAAGTTGGCCCATGCTTAGCTTGTTCTGAACCTGAGCCAATAGTGTACTACATCATATAACACTTATGATTTTGAAAGATGGTGCACTTCCTATTTAAAACCGGACAATTTCAGATTAAAGAAGTCTCACAACAGTAGATTGATCATCGCATAGTTAAATACGTTGGATGATGTATGTGGCTAGGTTAGATTAGGTTAGAGTGACTGACTGGTTGGTAGGAGTTACGCTTAGGGCAGAGTAGGTCTGTGGGTTACCACGCGGATCTGATTGATCCCATTCCGCAAATCAGTTAGCAGTCACCAGTAATGCTACTATGTTCCGGCAGGTTGTAGAGGTAGTAACAGTCCTAGTGATTTCTATTACGTTGTATGCAGAAATCAGGTTGATTTCTAGATTTACGGCTGGTCCGGAGCACGGATATGTGCTGCAAGTAGGCCAGGCCAAATGATAGCACTGATATTGATCACAGCACGGATGTACCTCGACAGGTTTTTCTGGATAGAACAGCGCTAAACTAAGTTGCTTTATTTATTGCTTTTAACAATTTGACATATTAATAAGTTTTAGTTATTATTTTTAAAATTTTTTAAAGTAAATGTAGTAAATCAAAGCTAAAATCTGTGAAATAAAAGAATTTATGCTATATTTACCCAATGCTGACTGTTTCATCGGTAGGATCTCCACTGTTTTTTAAGGGAAGTTGAGTAATAATAGCTTCTATCATTCCATTCGTTGCAGATTCATTTCCAAGTACCTGAAATATCATTTCTGCAGTTAGTTTTGTATAAATCACTTGAAAATATCAGTTGTCCAACCTCCTTTGTACTTCCATTTAAGTCATCCTTCATAAATACGTCGTAATTCAATTTCTCATTACTTTTGTGAGTCGAATTAGTTTCATTGGCAATGGTTAGTTCACGAATATCGCGAGTCTTAACATTGGACAGTGAAGGAGGAATATCACTTTCTACACTAGTGTCTATGTATTTCATTTCATCGCTTCTTAATTTGGTAAGGAAAGGGCGCATTTGCCATTGTTGATTTTGAGTTAGTTCTTCATCGTTTGGCACAACGGCAGCATTTGAAGTTGTTGATGACACTTCTGAATTTTCATCTTTGAGTACTTTTGAAGTTTTATTAATAAGGCGCTGGTCGGAGTCATTGTTGTCGTTTTGTGTGACATTTTTATTTCCAAACCGCATGGAGGAGTTGATGTTTGCTGGTTCTCGAGATCTAAATGCAGTTTTTCTAACTATGTAAAATATTCTTGCATAGCAGATAATAATACACAAACATGGCACAACAAAAGCCATTATGAAAAGGAATTCTTTTGGAGAGTTTCCGTTTTTATCTGGGAGAATTGAGCAAGATCCAATATCAACGTCCAGTCCAAATGTGCCCCAGATTCCACGGTATGTAGGAATGAGTATTGAAAATACTCCGATCCATGTTCCTGCCACCATAACTCCTAAGTAACGATTACGATAAATTCTAAGAAAAATACGTTATGATTAATGTTCCCATTTATGGTAAAATGAGTTATCTTACTTTGGGTATACGCGAGGGTGTCCAATCATAACGTAACGATTTATTGTTATAAGAAGGATTGTAAATAAAGAAACCGCTAGAAGACCATACCTCATCAGAGGAAATAGTCTACACAGGAGATCACCATGGTTCCACGACCTCCGCAGAAATGTTGACGTGGCTAACGGCAGATTGAAACAGCAGAAGAGCAGGTCGGACAATGAGAGATTTATTATGAATATCGCAGTTGCGTTTCGTGCCTGAAAAACAATTGAAATAATGTGAGTCTCGAAAAAAACGTTTGCTTGGTTAATATTAATACGACCATAATCACAACATCTATAGAATGCTTTTTGAAAACCACGTTTAAAATTTGCTTTAAGAAATACTGCAAAACATCTGATAATCAGTTGGTGACTTGTTAAACCAGACTAGAGCACTGGAGTGATGCTGCCACACTTATAGTTGTTCACTTGAGGAACGACTCGCCCAAAATTGCAGCCAAAATCGAGTTTCGTAAGCTAGTAAACACAAATTAGGACGTGTTAAAATAGGAAGAAGAAGGCTTTATCTATCCTCAGTTTAGCCCTTCACATGGCTTAGATATTTTTTTAGTCTTAGATGTTTCATACAGTACTTTTATAATTTGAAAGTTAACGCTTTTTAGGTTGTTCTTATTCTAGCTGTCACTTTTAGGTTTTAGGTTTTAGGTGAGTCGATTCTGCTTAACTGGAATCATATTTTCTCTTAAGCATAAGCGAAAAATATGCCAATTTTTTGACCATTTTTTTTTATTTCAGTTAAAAACTATGGGTGTTAAAAGAGAATTATCAGTAGCGAGTTATGTTAAAGGTCATGTAACATGTTACTTCCACTCGTGAGAGAACAATAGCACGCACAACACGA
Organism: Eristalis pertinax; assembly: GCA_907269125.1. Taxonomy (NCBI): domain Eukaryota; kingdom Metazoa; phylum Arthropoda; class Insecta; order Diptera; family Syrphidae; genus Eristalis; species Eristalis pertinax. The sequence continues at coordinate 63,032,249 of OU026149.1, forward strand.
GTGGTTGCTGAGAAGCTATCTTTTTCATGACAGTAATTGGTCTCGACAAACATTAGTACAAGAAGTCTTCTCACTAACTAACAAATTAGTTAAACTAACTAAAAATATTACTACTAAAAGATCACTTCCAAATAATTTTTTGAGTATAACACTGAATTTTTTATTATTTATTAATTCAGTGGTATTGTAAACCTGAAATTGCTTCAATTTATAGTGCATACAACAATGAGTGCAAAAATTGGGTATAGACGACTCATGCCACCTCTATCAGTATAACGATCTCAAATAAAAATCACATAATGTACGCATATGACTTTTGCACAACTAGCGAAACGTAGTAGAAACTCCACAACAAGCGCCGATGTTCATTGCATAAATATTGTCATGTTGCAGTCGTAAATTATGGTAATTGTTCGTGTCGAAGATTTAGCCTGTGTTCGAGTCGACACATGCACCAGCCCGCTACGGCAGCTTAGTAGTTTTTTTTTAAACATAGGCCAAAATGGTAAAGCTTCGACATCAGTTTGAATATCTGAGAGATATATAGTATACATACCTTATTACACTTTGATAGTGCAATTATTGTTATTAAGTTTCCTGGAATTCCAATTAAAGTGAAAATGATGCACATAACCGTGGCGAAAGTTAGTAGTTCATCTGAGTAGCCCTGGAAAAGCGTTCCATCACTAGTGGAAGATTCTCCTACACAAAAAGAAGTCTATGAGTTTATATGAGAAATGTATATTTTAAAAAGTAACAAACCATCGATCGCTGCTGGTGTACCATTGATGTTAATTCTTGAAGAATCTAAAGGATTTCCGGTTATTGGAAAGGAGGGAGCAATTTCTGGAGCCGACGTCCATGATCGAGGTATCAGATCCATACTGAAAATTTATTGTGTTTTGTCCTATATAATATTGGTTATTGGTTATAATCAATTAACTAGGTAATTTAACACATATATTTATTTACATACATACATACGAACGAATGTGCTGTTTATTTTTCTATTGGCACTGAAAATAGAACCACACCATTTTGTAAATTATTATACATCATTTCAACACTTCCACATTCCAGTTAGAGCATCCACCTAGAAGTTTTGGTATAGTTAAGTTTTGATAAGCATAATTTGAGTGTTTTTAAGAAATAAAATATTATTCTAGCTGTTCTGTGATTATCGACGATTGCAAACAAAAATACTCATGTAGTACAAATGCAAATAACATTATGAAGTTGAAGCCATGAAGACACATTCCTATGTATTGTGCATTGAACATATGTGTATGCTGCGTACATATATGCCTATACACATACTAAACACAACAATTTTGTATATACAAAAGTTTGGTTGTAGTTTTCATCAAATCGCTTACTTCTTCTAAACATTCAAACAGCACAGAGGTACATATGCACAGAGTGAAACAACAGAAACCATCAACCTGTGTAAAGTTTACACCTATTAGCTGTGCTTACTTATAGGAAATAATAAGAAGCGAACTCAGGTGATTCTTAATACAAAATGATTCTACCATTGAACATAACACACAAAACAAAAAAGAAAACAGGAAGAATAGAGTCTTGAATATATATTTGTAAAACAATCAATAGAAGAATACACAATTCGGGAAGATGAAGTTCATCTTAAAAATTCGTAAGTACATATACAAAGTATTTATAAATAGCATGTGTATTCATACTTGTAAAATAAAACAAAAATCTGCTGAGGTGTTTTCTGTATGATTAAATAGGTACAAGAAAAAGCGGTATTAGTTGAACCTATATTATTTATATTTGTTAGAATTTTTTCCTAGATTTTAGATATTTTCAACAAAGCTTCGTTTTAATTAACAAAAAAAAAATAATATAATTATGTTAAACCTGTTTATATATTATTATATACAACCAATTTATCCACAGGTTGCACAGAGAGCGTAGTATATATTTGACCGCCCTAGTTGAAAAGATTCTTTGAACTAATTACTTATTTAATTGAATTTTGAGGAGCTGAAAGATAATTTTGAATCTTAAAAGTATAAAACGTATTTTAAAAGATCCTCACTCAGTAATAAAGAAACATAAATCTAATATCTTATATATTAATGCTATTTATTTCGTGTTCAGCAATGACTTGAATATGTGTTTACTTTATATATTATATATGTTTACTATGTGTGCTCAATTTTATGCGTCAGAATTTGGTATTTTTTTATGTATTTCGTTTTTTTATGTTATTCGACTTTATTTGATGAAATTGTACTACAACTAGATCCTCTTAAAACTAGCTTGTGCTAAAGCACTTCTCTGAGTGGAGAATACGCTACGAATCTCCTCGTCCCATTCTAAAGGTGTGTGCGCCAATGACAGTCTTATAATGCACGTAAGAATCCTAAGTGCAGGCCTGCTCAGCCTAATTGGGATATGTGAGCTTAGAGTAGATTAGAAGTACCTTCAGACCATCTACGATTAGTAGAAAAAGTCGTGTCAAGCAGAGTGATGCGTGGCAGGTCTCCACTTAAAGGAAGTTATGAATCGGAATCAATTTTGTATTTTATTTACTTAGCAATGATTTCTGATTCCTAATAGGTACAATGTATTCAATGTTTTATTTATATGGTCTGCAAAAGCTAACTTTTTTTTTAAGTATATACTAAAGTAGTTAATTTACTTGTGAATGTTGCCGTTTGAGTTAATCTTTAATTGGCTATAGCCCAATCTGTGGTAGTTTAACAAATGTATCGTTTTCACGCCATAAATCGCCAAATACTGGATAACATATTGAGGAGGTATGGGCGAGAACATGCAAACATAAGCACCACCACCAAACAATTTGTTTATCAAACATGATGGCCATTTTATGTTCACACGATCAACAACAAAAATAAGAAGCATTGTGAAATCGTTAAATTCGTTTGACAGCAGTAGTTTATACACATTATTAAATTAGTGACTCTCGCTTATGAAAAAGTCAAAACATGAAATGTATTCTTGTGCGCAAATTGTTTCCAAATTCTATATAAATAGTTGAATAGTTTCGATTTTCCCGACATGCAATTTTTCATCAGCACATCTGCATCAAGCGTGGACAGGACCCTGTATCGCTACATGCCCAAGGATAGTGTACATATGTACGTATATATGTATATTCAACTTTTTCGACTGACATACATAGTTGATTGGATATGGGAAATTTCTTTCGCTATTAACAGAAATTCTTGTTTATTACATTTCTACATAGAGTCTACTATATTGCAAGGTGCTAATGAATGTATGCGTCATATTTCTTCAGGAATTGATATAGAGATATTTGCATGTAAAATGCTAATAATTCAGGGTGAATTACAACCATGAATGATAGCATTACACGTGTTATTGTATCGAAATGCCAATATGCTCAAAAAGTTATTTAAAATTGAACTCTCCGTATGAACCAATTAATGCAGTCGTGAATATTTACATGAATCAATCATTAAAAAGAAAATGGCAACCATTATGAACTCAAATAAAAATTAGTGGAAATATTGAATTGTATTACATTTTTTGTATTTCACATTACTGCCCGCTGATTAACAAAAAATGCACGAGTACTTTTTTTCAATACATACTCACTTCCTGGCTACAGTTGTGATTTCTACCCGTATCTGCTTACTTAAATGGATATTCTTTTAAATTTCTTCTCATATCCCAAATTGGTTGTAAAAATTTGAGAATTGGTAAAGTGTCCATACATTAATTTCCTTGCTGAACTCTGTCTTATTCAGTCTTATTAATCTAAAGAAGACTTAATAAAAAACTTTTAAGATAAATCGAAAAGTGTATTTTTATTTTTCATTAAACACAGTGTTAAAGTGAAATCGTATAAACTGAGTACAGAATTAGTTGTATCCATTATCCGTAAATGAAAACGTGCCAACAGAACTTAATTTCAAACATTTAATTGAGGTCGCCTTAGAACGAGCCGCTGATGAGAAAATCAGAGAGAGCGCGTATACCTTATTGGAATTATTCGTATACTTTTCAAATCGAATTAAAACGTATGTGTCTGCATATGGTTTAAATTCAGTTTTATTAATTAAATAGTAATTATCGTTAAATCAATAAGTTCAATATTTATTTAAAAATTACTTAAATCTTCATTTGTTTGAAAAGCTATGTCAGATGCACTCAGATGCACTTAATCCTCACAGCGGTAGGATTTTGTTTAAAAATAGAAGTAGTGTGTGGAATCCATAGCCGGGGAAATTGGCATTTAAGCAGTAGAAGAGTTTTGTTATTCAAATAAATTGTGTTGCATTGTTAACGATGTTACTCATGATAACAAAGTAGTAGACGATTCTACTGTTGCATCGTTAGAAATTTAATATGCGTCGCTTTTTTTCGTCATTCGCTAAGAACTTTTTGACTCAAACAAAATTTGGAGTCGTACTTCCACTAAAAAAGTTGGTTGGTAATATGAAATGAACAAAGGCATTATCGGTTGCACGTGTTTGATCCATGATGTTTGAATTATACGTCTGGTTTTTAAATACGACTTTTGACTTAATGAAATTCAAGTATCCTTACTCATAATCATTTTTACGGTTAGGTTAAACAATTTAATCGAAAAGAAAACTTTTTGTAGCGACAATTATAAATATTTTTTGTAAAGGATAATTTTTGGAGATGTCAAAAATTAGTGAAAACAATGCGACGCGCTACCATGTGGCACGTCCCGTATAATTGTTAGCATATTGACGTGTTTACCAGAGCCGGAATCGAATCCTTAAGAAAGGATATACAATATCGGAAGGAGTCGAGATCAAACTCAGAAAAACTCGTTATCGAGAGTTATTTCTTTGGACTGAAGAGACAATTGATTAATAGGGCCCACTCGTGAAGACCTACGAGATGACTTTATACAAGATATTAATCTTCCCAATGTCGATCTATGGCGCAGAGGGATCGACAAATGCAGAGAGAGCTTAATCAATTTCATACACGGAACAGGAAGCGCGCTCAGAATACGCACTAGCTGAAAAGCATTTGATACCTATGTCCGTCAAGCTCTGTAGCCCGACAGGAAGAAGAAACATATAAATTGAGACACTTTTCTGGTGCCTATTATCGGTTAATCTTGAACAACCGGAAAGAATACTGATTATGGATAACGAAATATATCGCTTGCCACAGTCTTTTTCTGATACATTCGCCCTAACCACCCATACGCATGTGGAATCGTTGTTGGTTAGCTATATCACTTGAAATTTTTGTAATTTATTTTGCAATACACTTATAGTTCTGAAATCAGAGCCAGATGTTAAGTTAGTCTTGCCGACATTCTGGCAATTTTCCAACAGAGGGAAAATGAATGTATGCAGTTGTAGACTTATTCACATGAATGATAAGTTTAATAATACGAATAATTATTCATTGTGAAAAAATCCCCTTTCTTTAGTGAAGTATGAGAATTGAATTACTTTTAAGGCTTACTTGGGAAAATTACTCATAAAAATTGGTTGTACCTTCCTAGTAATTTCCTAATTGGTTTCTTCTTTCCATGAAAAAACGGAAAAATGAAATAAATAGATAATGTTAAAGAAAGTAAATAATTCTTTGAACAAATAACAATAGCTTAAAGATCATATGTATGTATGTTATGATATCTGTGTGATTTGACACACTAAAGCTACAGATTTGAAAAGTTATTAAAAAAACATTGAAGCTAATGCCTAGCTGGCTAATATGCACGGGCCGGTGCTTCATAATATAGTAATAGTGTAATAGTTAATAGTTTACACAATCATATTTTCCCTCTCTATAATGAGAGGTTTATATTCGCAAAGCATGAGCATATGGATATCCTTTCAATAACTCTCCTTTTTTTTCCAAAGACCGTATTGTTATTAACATGTGGATACCTTTACATGTTAATAACAATTATCATACATATCCAAAGTATCCATATATATTGCCCATTTTGTATGGTTTCCCCAACAGACCTAATTCAATGTCGCAGTCCTACGCAGGTTCGATACCCGAACTGTTGTACAACTGATGTATATTTACAACTTTTGTACGTACGTCTGCCAAAGTTATATTGTAAGTATTTTTTTGTCTCCATTAAAACTATTGGCCATATTACAATTCGATATTAAAATCGTTTGCCTTTATTTATTTGCTTTTAATTTGATAGTTAGTTTGAATTTAAAATCCTCTGAATTTTAGAAGTGACCACATTTTTTCTTAACGTTCATATTCATGCCATCTTGACCCACCTCAACAAGTTATATCATCGTTATCATTAAACGTTTTTTTTAATGATTGTGATATCTCGCTAAACAAATTTTCTAACATCTGACAAAATGTGATTCATCCAACAAAAAAAAATACAACTAAAAAATAACTATGCACTTTAAATGTGGATATGTATGTCTATGCATGAATAAACATCATGTAGATACAATTTTTATATAAAGATATATATATATGTGATTTCTAAGATGTTTCCAATTAACAAATCGGGTTCGAAAACCTACTAATCTATTGTAATATTTTGTATGTTGATTATAGCATAAAACACTATGCAAATAAACATGTCACATCTATAGCAAAGATAAGATATACGATATACTCATATATGTACACATCTTATCTGAAAACATTTGTTTCTCTATTTTCGTGTGTTTTTTTTTGTTGGAATTTCATCAAAAAAATATGGAACTTTTCAATTTTGTTATTTCATTCAATATGAAATATTTCATACCTAATACAATGCATTTTAACACACAAATTGCATTCCAACAACAAAACAATATTAGGAAAACATCCTTCTTCGAAATAGAAAAATATTACCTTTAAAAAGTAATTAATTTTGTATTGTTTTGTTTACAAATCAGCCGCACACACCCACAAAAACAAATTCGTTTGCCAGTACCACTTTTCAATTTCATCATTTCATAAACAATTTATACATATGTACATATGTACATGGATGTATTGTGATATAAAACGGTCAAGACCACTTTTTTTTAAAACAAAATAATTTAACGAAATCCAGAAATCTATTGTTACAATCGTCAGGGGCGTTACCAGAATTATGCTCCAGAAGAAAACTTTGCACCAAGTTACTGGATATTGTTACACTAGTTATGCAGCATTTGTAACGTTTAACGTCTTTTAATATTTGATTTTTTTATTTTAAATTACTACAAAGAAACTTTACTTTCACTTCACTTTTCCGAACATAATGGCCAATATACATTTTTTCTGATCATTTATTTGGATTACCGCCCGTCATACGTCGAAAATACCGCTTTCGTAACTTTCGAAAAACAGAACAATAAATCTCTTGGTGTTGCCTCCTCGGCCAATGAACGAGAACTGAATGGTTTCCGAATGAAATTGATTTTCAATCCACTGTACTCCAGGCAATGATGTTCCATGGATATACACTAAACACACTAAGGGGTTCATGTATGTACTCAAAAAATGATAACAAAAGTTAAAAGTGTTGCACTTGTCTTTCATACATACATAAATACTTTGTATATTCGTGTGAATAAAAATGTTATCTCAGAAAGTTAAAATTTTCAAGGTTTGTCGAGTGAGATTCTTTACTGTGGTAAACGTGAAAACGTCGATCATCGCTGCCATTACTCATACTTCCTTCACGATCCCAATGAAAAGATCACTCAAAATGTAAGCATTTTCTGTGTAGTTTGTTGTAATGAGTGAGTATTTTGGAAACATGTAGTAAAAATAGATCTAACTTATGTTGAAGCAAACACAAACTATCAGGGAAAATTTATTATGAAGGCCAGCAAAGACCACCGCAAACCTTTAATTATAACATTGTATGTTTTTAAGAATTAACATATGTTTCGATAAATTATTATTAATGTATACATTACAAATCTGTCCAATAGCTCTTATTTAATGTTTTATTGTAGTATGTATGGTTCGACGAGAGCAATGGAAGACAATTCTCACCATCGATAACATTTATTTTTTTTTTATTTAAATACATATTCATATCTTGTGAGGAAGAAGGAAGTGAGTAGACAATTTTATACAGTCGAAAAATACCGTATGGAGTTTCCAAGCAAGTGATTCATTTTGCAATGCGGATGTTCACCTCAATATTCTTCACAATTTTGATGACGTTCCATGGGGGTCTCTTAAAATGTGATTCAGTTGATGCTGTGACGTATTTGGTTAAAATACTTACACGAAAAAAGTAAGATGAATGATGGCGAAATTGGGTTAAATAGATGGCGAAATATAAAATATCAAAACATCAATATATCAAAGAATCAGTATACTGGCGGAGATGTATTCTTTCTCGGATAACAGGTTATTGCGTTGGATGAGCTTAGACCATAAGTCATTCAATAAGAAGTAATGTCATCCAAGATCCCCCCGAAAAGTATTTTTTAGATAGAACGATGTCGTTCAAATGACAGTTTTAGTGTCCAGAGTCGATCTATGATCAATTAACCGTGAAGACAGACTAACTCACTCCTTCACGGCGATCATATTTACATATTACATTACATGAATACTTCATTCATACCATCTAATAATCTATATGGTCAAGAAATACCATATTGCTAATCAGAGAAGAGCGTCCTTTGAGAATTTAAGTAAAATTTCAATACAAACTGGCATTTACGTATGTAGAGCGCTACTACTGAAGTAAGCAAGAGATAACGAAACTTACTCGAAGCGGTTTTATGATCACAATGTATAATTTCTCTGTATTGGCTCGAAAGCTTAGTTTCCCCGAGCCTGCGTATGTCGATTATTATAATAAAATGCATGGTATAAAGGTTTCGAGAGATATCGAAACAGATCAACTCTTGTGATCCCTATGCTACGGTTGATCTTAGTCAGATTGTAATGTTCCTCGACTCAAGTTTAGAATTACCTCTGAATGGCGTTATTTATATTTATATTTTATACCTACTTTGTCCGTTGTGGCCCATTCTCTGATTTGTTTTTTCTCATAACTCTGCCCGCCATCCAAAGATGCATTAAAGAGTGTTTGACAACATTGTAATGACATTTTTTCTTGCAGTCTGACCTTAATTTATGTGATCCAATGAATAAGACGAGGTAATTATCTCACCTATCATGATACCGAAATATTTTCCTACTTGTACCTCAGACAATATTCATACAACCGGTTGTTTTCAAATATAAAATTTTAAAATTGACATCATATACTTGGTATTGCCATAATCAATAACCTAAATCCATTCCCATTTCCCCGATTTATTATTGGCTCGCTGTGTTCGACTAATCACGTCAGTGTTATGCGGGTAGGTAGGAGCGACTGACTGCAGAAGGCAGTCACACTTAGGCCAATGTAGGCCCATTCTGACACTCATATTATCTACTCCTTAACTAGGAACCAGTTGGTGCTTATGAGGCTTAAGAGGTTAAGCTGGATAATACTTACGCCATTTAGTACCTACGGCTGCTCGGAGCGCTACACGAGCAGAGGAGGTAATTTGTAGTTTTTACCTCATCCTCGTCATTTATTGCAGTGGCCGGTTATTGCACCGAAGAGCGTTCTAAGTTTAGGTCTGCGTTTAATGCTGTAATGGCTTTTTTTACAGCTGTATAGGGCAGAATAGGCCTTCCTAACGCTGTGAAGTGGCGAGTGAGTTCTGCATGGATGATGTCACATAACAGCGGCTCGCCTTGCCTAAATTACCAAAAAAGCTGGAGTGTCGATCACAGCATGATGAATCTGGTTGATGGTTGATTGATCAGGGGAGCGCCTGGTCCCTTTATGGATGTTGAGGTGTGGGAACTCCGTGCTAGTTACACAGAAATTACGACCCATGAGTCATGACTAAGTTCACCAGCCTGAGTCCGTCATCGGATGTGGTGTCGCGCAGGCTGTTTCTCGATGACTTTAGTAAAGATGTCCTCCTTACGTTTTTCGTTGAAATCTCATAGAACGATATTGGGCCATTGATGGTATGTTCATTTTAGGAGATCATAGAAGTCATGATTGCTGTTGTCATCTTTGTCCTCTGTCGGGGCGTGGCCGTGGGCGCAAATCGGGCTGATATTCTCACAATAAACCTTAAGACTTCTTGCCTAAGTCTCCCAATCCACACCCAATAAAGCGCCTCTTTTTGTTGCAATCGCCGTAGTAGATGTCTTCTTTGCTCGTCTTAAGATGCCAGGTAGGGCGTTTTTTTGGTAATCTAAGTACAAAAAGAGCCAACCGTATTTGAAGGTTTAGTTTCATCATATTTTCTAGAGAGGTTAGCTTTCCATAAAGTAGTTTGTTATCCGGTTTCCTTTATAATATCTGTATGAAGCCGAAAAGAAACAAATGACTATCCAAAAATCAAAGGGTTATTCTTTTTTAAAAATGCATGTATTCATTCTCAAATATGATTGCAATCAGCTCCACTGTTTCTGTATAGCGATGTAAACTGACATTTCTTTTCTATGACTATGTGATCTCATCAGTTAATACTAGTAAATTAACAACAATTGACGCTGTCGAAATCTTAGCTCGAATCCTTAGCTGATAGTTGATTTATAATACCACCACAAGATTTTGTTGTAGTTTCTCTATCTACTTCTTTACATTTATATAGTACTGACTACTCCAGTATATCTACGTAATGTACTTTTGTTGTTGCCGTTTTACTTGTACCCGTCCTGAATTGTGAATTTTAGTACAAAAAAAGTTATAATTACATTAATTCATTAAAAGAGACACGAGACTCAATGGAAGTGTGAATAAATGTAAACATATAAAACTTTCAATCATCAATAATCTGATTTTTGGGGACTAAAAACTTGAGATTTTTATATATTTACATATGTTGACATTTTATTTAATTATGACAATTTGAATGGGTTTTTTTTAGATTCGTTGTATTAGGGCTGAAGTCGTCACTGAAATGTTCATGTCAACAGGAGTTCAATGACGGAAACATAAATATTTTCCGCACACTTAAAAACAAAAACGGACTATTAATTTAATAAGAACCAGTAATTAAAAAAAACATTGTTCACTTTTATACATGTACACAAAATTGAAATATGCCAAAAAACGGCACACGCGTCGCCCCATAACGTAGTTGGTTAGTGCGTCCACTCATACCTCCGTGGGTGTCAGGTTCAATCCCCGAATTTACCAAATTTCAAAATTCACGGCTCCACCTATATCGAGTTACTGACAAAAGTATTTCTATGTAGAAAAACCTTCTCAAATTTCAGAGAAAGCATTGAAGACAGATCTTCCTGCAAGGCCATCAATTTCAACTGATGAACACACCAAGGAAATCAAAGATGTAATGCTAACAAATAATCTGCTACTGTCAAGATTTCATTTGGATGGGTGACCATATTGAAAAATGTTTTGTGGCAGGAAAACTTCGATTGGCTCCAAAAACTTTGTTTTTTTCACGCTGCATTGGTTCTTCGACACAATTCCGCAAAAATATGTAACTCATATCTTTTTGTAACCACCGTATTCAACTGACTTAGCACCACTTGGCTATGCCGTAGTGTCAAGACATCGCTATGGGCACACAATTTCGACACGGTTGAAGAGTTAAACACCGTGTCGTTGTACGCATGATATGGAAACTTTTGTGAGGAGCTGACAAAAAATCATCCCATGTTTTCAATGAGCTTAAAGCCAAACAGGTGGTTCCATTTTTTATAACTAGAATTTTAACAAATATTCACTGCGATCAAATGTGAAACTCCTACAGTCAACAGATACAATTCAGAAAACAATTTCCATGGAAAGCTCAGTTCAAAAATGGGGCATTGTAATGTATAAATATAAATAAAAACCCTCACTATTATACGAAGGGTACGCAAATTTAAACTTTGTTGACGAATGGAGATATTTGAACGCACACATCGTAGTAGAACACATTCGTAACACCAAACCTCATATCATTTATCTAAAACAATACATCAGAACGAGACAAACATATCTCAGATGGTACCAGCCATAGTTTAGTAGTGAGCCACCCATTCCAGCCTAAGTGGCACAACTACTTCAACAGAAATAATTAAAACTGACTGGGAGACAGCGTGTCACACATATGGTGACGTCAGATTATACTTTGGATATGAATATTTGAACTATACGATAATATCTAGGCTGGATCTTTTAATTTTTTTTAATTTAAACGAATCAGAAGGAATATAAGGAATCGCTGCAATGTCAGCCTAGGTCCAAGAAAAAAATGTGAAGTGTTTTGATCAATGATCTGCATTCATTGTTGAGATAAGATGAAAAAATATAAAACAAACAATTCACTACTGGTGCGTTTGTAAATAAAAATAAATATATTTGCACGTAGATTTTGTGTGACAATAAGTTATTTTAAAGGAAATTCGTATATTAAAATGTGCAGATATAAATTACTATTTCTTCAATTTCCTAACGCATAATTTACCTTAGGGTACACACAAGAGTTGAAATACATACCATAATTTAGATAGTTAATATAGATTGAGCATTTTTATCCAGCATTAGAAATAAGGAATGTTCACTAACTTTTATAAACAAGACAAACGCTTCTCTATGTTGGCCATTCAGTGAGGGTATATTAAATGTCTGCTGCTTCACCACTAGAGTCGTGGGTGTAGAAGCTAAACCTATATTCGTCAAAAATTCACAGACGTTGTTAAAAACCTACAAATTACGTCATACTTTAAAGCAGATTCGGTACAGGAATGAATCGAAAAGAATTGGAAGAGTAGAAGAAGTTTTATCTTTTTTTGGGGTCCTACATAAAGCACATTGTTATCAAACTTAAAGAACTGATAGGAAGATATTGTAAGAAAAAAACTGACTCTCCACGTTTTTTAAAGTTATGAGGAGGAACATATTTTGATTATATTTTAATCTGAACATTTTTTCAATAATTTTCTACCTCAGGCCCAAGTCATTAAGAATATCCTGAGACGGTGCAACTTCGTTGTCGAAATTGTAGGAAACTTTAAACAAATATGAAATGCATTTCAAAAACAAGAAACAACATGGGACTCAATAAGGACTGCATTGAGCAATTGGTATTCATTTTTTTTGAATAACAAATTGGGTGGGTATGGTAATGGGTACCTTAACTAAGATCACAATTAGTCGAATATAGACCTATCGTCATTCATGCACAGACTTTGGAATATTTAACTTATATTTTATCCGTCCAGACGGTGTATGGTTTTCGATCTCCCATGGTCCAAATTCTGTCTAGGATTACAATTTAAAAAGATGTATTATCGACGCATGCCAAAGATGAAGTAGACGATTATCTGTTGTCTTGCACATTGAAAGAAGTACTCTTTAAGTATATGCATGCTGTTTCCGCATACAAAAATATAGGAAAATTGCAAAAAACTAGACAATTTTCATTTGAGTTTAAAAATCATTGACTTTCATTTACTTTATGATTACTATTTCGTGTAAACTTCATAAAAAAACTTTTCAATTTGCCATTAAATATACCAAACTATGCCATTTACCTTGAAACGGGGCTGTCTAAACTGTTCACATAGGATAGGATAGGAATTGCTCACTTAGGTCCGTGTGGACCCATTGTGTTGCCCATAGGGGGAAATGTTCCTCCTTGTACCCTTATCGCACTCATCGAGACGTTGTATTCGTTGTTGACCTCTCGTCGTCGAGCCAGCCCGATATCCTAATGAACCTGAAAAAGTTAGATAGTCGGATGTTATGGATTTCTTGCAGGTCATGGAAGAAGAATTGTCCCATAGTCCTGTATCGCAGTCGTCTGAGGCGAGGAAATAGTGAGGAGTGTCCTCACTTTCTTCCACATCGCCGCATCATCTGCATATATAGTCATGGGATAGTCCCATTTTTGTTTCATGGTATTTCAGATGGTTATGTCCCGTTAGAGCTCCGACCACCATCCTCAGTAGGCTTTTGCCACACTGGAGGAGTTTGTCGGTTTTAGTTATATTAATATCGGGCCATAGCATCTTAGTATTCTTACAGGTGGTAAGGTTGAACCACCTTTTTCTTGCTAGTTCTAGAATTTGATCATCCACCTTCTTCCTGACATCTGCCAGTGGTGGTTGAATCAATTCGATTGCCTGGGATGGGTCTTTTTCGGCCCCTTTTCTGGTAAGTTCATCAGCTGCCTCGTTGCCGCATATGTCCCTGTGTCCTGGGACCCAGCATAGAGTTATCGTGTGTTGCACGCTTAGAGTTTTGAGCTTTTGAGCTTTAAAACAAGATGCGAACTCTTAACAGTACCTTACTTTAGTAATAACCTTACAACGGAAGTTTTATATCATCAGTTCTGTTCATTGTGTAACTTTAAATCAAAAGAAGACTGGTTTCACTTTTTAAGTATCTGCCCAATGTGTTCACCTCAGCGCCCTGTATATTTCGAAAAGAGAACTTTAACCATGCAAGAAATAATTGTAATTCTAAATGTTGAACTCATTTAGAAAAAACAATATGTGTACATAATTTGTAAGAGAATTTGTAAGTATAGAATGTTACTGATCTTATGTATATTTAAAAAATAAAAAAATATCACGTTTGTAATTATTATCATGAAAATGATTATAATGATTCAAAATTAGTAAATTCAATTTGCCAACCGAGCTGACCTTTTTATATTTATTATTATTCTACCTACTTATCGGCATAGACGAGTGATCTGATGTATCCCCATGAGAAACAGTTTTGTCTTTTAATATACACATTCAACAGGTGCCTGTTCGATAAAATAGCGGATGGTCCTCCAACTTTTTAAGGTCATTCGCCGAAAATTAGACGAAATAAACTACATTAGTCTACTTCATTACCGAGAAAATTGAGTACACAATGAAAGTAGTTTGCTAAGCGGACAATTTTGAAAACATTTGTATGAATTGCCATAAATAGTGGTTAATAGTTAGCAGAACTCGCCTTTCAATGCAGTGCTCCTTTTCAAGGCAAATGTAAGCACTACACATCTCCATAACCGTGTACGTTTTCGTTAAATCAGTTACTTTCGTAATAGATCAAACTTAATTTTGAATTTCACGCTAAGTATTAAACTGGAAAGAAATGTTTCTGATTTCTTCCCTCTTTGCCAAGTGTTGTCACAAACATATTTTACAATATGTAGATCACTCAAACATCGCATCTTTCAATGGTAATTATTAATGCAAGAATAGGAATCAAGCTAACTTGCTCTCTGACATTAGCCAAGCAATCAACGATAGCATAAAAAAGCTCCTTTTTAGAAAAATCAGATATATGTATGTACTATGTATATACATATGATTATATATTTAAGTTGATCAAATCATTGCTGGAGGAAGCAATGCTATTTCAACGCATCGACTCAATGTGAATTTATCAACTTTGCAATAACTCTTTAATGTTGGATTTCCGTAGATACCTAAATAGAACGAATTTCCTGTTGTTTCCTTTCGCAATGCAAGCCGTACTGGCAATGCAAGCCGTACTCCAATAGATATTAGCCACCCGCAAATCCGATGATGGGTGAAGTTGCAATGTCACGCAGTGAAAACCCATACAACATTACTCTTCGCATGCGTCACTGCAGAGTGTCATTCCATCTGTGTTACTGGCAACCACCTCTCTTAGTTATTCTGCCATACATACGGAACCAAAAACATTGTTTGCATATAGGAACCAGTCGCTTATGTTAACCAATAAATTCCAGTCGCTGACTTAGTTTTAAGAAATTTCATTTAAATAATTTGGGTGACTCACTTACTGGACCAGTGTGTATGGTAAAAAAAAACAAAACAAAATAAACTTAGTAGTTCACTTGATGTGAGACTTGCAGGTGATGATGATTAATATCAAACAATGCTACGATTAGTTCATCAATGTCTGTCTATGTGTGTGCAATATGGATCAGATAAGATCTTAAAAAGTGCAGTTGTCTATCTCTGCACGAACTATTAGTTTTCGTATTCTCTGCATATGGAATTTTCTTGATCGGCAATTGTTTGTGAGGTAATACGAAAATAATTGAAATTTAATGAGAGTATTGAAAAGATGAACTCGTGGACTAATATATATTTGCTTAGCTGATACAAAGGCAAAATACACATAATTAATTGTTTGTAGATATGTATCAACCTAATATCCCATTTCGAAAGAAATAGAAAGTATTTATTGGTTATTGATAATATTATATATTGCAGATAATTTTGATTTAGGTAGATAACATTTATTATGCGTTAATTATATTAAATTAGTGTACCAATAAGCCGTCGTGGTTGGGACGGTATGACTTAAATTCGAAATATTGTGTATATTGTGTAATGGACATAAACAATCATATTGGAGAATCTGTCCAAAATTGTAGTCACATACTGTGTACTGTAATAATTTATATTATCTAAAGTACCTTGCCTCACAGTTTGAAATCATGACAATGTCATTCATATATTTTTACAATCATTCAAATGTTATAAATTTTAATTTTTTCCTCCGACTATTATTCATTTATAAGCCCTTCCAAACAGAAAATATCTTCTGTGTATATTTATTTGAACATTACAGATAATACCTATGATATTGGAAATACCATTTGCAGAGATAGGTACATAGTTCATCGCTCACCTAATGCATTCTAAATCACTACCCTATAATTTCATTTCGAAAACGAATACATATGTATATAAATGTACATACGTATTCAAAACACAACCATATTCACCCCTCCCAATCAAAGATCCGTCACTCACTTGTTGATAAAAAAATTGATAATTTTTCCTCTATTAAACGAAAATCCACCCTAACCAATGCAACATACTACAACACTATTCAAATCAAAATTTATTTTGCGAGTAACGCTTAACTCATGTCGCCATAACGCCTCAACGCCCTATTTTATTTCACATATCGTATCTTCATCTCCCACAGTTTGTCAATTATTACACTCAAGCGTAAGAATCAACATGAATATCCATATACTTTATAAATGTGGAGATATATGTACGTACACTTACATGAGCCTACAATTTGTTCGCATCATCTCTGTCGGTATACGTAGAGGGTTCTTAATCAACGATTGGCGATAACGATGAACCACAAACAGTCTGCTCTCAATGTTGTGTGTTATTCTCACTCGTCTGTATGTATCATACATATCTATTGACTGTTGTAGCCAGTAGTTCTAAGTGCATCGTTATTCTAGAGACCACCAGACAAGACTTTGAAGCTCATCAAGTCCCACTTTGACTCCCGCTCTGAAAGTTTATCGCAGTGGTTGATAGTACGATCGTGTCAAGCTGGGCTCCCGTATTCTATTCGATTCTCTCTCTGGGCGCGCTATCGTCCACATTGTTTGATGAAGTGTCGTAGCGATCGGTTGTGGTTACGCGGTTGGAACATGATTTTCTCTCTACAAAAAAATTGAAGATCTGTCGCAAGGGTAAACGTACGAAACGATATACACAATTTAACGCTCTTATCTTTTCGGGTTGGTAATAATTCAATTTCTTTTATTTTTCGTAAAATATGGAAATCATGAGCAAACAGTTTTTACTCCTGTGTGCATTTTACTTTTTCCTTCTGCAACTAAGTAGAAGTGTTTACGAATATTATTCCGTGTAAAAATATATCACTGAGTGACCGTTTAGTTGAATGATCATATGTGCATACGTATATCAAAAGTAGTTATTTCAATTTGAAGTTGTAGCATTGAGCAGTTTTTATAAGCAGTCTCTATTGAAACTCATACCTACCAGTGAATTAACACGAAGCACCTGAAAACAAACGATTTTCTATTTTTGGATTACTCATCGACCGAAACGACAGCAACGACGATTCACTTCACAGGTAAAGTTGTACGCGAGCAAGTTTTAACTTAGCACGAGTGAACGTGCATTATTTAACTACAAGTGAGTAATGCTGATTCATTAAATTTTTACTGGGAATCATTGAGTTTGTTTTTTTATTTGTTTGGCTTTGCTTCACATACATACTTTACACAAAATATAAAGTGAAACTCGTGTATAATAGATTTATTTGTTTTTGATTTTTTACTGGTATCTCCCAGTTGAATGTAAATGAAGAAATGACAATAATTTGCGCGTTATTTTGTTTGGATATTCGCATACAAATTCCCTTCAGTCAGTTAGAACTATTTCTTTAAATAGCTAATAGAGTTCTCATGCCAATGTGAAATTTCAAAAATTCAGTTCAAACGCTCCACACTCACTGTTGAAAGCATTTAAACATGAATATCCCCTTATGTTAAAATACCCATACTTATTTTTTAAAATACATTTATTTTTGTACTTATATGTGAATGGAATCAACTTCAATTTTAGTTATATCCTTGAATTTCGAAGACTCTAATTAATCCTTTAATTAACTTGTATATAAAAAAACATTTTTAAACGCTGCCAATCTTAATTTTTGTACACCACAATTGTCGTCAGTATTCGAATGTCCAAGTTCAGTGTTAAATTTTATGATATATGTAAGTCCTGCACAAGGGTTTAATTAGAATCATTCTCTAATGAATACATATGTACTGCTTTATTAAGGACCGACTTAAACAAAGGCGGTTCACATTGACCACTTTACTGAGTTCCCCTTCGTACTGTATTGAGGATATGTTATCAGATTTTAGACTCATTTTCCTACTGCAATAGATGACACATATTATGCACCTATTTGGGAATATAAAATTCACTGTCAAGCGATTGGTATTTGCAAGTAATTTCGAGGAATATTTCATGATTGTACTCTATTTCCTCTTTCTATTACAATTTATCATCACTACCCATACAATGGTCCTCATCGTGACTTCATTCCAATATTAAAACCAATTTAATTAGCAGAACTAAATTGAGAAGGGAGACGAACACCAAGGGGAGAAGCACACCAGCATCCCTCATTGGTTGGAGTATTTATTGATTGAAAATGACCCCTTGAAACGGGTTAATTGACACTAATTTAAGTGTAACCTCTGTGAGACTTGTTTGGTACGGAACCAGCGTTGAAGTGTTAACTCCGAAATTCGTTCTTATTTAATAAAGAAGATTACTTGCACTTTGAATTGCCCCCTAGTATAATTATACATTTCCTCAACGTCGGTTTTTTTTGTGTTTTCATATGAGTCTATATTTTGCGTTCTTTTTTTTAGGTTTATGTTTAACATATAAAAATGAATTTAAATAACGATACAAGTTTTGTGGGATTCAAAGCGAACTCGAATGAATGGATGTCAACAACGGAAGACTTGATACGGGCATTAACATCGGATGACTCTTCTCAAGATGAAATAAGCCGGTAAGTTTTACTTTTATATAAACGTCCGCAATATATTTTATATAAATTATGCAAAACAATGATAAATTTATTTATTGAATGAAAATGAGTAACTTGTAATAAGCAAAATGACTGCAAGCAGCAGCGACGAATGCGAGAAAAGAGAGATACCTTTATTTTATAATTGTTTTCTTTCATCAAGTACTTGATTACTGGCTCCATGTACCCACTCAGTATGCCACTGCATTCACAAACCAATTCCAATTTCAAAATTGATGTTTGCGTACAACCTTTAGGAAATGGCAGAATAATCACCAAATCCTGTAAACTTACCTTTAAATAGTAGTTCATATTTTGCTAAAATAACCCGCACAATATGCAACATAAGCTTTCTACTTACGGTTTCGTAAAGAACATGACGCATAACTTGTTGAACAGAATCACATAACCGACTATGTCAGATGCGTTTGTAATGTCGGAATTAACACTTGTTTAGGTTTTACACAATCTTCTGTAGATTTACCGTATCTATAGATATACAAATTATATAATACTGTACAAATTTGAATTATCTATACCAAACAAAAAACACATATTTTATTCTATGTAGGAGGGACATGTATAACCAATCAAGATTATGTTACAAGTTAAAAATATAATATAGGAAATGCATCTTGAAAAACAACCATAAGAAGATAAAAATGAATTTTAATATTCCGCTGCAACTTCTATCTCCAATGTTGTGTGCCTCAAAAATATATTTGAAGTGGATAGATGTATATGAAAAAAATAAATCATATTTAAATGAAATAACCTTTATTCTGAATTGTAATATTTCCCCACCAATTGGAGAAGAATGTATACCCAATTATTTTTACCCTTATCTTCATGCATTATATTTTTTCTCCTAATCACTGATTATTTTAAGCAAACAACTTATCACTTTATCGGTTATGTGATTAACTTATTTCATTTTCACCCCGCAGATCTATGTTACTATATTCTTTTCTAAATTTTCTTTGGCAAACATTTTAAATAGAATTTTGAATATATCATATATAAACCGATTACTTCTTTATTTTCTTGGTGTTTGTTGACATCTGTGGCATTTTCGTGTAAAAAATAAATTTATTCATTGATTTTAAATAACAACATAATTGAGATTTATGTTCAACTAAATATATATATATATATATATATATATATATATTAATATAATATGTCAATGTAATTCTGTATTGTATTCGAAGCGTTTAATTTCACTTATGTACTAAGGAAATCAATGAATAAGTCATGTGAAATATGTTCTTTTCACCAGGCAACTAATCATTCAGATAAAAATTGTAAACCTTTTTAATTTTAGCTTGAGGTGAACAATTGCATACAATTTCTGTTGTTATGGATGCACAAAAATTAACACAGAATCCATATCCATATAATTAATCGAATAACTTCGTAAACTGACCAGAATATGATCAATTTGTATCATTATTTCCTGTTCATCTGTTCATTTATTCTAAGAATTAAATTATAAACTCCATCTGGATGCCCAGGGCATCTCATTTTGCCATAAATAAAACATTTAATTGAATATAATAAAAATATGTATCCATGATTAACGCAGTTTAATTTCCTTTATGTTAAGATTAATGACCCACATTTATTTCGATATCAAATACTGTCTGTTAAGCAGAATACTTATTACTAATCGATATGTGCAATAAGCATCAATTGCAAAACATATTTTGATAAATTAAAATTTGCTTCGAAAATAATACAAGAATAAGCAAATATTTGTCTTGACATCGCTAGGGTCATTAACTCATTGCCCTTAACTTCTCAAATGAAATTCTAAATACATATAATGTTTATAAAGTTTCGGAGGCGGAGAACTTAAAATTAAAATAAATAAAAAAAATTAATGTTTGAATATGATTTCCGTCATGTGACCGCAGAAGTACGTATATTACCTAATCTGTGGGTACAATTTCCACATACTCTTCGCAGTGCATCTGTCAGTGTTTTGATAATAACGCATCGAATGTTGTCTTCCAAGTCCAAGTGTTGGACAAACAAGTAATCATGTCTCTGACTCATCGTTGACTGTAACGTTTTAACTTTCATCATTTTGAAGACATGGACCAATTATCCCACATAAAGCGCACCAAACCGTTGCCATTTCTGGATGTAATGGTGTTTCGACGAAGGCTTTAGTTTGTATGAATTGACTGTATCAATTTGTAAACGTTGCTGCGGCGTGATTGTATTTATGATGAACTGCCAAACAAGATTGACATCAAAACAATCAGCTGTCACAGAAAACAATGTTACCAAATAAAATTGTCCAGTCTCTAAAAAGACACCCTTTATAACAGCAGAAACTAAAATGCTTAATTCCGTGATTCTTTGGTCTGGTAAATTACTTTTCTAATACTTTTCAACCAACTAGAAAAGTAATTTTGGGTATACAGAAAGTGAACAAGAATTTTGATTAC
Source organism: Eristalis pertinax (assembly GCA_907269125.1). Taxonomy (NCBI): domain Eukaryota; kingdom Metazoa; phylum Arthropoda; class Insecta; order Diptera; family Syrphidae; genus Eristalis; species Eristalis pertinax. Next base: position 63,053,996 of record OU026149.1, read on the forward strand.
AATAAATGCACTAAATAAGTACATTCGTGCTTCCATTTGAAAGAATGTAAGGATTTACTTATTGCAGTTGAAAGAATAAGGGATTTATTATGCTTATGAACTCAAATGTCAAAAAATGAATCCTACCCTAATGTGTACATTACTTACAATTTAACTGATTGGAAATGCTGAATTCATATTGATGTGATTTTAACCATCTAATTTAGTGCATTCATGTAAATATTCACATATATACGATTTCCATGTTTATCCAAATGCTGTCTTTTCTAAACATTTTTATCTTTTTGCGACCGGTTGCCATTATACATGCAAAGGAAGTCATGATGAAAGCCAGCAAAATGCTCCGACGATTTTCGCTCCAAAGAATTTGCATTTCGTATTTAATTGTGCATAGATATTCTTATGTGTACAAAAGAAGTATTCTTTATTAAATTTTCTAATTGTACAATTGTACATCTGCTCTGGGTAAATAAACCCGTAACCTACGGTTGTCTAAGTTTGTTAATCAAGTTCCGCTGGCACTCAGTTGGAGCGCTCCCCATGACTGATAAGCTTCAAAAGATAACCTTTTCTGACATCATGCTCATCGGAAAAATGAAGCTATTCTCTTGGAACATAGAACTAATATACTGGCATGAATGCAACAACTTATTCGCAAAGTTGATAGGGGGCGGAATTAGTTTTTTTTTATTTTGCGTGTCGGCGCCGACGTTCTTATAAACTGTTTGATAAGAAGCGTTCTTTCTTGCGGATTCTGTGAACCATTGAAAAACTGTCTTTATTACATATAGATTCGATTATTTGTATTCTAATGGATACAGGATATTTCATATACAGTGTTCTTGTAAACTGCTATCCCTGACAATAAATGAATCAATGTCTTTGTATTATCTTATACATTAGACAACGTTTTTAGTGAAATAATTATCATTCAGTTCGTGACAAGTACATTTTTTCTTCGCAGAAAGCGTCTTGTGCTTGTGCTCACTTGAAAAGCAGGGATCGGGTCAAGAGATCCTTTACTGCATATTAATTTATCCCTCCCTTTCCCTTGTAGAATATCAATAACAAAATCATACATTTGTCTCTATCTCCTTTATAAAAGTTTATAGGAGCTAAATGTTGAGATAGTTCAGGAAAACTGATAAACTTGCTAGACGTCCCACTACACTGCTTCTATCAACCAAACACGGTGACGTGAATGGCCTTTAAATACTTTCAAACTGTTGCTTCGAGAAGTAGCACCATCTAGCTAAAACTAGATCTTCTCAAGAATTCAAACAATTATAATTTTATAACCAACTCCTCCAGATCAGGAGGAACATTCTCCTCTACTTAAAACTGTAGATACTTGTACCAAATCTTGCTTCTTAAGTACAACACCATTTGGGAGCCTATTTTCCAATGTCTCCAGTCAAACGGAAGATGTTATAAGTCTACTGCCTTTCATAGAACACTCAATAGATTTTCAAAGAGTAGATAAGTGGATGTAATCTCAGGAAATTCAGATGGCTACACAATGCCCCCTTATGAATAAATCTAATATCATCCTACTTTGATGCATTTTCTTTCTAGTTACTCTTAATAACACATTCGAATGTTTGCTTAAGATTAATGTCACCCCTGTTTACCATCAGGGTATAGCAACTTATAAATATACTCTGTCTGACAAATTTTCAAGATTTTAATGCTGTCAATAGTTCCATGATCAGCTGGTTTCGTAATGAAATACACTGAAATGAAATAGAAGCACCCATCAAATTAATAGAAGTGATACTTAGAAGACCAATTATATTGTATAGCTATGTATATTATTTTAAACAAAAGTAAAATGTCTGAAACATGATTTTCCCAATGTATACGTTCTTTAGTGGACTGAACTGACCTTCGATTACGACTTTTCTTCGTGTTAACTTGCAAGGTCAACAATCTGAATGTTGAGTAAGTTAGGCTCCAAAAGAGAATTGGAGTCGGTTTGAAATACATTTCGTTTGTTGTTACTGTTGGTGGTGTTTCCTTATATGTACGAATGAGAATGGTATTTACTTCCTAACGAAGAAAAAATTAAACAAATTTGATTTCAAGAAAATCAAGATCCCAAACATGCAAATACATTTTTTAGACTACGGTGCTGGAGTGCCCTTGACGATTCAAGGCAAACCTTCGTCTAAACCAGGCTGAGGTGTCAATTTAAAAATACCACAATCGGATAAAATCCAATAAAAAATTATTAACATCGATAATTAAATGTATTGCTTATCCATGTTAGGTTTAACATGATTGTGAATTGATTTCGTTCCGAAGTCTGAGGGTTCTGCAAAAGATTTCGTATCAGTGTTTTTAGATACATTTTTTTCCCCTGGGTGGGTGGAACATTCGTTCAACGTTCGACCATAGAAGTGTGAGATTTTTACTCACTAAAACCACCTCCCTTTAAATGTTATGTTCGACTACAACTATGTGAAGCACTTAACCAGTAATTTGTATTATCTTGATTAGATACGTTTGACAGGTAACTCTCCAATGAATGTTTCTGCTAACACCGCAACCATGGGCGGGTGTAGGCTATCGCACGAGATCAAGGGGTCTAGTCCTTTGAAGTCGGCGCAAGACATTAGTTTCCTCAAGGATCAAATAAACTGCAGAGTTTCTATGCGCATCCAGGCGGCGCTTATGTTTGTAAGCGATTTTTTTGATATCATCTTGGACTGGTAAAATTTCTAGATCTCTGTGGATATCGTCTTTTCTGATATACCATGGTGCATTTACAATAGTTCTAAGCACCTTGTTTTGAAAAGTCTGTATAATATTCATATTGCTTGCTTTGGTACAACCCCAAAGTTGTATGCCATACGTCCAAACTGGTTTTAGGATTTGCTTGTATACACGCAATTTGTTGTCTGTACTTAGCTTGGAGTGCTTACCAATAAGCCAGTACATATCCTTGTATTTTTGTCAAGTTCTGCGCGTTTCGTTTTTAATGTGTTCTTTCCACTTGAGTTTTACGTCAAGAGTCATTCCTTGGTCTCTCGTATACAGCAAGTACAGCAGAGGGCCAATAACACTATCTTGCGGTACACCATGTATAGCTATGTATATTATTTTAAACAAAAGTAAAATGTCTGAAACATGATTTTCCCAATGTATACGTTCTTTAGTGGACTGAACTGACATTCGATTACGACTTTTCTTCGTGTTAACTTGCAAGGTCGACAATCTGAATGTTGAGTAAGTTAGGCTCCAAAAGAGAATTGGAGTCGGTTTGAAATACATTTCGTTTGTTGTTACTGTTGGTGGTGTTTCCTTATATGTACGAATGAGAATGGTATTTACTTCCTAACGAAGAAAAAATTAAACAAATTTGATTTCAAGAAAATCAAGATCCCAAACATGCAAATACATTTTTTAGACTACGGTGCTGGAGTGCCCTTGACGATTCAAGGCAAACCTTCGTCTAAACCAGGCTGAGGTGTCAATTTAAAAATACCACAATCGGATAAAATCCAATAAAAAATTATTAACATCGATAATTAAATGTATTGCTTATCCATGTTAGGTTTAACATGATTGTGAATTGATTTCGTTCCGAAGTCTGAGGGTTCTGCAAAAGATTTCGTATCAGTGTTTTTAGATACATTTTTTTTCCCCTGGGTGGGTGGAACATTTTCAACAAGACTCTATGGCAAACGTTCGACCATAGAAGTGTGAGATTTTTACTCACTAAAACCACCTCCCTTTAAATGTTATGTTCGACTACAACTATGTGAAGCACTTAACCAGTAATTTGTATTATCTTGATTAGATACGTTTGACAGGTAACTCTCCAATGAATGTTTCTGCTAACACCGCAACCATGGGCGGGTGTAGGCTATCGCACGAGATCAAGGGGTCTAGTCCTTTGAAGTCGGCGCAAGACATTAGTTTCCTCAAGGATCAAATAAACTGCAGAGTTTCTATGCGCATCCAGGCGGCGCTTATGTTTGTAAGCGATTTTTTTGATATCATCTTGGACTGGTAAAATTTCTAGATCTCTGTGGATATCGTCTTTTCTGATATACCATGGTGCATTTACAATAGTTCTAAGCACCTTGTTTTGAAAAGTCTGTATAATATTCATATTGCTTGCTTTGGTACAACCCCAAAGTTGTATGCCATACGTCCAAACTGGTTTTAGGATTTGCTTGTATACACGCAATTTGTTGTCTGTACTTAGCTTGGAGTGCTTACCAATAAGCCAGTACATATCCTTGTATTTTTGTCAAGTTCTGCGCGTTTCGTTTTTAATGTGTTCTTTCCACTTGAGTTTTACGTCAAGAGTCATTCCTTGGTCTCTCGTATACAGCAAGTACAGCAGAGGGCCAATAACACTATCTTGCGGTACACCAGCAGAAATAAGAGAGCAAGGAGATATCCAACTTCTACCTCTCTTGCCCCTTGATTTCATCTGACAGCGTTTTTATACGCTTTTTCTCCCCTGTCTGTGAATACGTGTGAGCTCTTGCGAACAGCTGGTAAACAGCTGATACCCTTCCCCAACCGTAGTAGTGGGGTGAATTAGAGTTCTTAAAAAAACTTTTTTCAAATTTTGGGGTTAAATTTTCAACACAGAAAGGAAGGGTAAGCAAACGAACAAAGCGTATGTTCATGAAGCAGATTTATTAAACTCCCATTTGTGGGAATTACTGTCTGAAGCACTAGGGTGAAATTAATGAATACTTTACCTAATGTACATATTCATTTCTGCACATGTATGAATAATACATTTAAAATGCGAAACTTGTGTAACAGTACTAATAATAATAATATTGAAAAATTAGCATGAATCATATAAAAAAATAACTTTTTTGGTCATTTTAGTTTTTTATAGAAATCTGATGGAAGTTTATTCCAAATTTTGACAACCATTTTCATGAGTTAGTTTTAGTTGCATTATTTAGACATTTTTCTGAACAATTATGAAATTTAAATTCATGAGTTTTCACAATTCATGAATGAAATACAACTGCAAACTGATCGCCTATATATTACTTTGAAGAATTAAATTGATTCAAAATATTCCTGTAAATAGATTTACATGTATTATTTAAATAGCATTACATTTTTATTCACCCAAGTATTATATGTGCTCTTAAAAATATGAGTCAACTTTTGAACACCCTCCGAACAATAGTACATGAGATTGAGCAAATCCACGAATCTGCCGACAATTTCCCACAAAACCCACGAATCTGCCGCCATTATCCCACAAAATCCACGAATCGGCCGCCATATTGTGGTGGATCCATGGTTTTTGTATGAGTATATGTGATATACAAGGGAGTTCCACTACTCTCACATTTCTCTCCGGTGTGGACCAGGGGAAATTCTCGCCGAAGTTGGATATCTCCTTGCTCTCTTATTTCTGTACACCAGCAAATATATTTTTAAACGCAGAATATTCTTTTCCATGTTTTACACGGAAGATACTATCAGAGAGATAGTTCGCTAGAATACTAAAAAGTTTCCCCGGTAGGGATCGGTTAAGTTTATATTTCAGGCATTCGTGCCAAACTTTGTCAAAGGCTTGGGAAACATCAAGAAATGCGGCTGAACATACGAGCTTTTGTTCAAATGCCTTTTCTACTACATCAGTTATACGATGTACTTGGTCAATAGCTGAGTGTTTACTTCTAAAACCAAATTGGTGATTTGGAATAAGCTGTTTTTCTTCCACAATTAAACTTAAACGTCTAAGTAGAATTTTTTCAAAAATCTTAGACATTATCGGGAGAAGTGAAATTGGTCTATATGACTTTTTATCCGTTGGTTGTTTCCCGGGTTTTAGTACCATTATAACTTCTGCCACTTTCCATTGACTAGGGACATGTTCTAGTCTAAGGGCGGCATTAATTATGCAGAGTAACTTAAGAAGGGCTATCTTGGTTAACTCTAAAAATTTCTCCCCTGGCAGGGAGCGTTTGGCCGTCGAATGGTTTAAATGTTTCCTCCAGGTAATCTGCGAAGAGATTAGCTTTCTCTTTATCTTCTTTCGTCCACTCGTCTCTATTCTTCGGATTGGCGCGTTATGTGCCTCAGGGTTTTTAAATCCCTTCACCGCTTTGATTTTCGCCTTCAACAGATTACACAATTGTTTAAGACGAGTTTTATGCTGTGGCAAGCGAGGTTGTTGTCATTTCTTGTGTGCTTTTCTTTTTTCCTTTACAATTTCCTTTATTTCCGGTGGGCATCGTAAGATGTGTTTATTTGTCTCTCTTCTTGCGTGGTGTACTGCTCCATGCGGCACACTGTATATTTACTATCAAGTTGTCAAATTCAATTTCTAAGTCGTATGGGGTTCTCAGCGGTAGCATATGTTCAACATGATCTTGCAAGTAGGTCCTAAATGCTTGCCAATTTGTTCTATGATTAGTTAATGTAGGCAGCACTTCCCTTTTTACGAGCGTATCGCTCATAGTCAATATAATTGGAGAATGATCTGAACTGAGATCAAAGCTTTCTTCTAGTTTTAAATAGTTTAGTGAGATACCCTTCATAACGAAGAAGTCAACGACGTCTGGTATTTATGTGAAATCCGTAGGCCAGTAGGTGGGCTTCCCTGTCGAGTAAAGGTCGCAGCTAAGTTTCATACCGGCTTTGTACAATGTTCTGCCTTTTTGGGAGATGGTTCTTGATCCCCAAAAGGAAGGCTTCGCATTGAAATCTCCACCGATTATAAAGTGTTGACCCAGACTATGTGTTTTCATACTCGTATTATTAAATTTTACTGCGCGGTGGGCAGTAAATGGATGACACGTTATAAGAGTGGTGTTTGTTATGTACGCGAACTGTACATAATTACATTGTATGGGATTCTATACTAATTGTTCGATGTAATCTCGTATAAACAATGATACCCTTACCGATGGGTGATAGGCGTGATAGGAACAGTAGCCGAGATTCCTTCGTTAAGTGTGTCTCAGAAATCAAACACATGTCGATATGTTTTTCCCTAATATAAAGCTCTAGTTCGTCAAGCTTTTGTAGCAGTCCGTTCGCATTCCAGTTCAAAATTCTTACTGACTTATTCATGTTCGGTTATTTTTGTTGTTAGTGTTTGTTTCTAGAATCAAAAGGCTCTCAAATATAAGTTTGTTCGTCCGACTCTACTCCTCAAGTTTTTGCAGAATAATAGAGAGAGTATGAGAAGCGGGATCTAGTGGCTTACTACTACTCTCACTCGGAGCTTCTACTGTTTCGGCAAATGTTTTCACTCCAATGAGTGATGATTTAGCCGACTTTAAATCTTTCGGTTCCGACTTTGCTTGCTGAGCCTTCGGTTTTGCAACTACACTCTTCCGTTGTTTTGTATTTGTTTTACATTCAGCGTTCACAGTAATGTCTTTTTTTATTCATTTAGATTTGCTTTGATTTTGTCACGTCTTTTTTGAAGCTCTTGAGCTACCTCACAGCCACGGTAATTAGCTGGACGCTTCCCTTTGCAATTAATGCAGGTTGCAAATGTGCCCTTGCTTGTGTTGCATTCTTCGGATAAGTGCTCTCCTACGCATTTAACGCAACGAGCTGTTTTTAGACAGTACTTTCTTGTGTGATTAAAACCCTGGCATCGCTTGCATTGAGGTATTAATTTTGCATTCCTGTGTAAGGCTTCAATCTTAACATGCTTTCACTCTTATCGAAGACTGCGACGTGTCTCATCTGCCACGCCTTCTGTATAGATTCTCTTTTTCGAGAGTATGTTGGCAGCATCAGCTATTTTGAAGCCTTAATTTTGTAAGTCATCAACAATGTCTTCTTTTGGGCATGACGAATGAAGTCCTCTAGCTACGACTCGAGTAGGGCTTTCTGATTGGTACACCACTGAATGTACACCACTGAATGTATACCACTGAATCTTTTCCGTGTTTAGTTTTTGTGAAAGTGCTCTGTAGTCATCAGAGTCTTTTACAGTTCCCTTCCATGTACTATTGTTACGCGATGATAGTCTATATTCGGATCGTAACGTTGCTTTTAAGATAGTGGTCAACTCTTTGTATTCCGCAATTCCGAGTACGTTAATTGGAGGCGGTGGTCGTTCCCTCAGTTGCTTTCTTTCGTTGTTAGCACTGTTATTTGTTTTTGGCCCACCTTCTTTCCTATCGATGACCTCTGGTGAGCATCCGGCCTTTCGTTTTTTGCCTGTTCGCCTTTTTGTTAACCATTCCGTTTCGCGATCGAGTTTTTCTACATCCGTGAGGTACTCAATATTTGCATTTTGTTTCTTTTCGGGCTTGGCTTCTTGCCTTTCCGTATTTTCTATTTGTAGTTTACTAAGCTCCAGTCTTAGTTCTAAAATTAATTAAGTAAACTATTTTTAAATATTTTTTAATGAAAATTAAATTTTCTAAATTAAATAATAATTTGTTTCATGAACAAAATAGTTTAGACCCATTTGTGTTTTTGAACCTTACAATATTCCTTATACTTGAGGGCAGGTTATTAAACACAGTTGGAAGACTGTGGTTTAGTTGTGTGGATTAGATTCAAACCTAGCCAATACAAAAGTATTTTCAATCATATCCGTTTCACATTAATTATTTGTACCTTACATGTGTACATAAGTATCTAATATGTTTAATTTACCCGCAAAACCGTTCGGTTTGTCAACAGGCGGTTGTTTTTGTTTTGCAAAATATAATCTTTTAGCAAACCATTTCTTAGTTTTATATTACTAAAATTTTTTTAATCTGGTAATTTCTTTAATATTTTGGAATTACATAGTACATAGTAATACTTCAGCTGTTTTCTTAAATATTTGTTCTAAAACGTTGTAGTTGTAGTGTTGACCTCTTGTGAAAACGGTGTTTCGATAGATGTCCTCTACTCGCAAAACCTTTCTGTATTCACCCCGTTGGCTTCCATGTTGTGTACGGTATGTTATTGGGTGGACTGAATTAAGAACTTGGCTCGTCGCGCACCTCCTACTTTTTTGATATGTTGCTTCTACGGTAAATGTTCATCGATGATTAATATAATATATTTATATTCGTCAACTGCTTCTAAAAATTGCGTTCAGCTATTTGGACGTTTCCTATTTCCATATACATATAATTTGGATCATCTAATAACAAGTAACATATCATGACACCATTGAAAATTGTTTGCTCTTTGGAGCTCATTTCGTAGCCTTTCGTGCTTGTCATTATTTTCTCATGTATGAAGGTTGTGGAAGCTTGAAAATCATTGCTTAGAAAACTATACGCCTTGAGCATTGTTGGCCTTTGTATTATGAAAGTAGCTTGTGACGATAGAGTCGTCAGCGTAGGAACCGATGCACTTACCCAATAGGTCCGACGCACAGTGGTCGTCGCGACGGTTGGATCCATATGTATAGATGTTTGAGTGGAAGCTATGCTCATGAACATTTTTATCCAGAACCTACAAGCGCTGAAATGAATTTAGAACTTATGATATATTGGGGTTAGATACTTTACTTTAAAGGAACGGTATAAAGTTGAAGTTGTTCCCTAAAAGCCGTCTATACAATAATTTTGCCACCTGGCATTACCTACTAGAATGAAAATGTGAATGAACTCCATTGATATCCCATATACCTGTTTATGTTGTCGGACGCTTCAATGAAGTATATTATGGCCATAGTACATTCGTTGGAGCACAAAGTGGGTATTCATTAAAAAGGATGCTCAAAAAAAACAGAAATATGTCGTACTCATTGTGTATAATTGCGTTATTTCAGCGTGTTGATACATGTATACATGGATTGATAAGGTCTAATCACCGATATGAGCAAACCCCAACTTTCACTACGGTAGTCATTAATCCATATAAAACTACATAAGCAAAATTTTTCATATTAATTAAGCTGGTTGATTCGTTTTTTTTTATTTCAGTTTTAACAGTAAATCAATCCTTTATATTTTTAGATTTTCCCGCTCCCTTTTAACATTCGCTGCTGTTATGACAATCATCATAATGATGGTCGGTATATTTGGTAATCTTCTTACTATTATAGCACTACTCAAATGTCCAAAAGTGCGAAATGTTGCTGCAGCCTTCATTATAAGGTAAGTCTATCGGCAAACTCAATGAATCATTTCACATGTTTATTTGTTTTACAGCTTGTGCATTGCCGATTGTTTATTTTGTGCAATAGTCCTTCCTTTTAGTGCATTCAGATTTATCCAAGGAACCTGGACGCATGGAGATTTTCTCTGTAAACTAATTCCCTTTATTCAATATGGCAACATTGGGGTGTCACTTCTTTGCATAGCTATGATAACTATAAACAGGTAATATAATATACAGACATTTTACAAACATTAATATGACTATAATTGAATTTATCATAGATATATTATGATAGCACATCACAATGGGTATGCCAAAATCTATAAACGTCACTGGATAGGTGCCATGATTGCATTTTGTTGGCTATTTTCCTATGGAATGCAATTGCCGACATTGTTTGGGGTGTGGGGCACTTTCGGCTATGATCAAAAATTAGGAACATGCTCGATAATGAATGACACCAATGGAAACAGCAGCAAGACTGCGTTGTTTATAATTGCATTTGTTATTCCTTGTATCATTATTATTGGGTGCTATGCTAAGATCTTTTGGGTTGTTCATAGATCAGAGGCTCGCCTGCGTCAGCATGCTAATAAACAGAATTCCATACCAAATAATCTCCGGGCACAAATGCCATCGACCACCGGATCTAATGGCACATCTAAGAGAGTATCGTCCCCTCCTTCTTCTAACTCGTTTAGCACTACCAATGGAGGGGAATCAAGTAAACATAGCGTAACCCAGAAATCAAGAATAAAAGATCAGCGAGACATTAAAGCGAAAAGAAATGAATGGCGTATCACAAAGATGGTCTTAGCAATATTTTTGTCATTCATTATTTGTTATCTTCCAATCACTGTCGTGAAAGTAGCTGATAAAGATGTATACTCTCCTGGGTGGCATATATTTGGATATATAATGCTATATATGTCCGCATGCATTAACCCAATTATTTATGTCATCATGAACAAGCAATACAGGAAAGCCTATCAAACAGTTTTGATGTGTCAACCATCACGATTATTGCCATTTACAAATGCTGGCAGCAGTGCCGGAGGTATTTATATAAAAAGTCTTTGTTTTTCTGATTGAACGTTATTTTTAGATACATATTTGTTTCAGAGAAATGGAAAGACATAGGGTGCAGTTACAATCACAGCCATACAATTGTGTCACAGGTCTCTGCAGCCGACCAACAAACGAGCAGCAACAGCTGCAGCAGCAATCGATCACCAGTTGTGCTCGAGCTATCGCATCAAACATCGCAATTAACGCCGAATTCGACGCAGAACTCGACGAGCAGTCACTCACCGAAAGACGACACGACGAAGCGTATGACCGAAAATTCGGAACCTACTTCCCCCAATATCAAAATTACAATGGATTTAAATGCACAAAATCGCCCGCAGATAGATCTTCCCCAAACGTCAATCAGCAACAACAACAACCACTTGATCTCCGATCAGAACACAACTGGCAGATTAAGCCATCCACTTCAACCCGTGGAAACGATTGGGGAACGACAGGGGATGGAACGACAGCAACTATACACCAAGCCCCAAGGCGAAACTCCTCATCAATGCTCTCCAATCACCTTAGACGGGGGGGATATAATTCTGGAAGAGGAGGAGGAGGAGGAGTCTCAGATAGACAAAAGGGACCAGATGTCATCAGCGATCTACCAGATCACATCGCTCGAGATACTAGATACGACCAACAACCCTTTTGTCAACCTAAGCATAATCCAAAAAGATCCCCAACACAATGTAGGATACTCCCAAAATATCAACGTCATTCCAGATAGAAATAACAAAGTTACATTGAAGTCTAACATTTTAGCTAAATAGTATTGGAACATCAGCCGTAGTAATGTCAAACTATAGATTAGCTCATGCTAGATACATACATATCCACGAAAATAATGCTTTTTTTATGAACAATAATATATCATTTATCCAGTCCAGATATCCGTAATGCAATACTGACCAATAATAGTACCAAAAATATGTAAGAATGAAAAATTCTCCCATTCATATTCCTACGCGTATACTATAAAATGAGCCAATTATTTTAAATAATGTGACAAGGATGATACAATGACGCAATGTATTATAAATATAACTATTTGTACCATTACTATAATGATAATCATGATTTATGATAGGATTGCTTCACTTCTTAACATTTCGATATAATTTTAGATCAAATACCGTATTTATTTATTTATTAATTCTTTTTTGCCAAACACACTTTTACCTTGCCTTGTTAACTGATTCCCAGAATGTCTTAATTAGCTTGACTTTATACAAAATTTATTATCACTTCTTAACCATATTTACAAAAAAAAAAATACAAAAATAAAGGTACTTCCTTAAGAATTATAAATATACACATCAAGAGAGAATACGTATGTAGAATATAAGATGCTTCCATTAAATTCATCCGTCTTAACTATGTGTGTACATAGTATGTACGTTTTAAGTACATGAAACGAGCATAATAGAACTAAGCCCAATCATACTCCAAGACTAAAAGCTGCTTGACTGTCCGTAACTCTGGCTTAAGTCAAGTGAAAATGAATGATTGGTACTTTAAATGGACTGTCACATGCACATGTAAATATATGACTGAATAATTTTGGCAACTACTACAGTATTTCGCTTCTGAAATATTTTTTTTAACGTAGCTTTTAATGATATACATACGAGTATATGTAATTTGTGAACTCACAAAATCATTAATGTAAGTAGAATGTAAGACATTATTTTTCCCAAAGCTAGTTTTAGGTTATGCTTAGGTTTACGTTTATATACACGCTTTGTAAATATATTCAATACAATAAAACCAGACAAGAATGAATCTCTTGAAATATTGCATCTATACTAAATGTTTTATCTGTTGCAGAGTGCAGCAGTGAGCAATGAGGAGGTAGGCAATGGATAGAAGAAGAATTAAAGTGTAGTAATCTCCGGGGATGTACCCCTCGATAAACTGCGTAACAGCAATCACTCTTGTGGTCACGGCCAAACTCTGGGTTTTCTTGAAGCATTTTATTGGCTTACTTCAGAATAATGTGGAAGTTACAATTTTTTTGTATGACCTGACGATTTTCGAGTCTTTACATCGTCCCCATTATAATAGTACATACATATACCATATTTAATTATCCATGTTAATGTTTAATATAGAAAATCCATTAAATGGGGGTTAGAAATTGTGGCTCAACAGTTATAGCAATTATTTCAGATAGACAGACAACGAGGGCTGTCAGGGTACGGAAACCTAAAAATGTATTTTCTCTTATATGCACGAAATATGTTCATAAAAAATATAACAAATGAACTACGTGTGCACACAATTAGAAGGGTTACAATAGAATGCATTATTCTCAAGATTGTCATCTTCCATACTGTCAACATCCAATAATTAATTGCTAAGCATTCGGCTATATTCGGAAGGAATATAAAACGTTAGTGTTTCCTAAAACAATATCTTGCAGTATCTTCTGTTTTGAGCCAACTTAACTGACACTCGTCCACCCATATCCCGAGACATATTTTCAATTTCCTTACGTTTTCGCCTAAAAATATACACAAATAAATATCGTTATGCTGAATTGCGCCATCGTTTTCCCTTGAGATTCGGGCACTCGAGGAAACCTGAGACACGTCCATCATCTTTTCCATCTGGGAAGGGATCACGTAATCAGCACATTTGCCGTGCAGATAAGCTTCAGCATAGTATTATAGATTCGACCTTCTAAACGGGTTTTTTTATGGACATGACATTTATTTTTATTTTAATACAAACTCGCACTTAAAATTCTTCATGATGTCAAAACATATGTCAATTACAATTACATTGTTATCATTGTGAAGTTCACGAAGGAGAAACGTTTCGAAATCATCCATCACAGCACATGCCTACATGCATATAGTGTTAGGTATATTGAATATTTTTGTGCCGTGCACCTGTCGAAGTAATGAAAACATTGCAAAATGATTCGATTCCACGTTGACAGGTATTGTATATGTACATGTATATTGGCACATGGTCATATTTTTTGCACAAAGATCCTTTAGAAGAATAAATTAACTTAATGAATCTTCCAAACAACTTAAGCGTTATATTAAAGATCATTAAAGGCAAGGCTAAGGACCACGAAGCTAAAAACGCTTCGAGAACTCTTAAACAGAAAAGGATTTGGAATAAAATAATTTTTAAATTGTGATTAAAGAGAAATACCATTTCTGTTTAAAGTTACCATATTTTTTATATAATTTATGTTATAAGGTGAACTGAGATTATTTTCTGAGTATGTGTACTTTTTTACCTATTCAAAATAAAAGATTTAAATCTGAACACGATTCGTGTGTATAGTAATCTAGCACTAAACAATGCAATGGGAGAATGTTCAGTTTTATACCGTAGAGAATCAAAAATAATTGCACGAAGAAACATATAAATATTTCATCAAAACCACTTAAACAATTTAGAGCATTCAAATATCATATCATTCTTGTGTTTGCTTTTCGTATGTTTATAGTATGTTCTATTTATTAGTGTTGTTTCCTCTCGTGGTCGTATGTTACTCTTAACTGTTCAATATTCTTAAAGATTTGTTTAAAACATAATACAGGACAACAAATAAACAGGGTTTAATGGAATTAAGATTTGTATTCTTATACACATACGTGATCGGTAGTTGTTTTCGATTATTCTTCATAATGTGAGCTTAACAAAATATTATATTGAAATAAAAGGAACATACGAACATGATTTATATTGTAATTTTATTACCAATAATAAAACTGAATTGTGTTTAAAATGGGTATACCAGTAAATATTCTTGGATGGAATAAATAGGAATAGTTCCGAAATATTATTCACTTTTATTTGAATTCATAGTGAATAAAATAATAATAGTAATATAAAAATATATAAATATTGATAAATTTAGAATTTTTAAACTCCAGATCGTACTGGAAATCTAATGGACAGGATTGTCAGGCGGATCGATGACAGGCGATGGGCTGTCAACTTCAACCAATCGATTGAAACGTCTATAAGGCAAAAACTACAATATTTAAAGATGATATGCCTCGGGATAAGAACAGCGTGATATCTGAAAACGATACCGTAATTTATCCAACTCAACTCAAATCATCCCCTGCCGTCTGATTCTTGATCATCAATAACACAATATACGGGTACCGGGTCAGTGTGTACCCGGAGTCATATATCTAAGTGAAGACCTACAGTGCATGTCTCTTGCAATCGCTGGACATCTTCCATCAATCCACTCATCGTAAGCAGTGTAATGGCAACGCAACCAAATAAATCTGATTTACTCTCAATCATATTCTGTACAAGTCGACACTAAATATACTCTTTTAATTTAGCACATACGCTTTCAGTCTCACTATGACTTCCTTACAAGTTGAATCGAAGAGAAAGATGAGACCGTCATCAAATCATCATCTGACCCGCATGGTCCACTAAAGGGGTCGCTGCAGCGAGTCGCCTACCTGATGGAATCGCATTCAAGGCATGCCCCGGAAGTGGTGATGATGGAGCTGCTCAACGTTGTGTTCCCCGAACATCTTATTCTCGTACGGTCTTATTCTTTCGGTTATTGCTCAAATTTCGTAACCATAGGTGAGAGATAGAACAAATACTCAGTTGAAAATCGTTAACTTTGCTTTGACACGAAGCTCGGCATTTCTGATTGCAACTGCAACTCCACTCTGATTGCTGAGCCACGCTCCTATCATGACTCGTGAAAAATAACCTAAGATTGTTGTTGCTTCTCAGAATTCTCGCAGATATAAAGATCTCCTGAACAATCCACTGACTACCAAACCAAAGGAAAACACACCAAATAGTGGAAAGGCAATTTTATTTCCTAGGGAAATTATTAAACATTAAAGAAAAATTAATTAAAAAATACGTATATCCGTAAGATAATCCTACTTGCGAACGAATGACACAATAAACCAATTCAATTTTATAACAGAAATTGTTCGATATACATTTAGTGACAAAAGTCTACGTACAGTAGAAGTTCGAGTCAATCAACGAGTTATTTTTCTAACTAAAACAAAGTAAAATTCAAAAAAGGAAATATGGTTAGCATTATTATTCGATCAACTATAAACGTAAACATATATTTCCTTAAAAAAAGTTTTTTGCCGTAAATCTAAGTAAAACCAGAATGACAAAAGTCTACGTACAACAGTTGCCGCTGTTTCCTTTTTGTGTGGTAAAGTTCTGCAATTTTTTTCTCTTGCTTGCATTTTTATTCCGTGGTGTTCTTTGAATAATTCAGTGTGGAATAGCGAGTTTTTTTTTTAATTTGAAATTTACTGATTTGCGCAAAAATGAATGAATTTTACTTTGTTTTGCAAGAAGAATAACTCGTTGATTGACCCGAACTTTTAGTGTACGTAGACTTTTGTCACTAAGTGTAACTGTATAAAAAATAAACATTCATAAATTTTCTTATTCTAAGTGTACACTATTTTGAGATACAGATGGCGTAGTAATAAGGGATAATTTGTTCAGTGTTCTGGTGGCTCACAGTCCCGAGACCGTCTGAATCAGCGAGCCTTCGTCGTCACCACTCCATTTGACAGTCGGAAATTTGCAGTTCGAATAATTCCGTCTGCGCCTGGAAAAACGTCAACAATCCGTCCCAACTTCCAAACTGATTGTATTTCATTCGGTTTCACAACAATTACTATGTCCCGACTGCTACGGGTTCTGTATTTTTGTACCATTTGGACGTCTGGTACGATAAAGATGCCTGCTGAATTCGCGCATTAAATGCTGCGAGCGAAGACTGTACAGCTTACTTAACGCGTCTTCTTCGGTAAAGATTCCTGGGCCGTAACATCTCTGTCATCTTCTCCAAATATCATCATTCTGGATCAACTGGAATGTGTGTTAGAGGATGACGGTTGATTTGGCACTGAGCCTCAATAATTGCACTCCGCAAAACGTCTTCGTGGGGAGCAACTCCTTTAAGAATGAAATTGAAAGTGATCTGAACAGACATTATAAGGCGTTCCCACATTTTTACCTCACAATAATTATTCTGCGTCCTTCGGAGTTACCCACAAAAATGCAATTAACAAAATATCTCATATTATATCTCACTTTACCATAAAATGTGACTAAGGGTGGATGACAAATGTCACATAAAGTAACTAGAGATTTGCATGTATTACCTGACCTCCACCTGGCATTGACTTTTTGTTTATTGAGAATATTTAGCTGTAACTTTAAGGTGGCTAAGGGACTATCTACGAGTGGCCTGGTACCCAGCACAGGCGAATGTGAAACTGTTCGGATATCTCGTCAAGAGATTCACGACAACTGATGATACCTTTAGTGCATTGCACAGTCAAAACCTTGGAAGCCATTTCGTTGAAAAGCATCATTGTTATGCTTGAGCCATCCATCCAAAAACGCATACGTATCTATGCTCTTATTGTTCTTTCCATAGATTCTGAAAGGTGCAATCCTATACAACACAGGTAAATCGGAATTGGTATGTGAAGACACAAAATTATGCAGAGGTAGGAAAGGAATAGCAGATGAGTTTAATTCATTATCCTTTTTACCCAACATCCCATGCAATAACTGATGATGACACCCAGTAAAATTCTTAAAACCGCAATTATTTTTCTTTGAGCATGCTCGCCAGTCGTGTTTAGCAGGATTCAAATACGAAAAACAAATCTATTTCTCGCGAGCTAAATCAAGTCTCATCTTTGGGGTGAATGAGTTAAAATCTGCACACTTCTACAAGGGATGTTGCTGACTGCCGCACTTGCAGCAAACAGATTGCACGTCAGGTACCATTACTTTTTGATGTACCAAAAATTGTAATGGAGATCTTTGAGGTTGTGGTTTCTTAATGGTAACAGGTGAATCCAAAGGCTTCAAAAAGTTAATTAATTACATTTTTGTCACTGAAAATTGTTGCTTGGTTTTAGTAGATGTACATAGATGCATCTTGTAGTAGTAGTAGTAGGTAGTGGTTGCAAACATCAATGTGTTTATGTCTTGCACTAAATGCATCCATTTATCCATGTAAATAGATTGCGCGTTTGGTTGTCAAATAATATTATTCAATTCATAGCCGACTACAAGTATCTTCCGCTCATCAAAGAACAGTCTCACGTATAGCACGAGTGGTCGGTATAGCACGAGTGGTCGATGAATGCTTTCTTTATTGTAGCCAGTAAATTTTTACAATTCTTGTTTTACATGAGTTATATATATAATACAGAGATACGATAAGTGATCTATCCACCTCGGAAGATTGCGCCGTATTATATTATCCATTTTTCCCGGGTTATAAATTTGCTATTCCTTTTATCATAAATTTGTGCATCATGAACTAAATTAGTAACTTGTTAGACCTACATATGTATGTAAGGAGAACCATATTAAAACGATCGAACTAAACAATACCATTCTTAAAAGATAGGCTATCTAAGCAGATATTAAAGATCTACGAAATTACGAACTATATCACAAAAACACCGCTATCACCAACGAATTAAGAAGAGAATCACTCTATGATGGTGAAGGCTAACATCAGCTCCGTGGTCTGGAATCTGGGTCTCTCAATTTCCATCATTCTCTCTCACATATTTCTTTCTTTCTTATCCTGCAGACACATGACTGTTCTCTTCTGTTCGATGAAACCAAGGGAGAAATAATAAAGGGTGTTTTTTTAGAGATAGAGGATAGAACTTTAAGTTGGCAACACTATTTTAACTGGTGCCATTTTGTCAGCTCTCAAGTAATTTATCTTTAGTTTAGTTTGGCATTTCAACATGAATAGACTGACGCCTGAACACCGTTTCCAAATTGTGCAAATTTATTTTGAACATCATGGTTCTGTTCGAAATACGTATCGAACACCATGTTGAAATGGTTGAATGGATACGTCAATAAACAAAACTGTATTTGGAGTGATGATAATCCTCAAGTGTATGCTGACAGACCGTTACATCCACAAAAACCGATTGTTTGGTGTGCTTTATGGGTTGGTGGGATAATTGGTCCGTCCTTCTTTAAAAACGATGCTGGCCAGAACGTTCCAGTCAAAGGTAACCGCTATAAAGCAGAAATAAGAGAGCAAGGAGATATACAACTTCGGTGAGAATTTCCCCTAGTCCACACCGGAGAGAAATGTGAGAGGAGTGGAACTCCCTTGTATATCACATATACTATTACAAAAACAATGGATCCACCACAATATGGCGGCCGAATTGTGGATTTTGTGGGATAATGGCGGCTGATTCGTGGATTTTGTGGGATTTGCAATCTCATTTACTATTGTTCGGAGGGTGTTCAAAAGTTGACTCATATTTTTAAGAGCACATATAATACTTGGGTGAATAAAAATGTAATGCTATTTAAATAATACATGTAAATCTATTTACAGGAATATTTTGAATCAATTTAATTCTTCAAAGTAATATATAGGCGATCAGTTTGCAGTTGTATATCATTCATGAATTGTGAAAACTCATGAATTTAAGTTTTATAATTGTTCAGAAAAATGTCTAAATAATGCAACTAAAACTAACTCATGAAAATGGTTGTCAAAACCATTGAACTTCCATCACATTTCTTTAAAAAACTAAAATGACCAAAAAAGTTATTTTTTTTAAATGATTCATGCAAATTTTTCAATATTATTATTATTAGTACTTTTACACAAGTTTCGCGTGAATGCATTTCATATGTATTATTCATACATGTGCAGAAATAAATATGTACATTAAGTAAAGTATTCATTAATTTCACCCTAGTGCTTCAGATAGTAATTCCCACAAATGGGAGTTTAATGAATCTGCTTGATGAACATACGCTTTACCCTTCCTTACCTTACTCCTCCATTCTGT
Organism: Eristalis pertinax; assembly: GCA_907269125.1. Lineage (NCBI taxonomy): Eukaryota > Metazoa > Arthropoda > Insecta > Diptera > Syrphidae > Eristalis > Eristalis pertinax. The sequence goes on from OU026149.1 coordinate 63,073,987, forward strand.
GTTGAAAATTTAACTCCAAAATTTGAAAAAAGTTCGGTAACGAGCGAATTTTTAAATAAGAACTTTAATCCCCCACTACTACGGTTGGGGAAGGGTATCAGCTGTTTACCAGCTGTTCGCAAGAGCTCACACGTATTCACAGACAGGGGTGAAAAAGCGTATAAAAAACGCTGTCAGATGAAATCATTTTTGTTTTATTCCATTTCAAAGTTCTATCTATACCTCTAAAAAGCACCTTTTATACGACAAATGATATATAAGGAATGATTATCGTAATCTCGGGCTAAAAAGTCTTCTAATTATTTTTCTCATTTATAAAATAAAAAACTAACATATTCGAATATTCTTTTCGAGGAAATGTACTTTTAAGGAGTTCTATATTTCTACGTTATTTTAACACTTATGGATATTCCGTACATAAGATCTGGCAGCACTTAATAACCCTGCCTGGAAGTTGTGTTTCAATTCTATTTAATCCCAGTCCTAGCTTAAATAAAAGTAAACCAACTCCGGCAAACGACTACAAAGAATTAGTCTTTATTCTGAAAAGAATTTTTTATATATTATTTATTCAAAACATAATGTCATTACTGAAATTAGTGTTATATAATAATAATTATAACAGCTCATAATCATCATAATATTCAAATGAGAATATCCGTATAATTTCAAGCTCAATTGGAATGACTGCGTCACTGGAAAACAAATCAAAAATAACAAATTGCATTCATTCATTCCTCATTAGCTGTCTTGACATGCGATATTTCAAGCGAACGTGAAGTTGCTTGTTTGGGTAGAGGTTCCGCACACATTTGTGTACAAATTAAAAGAGTATACAAATTCGATATAATGCAAAAGAATGTGTTTAATTACTTAAAAGTTGTAATATAGTTTTAAGCACATTTGTGAAGAATAAAATTTGACAAAATTAAGTGATAAAGTGCCATTGCTGCATTAATATAAGTTGAACTAACATTTCGGGAATAACTATTGTTTTCATTACAAAAAGGGGTATGTACCACCCGTGCTCAATCAAATGCCGATTGTCTCGAGTTGTGAAATTGAAACGTAATAAAATCATATAACCTAGCTACTAGTTCCAAAAGGGAAAGAAAAATTACATTGTTGAATGGAAATACTCCTACGTTTTCTTGTAAATATTGCTTAAAAACAAGATTTGTGTGTATGTATTTGTTTCTATCAGCAAACAAAGAATCAATCACATCACTTTCATTTCATTGTTGTTCAATTGCAAAAACCGGCTGCATGTTCATCCAGGTGCGACCAGTGCTTATAAGAGAGGAAGGAGGTTGAGAGGAGTTTGTTGAGCTTTTATGTCAGAGTTAGGAAATGGGCATGTTTAACATTTTGAATATTAACTAAAAAAAAAGCTCCAGAAGTATAACAACCTAGGGTTATCTTACGTTTCTTTGGGTCTGTGTTAATACACAAGGAAAATCTTACAACTTTCATTCTCTGTTTTGGTATGTCACCATGGATTGATGTATATTATATTTTTTAGAAGTGATTAAATATACACATTAAGATTGGATTATCAAATGTTGTCTTTGTGGCGACAGAATAAAGCTTGTCACTTTGAACAGGCAATCCAATTAGCTTCATATTTCATTCACAGTGTATGGTGACAACCTACAAATTATTGGGGTATCATACACATACTATATGCTTATATGTTGGTGGAAAGCAAATTATTTTGTGGCAGGCAGAAATACGAACTATTTTTTTAGTTAATCTTACTTTGTATATACTTATGTATTTATAAAATGTTTGTTGGGTATGTATATACATATATTAGTCGGTTAGGTAGTTATAAGATAGTATAAAACTAAAACTATTGTGTATACCAAGTGTTGATATAGAACAAAAGCGATCTCCTTCAAGTTTGGCTACAGTTCGGGTTGAAACTGAGCCACACTCAACAGCTATTGTAACCTTTTGTTGTAGCTATTTGCAGCCATTGTCCGACACAATATTGATAAAGGTAATTGCAGCTTCTTTTAGCCTCCGAGTTTATGATCGTTCTCTTTCGTATTATATCTGCAGATCATAACTGTGGTAGAAGATCTGGCAGGCAGATGACGAGAGTCCGTAATATAGAATGTCGTATAAGGCCCCGTCTAATGCTCTTCCACAATGTTGTACTCTGAAGCCAGAACCCCGCACTGTGACAGTGATTTCTAAAGTTCACGACTAAAGTTCACCCCACCGTCTAAATAAATGGGATAAGCATCACAAGTATCTGCCACTGGAACAGACTCTACGTCCCTTATAGAAATAATCCTTTCTTATGTACCATAATGAACAACGGGAAGGAATTGGTGTCTTACATAAAGCCAGCTTGGCTACCAAATCTCTTAGCTTAGTTCAGTACCCTTCAGAAGTTCTCCATCAAAGTTGTAATCAATTTTATGTAATTTCTTTACACGATCGCATAGTTTATTGGGTTTTTGCTATTATCTTAAACTAAATATATTCGTAGTATTTTGAGTTGAATGCCTACAATGAAGGTCGAACAGAGAAAATGAAACTTCTAAATTGGTGTTATTTCGAAATGTGGCAAAGAAGATAATTAGACTTGTGATCTTACTATCTTTATACAGTCTTCCTGACATGGAGTTCATGTTCACCTGATAAAAACACATTTATCTAAAAACATACACGCATGTGCTTATACTCCCAAACGAATTCTTACCTTGTCTTGTCAATAAGAAGCTTGGTTCTTATCAGCCTGAAGTGGTAACAAGAAAGTTTTAAAGTCTTATCTTGGCTTCCGTGCTGCATTTCTACGTATATGTTTTTTTCCCACTCTGTATTTGGAGCTACGTTATTCTTTCATGTACCATTCAATAAATGAACATTTTAATGAGCTGCTTATGTTATCACATCATTATGAACAAAGAATGAATGTACATATGTATGTCCGTTAACATTTATTTTTTGGGAGGTAAGATGTATGAAAATAAAATAAAATGTTGTGCTGTCCTTCTCATTCCACTCCTGATCGCTCTAAAATAATCACTGAACAACGTTCAAAACCTAAACAGATTTATATATTGTTTACACGATATGCGGAGCTATTTGATTCAACATGCTTGGATGTGTGTGTTTGATGTTTGAAAATACTTTGGGATGTATTGTATGGTGTAGTTTCGAAAAGTACCTACGCTTGTCGTTTTTAAAGTTCTCCAAATTGGCGTTCGGCGCAAATTGTTAGAAGGATTTTATCTTCTGACGTGGTCTTTGATGAAAATTCGTCTGAAAATAGGCTTTGAAAAATCGAAATAAAAATCTTGCGAAAGTATATTTTGGAACTTTATCTAGAACATGTCAAATAAAGGTTTTTATGTGGACGAATGTATGTCACCAAATTATTTTATACTTGGTGTCTGGGCAAATAAAGGTATCTTATCATATGAATTTATGCGACTTTCGCAATGTATTTTTCAAAATATGAGGAAAAACCGATTTGTGTTATATTATTCTTTTTTTCCTTCACTAGAATTCATTTCCTTTTTCACTTTTCACATACTAACTATTCCGTTGTTAGTATTTCCATTGACTATAAAAATAACGGACACGTAACATCTGTCTATATATCTTTGTTAAACATGCATCCAACAAATCTGTCCAACATGTACCATGTACCTCGCATTGTTGCTTCCATAGAATATTTATTATGTAATGATATAGCAAAAATTCGGAATATGTTGGGTAGTACTGTTGAATTCAGAACATAGCCCAAGAGAACCACGATAACACTATGTTTGAATGGTAGTACGAATAGCAAATACAAAGCTGTTAATTTAACCTTATTTAACGTCGTTCATGAGCAATATCTAGTTTTCTAAACTTCTCTTCTAAGCTTCTTAATATTTATTCTTGAAAAAGTACACTACAAATGCACTCTAGTTTTAAAATTTTACGAATTCTATTAAATCACCCGAATGTTATTTATTGTGATAAACAATTGTTTGAACACATCATGAATTAATGCGTTCGAATAATCAAAATAGTGAAATTATTTATGGCAATTTGGCTTAAGATAACAATTCGTTTGAACGCGCTACTGAATAAAAAATGTTTATTCATTAAACCATATTCAATCATGTCGAATATATTATGCATTATTAGCGCCAGTTTGAGTATGCAAAATTACACTCGAAAATCCAAAGATAAAGATTGATTAAACAATTTCCAAGTAATTCAGACCATTAGTTTTAAAGAGATAATTAAGATGAAAATATAAAAATAAATGTACACATTCTCCTGCCGTAGACATTTCAAGTATTTCGTAATTAGTATCGTGACAGGCATACGTTTCTCGTAATTTATATTTATATATTTGTGCATCTTACATATATGTTTCGTTTCAAGGTGGTAAATACTGTTTTAAAATCGAGAAGAAATGTTTTCTGAAAGTTTACATAATTTTCAAAACATTTTTTTTATTGCCTCGCCTCTCGATACATTTATTTATACAAAACATCTAAGTATTTTTTAAATACAATATTTCAAAATTTCTATTTCGGTTCAACTGTGCGGTAAGACTTGAGTTAAAAATAATTTACAGAAATGTTTTTCCAATAATCTCGTCTAAGAGCTACAAGTAGTTTCCGAATAAATGCGCAAATATATGAATAAAATATGAAATGTAAAACTAACGCAATAGCGAAAGTCTTCTGTTCCGCAGATCTTGTTTTTTGACGTATATTTGGTATGGTCATTTATTCATTTGAGTTAAATTTGTACATGATCATTTCAGGGACAATTTAAATGATTTTGAGTGGCCGAAGAAGTGGAACTCGTCAAATTGGTTCTATTTTAAGTGAAGTGTATTCTTCGCTGGAAAGAACGAGTGGAGAGAAAGAAAGAAAGTTCACTTCATTCATATCAGATGTTAGTATCTACATGCACACGTAAGAAAATATATAATGTGGCATTTTTTTGTATAAACATATCGCTTTATGTATCTAGCTCAACGTTTGCGTAAACGCAAATTCGCATATATATATATTATATAATCTCGCTTTATTCAAATCACTTGCATACATTTTGAAAATCGGTGCGTTCGTTATATTACTTTGGTACGCACGCTAAATTGCGGATGTTTAGAAAAGCGGATGAAAGAATTTAAAATAACACTACAGCCTTGATTAAAATGAAGAACATGAGCCTTTGTATAGAAAAATCGACATTTTGAACAATTGAAGTTTTGAAAATATTAATTTTTTGTCATTTCAAATTATTGTTATCATTGAACTGCATGTAATACACTAAATTCATGCAAATAAAATCTCATTCATTAATTAATTCATTTACGTTCCAGTATCAATATTTCAATGTTCAAGAGCATGGATTAAATAGAATACACTGATGACACTTAACAGTGCGAAGCCATTTAGGGTTGAGTGGCACATATGTTTTATCTACCTCAGACAATGTACATCTCGTAACATAGTTTATTACCGATAATAACGATGGAATCAATTAAAGGGTTAACCATGTTATCAAAATTACTCAAGTACTTAGTCAATTGTCAGTATCCCCAATGTGATTGCTTCCACTACACGAACAATACTTCCACAACTCACGAAATCAATATTTGCATAGCATAGTACTAAGTACTAAAAGTTTACAAATAAAAAAGTTCAAGAAAAAAAGATAAGTTCACCTTATTTCTTTCTCTTTCTCCTTTCGTTTTCCTACCCACCACCCATTGTTCCCAACTAAACCGCAGTCGCCAAGATCCATCTGTCTCGATCGTTTTTCTCGAGATCTTTGCTTTAGTAGTAGTCTTCGTCACACAAGCGGTTGTACTGAAGTCGAACGTACTCTCAAACGAACGTTGTTGTTGAGCATTTTATCTTACACGGTAAATTTTCTTTGGGGGCGACATAAGCAGCATCAGCAATAGTAGAGCAGTGTGTGAGCTAAGCTGGTGCGGCATTAGTTTTGAGTTGGCTACCAACGCGAGCGGGTCATTCTCTTGGCAAACGATACACGTACATACATATTTTACTCTCTTTTATATTCTTTGAATCATATTATTCTAAAAAAGAACTGTTATACAACAATGATTTTTCAAATCCCACATAATATTCACATTATCTACAAAGGATTAACGCATATGGAGCATTCAAATACATCTGAAATGAATCTTTATCCTTTTTGTGTAAACTCTTCTAAAGAGATATTGATACCCATAAAATAAGAGTGAAATCTCAGAATCAGTTTGTGCTATAATAAAATAATAAAAGAAAAATATCATTCGTATAAGAAATTTGTGCCCTCTGAAATGAACTAACAATTTTAACTTGATTATATCTCTATGGCATTGAAAAGTGCACAAAAAGGACAAAAGATACATTTCAAATTATTGAGTATAAGCTCCATTTTTCGCATTCCATTCGGTGTAGTGATATTGTCAACGGTTCACACACGTACTAAAGAACATGTTCATGGATAAAGTGATTTTTGGTGCTGTTAAAAATAAATCCACCTTCGCGAATTTTTATAATCAGATATATAAAACTATATGTTTGAAAATTCCGGACAAGGCACTAGTAATATATTTTTCTTGGCTCGCGATTTTCTTACAGATTTTTTTTTTCATATCTACTTTCTTAAAGGATACTTCGAACGAACAATTAACCACCACCCAAATTGAATTAAAATAAATCGTAACACAACACACTGCTTAATTTAGAATTTTATTTTTGCTGAAAGAAAAAAAAAGTAGAAAATTAGTTACATGACTAAGAAAGAATAACCTCGAGATAATTATTTCTTAAATTCCAATCGAACAATTTGTAACTTTTTGTTTGTTTCCTGCCACGGATTAACAGTGTTAAATAACCACATTTAAAATGATGATGGAGAATGGTCTCTCCATGGAATATGGAGATGGATACATGGAACAAGAGGAGGAATGGGAGCGTGAAGGATTATTAGATCCCGCGTGGGAAAAGCAACAAAAGAAGGTTAGTATCGATGTCTTCTATTTCTTCTATATATATTTTTTTAAAATTTGTCCCACTTATTATTTGACTTAAACAATTCTTTGGTCATATTCAACCACTATTTACATATGAGGCTTGCACTTCAGGTCGTTTTGTTATTTCTTCTTTGCTCGTATAGATGTAGAAAATGTATTTGCCTCTTTATAAGCAACATATACCCATGTTATTTTCTTACGGATCACATATGTTAAAACTCTATTTTAAGACCAGACATTGACACATAGATATAAATAAAACAATCTTAGCAAATAGTGAGCGTTCTTTTTTTTGAACCTGTGCTTTCTTCTCCTGCGATAACTTTTTCTTCTCCCGGAATCGTTGTGGGCGAAGCTTTTAAGCTCTTGGGAATGCAATAATTTTATTAAATTATAATAATACTGCGGAAAGTATTTTCTTGGATAACTTTTGAAATTTAATATCTTTTTTCTGCGGCATTGAATCTGTATTAACCTGGAAAATGAAGTGTAGGCAAAAATGCTTGAAATGTCAAAACGGAAAACTTTTTTGCAAGCAAAATGAATCGCGTCATTGACTTTTATGATGGAAATAGATGTACTCAATAAACATATGCACACACATATGTAACAGAAACAAATTGAATTAATTTGGAGCTTGAAGTTCCTTACCCTGCTGTTGAGTGATTTAGGAAGTAAACATATACATAATTACTGTGTATTGAAACTAAATATGTATGCATAGTCTCTTTCCTATTAGCTACATGAAACGTTGGACCAGAGAGTAGATACACTTTTGAAGTCGAACTGTTACTTAATATATTTTGCTTCTTTTTGAATCTGCACATGACTTGGGGGAGTCTAAATTCTTTTTAGATCATTAACTAATATCCGAACCTGAGCGTAGGTTTTTGCTGTTTATAGCTTAGATTTAATAAAGACAGAATAAAATATTATCAAATACTCAAAAACTCGATTGAAAATTAAAAGAGTCAATATTAACTATTCCTTAGCGTTAATAACTCACTGAAAGATGTGTGGGCAAAAAGTTGATATTCAAACCGAATAATATAGATAGATGGAAATATTTGTATATCTTCAAAAATGGTGTGTACTATATTTCAAAAATAGCAAATAAATTACTCGTAACTGTTTGTGGATACAGTGATGTTGACGAGAATGCAAGGTCATGACCCTGAAAATCAGTCATCGATTAGGCTTAGCTTTTTTTTCTTTTTTTGATGTCGATAACAATGCTTGTCCTAAACTAGGTGGAATTCATTCTTAAAAGAATAAAACAAATAACAAATAAATGGAAAAAACTCCATACAGGTCGAGAGTCAATCAATTGAATTGACTTCGTCATTCAGAGCAACTCTTTAAATAACGAATAGAGAATATAATTTGGAATCCAAATCATGTGGAACGGCTTTCAGCTTTTTTATTGCTCTTTTTTTGTTTATGTTTATTGTGGTTACCTTCTTGAAATGATTAACATTCTCTACTTTTCAAAAGTTGTACTGATGGATCTTGTTTCTCATCGATAAAAACAACATAAGATATAAATCACGCAAAAACACATAGATTTTGTTTTCGAGATCTTTAGTAAAGAATCTATAATTTTTCATTATCGTTTTGTTTTTCATTACTGTTATTAATACAGCTGGGAATTGTTGTTGAAGATATAGTATCAACGATGACTTTCGTTGTTTGCAGTTCTTTGAGTCACGGAAAATGGTCAGAGACTATAGAGAGTTTCTAAAACCTCGGAGTCGACTAAGATAGTAGTTTCCCTCCACCTGTCACAAAACAATAACACGGTCAATACGACTGGACAATAACGCCAGGTTACCTGTAGCGCTCCCCATGTCATTCTTATTATTATTATTTTCCTATGACTATCAGTTGAGAAATAAATAAAGTGTATTGATCTATTTATGATACAATCATTATTTAAAGGCGTTATATTACACATCCTAATATTTAAAACTACAATGGGTCCAGCAGGACCTAAGTGAGACGTGACTTACACCCGTCTACCCACCTACATATCCATCAAATTGCTACTGATTTCGAAAAGCATACTAGAGTAAATAGAAAAAAGTTCAAAATTGGATTTCCATTCATAGCCAAAATAAAAAAGGCTTAAATTACATTATTTTAAACTCAATTGGAGTGCATTCAAAAATATACTATTTTCAGAAAAGAAGTCTAGAATTTCCGAAATATTTACATCTATATTTATTAAGTAATAATGGAAATGTATGATAGCATATTTTTGAAAATTAAAGTTTAATATGCTTATCGCACAACTCCACCATAGAGTTGACTTCTACAACAAAAATCTGTGGATAATATGGAAACAGCTATCATTTTTAGGGTAGTACATGTCTTTCGCCATTCGCGTGAAAATAGGGCATCGCCATTCCTGTTAAAACAGGGACAACAAAAGCAATAGTTCGTACATCACAACTGTTTGTTGTAGGAACTAGAATTTAGACTGTAGCGACACCCAAAATAAAAATACCATCAAGGACTCCAAACCTTATAATTTCCATGCACTTCTTGTATAGTCGTTCATTAAAAACATTTGAATGTGGAATCCCATTTATCGGTTGTAATATTTCTAATCCCCGCTACGAAGTAAAAAATATGTACTTTTCTCCTCAGATATGACATATAAACACGTTTTAGAGATTGTTTAAAGATTTAAGTTGTCACTACCTCTTCTTGACTCGGTCGAGACACAATTTTTTTAATGTGTTCTTGGACACTATTTATAGAATTACATTATTAGAATATAATATAAAAATATTTACCAATATTTATGTTTATACATATGAATATTTCATGTATAAATACAATACTAAATTAAAGCAGACAAGAATATTTAATTTTGTATTCAGCCTTCACATTATATGGAGCTTATTAAAGATGAATTTCTCAAATAAGAAGCCAATCAATTTACACGCATACATTTTTTTGACACGTTTGGTGTCGCTGTCCCTGAATAATATCAAAAATATCAAAGAAGAGAATATAATTAAATACCTCCCACATACTGAATAGCAAAAGTGATAATATTATCATATATTTTTATATCATATATTTATTAACAGATAAATTTGTAAATAGCTGCAGCAAAATGAAATCCTCAACTTCTGAATTCATAATTTATTTGTTACATTTTCGATATATGAGAAAATGAGGAACACGGTTTTAATAGCTCAAGTGCAGGATCATTGTATTTTCAATTTGTTTTGCGTTCAGACATCGACGCCTTCCTCTTTTAGACAGTATTTCTTCTGCAGGCTTTTTAAAATATACTCTCACATGAATTAAAGAATGCAAGCAGCATATAACATTAATATTTACAATGCTTTTTAATTTGATTCGTTTCACGAATCGGCACCGCTTCCTTTTGAGAAATACAACGTAATCAGATAGCGTGAATAATCTTGTTATTATCCGACGGATGTTTACATGACATAAGTAATTCTTCAATCTCATACTTCAGATGCATTGTATATAGGGCCCGTCGTTGGCTTTCATGAAATAGCTTTCACATATCACCTACAAGAGCCAATGGCACACAGTGTAGATTTGAATGAGAAACTACCGCGCAAGATCGTCAGAGAAATGTTGTAGAGTAAAATGTATCATCGAGGACAACTGAATGTCTAAAAATAGATTTTACACAGTTACCGGCGCGTTATTTTGCAGATGATCGAATTATTTTTAAGTTTGTTCCGAAAACGACCCCACCCTTAAGATGTTTGCTGTCATAAATAATATTCCTTAAATTAATATTGTTAACGCAATATATATTCATATGTACGTACATACATACATATGCATGATCCAAATCCTCATTCACGGATGAAACGTCGAAGACCAATGCTTTTTTTTGCATTGACCAATGAAATGATGAAGCGAAAAAAAAAAAATTTCAAGCTGAGATCCTTTTGCACATCTGGGACTACTTTCCTGAAAGAAATATTTCCACACACTTAACTCAATTTCCACCCACCATCAATCATTTACTAAAGAAAACAACAAATCTAAGAAAAAAAAGATTCAAAAAAATCAAGGCGTCAAATTACATTCGCCCCAAAAATGGCGACTGAGTTAGGCGCGAGAGGGTAGAAACGTATACTCACACAGCTAAATGTATAATTTTTTTTCTTTCACTTGGGTAAATGTGTACGAATCATGAGGGGCTATTTTGAAAGAAATTTTGAATGGTTTGCGCATGCGCACAAAAATTTTTTTAATTTTTTGTTTCTCTGTGTTGATTCTGAAGGAATTTCAATTTGATTGCGATTCTTCTGACATTTGTGTTCTATTTTGTGATTTTTAGAATTTTGTGTCGGTTTTTTTTTGCAGTCACATTCGAGGATCTTTTCAGCACACAGATGACAGATGTGGAAGAGTATCTTTTGTTGATATCGAATTCGATGGTGTGTTATGTAGGGAAAATCTATTTACAGACCAGATAGAAATTTCTTGTGCACGAGGTATTTGGAGCATAAGATGAGCTTTTAATTTAAATTATTAGTATGTATGTACATTTATACAAGCATGTGCGTATGTATATGTTTGATCTTGTATGCGTATGTATATTTAAATTTTCTCATGTGTATTATGTACATATGTGTTGATATTATTATATGGAGTTTCAGATTCAGATTCAGATCTCAAATTCATGTGAAGAACGTTAGAAGGACAAGAAAATATATTTTCATAAATCCTCTAAAAGCTGTGGTTATTTGTATACATTTAAGTTCTTCAAGGTATATCCTTTTTTTTCAATTATAGACAAATCTATTACTCGTAATAGTATACTCTAAAATACTACTCTAAAATGTATACATACGTCCTCGATAGGAGACGAGAATTCGCAAATGATGTGAACATATAAACAATACGCAACCTTATACACTCATAAAACATTAAATTTCATCAATTGCATCTCTTCCTTACATGTGCATCATTTAATTGGCATGATCTAAATCTGTGAACTCGAGCTTGGTATAATAGAAATGCGGTAAATATTCATTTTAATTGGCATTAGAAATAGCTCTTTTTCTGTTTGAATAACATGCGCATGAATGAATATTCTTTACTTTATTTAGTTTACATAGTTTAATCAGTGTCACTATTTCACCAGTAACAAAAAAAACACATCTTCAGATAACTGTTGCATTGCCAGTAAAGGAAATTATAATTTACCACTCAGAAAACCTGCTTTGCTGTTGGGACGAGATCGTCTTACCGGGTTTTTCCTCTTTCATATTTATTCGTGAACCAGTCGATATATGGATGTACGCATACTTTCATATAAGTTGTGTGATCTTATTCTTATCGGTTACTTGCTATTTAAGTGAGACTATACTTGCGTGTGAGTTTTTATGCAGCATGGTTTCCCTGAAAGGAAACCAGCAATTCGACCTCGAATTTTCAACTGTGGTTTTAAAAAATGTTGCCAAATAGTTGTACATGCATGTATATGTACATTTAGTTGTGACCATCACAACTTCGGATCTGCACATTTTGTCACCAACAAGATTTGAGAACACAACATCTTCAACTGTGATTGTATAAATCGTTGACAGTATAAGTACAATCTTTTTCTAGTCGGCATCGCATATAATTTTCCATTTTATAAAAAGTCACTCTTTGTACCATTGAAGTAGTAAATGAATCACTAACGCTAAATTTTGACAACTGAACTCATTTGCTTCAACTTTGGGTGAAAATGGTTAATAGCTTATAATAAATTTGTTTAGTAGTGTATTGATTTGGTCGTCGTCATCATAGATGATAAATGGCACACGAACGTCATAAAGAGTTTAAGCAATTTGGTGCATTAAATATCACTTACTAGAATCGAGACAAGTTGCTGTCAATTCATACATTGAACTTTATCCACTCATAATTTTTCGAAGGGAAGAAATAGATCAATGAAATTGCTGCCGCACCTTCATCACCTAACTGCATAGCCATAAGTATGACACACAAGCTCCATACGTTTATAGTTATAAACACGAGGAAAACAATTAATTATAAGTAAATTTATTTAAACAAATTATATATTCGTACTACGGCATACCAGAGGAATAATCAAGTTTTTACATTCATATCAAAAATTGAATTATGAAAACCCCAGATATAATTAGATCTTTAAAGAACATTTTCTAAAAATATGTTAATTCTGTAGAATTAATAAAAAATGTGCTCTTTAGATCTTCATTTTAATTTTTAGTAGATAATTTTCACTAAATGGAAGTCTTTTATCGTGATCACTCATGACGACAAAACATTCAAAAACTTCCTTATATAACGAGGTCAATGAAACTGAACAAATTTAATTCTCATTAGAATGAAGTATTTTTATTTACCACCGCCTAATCCACCTTGTCATATTTTTTTGTATACAATCTGTACCTATTAATAGGAAAACAATACTATGCTTGTTGGCGAGGCATGGTACATAAAAGGTATGCTTTACAGTTGTATCAATCGAAATACGGACGCCACTTACGGGCGTATCCTGATATTCATCTTAGCCGTTTAAGTTGCACGTACTAAGTTAAGATACACTTATCGCCTTGTGCAACAACAACGTTGTGAGATATAAAATTAATTCTGAGTTTATTTTGAAGCTGCATTCATGTCATTATGTATGGAATCGCACACCATTCAAATGGCTGTCTTGACTTCGCTGATTTCGATTTTAAACGCGCGATGGCGTCTCGAATGTTCGCCTCGAGTTCGTGCAAAGTTATTGGCTTGTTAGCGTAAACTAAGGACATGACGTTCCTCAGAGAATATAATCGAGTGAATGCTCTTCATGAGGTGACCATGGACCAGGGCTTGTCTGAACCACAGCTCGGATATTTCGATGTTGTCGATGTCAGGCTACAGAAAGTCGTGTAGCATCGCTCTATAATTCAGACCATTGATGATGACGGTGTCTCCTATCTGATTTTGAAAGAAACACGGTCTGATGATGCCGCTGTGCAATAAAAAAAACCGCACAGTGAATCTTCATGGATGTACTGATACTTGGTCAAACGTTTGTGGATTGTGTTCGCTCCGATAAGGACGATTTTGCTTCTTAAGACAGAGATCTAAGAATGGGCTTCGTCCGACAAGATGATTTTTTGCCCAACATTTTCCATCAACGGGCTACGGCACACAGTGGTCTCGTTGTATGGGAGAGTTGGAAATAAATCTGTAACTTTTGAACCCGTGGATCAATCTTAATGAAATTTTGAGCATAGTACAAGTGCTACGAGTGCCACATCCAAAAATGATGGATTTTAAAAAATTAAAAAACTCACTTTTTTTTTTATCAATGATTCAAAATTGGGTCTTAAGATAAAGTTGTAGAAGAATTATTAACATACATTTTTTTCAAAAATAAAAACTAAGCAATTTAGTATAATAAAGCTTGAGCTTCATTGCTAAGTGAAAGAGAATCTTTTGTTTTCGGTTCAAGCCTTAAATATGCAATACCGCAATCAGATGACACCAACATTTGATTAATAACATCTTTATTTGTTGCAGAACGAGAAAATTTCACAGGATTCTTCAAAGTCTTCCGTTTTTATCCGAACGTAGCACATTCTCCGATAACACATTGCCACTATCTTTCACAAAAATCACTAAAAAGCTTCCTTTAAGCCAATCTGAATATTTAATTAAAACCACTATTTTGAATACCGTTGCTTAAAATGTGGCAAAAACCTTTTCTCACTGCAAAAACTACTTGATTGATTGCTTAAAATTTGGCAAAAGAATTTTTCTCACTACTTGATTGATTTGGCACGATGTTAAGTTTCCGTGACTATTTGATAAAAAGCTTCCGAAGTTGGAAATATTTCCACCAAAAAAGTATTCACACAGGAATTGATATTCAAATATAATTCTTGCCATCGCGAAAAACTTTACATTTTCACAATAAAAGCCGAAATTCAACTGCAATATTTAAAGTACTTTCGTTATCTACTTAGACAAAATTTAATCGTCCCCATTTAAATCTTTAAAGTGTTAGTAATTATAAAAACAAGTTCCAAGTCAGAAATCAAATTTCTCGGCATGCATTTTGCGACCGCGCAAAAAAAACATAAAAAGCAATTACTTTCCTTTTCATGACAATTTTATGACTTAAAGTATTCTAATTCACAATAACAAGACCTGCCTCGGCCTCTCACATTGCATTTGTACAATAAATGCATCGCATGGGAAATCGTTTGAAAATGCAAAAAAATACAGCAGTGTCTCCAATTAAACGCCTCGTTCTGGGGATTTAGACCCAACCCGGTTTTAGTTTTTGCAGAAAAAGTTGGTTGACTTTAATTTAAAATCGTGGTCTAAACAAAAAATACGCAAAATTAACAAAATGTTGATGCAGCTGGAAGGCCAAATGCATGTCTTTTAAAACTAATATAACATTAGGATCCAAAGTACCCAATTTTAGGAATTATGCAACATCAAATTTGCTTAGAAAATGTGTTAATTTTTGTAAATTTCAAAGTCCTAACTTTGAGCTAACGGTACAACGAAACGGATCATCAAAAGTCAAATAAATTTTGGCTTTATAGGTTCTCATATATGTAAAATCGAAAAACCTGAACCTTTTGCCCGACAAAAATATATCGCTTTGGGTATTTTTTCCCACTTCGGGACCACTGTGCGGCGTTGTCAAGGTAGACCTACATGAATTCTTGCTTCAGAAAAATCTTATATGGTTGATTCTTTGGCGGTGATCAATTTAGCGACATTTCTTGGTCTTCTTCGAACCTAGTCGTTACGAGGGATTTGCTTAATTCGCGCCAATCTTTATCTGGTTGGTGGCTTAAGGTTTCAAAAGAGTGTACTCGTACTCAAACTCCCCCGCGATGGGAGGAACTGCTTACGATATCGCTGCGTGTATACAACTTAGCCGGAATTTCGATATTATTTTTTAATTATTACGGCACATTCGGCAAGTTTAAAACAAAGCACGATGCAATGGCAAATGGCAAATTATGGAAGTAGGAGTCCCTCGTCAAAGCTACAAAATTAATAAATTATGTAAATACAATAATAACTGAAGCAACACCTAAGATGCTATTAATTATATAATAAGCTATTCATTATATTTAATAGTAGTATCAGTGATTGGATTTGTAGTCTTGCAGTAGTTAGTTGGTAGTATTTGGGAAAGCATTGCAAATAAACTCGAAACTGTTATATTTTGTTCTGTGTTCTATTTTTTGTATACATTGTATACATATTTTGTTACTATTTTCTTATTTAAAGTCTTATTAAATACAACATAATAATAATAATAATATGGGTGGTGCTACAGCCCGTAGAGGGTCAGGGCTGTTGTTCTCTCACCAGTGGAAGGGACCTACACAGTTTTATGCCGACTCCGAACGGCCAAGTTTGAGAAGCTTTTTCTAGACAGTTATACTCTCTGAGAAAATTATTTCTTGTCGTATCAGGAACCGAACCTGGACAGGTATGTCCAAGTGCGTAGGAATTGACGCACATACCCATACCGCCACGGGTCATCACAAAGAAATACAACCTATTATTTACGCAAAAAAAAAATTTCGTTAAGAAGTGTAAACAATTTCGCATTTTAACTATTCCTTGAGTAATTGCAAGTGAACTTAAATGAAAAGTTTACTTATGTTTAAAATTGTTAAAGTCAATACACTTGACAACAATCGAATAATATCCCGTGTGATGTCACCCATATATCAGTGATATCGAGCACTTCTTGTATTCTTGTACCATGGTCTTGAAGAACACTGATAAGCACGGTATATGTACATAACAGTGGTATATTAGCACAATTTTGATCACCCTTGGTAGAATGAGTAGATTCCTTTTGGCATTTGACTTAAACAAACTACCTTGAACATGTAGGTTAAATGTTGTCTCATTTTCTCAAAATAGACAAGACACTCATAGTAGCAAATAAACACAGTCTTGAGATGACGTATCAATCAAAAATTGTAATTCTTATTGTGCTGGTGGTCTCAACCCGATTTGTTTACATCTCTTTGGAAATGTTCTAATATTTAAAATCCTTCGTTAAATGAAGGTGTAATTAAGTTAAAAAAAATACCTTTAAATGCTATTCGAATACTTGTATTTGTCCGTCTAATTGTTTCATAAATATAATACATATAATAAATTTTGTTGGAACCTATTGCTAGACTAAAAATTAAGTAATTGTAAAAATAAACCATAACAATATTAATATAACCGAAAATACAGTATACGATGATGTTTTATTAAATACCCTTTTAAACTAAATACTTCATGCTTTAAAATTTTTTTTTGACCATTGAATTCGAAATGGAAATACACATCCGAAAATATTTACAATCATTTTAAACATACATTGGTACACTCATGCATATGTAAATATGTGCACACTAAAGAATGTCTCGCAAAACCAATTTCTTTCGAATATACCTTGTTCGGGGAATATCAGCACAGCGGGTATGATTCATGGATAATCTTTGCTTTACCCATTATATACATACATTCATAATCATGTATTGGAAATAACATCTATATACATACAAAGCAAGACCGCGAAAAAGTTGAACGGAAATATATTTCCGAAGTGGCAAGTGTACATATAGAACTAATAAAAGATTAATACCATTATATTACATACTTCGTGCTTGCTCGAATTCTTTCTGGACGTGCTTTCTCTACCCACAAGCAGAGTTCTCAGGGGCTTTCGTAAAGTCAACAATGTAATAAAATGCCTTTTGTTGGTTTTTTTTATTTTTCAAATCAAAACTCAAGCGCAAAATGTGATCGGAATAGTGATCATTGTACAGCAGTGACAATTACTAAATACCGAATCAAAAATACTATGCTCTCTGCCTAAGTCAACGAAATTGCCTCACAAGATCACAATGAATTTACTCTCACTTTCGTGTGTGAGGTAACAAAGCTCCAGTAACCTAGAAACGTGGCAAGTTGTGTATGATTCTTTCGTAGTGTGCTTTTACGCTTATAGAAAATCTATCTTTATTTCGATTTTGGATACAGAATTATTGAACCATATGCATGTGGAGCAAAAGATTCTCGGCGATAAATTTGCAAGGCAAATTTTATTTTCAGACGTAGTACGTATGGCATAGATATTAATATGCAGACGAACATACTATGTAGACGGCTATATCAAATTTTGTTTTGAAGTTATGAGTAAGCACATTCATAAGCCTGTGTTGAGTTCTGTGCAAACAAAAAGTTTGTTTTGTATACAAGAATAAATGTGCAAAAATAGAATATATACAAAAATGTGCAGATTGTATAAGCACGCATAAAATGCATTATTGTCAATGCATCTTGCTGTTACTATTTATGCCTGGTTTTTAGGTTTTGTGATAGCAATTTCCAAATGCACATACTTATGTCCATCAGCGAGATGAATTCCCCCAACCGTATATAAAAATACGGTGGTTTGTTTAATAAATTATTTATGAAATTACTCTCAATTGAGTAAAAAAGGTACTGCAAACAATCGACGACATTGACGAAAATTGTGCACAGAGGGACAAAACGTATCGCGTTATGCTGCGTTGGTGTTGGACAAAAATGTAACGCCAAGAAATTCGCTCCGCGATTTACACATAGCGAAAGTTTTGCCACTGCTGCGAATATTTGTTTGGTATATTCTTTATCCATCAGGTGGTTTTGTTGATTAATATGCAGGGCTATTTCTGCGTTTGCAAATTGCATGCACAAATTTACATAATATGAACAAACCTTTATATCTTTGGGAAACGCTTTCTATTTCATTGGAATTCTGGCTCTTAAGTGTTTATCAATTGGGCTTATATTCACCCGAAGTAGACAATGCTGCTTGCTAATTGTACCTTAGTTGATTGGGTATAATTATTACATATTACAGATGTTGCAACAAAAATTGGTTGCAGTAGTTTCGAATTCGGAAATATCCACACATAATGAAACACTTTTGTATTAATTTTTGCATGTTCTATTATTAGGCAGGCATTTCTCTTTACGTTCGCGGTTTGTATTCCTGTTCCATTCATTTTGGTGATTTCATCAATGTCAAAGAACTCTAAGAGGACTGTTGACTGTGACTGTGCGACTACTATGATTGTAAGTGAGCACTGAGTACAGAAAAGTGGTTATTCCAGCTTCATTGAGTGTGGTGTCTTTGTGTATTTGCTTTTATCTCCTTCTTGTGTCTATCTCAGTGGTTAGTGTAGCTACCCTGAGTCTACGTTGTCAACATCTCCAATACAGTCTTAACTTCTTGTTCCCCTTTCTGGGAAGCCCGTTCATTCAAGTTTTCACCGTAACTGTAAAAATGCAGGTTTCCGTATATTTATATACAGGTGTATTGTCTTTGCTTTTCGTCTGGTTCCCGCATCCCATAACGAGATGAGCAATGCAGAAGATGCAAATACAAACGGTTTCTTCAGTGGTATGTTGGTATGTATCAGCTGACTGTTGGTTTGTTTTATGAAGAGTTCATACAGACTGGTTTCGTCTGGCTTTTAACATTGGCTTATGAATTATTTTATATGTTTATATTTTTTCTGAATCGTTCCAGGCTGTGACATTATAAATGATTCTGATTTGATCTGTGTTACAAAAGAGACAAACGTAAAATATGTATAACTCTTGAACCCAGTTTAACCTACTTCTTCATATATGTTCATATATATACGTATGTAGATGGAGTTATATTAAACTTGATTTCTGCAAATGAAGAGCTGTTCGTAAATAAATTAATTTGGTCAGTCAGTCAATATCGTTGTGGAATTTTGTATGTTTGTATCTGGATATATCTTGCTATCTTCCTTTTAATTCTCAAGCGAAGATGTGGTTAGTTAAGTTGTTCATATTCTGAATGTTCAAGGGATGACAATTCACAAGAGAATATTATATTTTAAGTTCTTATGCAAAATTAAATCAACCCTTGTACTTTAAAAAGTAAAAGGTATGTTAAGGAATTACATGCAATTTAATTTATAAAGTAAAAGCCCTTATATTCGGAATTCGAATTCGAAAAACTCGTTTATTCAGAATGACCTTCCCCCCAAACCATTCCGAATTAACTAGATTTTACAAATTTTATTTATTTACAGCATGCAATTACATGTGAACAAATTACATAATCGACATTGTTTATGTCTTACTAAAATTGTTACTGTTTTTCATTGTGGAAGGTCACATTATTGACAACAATTCTATATACCATGCTCTATATCTATATGCCTTTATAATATATTATATAATATGTATATAGAATTAATTTGCTTTTACTTAGTCTCAGCATGTACATTAACATTACAATTTACACTTACAAGTGTTATTTTCTTTGTGTGGCGATACATTGCGGGTGGACCTGAGTGTCAAAAACACAAATATTTTCACTTACCTTGGTCACTGGCTATCGATCTCCAATTACGTACGTCAAGTTGGTTGTTTATGTGCTCTACATAACCCAACCACTTTAGTCGTTGAATCGTTATACTCCTAGCTAGACTCGTGGCGCTGTACATGCCGTAGTGTTTATGGCTGAATCTTTTCCTCCAGCTGTAAACAACATGAGCAAAGATCCCATGCAGAAATCTTCTCTCGAAGAGACCATTTACCTCCTAAAAGGCTTTAGCATTTATATATAGATTAGCGCCTTAAACCAGGACTGGCATGATCAGAGTGTTGTATAGTCAGGTTCTTCGTGAGAGACGTCTACTACTCAAAGAAACAGCTGTTGACAAGTTCTGCCTTTGATCTCAGCACTGATGTTGTTAGTGTCCGATTTCTGCTAATGGTGTTTACTTGAAAGCTTATCACGAACTTAGTGAAAATCAAAAAATAGACGGAAGTCTCTGATTACATCAAAATTATAGCTCCCCATTGTGATGCTCTGCTCAGGATATCGATTTTGCTCTCATTCGCCGCTACACTCAATTTAGCCGGTTCCGTCGCAACGCATGGGCATCCGCCCACATTAAAGGTTGTACGGACTTATGTCCCTAGTGTTTGCATGTCAGTTGTCACAAGTTTATGTCACATTTGAATTTGTTTTCTTTATTTTCCAATAGTTTCTCTGGTCTAACTCTAGGTTATACGAATGTAAGAATGCTTTATTTTAATTTGATAATAATAAAATTAAATAGCTATATTTTGTTATGAATTATTAATAATAAATGAATTACTTATGAATTACGGATAATAAAATTAAATAAAATGCATATTAGGCGCCAATGGAGTACATAACAATCACCACCGGCGTGATTATGTAATCTCATTACAATCAACGTATACATTACAATAAATGAACTAAACAAACTGAAAGAACTGACAAATATATAGATCACATTGTAACATCTACAAATTACAAACTTATATGACTTATAAAACATGTAACGAATTACGAAAAACAATTTAATACCACCTTCTCTGACGCAATAAAAATAAAGAGTCCAAACGTCTGTATTCGTAATATCCATCTTACATTTCAAAGTTTCTCCAGATTATATTTCTGTGACGTGTGTCTCCCTATATATGTACGTACATTCTCCCGAAAGTACGTCTAAATTACCTAGCCATGTCTACGTACAAAGAATACATTTTATAAGTATAACGTATTACTTCAGAGCATAGAAAATCTAGTAAATTTGAGTTTGTTGCTCTTTTTGTAATTTTATCGTAACATAAGACAAACGATCATAACTTCAGTTCACATTGTGATTTGCTAATTTCTATCATAAAATATTATTTGCAGATTGAATCTAAATTTGCTTTTATACGTTTTATAGACATTTACTGCCTGGTGCAACAGTCATTTGCGAAAAGCTGGAACTGGTATCGACAACATCGAAGAAGATTTTCGAAATGGCTTGAAATTAATGCTTCTTTTGGAAGTGATCTCCGGTGAAACTCTGCCCAAGCCAGATCGTGGCAAGATGCGTTTCCATAAAATTGCCAACGTAAACAAAGCTCTCGACTTCATCGCATCGAAAGGTGTCCGATTGGTATCGATTGGCGCAGAAGAAATCGTCGATGGAAACCTGAAAATGACTCTGGGTATGATCTGGACCATTATCTTACGGTTCGCCATCCAAGATATTTCGGTAGAAGAAATGACCGCTAAAGAAGGCTTGTTGTTATGGTGTCAACGAAAGACCGCGCCATACAAGAACGTTAACGTTCAAAACTTCCATCTGTCATTCAAGGTAATTTATTAAATCTAATTTAAACATTTTTAAATATTTTTCTTTCATTTCACTTGGTTTATTTTTTTAGGATGGTTTAGCTTTCTGCGCCTTGATCCATCGTCATAGGCCTGACTTGATTGATTATGCCAAACTTTCCAAAGACAATCCTCTCGAAAATTTAAATACTGCCTTCGATGTTGCTGAAAAGTACCTAGATATTCCACGAATGTTAGATCCCGATGGTAAGTGTTTGGTTTTAATGCATATGCGTTTGTGCATTCGCACATGTGCTCCATTTATTTTCATTATTTTTTTTTCACTTATGTAGTTTGCAAGTTTGTCCAAAAATCAAAAATATGTTTCAGTTTAACTTACATATACAGATGAATACCCACTAAAAGTGGAGTGCAAGTATACATAAATTGTAGTATAGTCTTTTTGATTTTTGAAGGAACTTGCACAGAGCACACATATGAACATACAAATATCTATTGGTTATTCAATAGTTCATAAATAATATCTGCACAATATTAAGTCATATGCTTTAATGAGTATATTATCATGTTTAATAATGTGATGTAAATATAGATTTGATCAACACGCCCAAGCCGGATGAGCGTGCCATCATGACATACGTATCCTGCTACTATCATGCCTTCCAGGGAGCTCAACAGGTTGGAAATGTGACGCATGTACCCGAACCCACACGAGCATACACCTACAATATCCCGAATAATTACAATGTGACTAAACTTCACATACATACACATTTATACATTTTTTATTCTTACAGTATAAAGTTTTGTTTTTTGGAATTACCAACGTTCTACAAATGATATATTTATGAAGGCTCAACCTATTAACTCAATAATATAATTCAATTAATGATGATATCCTTTGTGATAAAAAAAAGCATGAACTAGTAGCGTTCCATTAAATCTAGAAGCTATCATGCAAAATGAATGCGCTTTTTTTTCTTGCGCTGTTATACCATATTAATGTTTCGGGGATTAGGTGGTGGGTCTGAAACAATACAGTATCGATCTGTTCACATGTGAAAAATCATTGCAGGCAAGTTTCAGACTCTTTAATATATTTTAACATCATTCATTGAGTTGAAATATTTAATTCGCCTGTTTATGAATCTTAAGACTTTCTTAATGTCCGACGGTCATATTGTTTTGATAACATTTTCTGAGTAACTAGAATGTTCTTGTTTGGAATTTTATGAGTCTAATATAAAAAGGGGTTAACAATTGTAGCTAGTATTTAGATTAATATGAGATATTTTCTATATATGAATGTGATGTTCACTATAATTGAAATTAAATATTGGTTTCTTGAAACGGTTGGCATCCCGAATTTTATTTTCGCTGGTAGCTACAATAAATATCCTACTTGATTCGGAGTGAGCACGAATATTATATGTAAACGCTTCCAAAAGTGTGTATATAGAAAAACTTCAAGCTTAAAAATGTTTATTCCGTATTTGAAAAACGAAATCACATTTTCAAAGTTTCAGTCTCAATACCAATTCACGGAACCTACAAGAATGCTGAATGAACCATTTAATTAAAAAAAAATTTCCGAAAAGCAAACTTTCGAACATAACAAATTTTCAAAAGCCCATTAAATCAGACTCATTTACATACAGTTGAACACTAAAAGACCACATATATTATATATATATATATACAACATATGTCCCAACACCAATACAAATTATGTTTCAGTTTTCTATAAAATTTGATACCCCTTGATGCAGATGTCCTTTTGCTGTGTGTTGATATTGCCATGTGCTACTGCGATTAATTTTTAAGAAACTGCCGAAAAAGCATGACTAATAATCTTATATTTACATGTGTGTATAAATATTTAGTAGTTTTTATTTGTTTTAAGGAATTATTATTTGACAATAACTATTGTGTTGCTTGCTGAATGACTAACCACATCAAAAATGGTTTTCTTGTTTGCGTCTTTTTATTGCTACCTAACAGACTTGCAAAATACCGCGATGCCGGATGAAAGGGCCGTCATGACCTACGTCTCATCGTACTATCATTGTTTTAGTGGCGCCCAAAAGGTCGGTTTTTGTTTGATTATTTTATTATTAATATATCGTCGAATACAAAATGTCCATTCTTCATAATTCTATTTTCTCATACATATGTTATATTTACTTATTTTAATATCAGCGCCAGCAAAACTAGGCTGTGTTAATTGAATTTAAACAGACATTATTAAATCACTTGATATTTAACATAAATATAAAAGGACCATTGAAGTCCGGAAAACTCATGATTGGCACAAATTTAAAGAATGGACACTCGACGGATTTTTTATTTATGTATTTTTTTTTACTTATGTGTTAATACGTAACTCTTGCCTTGAGCGTTGTGTACTTCCTTTTTTGAATGGAAGCAAAGTTTTGTTTTAAGTTTGTTTTCCTTCGAAGCTATATAAATATCATACAGATGTATGTCGAATTGAAATTAATATCGCTTAATCTTGTAATACGAATATAGGCGGAAACCGCTGCTAACCGTATTTGTAAAGTTCTTAAGGTTAACCAGGAAAATGAACGGTTAATGGAAGAGTATGAACGTCTCGCCAGTGATGTAAGCTCATAAATACACATATACTCATACACAATTATTTAGTTAATTCTTTTAGCTATTGGAATGGATCCGTCGCACAATGCCATGGCTCAATTCACGCCAAGCAGACAATTCTCTAGCTGGCGTTCAGAAAAAACTTGAGGAGTATCGCACCTATCGTCGCAAACATAAGCCACCACGTGTTGAACAAAAAGCAAAACTCGAAACGAATTTCAACACATTGCAAACAAAGTTACGTTTATCGAATCGTCCTGCATATTTACCAACTGAAGGTAAAACTGTTGCAGATATTTCAAACTCATGGAAAGGATTGGAATTGGCTGAGAAGGCCTTTGAAGATTGGCTATTGGCTGAAACTATGCGCCTTGAGCGTTTGGAACATTTGGCACAGAAGTTTAAGCATAAGGTACGATTACTTTGTTATTAAATTGCTTGTTATAGCAACTAAGTTGATCAACATAGGCTGACACTCACGAAGACTGGACCCGCGGCAAAGAAGAAATGCTTCAATCTCAGGACTTCCGTCAATGTAAGCTTAACGATTTGAAAGCACTTAAAAAGAAGCACGAGGCTTTCGAATCCGATTTGGCCGCGCATCAAGATCGTGTTGAACAAATTGCTGCCATTGCTCAAGAGCTAAAGTAAGTTTTATTGATTCGTTTTGTATTTTGATTTTATTCTTGCATTTATTTGCTTAAAGTCATTTTATATAAAATATTTTTACATGCTTTCTAATGGTGAATGAAAAGTGTAAGGTAGCTAGTTTAAATGATCAGCATTTCACTTTGGCTTAAAATTACTTCACAACATATTTAAATTTCAGACGAGTTCAAAACTACAATTATATTTTCAATAAAAATACTCACTTTCGCTCCCATTTTAAACATTAATAATACGTGTGCGTCGTCATGTTACATATTAAATCTTGTTTACTATCACTTCATATTCACCAGTTTTAATTTTTCATAACTGCACGTACTATCTGTAGTTGTTTTTAAATTCTCGTTTTTGAATGTTATCTGTCCCATTTACTATTCATATATGACGAATCTGTACATTATATGTTGACAACATGTTAAATAAACAAATATTTTAAGTAATTCATGCCTATTTGGATGACTCAAATAACTTTGCATTTTGAACATACTACTCAACTGATAACAATATCAGTAACGAAACAAATTTTATGTTCTCTTACCATTCGTCAATAGCTTCATTTGATTCTGTAACATCATCAGCATTTTAATGAAATATCTACATTATATTTCAGCACTCTCGAATATCATGACTGTATCTCCGTGAACGCACGCTGTCAACGTATCTGTGATCAATGGGATCGGTTGGGCGCTCTTACTCAACGTCGTCGCCAGGCTTTGGATGAAGCTGAACGTATTCTCGAAAAGATCGATATTTTGCACTTGGAGTTCGCTAAGCGCGCAGCACCATTTAACAACTGGTTGGATGGTACCCGTGAAGATCTCGTTGATATGTTCATTGTACACACAATGGAAGAAATACAGGGACTAATCCAAGCTCACGATCAATTCAAGGCCACCTTGGGAGAAGCTGACAAAGAATATAACCTTATTGTTAACTTAGTTCGTGAAGTTGAGTCAATTGTAAAACAACATCAAATTCCTGGAGGCTTGGAAAATCCATACACCACCCTCACTGCCACCGATTTAACACGTAAATGGGGTGATGTCCGTCAATTGGTTCCACAACGCGATCAAACATTGGCCAATGAATTACGCAAGCAACAGAATAATGAAATGTTGCGCCGCCAATTCGCCGAAAAAGCCAACACTGTCGGTCCATGGATTGAACGTCAAATGGATGCAGTTACCGCTATCGGCATGGGTCTGCAAGGTTCATTAGAAGATCAATTGCACCGTCTTAAGGAATACGAACAAGCTGTGTATGCATATAAGCCAAATATCGAGGAATTGGAAAAGATCCACCAGGCTGTGCAAGAATCAATGATCTTTGAAAATAGATACACTAACTACACAATGGAAACATTGCGCGTTGGCTGGGAACAATTACTCACATCAATAAATAGGAACATCAACGAAGTTGAAAACCAAATTTTGACACGCGATTCTAAGGGTATTACCCAAGAGCAATTGAATGAATTCCGCTCAAGTTTCAATCATTTCGATAAGAACCGCACTGGACGTTTGACTCCCGAAGAATTTAAATCATGCTTAGTATCTCTGGGTTACTCGATTGGCAAAGATCGTCAAGGTGAACTGGACTTCCAGAGAATTTTGGCCATCGTTGATCCTAATTCCACGGGTTATGTACACTTTGATGCCTTCCTCGACTTCATGACACGAGAAAGCACAGATACAGACACTGCTGAGCAGGTCATTGATTCATTCAGAATTCTCGCCTCAGACAAAGTAAGTCATACATATGTACATGAAAATTTGAATTCCTTCAGAATGAACATTCGATTGTTTGACTAATTGGACATAAAATGTATAACTAAAATTTTTGTTTAATTTTTCAGCCATACATCTTGCCAGATGAACTCCGACGCGAATTGCCACCAGACCAAGCTGAATATTGTATCCAGAGGATGCCACCATACAAAGGACCCAACGGAGTGCCCGGAGCCCTTGACTACATGTCCTTTAGTACAGCTCTCTATGGTGAAACAGACTTGTAATAAGAAACTCAATTAAAGTAAATTAAACAGAGATATAAAAGAAAATATAAATGTTAACACAAACAACAAATAAAGGAAGACACGACAAAAATGAGGAAACCAAATTTTGGAAAATTTAAAAGAAACACCATTAATAACATTAATCACTACGTTGACAATTCGAATTTATTTATTATTATTTTTTTTTGTTTCATGTTTGGTTTTGCGCATAAGCCTTTCGGGGTGGTAGGTTGGTTGATCGGTTGGACAGATAATGTAATTTTATTTAGCAACACAACCCAAGGAGAACAGAAACACGTGAAAGAATACACATAAAAAAATCAAAATATTCAATTAATCTCAGAGAAGTCTTTTCCTTTTTATTTATTTTAGAAACAAATAATATATACATATATATATAAATAACTTATTTTTTTATTTTTATATGTTTGAGATTTTCTTTTATTTTTTATCATTTTGTTGGTTTTTGTTTTTTGGAGAAAACAGAACGAAGAGAGCGAGTACCAAGAATATAGAAAAAAAATACATGAGTGTAAGTTCTATGCTCTAATAATGACCATTTAATTTAACTCAGAAACGTTCTACCCCCTTAAAAAGTAATGTGTACATAAAAAATAACCATGTACAAACGTTTGCGATTTTCATTTTCATGTACAATTTCGAATGATGAGTAATTGAATTACAAGCGAATAAACAAATTTAGGACATCCCCAACTGCTCTAAAAGTAAACAATGAGTGATGTTAGTCATCGATTTGAGAGAGATATCTTTGGCTAACCGCACCTTTGCTTATTTTATGTTATTGTATGTCCAACAAAATAAAACGAATGACCTGGTTGTCTCTAAGTTACTTACAAAACAGATTTATTTTTAGTTATACAATTTTATATATATAACAGTACACACGTAACTCGAAAAAAAGAACACAACAACAGCAAAAGCACCTTCAAAGAGCATGCAAATCATTTAAGTAAAATGCCATTATGTAATTTAGTTTCACTTTATTTTTATTTTTGTTTTGTTTTCATTTTATTTAATAAAATTGCCACTGTCATTTCTTATATTTTAAATGAAAAATAATTATTTATGTAGTTTATACTTTAAAAAAACAACAATAAAGAGAACCACTAAGAACGAGGAAATGAACATGATTATATTGAAAATAAATTTTCCCCTTTATTTTGTTTGATTACGACATAATGTTTTTGTTTTTATTATACATAATATGTATACCACGCCACTAAGTTGTTCAATGATATTATCAAGGTGATCGACTACAATATTAAACCCATAGAAACACCCACTTGACTGAGTTATACTTCTTCCACAGTCCTTTTTATTAACAAAAATAAATTGATACGATACTTTATCTGAAAAAAATTTAAATATCTGTATGATTAACTGATTGACAGCAACTTCTCAGTTTGATCGAGCTCTTGTGAGATTTTTTGCATGCACTAACACGCGTTCCCAAAATGCAAGAACTTAAAACGAAAAATTATTTTAGTAACCCAAACAATATCTAAATGTGGATTACCATGATTCACCCACTACAATTTTTTTATGGTTTTTTCCCGACTTCTAAATGTGAATAGCCTGGACTCTTCCCATAGATATTTTGATGATTTGTTCAGACTTCTACATATTTGAGATCTATTTGCTACCTATACCAATTTCTGCGTTATTTGATTTTAGCTAATTTAATTTTTAAGTAAAAAAATGAAAACCATTTATTCGGAAAACTCGATATTTTTTTCCGAATTAAAGAGCTTTTACTGTAGTTCTTACTTATAAAATATAAAATACATAATTTCCTAACATAAAAGTAAACGAATACTCAAATTAGATTAGGGAGTCAATTAAAATTATTTAAGATCATATTAAAAGTACTTATAAAAGAATTGCAAGTACAAGTTCAATTAGAAATACTGGTACTTGATTTTTTTAAATACAAGTCTCAAGGAATTATACGTGTACTTAAAAAAAACTGGAAGTACAAGAAATTGTTCTTGTAATTCAGTTCAAAAATATTTAATTACATTTCAGCATATTATTTCATACATATTACATAATGTCGATGGATATCTTTATATGTATGTCAGGAAATGATGGGGAAATAAGCCGAATTATATGTGCCAATCTTATATTAGATGTTAATAATGGACTATGTGACTGGACTGATTCTAAGCAAAATTGCAAAGGATATATCGAGTTGTGAATAAAAATGATGAATCTGATGAAATAACGCTTCACACTGTACACGAACAAACCTGCCATTAGGGAAAAAGCCTATCAGAAAACTAAAAAGGGTCATATTTCATCAAAAGTTACTAAATATTTTTAAAGATAAGTGAGAAGAGATATTAAATAGATAAAGGGACAAAAAAGCTTTGTTGGTATTATCGGAAATGGAAACGGCGAAACTTAACGGACAATGGAAATTTAATTCTTTTTACCAAATTCCATAGCTAGATACGAATTCTACGAGGGCCCAGCAGCAATTATGTACGCATGCCGGTGATTTTGTCGTCACGTCTTGTCACCTACAATCTATTTTCGACTTGGTATCCCATATCAAAAAAAATAATAATTGTCGTATTTTCCAAAGACATCAGGGTTCGAGCAAAAAGAAGACCCATTGTCTTCTTCTATGTCGTCACAATACAATAAATTTAAACAATGCAATAACACACATTTACTGCTTCCTTCTGTAGGCACATTTATTGAAACCGCAAGTACATTTGGGACAACTTGCAATGATTTTTTGAAGAATAAGAATGACTAAGTATTAGTTCCGGGAAAATCCGCATGTGTGCAAACATATGTATCTACCTAAGCCGTTTATTACTTGGCGCTACCATTTGGTTAACCTTATTATCACCCATAATAAAATGATGGTAACATCCGGTTCAAAATGCATTTTCTAAGATCCTGGCATAGATAAAAACTGAGGACAACGTATAAATAGACTCATAAGTTTACAAGCATCAGCAACGTGAAGACGTGTTAAGAAAAAATATATACAAGTGAAATGAGTCCTTATAAGAGTTTCGTGGTAGTAATTGCCATTGTGTTATTTTCATTAACTGAAATCTGTCATTCCGCATCTTTACCGATGAAATCATCTTTACATCCACAACGTTCTGAACATATCCTAAAGTGCAGAAGAAAATGTTTTTCACTGGTAAGTCAATTCACAAAAAAGTAAATAATCTATATTAACCAAATTCTTTTCTTTTCACATATCTAGATCCTTAACGATATTAATTTCACTGACAGTTTATTCCAATACTTAAAATGCAAGAACATACCAGATTGCTACATGTGCTGGGATTACTGCCGAGCCGTGACTGTTGCTGAGGTGGACTTAGCACACTCCATGTGCAATGACAAAAAATTCTGTTCAAAAGGCTGCAAAGTTGCTTGCAAATTTCATCGAATAGGAATGTCCAGTAATGTGCATTTTATAAAATTAATACAACTAATGTAGAATGTCTATCTAAAAGCAACAAACTTTATATGTATTTTCAGGCGTATGTGTTTATATGTAAATAATATGTATTTATTTGACGTGTTTTTAGTTTACACAAATAGTTTTAAGAAAAATGCGCAAAACAATGAAATAATAAAGAATACAAATTCGAACTTACCTCCTATTGTGTAATTTGTTGCAAACTACCATATTACTCAACACGGCTACCTACTCGAAGCATGTAGGTCTTTAATGGCGGAAGAGTGTTATAAAATATATAGTAAATCTGTTGCTCCAACTCCAAAATTCACTAAAAAAGATTGCATATATGACCGTATGGTTCCTGGAATAGCATCCTGTTAATTAGGACAGATAACAGATAGTATTGAAATGCTTGAGGTAGTTAATTACCAACTTTAAATTGGGAGTAATTACTACACTCTCCAGTGAATATTAAAGATAGCTCATAATGACATAAAGACAAGATTTACAAAAATTCAAAAGGTTCACGTGCGCATTAGCTTTCTGTGCCGTTGTGTTCCGAAACTAACTTCCATCATCGTGGAAAATGATCTGCCAATCATCCTCTTCTCTAATCTTGAAAAAATGTTACATTCTAAACTGCACAATTTTACTATCGGTGCAGTGAGTCCGTTTTTACACGATTTCATTCTATTTACCACGATTAAAATATTTTTACTTACCGTAATCCTTTAGAATTTCTTTAATAATCTAATTTATGTTCATATATCCTTAAGTGTTTTGTGTGAGTATGATTCATTTTGGTTTTTATAAAGATTCTCATAATATTTTGTTGTATAAATCATTTATTTTAGGTACTTTTACATGATCCCCTCCACAATCCCTTTTTTTTGTACTTCATGTCTTTTTTTACACAGATTTAACGACAGCCTTCGACTCGGTCTGTTATACAGGTCTGATTTTATGTATTTCATTAAATTCAACAAGAGATTTCTCCGAAACCGGAAATATTTGACGTTTTGTAACAATTTTTTGTGACATTCCTACTCATTACAACCAAGCTGGATGACATCCTAATCAGCTCACAAAAAATACCCCCAATGCTCTTAGCGGGATCAAATCTCACGTAAACAAATGGCGGATTGCCGTAAACATTAGTAAATGAGAGCTAAATCTCTGCAGGGACGCTTCTGAAAAAAATATCTCCCCTTCAAAAATTCTCGGGATTATCTTGATATTCACTTACATAATTCACTTAGCAAGCTCTTAAGTTAGAATAGCTCTCAACAACAACAAGGCCGCAGCAGAAAAAAACTTAAATTACTGAAGAATGTAGAAACAAAGCCTAATTGGAAAAGTACCATACTTCGATCCGTCCACTAACGTCCTACGCATTCCCCGTATGGTTTTATATAATCTCGAAAGCAATCTAAAGGAGTTCGAAAGGAAAATCACCAGAGGAAAATGGAACAACAACAAGACTGCCGGGAAACTCTATCGAAAATGTTAAAACTAAAACAATAATTCGAAACTTTTCTTGTGTTGCCGGCCAATTGTAAGTGGGTAATCATTTTTAATGTACCAATATTGTCAAAATTGTAAAGTATATGAAATCTCCACTCGTGTTGTGCGTGCTATTGTTCTCTGACGAGTGGACACTAGTACGACAAAAATAATTTTCATGACTACCTATTTCGAGTCACTGACAATGCTCAAAGAGTATAACTGTCTAGAATTAGGAGTTTAAACATTTAAAATCATAAATAAGGGAAAGGTGGCACGACAACGTCTCTGCGTGCTATTTTAAAATATTTGCATTTGATATGGAAACTGTAATGCATGTTTTTTTTTTCAAATTTTACGCTTAATATTTCAAAAAGATTTGAAACAAAAAGTTTTTTGCCGATCTAGGTGAAAATTTGTTTTTAATAGCAGAATGTTCTCTTCTTAACCTGCATTGCTGTTTAGGAACAAAACATTTTACTTTCAAGATCGAACTTAAACATCTGAGTAATGTTATTTCTAATAAATTGGATATTATCGGATGAAAAAAATAAAAAAATTGGTAATTTTTTGTCGATTAGTGGATTACCGGGTTTCGGTATCGCTATAACTTTTGACACTTCACATTGGCTAGAAACGTGTTTCAGGCTTACTTACCAAATCTGGCGCTCTGTACCCAGCAATCGCGAGTCCTATCTTGACTTATGGCAACTTAATCTCATGGCAGACCTGCCAGAAACCTGCCACCAACATGAAGATAGTAACCAGAATCCAGAGACTCGCATGCCTAGGTGTCACAATTAGCAAAATTCCTACGGTGGGATAGGAGGCAATATTAAACCTCTTGACCTCTACATGCCGATAATTGCTGCAAAGAGCGGACTATATACAGATGGATCGGAGATGCAAAAAGTTACTGGCGCAGACTTTCTCTGAATTTTTAAACATGCACTGCAGAACCCAGGACTATAGTCCAGTAGCACTTTCGGCAACAGAAATCAAGTCCAATGTGGTCTGAAGCTGCCGCGAAGAGCTCATGGTTAACAGCATGCAGCAGGAATGTCCCGGCAATGCAGAGGAACTTACCAGGAAAGGGGCCGAAACCAAACCATACTGTATTGTTCAGGAGCGATATAGGCCTGTATTCTGAAACACTAGCAACGTTGTTATTTTGTTATTGCAACATTTTTTGCTACTTTCCACTTGTTAAGAAAGTAGCAATTGTTGATACAGCTGTTCATGATGATGGTGATGATACTTCACAACCACTTCAGGACGAAATTCAAGATTTTTTCGGCTCCGGTTGGCTTCTTCGTTGTGCTATGTTTAATAATTTCTGTGATTTCGGCAGCATGAGGTCTTTCTTTCCTACGTGGTGGAGATGGATTCTCAAGTGCATTGACGTAGGTGTCGACTCTTGGGTCACCAGACGGTAGTGGTTGGAAATTGCCTTCGAAGTAGGATAAAAAACACTTCTGCTTTCTCCACTTGTGTGTTTGCGTCATCTTCACTTGTTGTTAGTGTTTGTGGCAGCTTTTTCCTCTTACCGATGATCTAATGGATTTTTCGGAATGTGCCGGGTCCTGTCTGTATTCTGCGGAGCTTGGCTGTATGTTGTGCGTCTTCACCCCTTTCTGAAAGTCCTGAGACCACTTTATTTCTTCTCACAAAAAAACAATTCCCAACATTTCCCCCTATAAGTCATCAAACCCTACAAATGCTATCATTACTGTTATACGATTCTGATTTCGGTTGTAATCCTGGATAAAAACGTAGATTTTGTCTAAAATACTATATTTCCAGACACCTCGTTCATATTGTTATACAATTTTGCATTTGACGAAATACTTAGTTTTGGTTGTGATATATAATAAATATTATAACACTACTCAAACAGTTTGAAGTTCTATGCATCACGTTGTTCACTTCTCAATTTCTAAACTAGATGGCAGTGTTTCGACTTAATATCGCCGCTTATTGAAGAAAATGAAAATACACACCGCGATATAAAAATTTATTGTGAAAAAAAAAAAATTATTATTTTACAATTTAAGATTACTTAATACTAATTGTTAGAGTGTTGGCTTAACAATAGGGTCCCAACAGATGCACATTGTTTAATTCAACATTTGGTTTTACAATATAGGTTAGTGTTTATTTTTCATATGCTACAATGTCCAGTGCTTACATCGGGTTGTTGAAGAGTTGTTGAAGAGCATCGGTCCCAGCTTTGACCCTTGCGCAACTCCTGCCTTGGTGCTCCGCTCAGTTGATTGGCTGCCTTCCACTTGAACGTAGAATCTTCTGGAATGCAGAAAACTATAGACTATTTTGATGAAGTTGGAGAGGAATCCCATCTGATTCAGCTTGTAGATGAGTCCCTCTAACCAGACCGTGTCGAAGGCTTTTTTCGCGTCGAGGATGCAGGCAACGATGACTTCGTGTTTGTTCAAGGTAGCTACAACCGTAGCTAATCCCGGATAATGTTTAGGTCGATAGACCATCGCTTTAGTTTCTGCGCTACCAGGTACTTCAGGATCTTGCATATATTGCTTAATAGCGATATAGGCCGGTACCCCGAAACACTAGCAGCGTTCCACTTGTTTGGTATTGCAACAATTTTAGATACTTTTCACGTACTAGGAAAGTAGCAATTGTTCGAAATTCGAGATTTTGTTGGCTGCCGTCCTTGCTGTGCTGCGTTGAATAATTCCCGTGATTTCTTCGGCCGTTGTGAGGTCCTCGTTTCCTACCGGATCGTCCGTAGGATTGGTCTCGTTGAAGATGGCGTCTGGTGTAGAAAGATTCTCAAGTGCACTGACGTATGTGTTGACTTCTTTGACAAATAATGGTTGGAAGTTGCCTTCGAAGTAGAATGCAAATGCTTCTGCTATCTCCGGTGGTGTGTTTGCGTCTCCTTCGCTTGTTGTCAGTGTTTATGGCAGCTTCTTCTTTTTACCGATGATCTGGTGGATTTGTCGAAATGTATCGGGTTCTGGATGTATTCTGCGGAGCTTGTTCTCCAGCTGTATATTGTTGAGCGTTTGTACCGCATTCCGAAACATGATGTTCGTGCAGTTCAACTGACTGAGAACTCCTTGATAGACGCTACCTCATGTGTTCAACTCCCGGTGTTGTATTCGCTGGAGTCTCTTCCTCAGCCTTTACCTGTGGTGATTGTGGAAGATTTTGAATATGGACTGGTAAGTGCCTATACCTGTTTCTGCTGGTCCTCGGCCTTTTTTGCTGGTCTAAGGCGTTGTTGATTGATTACTCAGGTCCTTCAACCGCAGTATCGATCTCCACATTAGTGCGGTTCCGTGTTGTTGGAGGCATGCGGATGTTCTCCAGTACGCCATCGTGGAGTTTGGCTACATCCAGCTGATGTAGGTTGACGAAGTCCTCTTCTGGTTGGCTGTTGGTAAATATGGGATGGTAAGTTAATAACCAGTTTGACCAATCGTGGGGGCTATTGTAAAGTACATAAAGTTTTTTACCGAACTCTGAACTCCTTGCCTTAGTGCGAAAGAGATTTGTAGTCGATTTGCCGTCGCGAAAGCCCCACTGGTACGTGTCGATTAGTGTGGTGAAAAACGGCTTTAGACGTTCATACATCATACATGGATAGCATCTTATAGGCGACGTTTAGCAGGAATATGCTTCTATAGTTGTTGCAAGAGTTAGAATCGCCTTTATTGTGAGTGGGGCATATGGAGCTGATATTCCAGTCGTCGGGCATGGTATCTCAAGTCTTCCCAAACTCCAGATAATCAGATGCATACTCCAGAACATCGACACCAATCTTGAAGAACTCAGATGATAAACGATCTGACCCTGCGACTTTACTGTTCTTCAGCTTTTTAATGGCTGTGCAGACCACTTCAAAGGAGGACAATTTCATCAACTAGAGTTGGAATTTCGTCGTTCCCTATATCTCTCTCTCCTGGTCAGCTCGTGGACGTGCTGCTTAAATAAATGCATCCACTATTCCCTGCGGTTTTGGGACCATGATCACTTCCACAACCTTCCATGAGTCTTGAATATGTAACAGCCTAGAGGAGGCTCTAATTAAATAGTAGTTTAATTTTTCGGCAAGCTCTGTTATTGGAGAAATTTGCCCGGTTATTGGAGAGCAGCCAGGAGCACTGTTGTTTTTTTAAATTTTGGATTGCCTGGCAGAGTTCGGTTAACGACACACTTTCTATTCTGGAGCTAGATCATAATTATCTGAATAATAACGTTATGAAAACGAAACTTACTATGAAATGTTGGATGTTGCGGTAAAGAAAAGAAAAAAAGCCTTGATGCTGTGTATCTCTGTCGTTATCCTAGCCAATATCATTTATGAAGTGGAATCCTGCGAGATCACTCCTAAAATAAACCAATTTGTACATATTTAGAGAACATATTTATCTTACTTTTCTTATCTTGCCCATAAGCAAATTGTCTTTAAAAACAAACCTGCTTACTGAGTAATATTCAAGGAGAGTGTAAATAATTAGGAAAGTTAAAGAGCGAACATGTACCAGTTTTCCTCATTTCGAGAAGGTATTCGCTAACTTTGCGATATCACGTAATATGATCATAAGTAGGACTAGGTTTCGTGGTAAAGGAATCCATATCCACGATGACCGAATTTGGGATACCGAAAAACTGATCGTGTCATACCACGCTAACACATACGTGATTCATAGTGTAGTTCGGTACCAGGACTTCTGAACCCTTCGAAATCTGCACCTGGTACTGGAGAAAATAGTACGGGCTACTGTAAACACGGAAGGCACTATCTTAGCTGTTGTTGTTGAATTAAGCAGATGACATTGACATCATTGCGCGTTCTAAACTCGCCGTAGTAAAAGCTTTAACCGCGATTGAAAGCATGTGAATTGAGCTGGCTTTAAGGTCAAGTCCCCAAATCAGTGAATATAGGCTTTTACACTGCCAAAATAACGGAATATATACCAAACCCCATGCGCTGCCGCAATTGCCAACTGTTTGGCCACACAACTAAACGCTGCAATAACAGTATCAAATGCGAATCATGCAATCTGCCACCTCATATACCTGAACCATGCAATCGCGTATTGTGCGCAAACTGTTCTCTTCCCCATCCATCGTCCTCCAAAGCGTGTCCGGCCTACAAACAGGCCAAGGACATTATCACAATTAAAACATTGAAAAAGTGTACAATTGCCGAAGCCAAACGAATTTACAGTCAGCAAAACTCATCCCAGACTAAACCTCTAATTGTGACATTCGCTGATAAAATGAAACAAACAACAGTTTCACAGGCCCAAGAGAGTATATCTCGAACTTCTCAATTGACTTCGTCCCGCTCACCTTTCGCATCACACCCAAATCCAACAAATAACAAACCTACTTCATACAATAAAGTAAATTCTAACATGGCATCGAAATCCACAAACATTAGAAGAACCGATCCCACATCATCCTGCTCAAACTTGAAAGAAAATATCCTCAATACTAACGCTAATCCTGCCACTCAATCCGCCCCTGAATTATCACATCTAAACTTATCTTCCGATCAATCCAATTTAAAATCAAACTCTATAGAAAAACCTACCACTGCAACCACTTCATTTAACTCTAACACAACCTCTACCCAATACTCTCAATCCATCTCAAACCCATCACAACATCTCCTCAATACCAACATCAACTCAAATAGTCAACCTTCTCATCTAACTTCAAACAATAAACCTAAATCCACCTCTTTTCCCCCCACTTCACCTATATCAGCTGTCACCCAAGTACTGTTAGACAAAAATGAATACTATATTCAAAACACCATGGAAATCCATGATGTTGTGCTCCAATAATGAAAATATTAAACAACCGATTGACCCTGTGATCCGGGAATTGAATCAATCAGGCTCTTTAGGGAGCCTGGATGATTCAACAGCCGCACCACAGGGTCATAAACCCGGACAACTTCTTTTCGCCCACCCTCATATTTCACAACGAAATACATCCAACACAAGCAGACAACATAACCGAAACACAGCTTATCACACTTCGTTTGCCTCAGGTAAATCAAGCTCGTGGAGCCAGTGTAATCGTTACCGTACCATCAATATTCTGCAATGGAATATGAAAGGTTTCATCAAAAACCTTGATGAACTCAATATTATAATCAGACAACATAACCCCATTATAATATCAATCCAAGAAACACACAGCTCTTTCAATCAAACCCCACATTATCCAAGAGCCTTTGAAGGCTACTTCCACAACTTGCCCAGGTATAAGGTATAGCACTTCTAGTTATGAAAAACACTTCTCACAAAACCATTCTCCTAAACTCAGACCTACAAGTTCAAGCTGTAGAGATCGATCTCATAACAAAGTTTACCTATATTAACATATACATTCCTCCTAAGCAAATTATTAATAAAAACGACTTGATTAATATAATCAACCATGTTAAAACCCCTATTATACTTGGAGGTGACATCAATGCGTGGAGTACACTTTGGGGCTCTCCAAAAAATAATAAGAAGGGTGTCGCTTTTGAAAACTTTCTGTTTGACACCAACCTTATTATCCTTAATGACGGATTTCCTACCCACCTCTCTACGCACAATACACTTACATATGTTGACGTAACATGTTGCTCTCCAGAACTGTATCCGAAAATAACCTGGAAGACGTTAGACGATCTTAATAACAGCGACCATTTTCCGATACTTACTGCAATAAATGTCGATCGTTTTGCCAAACCTATAACACCTAACATTAAATTTAAAACAGACTTGGCCAATTGGTCTATGTTCAGAAAAATAACCACTAAGTACCTGTCTGATAAGGCTTTATCCACAAACAATAATAAAGAAGCCGCTTTGTTGCAGAAAGCTTTTAGAACTGCGGCTAACTTTTCCATCCCCCAAACTGTTCCAGTACAACATAAGCACGCTTTACCTTGGTGGAACTCTGAGCTTTCAACACTACGGAAAGAAAAAATGATTGCATTAAGAAATTTTCAAAAAAACTGTTCCACGCAAAACCTTATCCTCTACAAGAAATCGAATGCTAAATTCCGTAGATTGCTAAGGACCAGCAAAGCAAAAAGCTTCTATGAGTTCACGTCAAATATTAACCCTAACTCCCCTCCCGCTAAGCTTTGGCAAAATACCCGCCGTTTGACCGGTGATGCCACTCCGCTTACAATAAATAGCATAAAATCCACCAATGGTACTATTACAGACCCACTAGAAATATGCAATTTGTTTGCACATTCTTGGTCTCAGATTTCAGGAAACAATAATTTCTCTAGCTGATTTATCGATGAAAAATGCATGATACTCAACTGTACGCCGCCGTTGTATCCATCCAACCCGACCTCCCGTCGTATAGAACAACAGATTTCACTTCTGGAATTTAATACCACTCTAAACTCAGTTAAGGGCAACACACCAAGTGGGGACAGAATATCTTACCCAATGCTGAAAAATCTTCCAAAGGAAACCAAGCAAAGGATCATCCACCTTTACAACAATGTGCTTAATACAGCAGTTATCCCTCAAGTCTGGAAAACTGCCAGTATATTACCTATCCCAAAAGCGAACAAAGATAAGGCCTTAGTTGAAGGATATCGCCTAATCTCCCTTATTCCATGCTTGTCCAAAATTTTAGAAAAGATTATTGCTAAGCGCCTTTTATGGTATGCCGAAACAAACAAGCTCATCAGCCCTAACCAAGTAGCATTCAAACCGAACAAAGGATGCGTTGACGCCCTTCTTCACATTGACTTTTTCATCTCAAAAGCACTTTCGGCAAAAAACCATGTCTCTATTCTTGCCCTAGACTTTGAGAAAGCTTTCGATAGGATAGGTCTTCATGTGGTCCTTAAAAAGCTAATAAAATGGGGCGTTGGTAGAAAAATGTACGGATACATAAAATCATTCTTAACGAATAGGAAATTTTGCGTTAAACTAAATAACGTCTACTCTTCCAATTATCCTTTGCACAATGGTATCCCCCAGGGATCACCTCTCTCAGTAGTTCTATTCATTATTGCGTTTGATGACATAAATGATATCTTAGTGAAGCACCGATTATTAGACCACTGCCTCTATGCTGATGACATATATATCGTATGTAAGACCAAAGATATGAGTAGAAACAAAACCTTGTTAAGATTAGCCATTGAGGATATTTTAGACTGGTCAGAAAATTCTGGTGCCAAATTATCAATCGAAAAATGTAAACTGCTTCATATATGCCGTAAACTTAATTGCCAACAACCTAGCATAAATGTAAATAATATAATTATAGAAAATGTCAGTTACTTAAAAATCTTAGGATTAATTTTTAATTATAAGTACTCCTGGAAACAGCACTGTTTAGAACTTAATAAAGCGATAGCTGCAAGAACTAATATTGTAAAATACTTAGCATGTAAAAAAAGTAATGTCCATATCAATACGCTAACAACTATCACAAAAATGTTAATTCTAAACAAAATCGACTATGGTTTGTATATATATGGACACTGCCCACCATCGATTCTCAAAATTTTAAGACCCGCATACCACCAAGCAGTTCGAAGAAGCCTAAACGCGTTTTTTTACACTACACCTATAAAATTTTCCAACTACACCTATAAAAAACATTTTGGCAGAAGCAGGACTTCCCAGCATCGACGAACGAAGGGACGCTATTACCCTAAAACTGTATGCAAAACTCCTGTTCTCCAAAAACTCCATAATCGATTACGACATAAAGAACGCAAAAGATCATAGATCAAAAAAAAGGATATCATCAGCCATCTCTACTATTCTCGGAAAAGGAATTTTACTAGATCTTCCAAATAAACGAAAGCACATTACCGTTCAACGGTCATTGGTAATCTGCCTGAGCTGGCGTCAATATTTACGGCTGAAGCTTTCGCAATCCTACAAGCTACGGAGTTAGTAATGACACGCCGAGGTAAACACATAATATGTTCCGATAGCATTTCCGTACTCAATGCTATCAAAAACCCCAACAACAACACAGAGCTCATATCAGAAATCAGATATCACCTTATCAAATCGCCAAATAATATTAAGCTGATGTGGACTCCTGGGCATGTCGGAATCCAAGGCAACGAACACGCCGATATTGCAGCGACATCTGCTAAAAACGCCCCGGTCCATACTTTCAACATCTTCTCTAAAATTGATCTAACGAAATTCACTCAGAAAACCATGAAAATCAGGATCATAAATGACTGGAGTCTATACCACCATCATTACAAAAAAGTGAACCCTGAGAGAACTAACCCCGCATATCCCCAAAATATCAGTAAACAAACTATTTCAAAATTTCTACGGCTACGACTTGGACACACTTCAGCCACACATCAGCATCTTCTTACTAAAACATTTGAAAACATTGAAATGATCTCTAACTTTGTCACAAAAGCAAACCTCATCATCTAACTTTAAATTTGTTATTGAGCGAATAGTCCTTGCAGCTACGCTCTTTAATGTCAATATTACCATGTAATTTTATATTACTTGTTAATAAAGAATAATAATAATAATAATATTTTGTATGTCCTACAATGTCCAGTGCTTACATCGGGGTGGTCAAATCCGAGTCTTCATGTTGGTCTTTTTGGGATGGGGTCGTGGTGTGGTAGCCGATTTAGCCTCGATGACTGCTATCGCTGCTCTGGTAGAAGCCATGCAAGAAGTTCTGCTCGCTTAGCAGATTTAGCGCGTTGAGGTAGCGTTGTCCGTGGATGGTGTTTATCAGGTTCCTGATTGCCTAGTTATGATGGTTGTTGACGTCTTGAAGCTGCTTTCTGCACAGTGTCACTATGTACTGTTGTAAGGGGACTATGCGTGCTTCGTCGTAAAGCTTCTTATTGCTGTGGTGCTTTCGTCAGTCCTTCCGTGAAGTTAACGCCAAGATACTCCCTGTCTGTTGTTGTTTCCGTACCGTTAGGGAGCACTATCTGAATGCTCCGATATTTAGCTGCAGATCTGCATCCACCTCGGGATGCTCCCCTTAATAGTAGTAGTTGGGGCAACACCCCCAATTTATTAAGTTTAATACAAGCGAATAATTAAACAACCTAAACTTAAAAACTAAAGCTTAACCTAGATGGTAGAAAGGGAGACTAGCGCAGGAAAGAATGGGACTGGAAGTAGTTTCGAAGTGAGGTTTTGCTAAGGTGGAAATCGAAAGAGTATTCCATAGTGTTAGCCAGGCTTAACATTCTTGATACTGATGAGTTTAAGCCGTAATTAGTCCGATGTGGTCTAATGCGATAGAGGGCTGCATACCTTAAATTGTAGGGGTTGACGTTAAGAGACACAAATTCAAGAAGTGCGGGGCAGTCTGTATTACCGGTAATCAGTTGATGGAGGAAGAGCAGATCGGCAGTTTTGCGACGGTTTTCGAGGGACTCGAGGCGAATTAGTTTAAGGCGATCAGAGTAAGGAGGTAAGTTGGTTCTGTCAGTCCAGGCAAGATCACGTAGAGCGAAACGTAGAAATCTACGCTGGACAGCTTCAATATGACAAATGTGGACCGCGTAATGAGGTGACCATACTTTGCTGGTATATTCTAGAATGGGTCTGACGAAGGTGATGTATAGAGATTTTGTGACATAGGGATCCGAAAATTCTTTTGACCAGCGTTTGATAAAGCCAAGGGTGGAATTTGCTCTACTTATAATATTGTCAATATGGGAACGAAAGTTGAGCTCACGATCACAGATTACGCCTAAGTCGCGTAAAGATGATACTGAAGGGACTAGTTCATTGCTGAGAAAATAGTTTCTATGTAGATGCGGTGGTCGTTTACGGGAGTATGTAATGGATTGACATTTACTGATGTTTAGTTGCAGATCGTTTTTTGACGCCAAATAGAAATACTATTTAGGTCATCTTGAAGAGAGTAGGAGTCAGAGGGGGAGGAGATGAACGAATAGATTTTTATGTCATCGGCGTAAACAGAGAGATGAGAGTTCATAATAATACGGTCAACATCGTTGATGGTAAGTACGAATATTAGTAGACCGAGGTGGCTACCTTGTG
This sequence comes from Eristalis pertinax, assembly GCA_907269125.1. Lineage (NCBI taxonomy): Eukaryota > Metazoa > Arthropoda > Insecta > Diptera > Syrphidae > Eristalis > Eristalis pertinax. Next base: position 63,117,508 of record OU026149.1, read on the forward strand.
GTACGCCAGAAGTGGCTTTGATGTGCTTGGAGACAGACGATCTGAAGGAACTGCGTATTCTCTGATTTCCAAATAGGATTTGATCCATTTGATGAAGTGAGGTTGAAAACCTAGAGCTGTGAGTTTAAATATAATGACTGGGTGCGAGATTTTATCGAATGCTTTACTAAAGTCGGTGGCTATAACAGCGACTTCTTTGCCGTCTTCAAATGCGCATAATGCCTTAGACACAAATTCAGTAAGGTTCGTAATCGTCGATCTGCCTTTCATTTTCCATTTTCATTTATTGCTTCGGTAGTATCGCTGTACATTAAGAGTGCTATACTCTTTTAAGAAAACCGTGTTCGGAAGTTGAAAATAATGCTTTGCAGTGAAAAAACATAGAATCGTTCACAATGCTTTCGAATAGTTTACGTACGCAAAATAGGTTAGCGATGGGACGATAGTTACTTATGTCGTTTTGTTTACCTTTCTTATGTATAGGGACAATAAAAGAGTTCTTCCAAAGCAGAGGGAAACATCGTTGTGAGAGGGACATATTGAAAAGAGTTGCTAGGGGTTCAGCCAGGTGTGCAGCGCATTTCTTAAGGACAATTGCGGGCAACCCATCGGGACCTGGGTTATAGTCGCCCTTAAGAGTGTTGATCTTTTCTTCAACCAGGCGCGCAGTTACGCGAACAGAAGCTAATGATGTTTGGGCGGAATTCTTCAGATATGAGAAGTAATCTTGATCGAGCTCAGCGGAACAACCATTATACGATTGACTGAAGAAATCGGCGAATAAGTTTGCGATGGTTTGGGGATCAGACGAGGCAGTGTTGCCAAATTTAAGATTAGGAGGATAACTATCACATTTTCGCTTGGCATTAATAAATCGGTCTTAGGATCCGTTATGAGATTGGATTGCATTTGGTCGATATATTTCAGATAGAGAGAATCAGAAAGCTTAGCAAATTTTAGGTGAGTAAGCTGGTAAATGGAGTGGTCGAAGCCAGAGCGAGATTTGAGGTAAGCTTTCCAGAGTTTGTTTCTTTTGTTACGAAGTGATCGTAATTGTTTATTATACCAAGGAGGGGATGCGGGACAATTTGCATGGTATTTGAGAGGTACAGCTTTAACGAGACAACTGGAGATGATAGAGTAGAAGGACGAAAGGACGGTTTCAATATTGATGTAAGCAAGACTAAAATAAACGCGGCTAAGCAAAAAATTGAGCCTGACGAAATCAGTTTTACGAAAGTTAAGGCTACAAGAGGTTGGCGAATGATTTTTTCGAATCAAATTACTGTAGGAAAAGGAAACAAAGAGGGGACGATGATATCTAAAGTAGACAGAAGATGATCGCTTTCAATGACAATGCAGTTAATAATGTCAGATGAAAATATAAGATCGAGTTGTCTACCAAGGCAGTTGGTAATACTACTTATTTGATATAGGCCGGTGTTAGAGAGACAGTCTAGAAAGAGAAACTCCTTTTCAGCAGTTGCATTTGGAGAGACAAAATGTGTCGCATCATCAGATTGAACCCATTGTAGACGGGGAAGGTCAAAATCACCCATGACTATGACATCGTCATTAGAAACAATTTCGTTAAACACGGAGTCGATGGCATCAACGGCGAGCTGGTAGCTTTGAATTGATTGGGACGGGCGAATTTAGCAATAAAAGAGATATAGATTTCGTTTAAGAATAGATAGCTTAACACAAATTAACTCGAAATCGGCGCTCTGCGATGATTTAAAGAGTGAGGAATCATATTTGTTATTGATAGCTAGGTGAATCACGTAAGCGTGAAAGGACATTAGTTTAGCAGTAGGAGGAAACAGCATGTCAATGAAGGAACGCGGTGGAGTTAACGATTTTGTGGGGTTAGTATTTGAAATCAGAAGAAGATGGAGTAGAGGCGGAAAGAGGCTTTGCTGGTACAGACAGTGGAGGATGATTGGGGTTGAGAGTGTGAGAGTGAATAAAGTTTGGGTATTTGAGGGTAGGTTTGATAGAGGAGGATGCGTTAAGGTCAAATGATACGCGTTTGAAGTTAGGGAATCTCGTACTTGTTTTAAAGTTAGAATACAAGCCCGTTTTAAAAGACCAATTACTGCTTACTGGATTGTTGGACAACGGCCGATTAGGTGTGATAATAGGGGGGTTAGATGTAGTTGGGCGAGATCTAGTGAGATTGTTAAGAGAAGTGGGGTTGGAGGTTGGTGGGCGGGATCTAGGGCGAATGTTAAGAGAAGGGGGCTTTTGAGTAACGGAATCCTAACGGGGATTAGGCGAAGTTGAACATTTTCTTATACTTAAACTTCCTAAGTTAAAGTTGCCTCCGAAAGGGTTGGTAATAAGCCATTCGTATTTCCTGGGGATGAAGATCACGATTCGTCCATTTCTAAGCTTTTTCCATTGGTTGATGTCAAGATTGAGCCTCTGCTTAATAAAAGACTTGACTGATATGTTACGTGGGGCACCGCTGATGAAAAATGCAGACAGGTCATTATCGTGAGATCGGCTGTTTTTCCTGAAGTCTTATTATTCTCGAATCCCACTCTGATTTCGTCCAGGTTGTACCGAAAAAGTTAAGTTTAGGAGGAAGAGGCTCTTGAGAGGGAATAGCCGAAGCTTGTGAGCCGGTGTTGAAGATCTCGCATAAGGGAATGGCAATGTCAGAAACTGAAGTTTCGCAGAAAAGTTACTCCATTAACGATTTGTTGTTGTTGATAGACTCAAGTGTTGGAGTGGTGTTGGTGTTCATCGCTGTTAGGAGCCTTGTCCATTTTATCAAAAATTGTAGACTTTTCGATCGCCGCTTCGTTGTTCGCATTAGTTGGGAAGAGCGGTGGTGCCGACGTGGCGGATGAGTGAAGAAGGATGTCCAAGTCCGTACGGATGCAGTTGACGGCATCGTTGGTGTTGTGAATTCCGTCGTTTTTGGATCGAATGATCTCCGTGAGCGCCGTTATGCTTTTATCCAGCCTCTTAACCGATTTGGTTATTGAGTCATTGATCTCGTGGGCGAGTTGATTCATCAAAGTACCATAGTGAACATCTGTGGAGACGTGTTTATCAGCCACTTTAAGGCGGTCGTGCCGCGGTTGAATGATATGCTCTAAATACGATTGAAGATCTTCAATCGATTTAGGTATAATCTCCGTGCTTGAAAGCTTGCTTAAAATCTTTTTGTTGAGATGGGTAAGATCGGCAAATAGGGATGACATTGAATCGTTATGGCATTTTATTGCAAGCATGGTATGCGATGCCGACAATTCTTTGCAATTAGGGCACACATATTGCATGACTCCACATAAGTCTTTGAGGTAGATCGTGTAACGACCTTTTATGCCTACGCACGACCGAGCACATTTCACTAGCACAGCACTTTTCCATTTTGATATTATGACAGCTCGCGGGGTATTTGGAGGTAATTAATAAAAAATGGAAACGGAAAAAAACAGAAACACGTCTGAAATGCACAAAGGTAACAGTAAGACTGCGAGCACATAAGTATCGATTTTCCAGCATTGATACGAATACCCCATTTTGTGTAGTAGCCAAATTTGTTCGCTGTCTGGATTTCGACCCTTCGCCTGGCGATCAGTGGTGACTTCGGGCTGCCATAAGTCAGTGAGTCATCTGCGAATAGACAACAGCTCGATGTGTTGGTTGGAGCCGACTGATCTGTCGCGTAGATGTTGAAGAGCATCAGTCCCAGCTTCGACCCTTGCTTAATAGCGATATAGGCCGGTACCCTGAAACACTAGCAGCGTTCCCCTTCTTTGGTATTGCAACAATTTTAGCTACTTTTCACGTGCTAGGAAAGCAGCAATTAGCAATTATTGATACAATTGTTCATAATGATGGTATGAAGTAGCATCACCGTTTGTGACATTCGCTTCAGGACGAAATTCGAGTTTTTGTCGGCTCCGGCTCCCTTCCTTGCTGTGCTGCGTTGAATTATTCCCGTCATTTCTTCGGCCGTTGTGAGGTCCGCGTTTCCTACCGCTGGATTGGTTTCGTTGAAGATTGCTGGTGTAGATGGATGGATGGTGTAGATGGATTCTCAAGTGCATTGAATGTGTGTGTTGAATTCTGTGTCAAAACCTGGATCATCAGGTGGTAATGGTTGAGTTTTGACTGCATGAACATCTGATGCATTCGTTTTTAAGGCCGATAATGTTATATTTTAATAGCTGACAGTCACCAGATAAGCTGCTAACTAGTTAGTAAAGAGTGCATGAAGTGTCATGAGAGTTGCGACCATGTTCGACCAATTCTGCAGACTTTTAAACGGATATAGGACCCAAGGCAGAATGTTTCACTAAATCTGAACCGTGAGATAAGAAAATTCTATCGTCCCAACCTACACGAGATCAAGATAGCAATATCTAGACCGAATTCACACAAAGCTGCTATTGCGACGAACTATTCGCTGAAATTTCAAACATTAGATAGTTGGACTCTGATTGTTGCGAAATGGAATTGGTCAGAATAGCCATTTTTCGCATTGAATGTTCGCAGATTCAGGATAATTGGTGGTTCTTGCTATGAACTATGAACACATGGTCGATTTGGTTGGCGGTTTGACCGTATGAGGTTGATGTTGTAGAATCTGCCTTAGATGCGGATAACACACAGGAGCTCACTTATTTACATAAAGTCGATGACCTTTCAGCTTTGACCTTAACCGTTTTCCCAAAAAGAATCTGCATTCATTCCCCGTCCTTTCCAGCGTATTTCCTTGATCACAGTAATATCCGCTTTGTTCTGCGTGAGGATATTTTCCAGGTGAGCGGCAAATCGTTGAATTTCTACGTGTCAAGTCGTCATTGTCAGACCGTTTAACAGAGGCCTTTCAAAATTGGCCGTTCGGAATCGGCATAAAACTGTAGGTCCCTTCCACTCGTTAGAGAACAATAGCATGCACAACACGAGTAGTTGTTGAGAAGTTAGGTCCTGGCCCTCTACGTGCCACCCATATTATTATCATTATTATGATTATTAGATGGTGCAAAAAATGTAAAATTGGAGTCAATAGATAATTGTTTTGATTTTTAATATTGTGATAAGTGATTGTCGATTTTCTAGTAAATTTTTTTTGTGGGGAAGTTCGTAGTCGACACGACTGGCGATTCAATCAAATATCGACAAGCGCAATAAGAGCTTTTGACTCTATTAATTTCTTAGTCCTGCCTTGTAATGTGATGGTAAAACATTTTAACATAAGTCTCATATGGGTGAAAGGTTTACCTGTCTAGGAACAAGAACTTCTCGCTCCGAAAAGTTGAGCAGTGCAACCACAAGCGTGCCGCCGTCCTTATCCACGACACTGAAGCTACCCGCTTAGCCTCCTGTAACAGCTTCTTGCCAAGAGAAAAAAACGGGTCCATCGGTATGAGACAATATTGTCAATGGTCGGTTTTATTAATTGACTTACATTTCATAAGAAATCTGTCTATTCGTCATTAAGTTGCAATTGCAATTTTTGGAACCCCAATTGTTTTCCGATTATTTCAATGATAACTGTAAAAAAGAATTATGTTCTCCAAAGCCCTACCTCACTTCTGCACCTTATCTAATCACTGAAACACCAGCGAGTAGCATGCCAAAACCCAGAATAAAAAAAAAACAAAAGTAAATTTCTGTCAATTATTCATACGATTACAGAACATTACTGCATAATGTACTTAATTTAATCACTTTTTCCCACCCCATGTCCATGTGAGCAAGCATTATTTGCAGATACAGTAGTATGTGCCTAAATATAGTACAAACTTTTGATTACCATTCGAAACCGTCGAATATATCAAGTTCTTATGAAATTGTTATGAGCGGGAAAATGTGGCATAGGGTGTGTCAAATAATAGATGTCAGATTGTCTATACGAAATTTGAATAAGCTCATGAATGAAATGAACAAACAACAAGCTTTGGCTAATCAAAAGGCGACGTTCCAATAATAAACGTGTATTCTTTGACAGATATATAAATCACCACCACAATACTGCCACATTTGACATCGATTGGTTTCTTTGATTTGGCTTTGTTCATGCCAGCTGTTTACTTTGATAAATGCATTTTTAATTGATATTTTCGTTCAGAATTATTAGGGTATGAGCTTTTGTACAAAAAAAAAGATTATTTTGTGAATCGGAAGATAGTCAGACAGGTGACATTTTTGACATTTGTAGTGCAATTGCTCACTAGTATGAGGCATGATAACGGTTTGACAATTATTAGATGTCGAGATCATTTTCGATTCGATTTATTATTGGGAATACGAATATATAACCTTCAAATCTCCAAAAATCGTTACTGATGTAATAATACTGTGTCAAAATGTCAGAAATAGAGTAGGCTATTAAAACTAAATTACAACGAAGTTGAACGAATACTCGTTCTCGTTTATAAAAATAACTTCATTATGATATAAACCAACCAAGACAAATCGAATCTGACACATTCTACCACCGTTAGAAGATGTAGTCAGTCAACCACATTATGACTGGACCACGCTCATTATAACATGATGTACACTTACAAATATTTCCATACGAACCAACAAATTGAGATGTCGGTAATTATTTGACATTTATAAAACGCAGAAATAAAATCTCTCACGCCTCTTCAAATTGTTCTTATAACGATTTACGGACCAATCCGAGAATAACATTTGCATGATTTTGCGATTAAATGTCAAAATGTTGAGATTGAGATTTCTGATAGAAGATCACTTGAAACACCATTGTGCCAGAAATGAATCGACAAAAATACTCATTAATATGTACCGTCCAAAAGTGGAATCAATTCACAATTCTGTAAGAATCAGTTATGTAAGAATCAGTTTCTTTAACAAAAATCTTTTAAACGAACAAAATAAATGTTAAATTTGGATTTTCTCCATTTTTCGGTGGTTTGTCTCTATATTATCTCTGTACGTTATCTTAGAGAAAAGTTATAACATTCATCATCATCATCATCTTCTGACCCGCATGATCCACTAAAGGGGTCGCGGGGGTAAACCACGCACGAGAGATCTCCAGGCAACTCGATCCTCCACCATCGATTCTAACTCATCAGGACTCATCTATGCCCAAGCGTAACCCGGCGAGTTTTTGGACTTGGTCCAACCACCTCGTCCTGGACTGCCAAGCGGTCGCCTACCTGATGAAATCGCATTCAACGCCCGCCTCGGAAGTCGTGATGATGGGGACATTCATGCCACGTGACCAAACCACCGAAGCATAGCCCTTTCCGTTCGAAGAAGCAGCTGCTCAATGTTGAGTTCCTCGTTCACTGCCGTGTTTCTCACCCTATCCCGGCGAGTACTTCCCACAACAGCACGAAGAAATCTCATCTCAGCAGCTTGCTTGATATGCAAATTGTGACTCGTTGTGCTCGAAGAGTGTAAAAGCTATGCGAACATGCCCGCCTCATGAAACAACTTGAAGTTATAACATTATTACAACATAAAGCACATATTATTTGCATTGTATTGCGAATATGATGAATGGAGACCATTGTCACTATCGGTGCCCAAGCGGCGTTCGTTTATGCGTGTTCATTCTGTGGGTATGTTTGTATACATATTTGTACGAGTGAATTCATACTTGAACAATTCAGCAATTTTTTCAACAGAATCCAGCAAGACTATCAGTGCACTATTCTATACTTGAACGATTCAGTAAGTTTTCAACAGAATTTTTAAATTCTACGAACCCAGCAGTGCACTTGGTTTTTTTAAAAGTAGGAGTGCCACTGATTTTGCTGCGAAATGTATGTCCTCCAAAGCTGTGCAATGGAACAAGGTTATTGGTTAAAGCTATAAGACCTAATGTAATTGAACCAGACACAGGTCCACAGGAATGTATCCTTCCTTTTAAAAGGCTGCAGTTTCCAATTAAATTATGTCTTGCTATGACTATCAATAAGGCTCAAGGTCAAACTTCAAAATTTAACGGCATTGATTTAAGTAATGAATGCTTTTCGCATGGACAGCTTTACGTAGTCTACACACTATATAACGAATGATCGATAGTTCTTATAGACCCTCTGTTCACAAGATAAGTACCCCGCAGTTCTATATCTAGTCGTAGCCTTTAATAATAATAATATTGGTGAGGATACTGCCTGTGTTGGATCTGAGCTTAGCTTCTACAGCTACCGAATCGACCATATTGTATCAAAGACATTGTCCAAGTCAACAAGCATTGCATCGGTACAGAGTTTTTTGTTTCTGTTTCATTGAATGTTGGAAACCAATTTCGACGTGGAATGTATTGTATCATGTCCTGCCTTAAAATCGAATCAGGAACTATCATTGTCCTCAACCGATTTCATCAGGACCATATTGACATCGTTTTTGAATACCTTGCAAATGTTATATAACAGCTGTTTTCCAATGCTCTGGATAGTGTGCATTATTCAGGAAATTGTTGAATAGAATGGCGTATATTTCCACCTATACTGGGGCAAGAAGAACAATATTCGATTTCTTCTTCATAAATACCTCGAATATCTTTGGAAGTTCTGCCTTCGATACGAACACGGTATGAAACTATTCATTGGCGATGGCAATGAATGCCATGGTAACCTGGTAAAACCAGTGCTCTCATATCGACAGTGCTCCATGTCGTTTCGCTCCAAGTCGTGGTTCGGACGAATGCAAGCATTCACCTTTGACACGTCCTCAAAGATAGAACACATGACCTGTATCTACTTTTGCGGGTCCTCGATGTTTTTATTGTTCCACGAGTGAAAGGGACATACAATTTATTAGCGAGTCCTAACGACAAAACCTAAGAACGTTTTTTTGATAAGTATGCATTCTGATCGTTCTCAGGCATTATCAAACAATTTTTCAGTCAAAAGCTTAAACATGTTTCAAACGACAAAAATGCTTGCTTAGAAGGTCTACATCAATACAGTGTTGGGTAAGTATCAACATGATTAGGTACACTTACAAGTCGATTGGGCAAGAAAGTGACTTTAAAGGCAGCCAAATTATTTACCTATAGCTTTTTTTCAATGACATCGAAAATGGACGCGATTTGTTAATCCAATAATTTTATTATGCAAAGTTCATTGGAACGTGTCTTTATGACATGACATTTCTATATATTTCTATACATCATTTAAAATCATTTTCATTCGTTCGATGATGATTTGATATAACTGAATAACTGGGGTACTTGTTACAATTTCAATAATAATTTCGCACAACAAAATTACACGCCCCACCCAGTATGCATGTATAGAACTTCCTCCATCAAGTTAACATAATAATTTCATTTTGTAACGCTTCGCTGATGTCTATTTTCACATATTTCAATCTCAGATCCTCCTACTCACTTGCACATAATCTAATCGATTGCAATCTTCAATTAATTTTATCATTTATTAAAGAGAAATCAATTTCAACTCCAACGCAAAACTCCTCTTTTTCACGACACTCATTTATGGATCACGATTAAGCTGAAAAATTAAAATCTCCAACACAGATCTTCGTGTTTTCCGCTTAATTACTGTCTCAGAACAGATCAGCAGTGAACGTGGCGGAACCGATTTTCTTACGTTTCTCTCATATCCCCAATTGATGAGCTATTGATCGTCTACCTATACACATAACATACGAACTGACAGCTCACGATCTATGACGAAACGAAGTTCAGATTGAGAGATAAGTTCAGTCGAGGTACTCTCAGGCACTTTATTGAGTTGTTACTTAGGATAGGATCCTACGACCATGCCGTGTTCAGTATGCTCCCCAATTGCTTGGACTTGATAAATTTATTACACTTTAATTGAAGTGAAAAGTGATAGTAATCGTGTTCTTTAATTAAGTTATTGTATATGAAGTGCCCTTATTCTGACTTGGAAATAAATTCTGCGTGGCCTCTCTTAGGTGTTCCATTTTAATATCGATAGCTTATTGGAGCGTGAATCCTATTCCATGTGGTCACTTAGGTGAAGTTTATTGCAAACGTACGTATGTACATACTTACATACCATCCTTTGAAAACTTCATGAAAATAACACCTGTAAGAAAGTGAACTTATCGCACCATGCTGCACGGCAATAAAACATATGGTTGGTTCGAGGAAGAAGATCGCTGAAATCGATTTTATCGATTAATTCTTTTGCAACGCCCTTTCAATATCAACTTCAGCATATTTTTCCCTTATGGCAGTTTGGGTATGTTCTCTCATTTTTGTGGGCAATTAAATGTAGAAACATGTGTTCCCAAGAATAATTGAAAGAAGACGGTTCCCAGAGTTAGAATAGTGCTTGCGTAGCGAAGGAACTCCCTCGTCGAACCCTTTATACATGAGGTAGGGAGGGTAATAATAATATAATATGGGTGGCGCTACAGCCCGTAGAGGCCCAGGGCCTAGCTTCTCAGCAATCACTCGTGTTGTGCGTGCTATTATTCTATCACGAGTGGAAGGGACCTACAGTTTTATGCCGACTCCGAATGGACAAGTTTGAGAAGCTTTTTCTAGACAGTTGATTGGCTGCCTTCCACTTGAACGTAGAATCTTCTGGAATGCAGAAAACTATAGACTATTTTGATGAAGTTGGAGAGGAATCCCATCTGATTCAGCTTGTAGATGAGTCCCTCTAACCAGACCGTGTCGAAGGCTTTTTCCACGTCGAGGATGCAGGCAACGATGACTTCGTGTTTGTTCAGGGTAGCTACAACATCGTGGTGGAACTTCATTAGAATCCATACTGCGTATCCCGGATAATGTTTAGGTCGATAGACCATCGCTTTAGTTTCTGCGCTACCAGGTACTTCAGGATCTTGCATATATTGCTTAATAGCGATATAGGCCGGTACCCCGAAACACTAGCAGCGTTCCACTTTTTTGGTATTGCAACAATTTTAGATACTTTTCACGTACTAGGAAAGTAGCAATTGTTCGAAATTCGAGATTTTGTTGGCTGCCGTCCTTGCTGTTGATGGTTGATGACGTTGAAGATGACGTTGAAGATGGCGTCTGGTGTAGAAAGATTCTCAAGTGCACTGACGTATGTGTTGACTTCTTTGACAAATAATGGTTGGAAGTTGCCATCGAAGTAGAATGCAAATGCTTCTGCTATCTCCGGTGGTGTGTTTGCGTCTCCTTCGCTTGTTGTCAGTGTTTATGGCAGCTTCTTCTTTTTACCGATGATCTGGTGGATTTGTCGAAATGTATCGGGTTCTGGATGTATTCTGCGGAGCTTGTTCTCCAGCTGTATATTGTTGAGCGTTTGTACCGCATTCCGAAACATGATGTTCGTGCAGTTCAACTGACTGAGAACTCCTTGATAGACGCTACCTCATGTGTTCAACTCCCGGTGTTGTATTCGCTGGAGTCTCTTCCTCAGCCTTTACCTGTGGTGATTGTGGAAGATTTTGAATATGGACTGGTAAGTGCCTATACCTGTTTCTGCTGGTCCTCGGCCTTTTTTGCTGGTCTAAGGCGTTGTTGATTGATTACTCAGGTCCTTCAACCGCAGTATCGATCTCCACATTAGTGCGGTTCCGTGTTGTTGGAGGCATGCGGATGTTCTCCAGTACGTCATCGTGGAGTTTGGCTACATCCAGCTGATGTAGGTTGACGAAGTCCTCTTCTGGTTGGCTGTTGGTAAATATGGGATGGTAAGTTAATAACCAGTTTGACCAATCGTGGGGGCTATTGTAAAGTACATAAAGTTTTTTACCGAACTCTGAACTCCTTGCCTTAGTGCGAAAGAGATTTGTAGTCGATTTGCCGTCGCGAAAGCCCCGCTGGTACGTGTCGATTAGTGTGGTGAAAAACGGCTTTAGACGTTCATACATCATACATGGATAGCATCTTATAGGCGACGTTTAGCAGGAATATGCTTCTATAGTTGTTGCAAGAGTTAGAATCGCCTTTATTGTGAGTGGGGCATATGGAGTTGATATTCCAGTCGTCGGGCATGGTTTCTCAAGTCTTCCCAAACTCCAGATAATCAGATGCATACTCCAGAACATCGACACCAGTCTTGAAGAACTCAGATGATAAACGATCTGACCCTGCGACTTTACTGTTCTTCAGCTTTTTAATGGCTGTGCAGACCACTTCAAAGGAGGACAATTTCATCAACTAGAGTTGGAATTTCGTCGTTCCCTATATCTCTCTCTCCTGGTCAGCTCGTGGACGTGCTGCTTAAATAAATGCATCCACTATTCCCTGCGGTTTTGGGACCATGATCACTTCCACAACCTTCCATGAGTCTTGAATATGTAACAGCCTAGAGGAGGCTCTAATTAAATAGGAGTTTCATTTTTCGGCAAGCTCTGTTATTGGAGAAATTTGCCCGGTTATTGGAGAGCAGCCAGGAGCACTGTTGTTTTTTTAAATTTTGGATTGCCTGGCAGAGTTCGGTTAACGACACACTTTCTATTCTGGAGCTAGATCATAATTATCTGAATAATAACGTTATGAAAACGAAACTTACTATGAAATGTTGGATGTTGCGGTAAAGAAAAGAATAAAAGCCTTGATGCTGTGTATCTCTGTCGCTATCCTAGCCAATATCATTTATGAAGTGGAATCCTGAGAGATCACCCCTAAAATAAATCAATTTGTACATATTTAGAGAACATATTTATCTTACTTTTCTTATCTTGCCCATAAGCAAATTGTCTTTAAAAACAAACCTGCTTACTGAGTAATATTCAAGGAGAGTGTAAATAATTAGGAAAGTTAAAGAGCGAACATGTACCAGTTCTCCTCATTTCGAGCAGGTATTCGCTAACTTTGCGATATCACGTAATAATCCATACAGCAATATGCGACCATCGGACGGTCGAACCGCCAACCAAATCGACAATGTGCTCATTGACGCAAGCCATGAAAAAAACTCCAATCGACAAGTAGTCCTCCCAAGCTTTTCTCACAAAGCCGTAGGCTCAGAGAATTACCATCAGAGCTTTTCACGAACGGTGGTTATGTTCTGCATAAGACAGCATTCACCGTCAAGAGCCATTCGACACGATGACCGAATTTGGGATACCGAAAAACTGATCGTGTCATACCACGCTAATATACGTGATTCATAGTGTAGTTCGGTACCAGGAGCTCTGAACCCTTCGAAATCTGCACCTGGTACTGGAGAAAATAGTACGGGCTACTGAACTAAACACGGAAGGCACTATCTTCTACTATCTATCATTGACATCATTGCGCGTTCAAAACGCGCCTTAGTAAAAGCTTTAACCGCGATTGAAAGCATGTGAATTGAACTGGCTTTAAGATCAATGAGCATAAAACGAAATACCACATACAACCTGTGGCAAATCATAATAATCGATAGCTACAAACGTGAACTCAAGAAGCTACAAGCTACTACTAGTGGATATCCGAAGTAGAATCGCCAGATGAGGTGTCAAAATAACTGGGTTTTTAGCCCCTGGCTGGAAGGACCAAATTCTACTTCGAATATATAGCCCGTCGAGGAAAGTGAGTGGAGTAGTCCGGAAGGCAAAAATCAGTTGACTAGCTTGGCCATATCTAGCGCATGAACAAGGCCCTTGGAATCCGAGCCTGCTGGTTCAAGAAGGAGACCGAACTTGGCCATCTCGTTAAGAGATAAGCGGCAATTCAGGGAAGTCTTGGAGTTGAATGTGACTGCATCCAGATTTTGATCGCAGCCTGGATGTCAGAACAAATGACGTATCTGTCTTTGATATCACATTATTTGTTAGCCAAAACAAAGCTTCATTTATCACTATAGTTTCAGCTTGAAAGACACTACAGTGATTCACTAAAGTTAAGTTTACGAAGTTAATGTAACTTCTAAGGAAAGATTTGGAGAACACGAAACAATAATTAGTAGCAAATTAATTTATCAATGATAGAAACAAGACCCCACAATTCTATTCATACCGTTTGTTTCAGACAAATTACCAAACAAGGGGTTTTGCTTTGGGTTTAATGTGATATGAAATGGGCAAACTTTGTGTCAGCATTTCCTTACTCATGATATCCATCTGTGAAGATTCGCAGATCACCATCCAGCGTCTGGTGGTAAGACTTCCAGTATAACTGGCGAGGATGCTGATTGTGAAGTCCTTCTCGAAGAAAACGTAGGTGTCATAAGATCGCTGTCTTCGAGTACGGTGATGGATAGTATGTAGGTCCAAATATATACCGATTTAAATCTAGCGATGGTCGCTATCTGTCTACCGATGTCTGTCTGCTGATCTATCGGCGGGTTATTGAGGAGTATGTTCAGAGCTGAGGAGGCGGTTGTCCTTAACGCTCCATGGATATATACGCATGCCATACGCTGCACCCTATCGAGCAGTTAATGTCCTTATACAGCCCAGTCCACCCAAATTTCACATAGTCGTATGAGTCTCACAACTGATATGAATAGCCAGTGGACCATGCGAGTCTATAATCCCCATTTGCATCTTATAGCCCTTTTTAAGCAATATAGAGCCTTTGTTTCGTGTCCACATGCACCTTAATTACATGCTAATTTTAGAGCTGCATATTGTTATATTCAACTAATCGATCAGTAATTTAAAAGCTAAATCGGAAACTATTGAATTATTCATGCATGATTATGAAAACTGCTGTGGAATAAACTCCGCCACACCCACTGTAACACATTTTCGATCAGGACAATCACCTTTAACCAGGTATACGGTATAATGTGAAATTTTCATGTTACAAAACCTAATATTTGGATATTTCAAACATTATTTTTGATTCAAATGCACATATGTAAGTGCATTTAATTGAATTGAAGATATCGGGGTGTGTTACAGAAGCCAATAGGTCTCTGACCATATAGATCTATTGTACCTTCTTAGTTTGGTCACCTGTTACCTTTATGCAGTTCGGTCGCATTTCTGTTTTTTTTTTCGTTTTCCATTTTTACCACCAAATTGCTCCCTCATTTCATCACGTGTTTTCGCTGTGTGTTCAATTTCTGCCTCATACGCCACGTGACCTATTATATCGAGATGGATAAGTGCTGTGCTAATAAAATGTGCTCGGTCGGCTCAAATATCGTGAGTGACATTATTATGTGTAGTGGACTTTGTGGCAAGTCGTTTCACCCTGCGTGTGTAGCCATAAAAGTTCGTTACATGACCTATCTCAAAGACTTTACGGCGCTCACGGAGATCAATCCAAAAGTGATGAAATTCACAACACCAACGATGCCTTTGTACGAACATCCTTCTCAGGTCATTAACAATGTCGGCACCACCGGTCTTCCCAGCGAACAACGAAGCGGCGATCGAATCTCTGTGTGAACGACAGTCAACAATCTTTGCTGAAATGGACAAAGCAATTACGTTACTCAGAGACGAAACCCATCTTCTGGCAGCGAGGAACACCAACACGACTCCAACACTTCAGTCAACCAAAAACAAATCGTCAATGGAGGAACCATTCCCTTATGCGAGATCTTCAACACCGGCTCACAATCCTCGGCTATTCCATCTCCAGAGCCTCTTCCTCCTAAATTTAACTTTGTCTGCCCAACCTGAACGAAACTGGAGTGGGATTCGAAAATAACAAGACTTCAGGAGAACAACCGCTCTTACAGTACTGACCTTTGCACATTTATCGTCAGTGGTGCCCCACGTAAAATAGCAGTCAAGACCTTTATTAAGCAGAGGCTCAACCTTGATATCAACCAATGGAAAAAGCTGAGAAATGGACGGATCGTGATCTTCATCCAGAGGAAATACGAATGGCTGATTACCAACCCTTTCAGAAGCAACTTTAATTTAGGAAGTTTAAGTATATATCCCTACAGACTTCCGTTACTCAGAAACTTTCTTCTCTTAACAACCGCACTAGATCTCGCTCACCTACCTCTAACCCCGCTTTTCTTAACAATTTCACCAGATCTCGCCCAACTACGTCTAACCCCTCCATTACCACACCTAATCGTCCGTTGTTCAACAAACCAGTAAGTAATAATTGGTCTTTTTAAACGGGCTTGTATCCTAACTTCAAAACAAGTACGAGATTCCCAAACTTCAAACGTGTATTTTTGACCAATAGGTTCACTTCACCTCCCCACTCAGATAAACTCGTGCCGAAACTGGCGGACCCCACGTCAACAATTAATGACCTTGACGGGCGTGATCACCGGCTTTTTTAAACTGTTCGCGAGCTTATCCTGAAACTAAGACGTAGTGCATTCACCTAAGTCTTCAGTTTCCAGCAGATGTTCTACGCCCATGCTATTTTGGACTAATAGACTCCCACGTGAGATACGGCATATTTGCCTGGGGAGACGGATCACAACTCAATGGTCTCAATAGTATACACAGAAGGCTTCAAATAATCGTATTCAGGGCTAAGTATGGAGATCAATATGGCATGCGACGAATCGACAACGACTTTAAGCTTTTAACAGTAAAACAGCTACATAAATTAGAGGTTTTATCAAATTTTCACGGGGATAGCATATACAAATTTCCTACACAGCAAAATGTCAATACAAGGAGAAAACAAAAAAGTATATATACGATCCCGCGATACTGGAACGAATATGGTCGACGGAAACACGACGTTATTATTCCAACTATATTTAACGAACTTCCTATCGAAATTAGAAATGCTTCAAAATATATCTTAGTTAAAAAGCTTTTGCTTAATGACCAAGTCATTAAAATACAAAAATATACTAAATTATCTAAAATGTTATTCAAAATCATTAAAATTAATCTTTTTAACTTAATTTGTGAAGTGTAATAACAGACAAATGTAATTTATCTGTACTCAAGAGCAAATATCTCTGTACGCAGTCCTCTGCAGACAAGCCATAAGGCTTCGCAAACAAAAATCTTGTAAACGAAAATTATTAATGATTAAAATTAAAAATTAAAGAAAAAATCTGACTTTGATAGAAACACTCGATAGTTCCTATCAATTTATTACCAGAACGTCAGAGGGATTGGCACTAAAACCTCAATGGTTTACCTTAAAACTGGCTTTTTTTCAGATCAGCGGTACCACTAATTATCTTGGAAGGCAGATAAATCTTGTGTTCTCATCAGATGCCCTCAATTCCCTGGTAACCGTAAGTAATCACCTTCTCTTCACATTTGACCATTATAACCTCCCCCTCACTCATAACTTTTCTTTCGAACTTCACAATAATGCCGTTGATTCTGGAAAGCTTCCATCTTTCAACTTTCGTAAAGCTGACTTCGTTAAACTAAAAGACCTAGTGAATAATATAAATTTCGACCACTTTCTTAACAATCGTATCGTTCTCGAATTTTTCTACACAGCAATGTTTGACTGTCTTCTCCATTCTGTCCCTTATCTGACGCGAAAAAACTGCTCATCCCCTCCTTGGTACAATAAAGAACTTCAGAAACAAAATATGGAAAAGTTACCGGAGATCCTGAGATCCAGATCTGGCTCAGATTTTACTCTCTACCAACACGCGTACTTCCGATTCTCCACACTCTATCTTGATTACCTCAACAAAATGCAATTCAGTCTAATTCCTAGGCGCTTTTACCAATTTATCAACTCGAAAAGAAAATCCGATGGTTTCCCTTCCACTTTGAAATTATTTAATACATCATCTGCTGACTCTAAAATGATCGCCAACCTTTTTACAAACTTCTTCAGCCAATCGTTTAGTAACAATCTTCAAGAACCTGACCTTGATTACTACCACTCTTACGTACGGTACGCGAAAAGATTAGTCAGCTCAAGGATGACTTCTCCCTGGTCCCGACGGTCTGCCGCAATTTTCCAATGTTTTCGCAATGTGTCAGTGGCCCGTATCTTCCACTTACTACTCTCTTTCGACTCTCGCTCTCCCAAGCCATTTTCCTAATTTCTGGAAGGACTTCTTCATTTTTCCTATCCATACAAAATGGAGCAAAAGCGACCCATAGCTAAACTCTCGTATATCTCCAAGCTCTTCGAAAGTATTATATACGACTCACTGTATTTTGACTGCAAATCTATGTTTTCCCCACATCAGCACGGATTCCTAAAGGGTAGATCCTCTACGACTAACCTAACCGAGCTCGTCCCTAAGACCCTGAAATCATTATAGGAAGGCAAGGAAGTGGATGTTATTACCACCGACTTTAGCAAGGCATTTGATAGAGATACCTCCCTACGAAGACCGGCTAAAATTGATTAGCCTGCACACCCTAGAAAAACGTCGTGAAGTAGCTGATATACTTTTTGTGCATCAGATTTTAACTGGTTCGATTGATTCCCCTGCATTACTAAGAATGATTTCTCTTCATACAAACCCTTCATACACACCCACGTCTGTTGCCCTCTTTCGTCTTACCCTTTACCACACCAACTATGGCCATTTCAAAACTATTTCCAGAATGCTGCGGTTAATTGATTATTTAAGTTAAATTGAATTAAATTAAAATAGGTTAAGGTGTTTGTATGGCTTGTACTAAGCTTCAATAAATAAATTAAATTAAACCTGGGATTTAAGTGCTGTCTTCAAGAATTGTACAACTTTCCTATATGGAATTTCTTTAAAGTCTTTCCCTGTTACGGATGTTTTGTTTATTGTTCTGAATCTTTCTCTGGCAATGCTTGGTCAGTCGGTCAGTATTTTTTGATTCATAGTGTGGCCACAATATCTACAGGTAATAACCATTATATGGAGGTGATGGGTACATGCTCCATGTTCTGTTAGTGCTCGACATAGTATTTTTAAGTTAGCCCTCTTAAGTTCTAGAGCTTCTTTGGCTCGCTTGGGATTGCAGTTTTGTTCCATGAACGGCCTTGAGTGTCTAATACTTTCTTGGTTATTCCAAAACTGTTTAGGTTTGTGTTAGTGTCATTGAAACCATAACGGGGGGACGGCCTAATAAATGGTGTCCAAGCGCCTGCCTTTGATTGTAGACCAGTTCAAATTAGGTTTTCTGTCACTAATGCGATGTGCAGCTGCGTTAATTATTGCAAACTATTCAGCTTGAAATATTGTCGTTTCCTTGTATGGAGTCCTATCACTCCAGCTTTGTTATCTCCTATATACCATTTTTAGGCTCCATCTTTCATCCAAGTGGGGTCGTTGTTCCATTCCTCTTTACTTAGTATGAGAATTTCATAGTATTTTCTTATTTCACTCGGGTTAATTCCCAGATGTTGTCTACTCTTCTAAGAATTTCTAGATGGCTAGATTTTCTTCTTAGTAGTTGTAGGTACTCTGTAAGGTTAAGGTTTGTTTTGCAGCTTCCACTTGTATATCAATGTGTATTTGTGTGTTCAGTATTGCTTCCATCACAGCGGTCAGCGTAGTTCTCAGATGGACGCCGTATTTTGTTTAGTTTGTTTACATTTGTTCCACCATATAGCACCGCCGCAGAGTATGGTTGGTTAAACCATTTGATTTTACATCCACATACTTTTTTTTGGTTTGGCCCACATGTATTTCCTACTAGATGTTTTAGAGACCAATGGGCAGTATATATACAGTATATATAATTATGTTCTTGAATGTATTTGGTGGTGCGCCTTTGTAGTCTCCATGGAAGTAGGCTGAGTTAATGAATACCTATGTATCTGCTGTATGCTCTGTACTAAGAAATGAGAAGGAATTTATTTATTATAATTATTTATATTATAAATTTAATTATATTATAATTTTATTTATTTTTATGGCCGCTCTCGGTGTGTCCACCGATTTGTCATATAGTAACTCACTATTTTTGATGTTTAGTCCTGATACAGTAGTCCCTCGATAATGTGAATTTCTCTAAAATGTGAATCCGCAAAACTTTACATTGTCATCTCTATAATGTGAACTTCGGAAATTTTACGAAAAGTAATTACGCTAGAAAGTATGGTGTGTCATAGTCAACAATTACAGGAATAAAATTAGAGTTAAAAAGAGTATGAAATTGAAATTTGGAGTACTGTTTAATAAGTTTAGTAAGTACTGAACAAAAATTCTGGTAATGTGAATCCCTCCAAAATCCGAAAACGTCTTGTTTTAATTAGTTGACATTATCGAGGGACTACTTTATTTTGTTCTTATTAATCCAGGGTTCTTGGATCAACCCCAGATTGAATGTGCCTTCAGCATGCTTTCGGTGGTTGAATCATATTTTGTTGCTTCCTTCCTCAAGGGTTTTAGCTAAGGTCTGGTCCATGGATATTACTAGCATAGTAGATGTGCTTTTATTAACGCTTTTAAGATCCTCCACGAGTCCGCCTTTATACCTGCGTTCTGAGATTGCACGAGCCCGATTATTTTATCGGTGGTTTTGCCGGCGGCAATATAAGTGCATTTATCAACTCTGTGCAACAAACAATGTGAGTAAACTTCATTAAGAAAAATTGTAGACTATATTGATTTTATAAGTTAGAACAACACTGCATATCACAGACAACTGGAAACTGGATCTCTCAACTCAATCGCATTACATTTCTTAATCATTGATACTGTAACTACTTCCGGGCTTACCCAATTATATCTATGTACAAAAGACTTCAGCACGATATTGTCAAACAAATTATGGAAACATATAAATGTAAAAAAACATATACATGTATACGTTTCCACTTAGTAAATTTTCCAACTCGTATGAGGAAGTAATCACATAGACACACATTTCAATTTTATCGTCTTTGTCTTCGAACTTTTTTTTCTATACACGTCAGTGAGAATCAATTCCCAAAAAATCTTACCTGTAATTAAGGTCCATGGTTGAATCATGCAACTGGTCTCAATGGTCTCGGTTATTGCCTTAAATTATAGGCGTAAAGAACCACCTCTGTTTGTCGGTGCTGGTCCAGTCAAATCAAAATCCTAAATGATGGAGGGAGGATCACGGTACACATTTTACATTCGCAGGGTACTGATAGCCATCAGCTATAGTTTTATTGATACGTTGACCTGATCCCTGGAAGGGGAAACATCAAACTAAATTACATGTATTTAGATCGCCAGCAAGATGATACAGTTGAGATGCTGATGATGATTATGATGACGGCTGTATTCAGCTATCTTATTGATTAATTGTTTCGTCCCTAAATAATTACAGTGTTGTTGATTCCTTGTTCTTGTTTTCTGGCGGTGTTGTATTCTCAAAACAGCTCAATGTGCCATAATAACTTCATCACATGCGAATCAAGTTGATGTTTGAATAAGATTCAACAAGTTCTTTGCTGATGAATCTTTATGATATTGTGCGCTATAAAGTAGATATATATGTATAGAGCGCCTACAATAGGTGGTGGAAGAATGTTGTGGTTGAAAATAGAGATAATGTACTTAATTAATTGCTTCCAAAAAAATCTAGGCCAATTAATTCCAGGGGTATCTTAAAACATTAATACATTTTTGGCTTAGGTTAACTCGTTTGTTGAATCATTCATAAACATGAGGTTGGTAGAAAACATATCTGCATGGGAATATGACTTAGATAAATTAAGGAGTTAGGAAAAAGACATGCATTTCTGCGTTATGAGCGTAGACAATATTAGCTCTACTGACATTTACTGTGAATTAGATTTAGGGGTTTCCTAGTGATGATTTCATCGAATCTTTTCCAAATTCTAGTAGTTTGGTTCCCTTCTCTAGATAATGATTAAGGATAAAATAGTTTTGGTAAATCCCATAAGGAATCCCAGCGTTTTTGGAATTTGGAACCAGATGTTTAACGATCAGTGAAAAAAGTAACTTTGATTGACGACATTTTATGGAATTGGGGTTATGGGCCGTTCTGCCATACAAGACAAACTTAAATATACATTATAAGAAATAAAATTAGTTCTGAAGGTTACATGAACCTTTTAGATGAAGTGTAAGTAAATTTCTTGGAGAAAGCATTTGAATCAAACGTGTTGAAGAATTCAACAAGACCACACCAATTCTGGAACCGGCTGTTATCCTTAACCGCCAGGTCTCATCGCAAATTTTAGTCCTCGAGAACCTTAATATCGTGATGGACGACAATACAGCTGTCTAACTTATTATTATTAAACGATACATTTTTGTCTTTGTCGTATTCCTTTTGTTTGCGTTACTAGTGCATACAAATCTTCAAACTAATTTCCGTACGAAAGTATTTGCAGTGAAACTCCTACATCCTCCTTTAAATATGTGATAGCATAAAAAATGTGTGTAACTTACTTATAAAGGATAAAAGTCTAACTTTTTTAATTATAAATAAACAAATCTAATCATAAGCATACAGCAATTAATAACTAAAAAGAAATAAAACACACACATTATATTGTTAATGTATTTATTCTGTGTTAAATAATCAAAACAATAATTTGGTTTTTAGTATTTAGTCAGATATTCTTTATAATTTTCCCAACATGTTGTACGCGTATGGTTATTCAGGAAGTTTTTGACAGTTATCAGACATATCAGTACAGTATGAAATCGTATTCTCTCATTGGTCGGTGAAAATGTTTGAAAAAAGTGTTTCAACCAACAGAGTTAGAAGTAGGCTTTAATATATTTTATAATACTAGATATTGATGTATTCCAACAGAATAATTGTTTGCGATAACAAGGGGGAATTTAGTGAAAGAGCAAAACCAGAAAGGGACTGGAAAAATGATTGCTAAAAGGCAAATCAATCGAACATGTCAACGTTCAAGGAGGATTCCGTGGTGTTAGAGTTAGTGTTTTAAGTTTGAAATGAGTCAATTCACTCATTAAGTGATTTGGTTGCTTGTATGACAGCCCATTAAAATAAACTAAATTATTGGAGTAACCGATTCCTGTTCGAACTTAACTGAGCAGCAACTCAATTCAACAAAACTCATGTGTACACCAGGTAAGAAACGTTAAACCGCCCATTACAATTTAATTTAACACCACTTTGACATCTTAATCGTTTGTCTTTAGCATAAGATTGAATTGAAATCTTCACGGTCATGGTAAATCGAAATTTTCGTACCGCCCTTTATTTAACGCAATCCAGTGTATTGTATACATATCAACGCCGGAGGTGATATAAAATAATTTTCCATTTTGACAAGATTGTGGTCGACTCCACTGCACCGGAGAGGAACATAAACCAGAATAGCACCTTTCGGTCTTCGGATTCACATCCACATCCATAAATTTAAATGCAACTAAAATAAAACAATCAGACGAACGATATAACGAGGAATATTTGCAACAACAACGTGCTCACAAAGGTCAAAAAAATAATAATAAAATGGTTAGCGGGTTTGTTGAGCCTAATTTAGACATTTTGTAATTTAGTATAATTTAGCTGTCAAAACGAGTTATTAAGGTATCACGATAGACATTTTTGCATGCGAGGTTCTCAATATGGTCAGTTTGCACTGAGGGGAGTTTGAATAGTACCTGAAGTTGAAGTGTCTCGTAGACTAGACGCATTCGCTAGAAACTAGTGCAAGAGGTTTTCTGCCCGTACAATACAATTATTTTGTAAGTGAGTTTGTTTGCTCGGAGTATAAAGTGAATAAAAACGATTAACGGCGGTAAATATATGTAGAAGAAGACCTAATGTGGTGTGAAAATGGCCATGGATAGAATATCGAAGTCAGCTGTTAGGCAGAAAAGCGACGTTCGTTCAGAGTGGTTCTAGGCACCTTCTACTAAGCGTTAAAATGAAAAATAGCACCATGTAATCTCGAGCCTTAGTGATCTGTATGTAGTAAAGAAAAAAGTCAGATTTTGGTATTACCTGGAAGCCAGATAATTATTGGATGACAGTTGAGATAGTGCAACAAAATCCCTTTAAACTTATTTAGGGAGAATCTGAATGTGAATAGAATGCGGGCAAACGATTTTAGAAAGGAATCTTAATCAAAACTGAAGAGTACATTGATTTCGTTCAACTGTCCTTAAACTGTTGACCAGGAAATACATAATAGACAAATTGTGGTTGAAAAAACACGTATATCTAATTTCAAACAAAACAAAAAGCTCTATGCACTCATGCAAGTATTGCGTGGCACTTTTATACTCTTTGTACTTCACTCATAGTTGGATATAATTGAATCATAAATCCTTTTCAGCATACAATCTAGCTACATTTTCGGTTTGCGTGATTACACTTTCCCTGAGCCATGGCGTTCAAAACGGCTTCTCTCGTTTGCATTTTGCACACTCTAGCATATTAAATTTACACGGATTAATTGATTTACCCATGCCATCAGGCGCAGCAAAACAAAACAAAAAAAAACAATACCTCTGTTAATTTACCGCAATTATAAACCACATGCCACACTCAATTTTATAGCGAACGCTCCGCAAACTCTTTCATGCCAAGCAAAAAAAAAACGAATACGAACAAGGACAAAGAAATCAATAATAAAAAGAAAATTGAATAATTACCTCGGCAAACACAAAAAGAAGACACGAAGAGGTTCTGATACTGTATTTATTTGTGCAGCGCAGAGCTCACATTCAGGCTTAATCACTTCCCCCTCAGTTTTGGATAATTAAAGTGAATTTTATTCATTGTGGCTACGAAGAGGCGAGAAGACGAAGAGCCGTGTCTGAGCTGAGTAAGGATCCGTGTGTCCGAGTGACTCTGCCTGTCGTTAATTTCCCTTTAAGCCTCCTAAATCTGATCTCTCCATGATTTATAGCGTTTAATAATAGAGCGCTAAACATAAATTTGTTTCCGAGTCGTCTACGCGAAGCATCTTTTGCGGGCACATCGCGCTGCTCATGAAGACATCTCTCACCTCGTCTACACGGTATTCACGTGTGTGAATGATGTCGGCCGGAATCAGATACCTTGCATTTACACCAATTTGTACAGCTCCATCCAACAGCCACCAGGAGCCGCCATAAAGCGGCATCTTGCGCAGCACCCCCAGGGGGTTGTCCTTTTCACTTCTTCGTGTCTCTCCTCTGTATACAATGGCGGTGTACGATAGGCATTAAGTCATTTTAAAATCTCAAATATCCTCCTCAGAAATCCACTTCACCTATACTTTGACGTCTTGAGTGACTTCTTTATCATCATCCTTAGACTGAGAGGTAGACATTTGTGTTGTGCGTTACGTGTTAGTAATTATTATGTTGTCTTGGCATAAGGGCATAATTAATTTAGCTTTAAACAATAAAAGGCGAAAACGTAAAAAATAAATTCACATCTATTAAGCTTTAATAACTCTTTGTTAAAATAGCTTGTCCAGTTAATTGCGTAATGGATATTATTTCTGTTAAATAAGAATGTCACTTGATATGGATCTGGAAAGGCAAATCACGTACATATACTGAATAAATGATCGCTACAATGCAAATATATCATTAGGTCGGATTGCGTAACAGACGAACTCAACAATACGCAGCTAGATCGACGGATGTTGCAAGTCAAAGGAGCGAGCATATCCTCCAAAGCAGCGCAGATCGTGACATATTACCAAAGGACATTCTTATTGACAGTTCGGTGGGCGTTCAGACAATTACCACATGAATCAAGCTCTTGGCTCACCGTTCTCGAATAATGTCACTAACGATGTTGTACCGTAATATGGGAATTAACATTATGTACACTCCTAAATACCTCTGCCCTCCGATACACAACACTCGGAATAAAATTTCAAATAAACCTCTTTAGTGATTAAAAGTACAACTGGATGCCTGGAGAACACGTAATGTTTCAATGTAGGACTGTTTCTGCTAAGAGCAACAAATGCGTTCACAGTGACTTACTTGGAGCTGGACCTGTATGACCCTCTCTACAGTAGCAGTCTTAGAAACGCGTCTATTTTATTTTGCGCAACTCAAAGAAACAATGTGATATCATCGTAGTCACGTCGACGTCGACATTGACATCTATTACACATGTAAGCCGGCATATTGGCCGGCTAAGCGCAATAATGCCTTCGGAAGAGAATGAGAATCCCTTCACGAAAAGAGGAAAGTATGTAACAATCTGGTGTGAATCAACACATGACTTTTTGTACAATAAACTTAGGATGAGAAGAGAGATCGGGTTGTAAAACAAAAAATAACGAGTGACATTAAAATGGCGGAAGTCTTTGCCGAACATTAAGAACACACATTTAAGCCTTTCGATGGAGAATGATTGCTGCATGACACTAGCAATATGTACGAAATCTGCCAACTTTAAAATAAAAAGCTTGTCGTATCGGAAGGTATCAAACAAATTAAGTTTCTGGTTGTGATTAGGGCATCTTCAAACAAGAGATTATTTAGCTTTTCAGTGAAAAAAACCTACTAGATTCGAGGAAGAACTGACAATTAAAATGTAACCGGAAAAATCACAAATGTCAAACAACAGGAAGAAATATTCAGCGGGTATTTAAAATAACACGTCATAATTGTCCATAATTTTATTATTTGACATTATTGACGAAATATACGTACGTACGGAGATGACGTACCTTTTGCGACGACTGTGAGAACCATCCAATTTAGCGATGTAGCCGCAATTAGTGCGAAACTTAGAAGATTTTTTTTAACGAAAATCGATATAAGTAATAACCTAAATAATTTCAGAATCGTTAAGTTCTTGATGGATAAATTGAAAGCTCAATTATCTATGTACAGTCATCTTAAGCCAACATTAATAATCGACCACAATAACCAATTCACTGAGTTTTGTTCACTTTTACTTGCTTAAGTGGGGTCGAAATCAAACGTAGAGAGCCACTACGTATACAAATGAGAGTTGGTGTTGGATTTTTGACTAAGTTCCTAGAAGCAATTATATGCACTTTGAATTTTGGCTATTTGACTCTCCAAGTCAATTCATTTATCGTATTTACGATACGAATCTGACACTGCTAACAATAGAAGGCTCATGAAGGCTGTCCTCTTATTTCAATCGACTTCATTACAACTTGTGTTCAAATTAACTATTTCAAAAGCAGTGTTTTCTTACAAAATCGTCAAATTCCCTGACATCAATTAAAATAGTTTTCCATTTAAAACGATTTCTAATCGTATTACAGCTACGCCAGTAGCATCAGCATCATTGTCAATCAGACTTTGCTCTCAGCTCTTCGAAATAACTTCCCTAGTGAACACTAATTCACAACGAAAATCAACAATTTTTGAACAATGCACACCAAAATGCAGCATTAATTGAATAACACAAGCACTAATTTGTAAGCCACTTAGTCACTTTAACCAGTTAATCTCTGCATGCATGCACCCTCAAGCCTCTAACCTCGATTAAAGTTGTCAGTTAAAGGGTACACTTTTATTGGTTCCCACTGGTTCAGCGCGGGACACTGTGACTAAGCATTCAAATCAAACGAATCGCTTTGTCTTGGCCGTACCGTAAATTAATACTTATCCTAAAATTTACAACCCAGGTGCTTAAACAAGGTGGTGCATTCTGTGAGAGAATTCCAATTCCATTCAATATTTAGCTCAAACAGTGCACCTCTCACCTCGAGTGGACATTTCAAATGTCCAATGGGACGCTCTTTATAAATAGATTCTTGATTTTATTGCTTCCCGCTCTCAATTGGTAAGCATCAACGAGATTATGGTAATATTCATGTTTCGATGATTTTAATGTTTTCATCTTCAGGAAAACGAATATTATTTTCAAGGCCTCTCGCACCTTCAGTGTGCGAGTGGAGACTCAATTCCACTTGAGGTGATAATTTATCGGGCATTTATTATGAGATTTTTAGCTTCTTTTGTCGGGGTGCATTTGTGCGCCTTTATTCAATTCATGCAATGATTGTTAAATACGCGTTGGTTTGTTTTGAATTTCAAACCGAATTTGTCAAATATTTTACGAAACAGATGAAGAGTGGACTGGTAAAAATGGTGTTGAGGGATTTACTTATAATGCGTACGTATCTTGAAATGTCAATGACTTCGCCTTAACAGCGGCTTTATTGAATGAAATCCAATTAAAATTAACAAAGCCATAATTGGCTAAGCACAATGAAACCTTTAACAACTCGTGCTATCCCTTGGTATGAATATAAGAATTGTTACAGTGTTAATTTTACTGCTATTGAGAGTTACTATTCTTAATGCTGACCATATTATAGATGCCGGTAAAATTCAGGGATTAATTCTAATTAAATCGACAATTGTGAATGTTTGTTTGTAGGCTGAAGTTAACGTATGCATGGAGAAATATTTCTTTTACTTTGACTTACTTACTACGATACTGACATACCAGAAATAAGTTGCTTTATCTTTAAAATCACACAGGGAAAATCAAAGGAGCCTCGAATTTTGATACCAATCTCTACTTCATTTCAACAGAGAGAATTCATCGTTGTGTTGTCTCTTGGATTCCATGAAGTATACAGTAACTAAAAGTGTAGTTTTACAAGACGGCGTTGGTTTATCGAATGTGTCGTACTATAGAGTGCTGCCTTAGACCCCTGCGCTTATTTATATTTTTTTAAATTATTTTATAAAGGGAGAATGGCCGTAAGCAGTTACGGCACGCCTGCATGCTAGTGGTTACTAGCCTACATACAAAGCAACTGCTAAATCAACTAATCAAGTATTAAATTAACTGCCCTCTCAACGCTATGCTGTTTTTGCTTTCTTATAAAATAAACAATATTAATGCTGTAGAACTGTCTACTAATTAAATGTTTGTGTTTTAGTACATTATTGCATACATACGTACAGTCGAGTCACGTTATGAGTTATAGGCATGTTCAGATACTACAGCGGGTTCGCTGTAAGTTATTGAATCACTCTTACACATACAGATTGACCAATACCATACGAATGATAAAGTTAAAAGTTCACTAAATTACAAGATACGATATACATACGTCATTCTGACGTTGCTGCATCAAACTAAGTTGACTTGTGGCGCGAATACACAGCCATACTCGCATATCGTACAAAAATACTTATCAAAATTCAATTTACTCGAATTACATTCAGAAAGAAGGCGCAAAAGTGGGCGTCCCCCAAGCACTTCACATGTAGTTGGTAGAAACAAAAACTCTTCACCGACTCGTTTTCTTTTTTTGTTTGGTTTTTAAAAAGCATAAAAATAATTATTATGTTGAACGTTGTCCTAATTTACGCTCTTGGCTGTAGCAGTAACTCACAACTCAACTGTTTCTTGTTCGGTCAATCCCGACAAGATTGGCCGAAATTGATTGTGTGAAATATTTTCCGCTCGTTCTACTTTGTGGCCGACAAATGCCACACAAAATTAATAACTCCACGTTTTATTCATTTTGATTATCGTTTAAGACGTACACCCTCCCACCACCCATTTAGCACCTTGTGCATCGTATCAATGGTTGTATATTTCACTTCTTGTTGGACCCGTGCTTTAGATGGAGCTCTTTTCTTGGGACCACAAGCATCTTTGCTGTGCGATTTATTCGTATCTTGATTCTGACCGACGAATTATTGGAATACTTCTCTCACCTTTTGCCAGTAAAAAATATATTTTATATGAAAATAAAAAATCAGCAAAAATACAGAATTGATCCTTTGTGATGAGGTACTTGAGTAGGCGTGTCAAATGGATCTTTATGGTGAGATACTTGAAGTAAATTTAACTTCTTCTGACTGTTATAGACAATATACGTCAATACTTATCTATAGTTAATTAATACTCGAAAGAGACGTATTGAAAAAAGAAAAATTCCTTTTTTTGTATTCAATTAACATTTCTGACCCAAATTACATAAATAAGTACATTACATATACTGTAATTCACAAATAATATTTTTGCTACTGTTTAAGCTTTTCAGTCACCACGTTTGGGAACGAAGCAAATTGAGACAACTCTGATAAATCAGAGAATCTGCAAAGAAGTTTAAGCAGCTTTGTGGGAGATAAACACTGCCGCTGTTTTGATATGATTTTTGAAAAGGTTGGTGGTTGAGTTGTTGTTTGTTTTATTCCTAATTTGTTTGGGAATAATTGAATACTGATAAAACATAAAGGCAGTAAGCCTGTCCATAACATAACTAACTAAAAATCGAGCGACTTAGAGGGTTTCTTGAAATCGATGACATTATGTATTAATCGGCGATGCAATTTTAAGAGAAGTCTTTGAAGAAACGTAACATCTGTATAAAATAAAGATTCTGAGATTGTATGCATCGGAAAAGAAACTGTAACAAATAAATGACACCGGAACTTACGAACAAATAAAGTCGAACAGAACAGAAAAGAATTTGACAATTAATATGTGCACCACATAAGAATATTGGCTTAAACTTATTTTAGACAACTGTTTTTTACTTATCACATAAAAGCGAGCTAACTATTTGATGCAAGTATGCTATTGGTAAGTACTTTCAAATTTTTAATTTCACTATTTTTATTGAAATAATCAGTAAGACATAGTCGATATCAACTAAATGCTACGGTAAATATTTTAATAGAGGCAACCAACATTTTCTCCATAAAAAAGTGAAACAGAGTGATATGTTAAACACGTTTGTCTAAATTGGTTTAATAAAAACATTTCCAGTCGAACAAAAAAAAGAATTAAGTTCGCGTTAAGTCCCCCTAATCACCCTAAATGGGCCACTGTGCTGCGGAAGTGATGCTGGTGTAACCGAATTGAAGTTACTGACTAATTTACCTGTCACTTTAGCGATATTTTGTTTCAGCAGATTTGCAGCATTAGTTACTTGTTTGAGGCCCACATACATACACGCTTAATCTTAAATCATCATGATTTTGAAAAACAATCAATGCTTATAAATAGTTTGCATATTGATGCATATATCATTGTCTTCTAAATGTCAATATTACTGCAGCAATAAACATTATCTGTACAAATTCCATCATCTTTATATCAATTTTACATTTTCAAATTTATTAGTTTATGGCGTAAAAAATGAAACTTGATTTTCATACGTTTACCACAGGCAATTAGCCTCTCACATTCAATCGTCCATGTTAGGATGACAATAAAATACGGCAGACTATACACAAGACTTTCATCTGTTTGGCTTAATCAAGGAAACCTCTATATTCAATTAAAACATTTATGTTTTAATTAATTTTTAATACCATAATTGCTCATTTTATAAAGGAAACTAATGGATCTTGGCAATAAAGCAGATAACAAAAATCAATCATTTCAACCCATTAATTGGAATATAAATATGTATATGCAATATATGATGAATGTTTGTCATTCAACTTACAAATTTGTATGGACAGGTCAAATTTGTCGGAAACTCTCGGCCTAATTTAAGCTTTCTTCGATACCAAAATTGTTTGAAAATATTTTATGAGTGAAGGACATCATTTTCTTGGGTTTTAAAGAAAGTATCCTGACTAATAATATACATACTTTGAAAAAGTTTAGGAAATCGGTACAAGTTGATGTAATCTACACTGATTTAAAAAAAAAGATTTTAATAGAGTGCTTCACACATAGCTGGACAAGCTTAAATAGCTTGGCTTTCAGTCTTCAATGTTTCTCAATGATTTGACACCTCGGGTAATACAAAGAGCATCTGGAATACTACAAGGTAGTCATCTGGACGGACTCCTTGATATCTATTTTTCTGTGAGGTTTTATTTTAAGACGATCTTAAATTATATTCACGTATAAATAGTGTAACCGACTGTATTCAGTTGAATACGCACAGATTATTGGAATGGCGTAAATGTAATGCATTACTTACTTACTTACTTCCCAATGACCCTTGGAGGGTCTGAGCCTGAGTAGTAGCTACCTTCCATTGCTAACGGGTTTACTCTCTAGAAGCGAAAACCCTCTTAAATGCAGCATTGGTGTCCATGCGCTCGATGTGGCTGAGCCAGTGTCGGGAGTTTTAAGTCCAGTTGATTTGGCAAGCCGAAGTTGCAGCGGTTGCCAAGGGCGATTCTACCTAGTATCTCCACGAGGATGTCGCTTGTGCAGTTCACATTTGCTCCATCACTACCTCAAAATTGTAGCTGTTGATCGTTATGTTTTGTCCCAGGTGATGTGTGATGGAATGTTTCTTGGTCGACAGCATGTATGTATTTCGTTTTGTCCTCATTGACCTCAAGACCAGCTCGTTTCGCCTCTTCTTCAATGGCCGGAAAATCTTCTACTAGGACACGTTGGGAACACGAGTCATATGATGCCTTGAAATAAATATTTTTAAATGGAATATTTTTACACACCGTAATTATGCGCCTATAATTTGTCTTGATAAAGTCTAAGATCTCGGGTAATTTTTGACACTAAGTTAAGTTTCTCATTGCATTAGGTTTACACTATTGCAATTGCATATGGATTTCCTAGAACAATTTTAGGATTTCTCAAACGAAATAGAAAAGAAGAAAATTCAATTGATGGCCACTTACAAGGTGAGTATGAATGATGAATGAACTTTGCAAAGAGGTTGATCTTGGTTTAGAATTTAAAAGCTTGATTAATATGTTAAAATTATTTTTTTTTGTAGTGTATGAGATGCAAAATCTGTATATGATCCTTAGTCGCCATCTATAGTGTAAATCGATATTGAGAATATGCACACAGAGAACATAACGTTCTGTTTTTTTTTTTTAAATCAATGAGTAACGGAGAAAGGGAGTTTCGGCTATGCAGAGATCCGCATTAAGCATCTAAGGCAAAGATTAATCCGGGAGTCTGCCAGGTATCCGAGAACATTGACTGCAAATTATTTTATGTAGTCCAATTTAAGTTAAAAACAGCAAAATATTCCAGAGTAATACAAGTAACTTTTTGCTCACAAATTCTTAACACATTATTTCGTTTCAATTCTACTTTAAAGATTTCCCTTCTTCTGTGCAAGTGCCACAGACACCAACTCTTCGTATTAGCCATTCATGTGCACAGTAAGACGTAAATTTAATAACTACATGAAAAACAAGGCTATTTATGTGCATCTGGTTCTTTGATGACTGAACAAGTATGCAATTAAAGTCAGCTGCATGAAACTACTGATCGGGTGATATAAAATACTCCGGTAATATCGATAAATACCTTGCAAAGTGTTCACCGATGCTGATACTCTTAAGCATGTATGATAACTGGGATTACCTCGTTGCGTAGTAATCAGGTTTGTAAAGACGATAACATTAAAATGATCACTTCGAATCAATTTTGCTCATGTTTTAACAGATTTCCGTCAAGTTTTTTAAGAGGAAACACATAAGCACTCGTGGATGTTTGTTCCTATCGGTATACAATAGAAATGCGTGTGTGTTGTTTTAATGTCGTGCGGTGTAAGAAGTGCGGACACACATATGGAGTGAGAAAATGTTAAAAAGATTAAATCTAGAATTAGCATATAAATTAATTCAATGTCAATGTGTTACTCTGCTGGAATTAATTTACACAGCTTATGCTATTTTATACATGTGCTTATATGAAATAGCATTTAAATACCTACCCCAATTACACTTTTTTTAGGCTTTCACATATAGATTTGAATTCTAGATACTTTCATATACAATCTCCATACAGGTTGCAACAAATTCATTAGCATGGACTGTCAGATGTATAACAGCCTTTTCAGAAATTCGCTACTGAAATAGTATCTCATATTATCCAAAAATCTTCTCCTAGTTTATCTTAGGTTTAGACACTTGACTAAGAAATGCAGAGCATCTTCCCTTTCGCTGTTCAAATTACTGCAGTACATAAGGAACTCTTCCGTCTGGGTTTCTAGGAGGATTTCTCTACAGAGTTTGATTATTGTTTAGATTTCATAAATTAACATGCTTGGAATTGTTTCTGCCCTCCAGGTTGTGAAATAGCTGACTTTACGTAGTACGATTTAGATATCCTGACGCTTCGTCTGTTACTATTCCGCCTGTTCGTTCACGTGTTGTGTTGCCCGATATAGTGAGCCGTTCGGCTTTAATTTAATGCCGCAAGGACGATGTAATTCCAATCACTTTTCAAACTATAGCATTTTGCTCCTCTTCATACGCAATCTCTGGAAGGCGGTTATTTGGCAGATTAATAATCATTAGTTGCAAGACGTGTGTGTTCCTTTACACTCCATTGTAAGAAGATCTACCTTCTACATTTCTTAAATAAAAATAAGAATTCAAGACTTAGTAGTCTGTAGTATATATGAGTATAGAGCCGCATCACACAATCAGTACTTAACTACTTTTAAAAGAAACAAAACACTTAATGAGAATATGAATGTTGCTCAACATCGCCGTTATTTAGTATAGAGAATGTATTCATAACTGACACATTGTACAAAGCTGGTCCTTGTTTTTTCAATGAAGTCTGTAGAAGTAGTAGTGGGGCAACACCCCCAATTTATTAAGGTTAATACAAGCAGATAACACAAGCAGAACTTAAACAATCTAAACTTAAAAACTGAAGCTTAACCTAGATGGTAGAAAAAAAAGGGTGGACTAGCGCAGGAAAGAATGGGATTGAAGGTGGTTTCGAAGTGAGGTTTTGCTAAGGTGGAAATCGAAAGAGTATTCCATAGTGTTAGATAGGCTTAACATTCTTGATACCTGTGAGTTCAAGCCGTAATTAGTCCGATGTGGTCTAATGCGGAAGAGGGCTGCAAACCTTAAATTGTAGGGGTTGACGTTAAGAGACACAAATTCAAGAAGTGCGGGGCAGTCTGTATTACCAGTAATCAGTTGGTGGAGGCAGAGCAGATCGGCAGTTTTACGACGGTTTTCTAGGGACTCGAGGCGAATTAGTTTAAATCGATCAGAGTAAGGAGGTAAGTTGGTTCTGTCAGTCCAGGCAAGATCACGTAGAGCGAACCTACGCTGGACAGCTTCGATACGACAAATGTGGACCGCGTAATGAGGTGACCATACTTGGCTGGCATATTCGAGAATGGGTCTGATAAAGGTGTTGTATAGAGATTTTGTGACATAGGGATTCGAAAATTCTTTTGACCAGCGTTTGATAAAGCCAAGCGTAGAATTTGCTCTACTTATTATTATAATATTGTCAATATGGGAACGAAAGTTGAGCTCACGATCACAGATAACGCCTAAGTCGCCTAAAGATGATACTGAAGGGACTAGTTCATTGCTGAGGAAATAGTTTCTATGTGAATGCGGTGGACGTTTGCGGGAGTATGTAATGGATTGACATTTACTGATGTTAAGTTGGAGATCGTTTTTTTGACACCAAATAGAAAAACTATTTAGGTCATCTTGAAGAGAGTAGGACTCAGATGTGGAGGAGATGAACGAATAGATTTTCATGTCATCGGCGTAAACAGAGAGATGAGAGTTCATAATAATACGGTCAACATCATTGATGGTAAGTACGAATATTAGTGGACCGAGGTGGCTACCTTGTGGTACGCCAGAAGTGGCTTTGATGTGCTTGGAGACAGACGATCTGAAGGTAACTGCGTATTCTCTGATTTCCAAATAGGATTTGATCCATTTGATGAAGTGAGGTTGAAAACCTAGAGCTGTCAGTTTAAATATAATGACTGGGTGCGAGATTTTATCGAATGCTTTACTAAAGTGTGGCTATAACATCGACTTCTTTGCCGTCTTCAAATGCGCATAATGCCTTAGACACAAATTCAGTAAGGTTCGTAATCGTCGATCTGCCTTTCATTTTCCATTTTCATTTATTGCTTCGGTAGTATCGCTGTACATTAAGAGTGCTATACTCTTTTAAGAAAACCGTGTTCGGAAGTTGAAAATAATGCTTTACAGTGAAAAACATAGAATCGTACACAATTCTTTCGAATAGTTTAGGTACTCAAGATAGCTTAGCTATGGGACGATAGTTACTTATGTCGTTTTTTGGACCTTTCTTATGTATAGGGATAATAAAAGAGTTCTTCCAAAGCTGGGGGAAACATCCTTGTGAAAGGGACATATTGAAAAGAGTTGCTAGGGCTGCTGCTAGGGCAGCTGCAAAAGCAGATGCAGCAACAACAATCTGCAAAAATGCAGAAAAAGCAACAACAACAGAAGGCAGCTCAGCAACAACAACAAGCACTAACACAGCAACAGAAGCAGCAGCAACAGACAGCAGCTCAACAACGAAAACATCCAGCAGTACATCAGCCACAGCAACAAACAACAAAGAAAGAAAAAGTGCCACCCATCAATATTTTCAAGCCGGACATTCTACAAACTGCACAGGTATGTAGGAGCGCCGTAGGTAGTGGTAACTTTAGTATTAGAAAAAATAAAGGCGCCGAAAAATATGCAATCCGCTGCAAGACAGTTAATCAGCATAATGTTCTTATGACGTGTTTAAAGCGTTCGACGACGGAGTTCTTATCCTTCACACCGAAGGTAGAAAAACTTCAGACAATTCTGCTGAAGTTAACCGTGCCGCTCGGAGCGGAGAAGGTCTTCCAACTGCTCAAAGAGCAAGTGTGTGACGGTGTCGAGATCGTCGGGGTCAAGCCCTTCACCACAGCAAAGTCAAAGAGAGAGGGGCGGCAATTACCCTTCTACATTGTACAGATGACACCCACAAGCAAACCCGGTAATCTAAATGATATCAAGACATTGGAAGATTGGGATTGCATATGGGAAAGTATACGAAGGAGTGATGGCATTATCCAATGCGTTCACTGCCAAAGGTTTGGGCACGCCGCGTCGAACAGTGAAAACCACAAGGCGGAGGATTGCCCGCTGGGGAAAGAGGGAGCAGCTGACAAGAGTCAGCTAAAATGCGTACTCTGCGGGAACGCGGGGCACACCGCTAACTATCGGGGTTGCCCTAAGTTTCAAGAGCGGAAAGCGAAGATGGTTCTGCAGAAGCAGCCCCCAGTGAAATATCCACTCGGGGCAGCCATACCCGTCACCCCTCAATTGACCTATGCCCAAATGGCGTCTGGCCAGAGAAGCACGGAAAAGCAGCAACTATAAAAGGTAGCGCCGCAAGTCTCAGTGCCAAGGGCACACGATCCAACGCCCGATTGGAAATCCTCCATTGAAAGGCGTATGGATCGGTTAGAGGAGCAGGTAACACAAATTCTGGCGCTCCTGCAGAACCAAGCACGTCACCAGTCTTAATGGCTGCGCAGACGGAGAGCACATATAAGATCCTTGCAGTGAATGCAAATTCATTGATAGTGATCCCGCGAAAAAACGAGCTCTATAGATTGTTCGGACGATCAAAGCCCAGAGCTATTTCTGACTAGCGAAACTAAGCTAACCCAGAGAGGCACATTGGAGCACAGTAATTACAATGTTATTAGAAGAGACCTGCCCAACTCCAATGGTGGAGGCGGTGTTGCGATCTTCATTAAAAATAACATTAAGCACAAAGTAGTGTATAGCAGTGAAGTACGACGGTTTCAGGAGTTGGAGGCCTGCATCGTGTGCATTTCTCTCCGCAGTGGAAAGAAGCTGTATGCGGTGTCGGTCTACTCCTCCGGCTGCCCTAGTTCCAGAACGACTATATCAGAGCTCGATTCACTCTTTCGATGTCTAAGACTGGACTCGGAGGAGAACTATTTCATTTTGGCCGGGGACTTAAATGCCCGACATGGATATTGGGGAAACACAGTTTCCAATTATAGAGGGGACCAGCTTTACAGCTGGTATTGCTTACACAGCGTCGAGTATAGACTCGATTTGAAGGCGACAGAGATCTCGTCATACCCCAGAAGCGGTTCATATCTGGATCTCCTGCTATTTGACGCATGACTGCAGCTGACAGACACAAACTAACAAACGGTAAACTGTTTGAACACCTTCGTGTACCTCAGTGACCATTGCGGACACAGTGCCGAAATCAAGATCCCCAACGATATTGCGGAATTA
The DNA here is from genome assembly GCA_907269125.1 of Eristalis pertinax. Taxonomy (NCBI): domain Eukaryota; kingdom Metazoa; phylum Arthropoda; class Insecta; order Diptera; family Syrphidae; genus Eristalis; species Eristalis pertinax. The sequence continues at coordinate 63,155,130 of OU026149.1, forward strand.
GGAGAGTTTGTTCAAACGTATCCCTACAATTACAGTAGGACACGCTGGACACGCTTCTTCGATTGCGCTCCACATACCGTCCAATAGAAACTTGTCAAACGAGGAGATTGACATGTATCTTATACAATTGGACGAGACAATAAAACGAACAATGGACAGTACTATACCACGGTATACACGCACAAACAACGAAAACCTGTACCGCAATGCGACAATAGACGCACTCCACCAACAAAAAAGTAGACTGCTGTCAAGATTAAAAACCTTGTATAGACGGTTTACTGACAGACGAGATGAGGAAATTAGGACGCTGAAATCGCTCATTAAGAACATTCAAACACTAATTGTCCAAAATTACAGAGTTTCTGTTAACTTGCATTGGAACAATAAGATTCGGGCTGTTAGATCCAACAACCCGAGCATGTTCCCGCAAATAAACAAATTCTTTCGCAGTAAGCGTAGCGATCTTCCGTGTCTTAAGCTCCCCAGAACGACGGACAACGAACAAATACTGACTACAGCTCGTATTGATCCGGATAACGCGGTACTCGACGATAACTTCTTTGGGGTCGAAGACCCGCAAGAAAAAATGGAGGTACTAGGCGCGGTCTTTCAGGAAGTGTATAAGGTGAATGAGAGTGTTCGCCCGAACCAGGACCTGGAGAATCGCGTACAATCTAGCAACTCGCAACTTCGAGAAGACATGCAACAATGGCGATCTGAGAACATTGGCTTTGTCGTGTTCAATGAAGATAACATGGCAGATAATGTCGTCGCCGACGAAGGAGTTCATATCCCGTTCATATCGAAGACAGAGCTCCAAGCGGTCTTCGAATCACTAAAAAAGAAGAAATCAGTTGGAATCGACGGGATCTCGAACATTGTGCTAAGACATCTCCCCCTAGATGTGGTTAATATGTACACTATCCTGTTTAACAATGCTCTGAATAATGCACATTATCCGGAGCATTGGAAAACTGCGATTGTGCAACCCATATCCAAGCGAGGTAAAGATTCTTCGAATCCGTGCAACCTCCGGTCAATTAGTCTCCTTCCGAACATCAGCAAGGTATTTGAGAATGTGATAAATAGAGCTCTGACCAACTGGACAGAGGACAAACATATTATTCCGGATAACCAATTCGGTTTCAAAGCGGGGCATGATACCATTCATGCCGCGTCGAAACTGGTGTCGGAGATCCAATGGAACAAGAGCCAGAAACAATGTACGGGTGCCTGCCTGATTGACCCAGAGAAGGCCTTCGACACCGTATGGTTAGAAGGACTTTTTTTCAAGTTCAATGGGCTAGGCATTAGTAAACCACTGCTGTACCTACTGTGTAACATGCTTACTGGCAGAAGGTTCGTCGTCAAGAATGGCAATGTGACCTCTGCAGGTACATTTGAAGTAAAAAATGGTCTCCAACAGGGTGCCGTTAATTCGCCGATCCTGTTCAACATTTTCTTGAGCGATCTAATAAGTTCTCTTAATCACGTAATTGCGTACGCCGACGACTTGATTGTGTACAGATCAGGCAAAAAGATCGACGACATCACTACTCTCGCGCAGGGTGACTTCGACTCATTCATGAGAAGTTGCGATGACTGGAAGTTGAATATCAACTTTCAGAAGTCGGAAACCATACTGTTCAGGACTCCGTTGTATAAGGCTTCGGCGGATACAAAAAAGAATTGGCGAAAGTTCTCAATTGTTGGGCGTCACGGGCAACCACTGGCGCAAAGGACTGTAGTGAGATACCTGGGGATCTGGCTAGATCAATATCTATATTTTAATAAACATGTAGATGCTGCTCTAGCCCGAGCCCGAGGCGCTTTCGCTCTTACAAAGAGACTGTTTTATAACAGCCAACTCGATGCGAGGGTGAAGGTAATCTGCTACATGGCCCTCATCCGGCCAATGCTCACCTATGGCTGTCCCTTGTGGTTCAACGTGAGTGCAAGCTTGATGGAAAAGATTCGTGTGTTTGAGAGGGCTTGTCTTAGGGTTTGCCTTCGCCTTTACAGAACACCAGAGTCCCAGTACAGAAAATTCTACTCCAATGAGGTATTATAAAACGGTGATACGAGTGGACAATTTCCTGGTGAAGATGATTCGAAGTCATACTGCCAGAGCGATGAACTCGATCAATAACTTGATCTCAGGGGCTTACTACCCCAATCCTCAGTACAATGAAAGGGTACGTCACAGTGGCTTCGTCCCCCCAGAAGCATTCCTCCATTTTGATAAGCACGGTCTGATACAAGACAAGAATGCGGTACCGCTTCTCTTTCACATCGCCCGTTCAACTGTGGATGGGCGACTCAACTACGACCGTTCCGTCGCACGACGAGCTGAGGAGGGTCTCCTCCGCTTCAGTACGGCGGTATCAAGGCGAAATGTTCGGGATGTTAAATTGCAACATCAAAAATTCTGGTGGTTAGGGAGTGAGGGAACTCCCTCGTCGAACCCTTTAGACCCGGGGTAGAGAAAGGGTAGTACAGATCCTCGTATGGGATGCAGTCGGTCTCTGTCTTGCAGCGGATTGATTGAAATCTATCTGCCGCAACCTACGGCCGACCTACATACTTAGCTTAGGGTAGTTTAAGCTAGAATAAGTTTACAAAAAAAAAAAAATTAAAAATGTATTTATGTCTATATACATGTTATATGGACGTATATACCACTGTATATAGATGCATGTATGTACATGATTTTGTATAGCTTTTTATACAAGACGTATGTATATATATGTAGTGTAGGTAATAAGTTAGTTTGTAAGTCTAGTTAAGTTTTATTTAGTTTTAATTTTATTTTAAGGTAGAATTTAAGTTAGTATAATTTTTACACAAATGTTCAGTTAATAAGTTTTTTCAATTTTTCTTATTACATATTTTTTAAATATAATATATTTTTTTTAAAGATTATAAACAATATTTGTTAGGTTAAGTCGAAAGACATAGTTTAAGATTAAGGTTAGGTTAGAGTGCCCGCCGAGGGGCACTGTTCGTCCCAGCTAGTTTTAAGCATTTGTGTCTAGTAGATAAGTTTGTTATGCATTATAAAAATAAAAATGAAATTAAAAAAAAAAAAAAAAAGAGTTGCTAGGGGTTGAGCCAGGATCCGTTATGAGATTGGATTGCATTCGGTCGATATATTTCAGATACAGAGATTCAGAAAGTTTAGTAAATTTTAGGTGAGTAAGCTGTTAAATGGAGTGGTCGAAGCCAGAGCGAGATTTAAGGTAAGCTTTCCAGAGTTTGTTTATTTTTAATTGGTTGGGACGGGCGAATGTAACAACAAAAGTGATATAGATTTCGTTTAAGAATAGATAGCTTAACACAAATGAACTCGAAATCGGCGGTGTGCGATGATTTAAAGAATGAGGAATCATATTTGTTATTGATAGCCAGGAGAACGCCGCGCCCAGATGAGTTATCGGCTTTACCCAAACCATCATCTATGAGGGCAAAAACGTCGTAAGGCAGATTTTGAGAGTTCAGAAATACGGTGGATGATTTAGTGAGCAATCCCTGAACGTTTTGGTAATATATAGATAGGTTACTAATGGCGGTATCGGAATCGTTGGGAACGAGAATAGTTTTTGAATTTAGCGCGAGTTCGTTGAAGATGGACGATTCGTATTGAAGCGATATGAGAGGCGAATGTGGATAAATCGTTAGCTACGTTAGTAGGGGGAATATTGAGACTCTCATGGAAATGGACGAAAATCTTTTTTAATTCGGAAGGTTCGGTTGGGAGGCCTTCTTGGTAGAGCCAAACCATAGCATTTGTTTTGGTAATCCCGTCGATGCAGATGGAGTCATCCTTGTCATGCAAATACGCGAGATAGAGACGAATGTTTTCGTAGATCTTACGATCACGTAAGCGTGAAAGGACATAACGTCCATCATACCCAGAGTCGGTCAGTTGTTTCGATAATTTAACAGTAGGAGGAAACAGCGGATCAATGAAGGAATACGGCGGAGTTAGCGATTTTGTGGGGTTAGTATTCGAACTATGGGAAGAAGATGGAGTAGAGGCAGAAGGAGGCTTTGCTGGTACAGACACTGGAGGATGATTGGGGTTGAGAGTGTGAAAATGAATAAACTTTGGGTATTTGAGGGAAGGTTTGATAGAGGACGATGCGTTAAGGTCAAATGATACGCGTTTGAAGTTAGGGAATCTCGTACTTGTTTTAAAGTTAGGATACAAGCCCGTTTTAAAAGACCAATTACTGCTTACTGGATTGTTGGACAACGGCGGATTAGGTGTGATAATAGGGGGGTTCGATGTAGTTGGGCGAGATCTAGTGAGATTGTTAAGAGAAGTGGGGTTGGAGTTTGGTGGGCGGGATCTAGGGCGAATGTTAAGAGAAGGGGGCTTCTGAGTAACGGAATCCTAACGAGGATAAGGCAAAGTTGAACATTTTCTTATACTTAAACTTCCTAAGTTAAAGTTGCCTCCGAAACGGTTGGTAATAAGCCATTCGTATTTCCTGGGGATGAAGATCACGATCCGTCCATTTCTCAGCTTTTTTCATTGGGTGATGTCAAGGTTGAGCCTCTGTTTAATAAAAGACTTGACTGATATGTTACGTGGGGCACCGCTGATGATAAATACAGACAGGTCATTATCGTGAGATCGGTTGTTCTCCTGAAGTCTTATTATTCTCGAATCCCACTCTGATTTCGTCCAGGTTGTGCCGAAAAAGTTAAGTTTAGGAGGAAGAGGCTCTTGAGAGGGAATGGCGGAAGTTTGTGAGCCGGTGTTGAAGATCTCGCATAAGGGAATGGCAATGTCAGAAGCTGAAGTTTCGTAGATAGACTCAAGTGATGACTGGTGTTCCTCGCTGTTAGGAGCTGAGTTTCGTCTCTGAGTTAAGTAATTGCCTTGTCCATTTTATCAAAAATTGTAGACTGTCGTTCACACAGAGATTCGATCGCCGCTTCGTTGTTCGCATTAGTTGGGAAGAGCGGTGGTGCCGCCGTGGTGGATGACTGAAGAAGGATGTCTAAGTCCGTACGGATGCAGTTGACGGCATCGTTGGTGTTGTGAATTCCGTCGTTTTTGGATCGAATGATCTCCGTGAGCGCCGTTATGCTTTTATCCAGCCTCTTAACCGATTTGGTTATTGAGTCATTGATCTCGTGGGCGAGCTGATTCATCAAAGGACCCTAGTGAACATCTGTGGAGACGTGCTTATCCGCCACTTTAAGGCGGTCGTGCCGATCGTTGTCGGTTGAATGATATGCTCTAAATACGATTGAAGATCTTCAATCGATTTAGGTATAATCTCCGTGCTTGAAAGCTTGCTTAAAATCTTTTTGTTGAGATGGGTAAGATCGGCAAATAGGGATGTCATTGAATCGTTATGGCATTTTATTGCAAGCATGATATGCGATGCCGACAATTCTTTGCAATTAGGGCACACGTATTGCATGACTCCACTCCACTGTACTGCCTTGATATGTATATTATCAAATACATTTTCTTTTTTGTGTATCAAAGCTTACTTTGTTATTTATTCAAATTATTACACAGATGTAAATAATAACAAACAGTAGTATACACTTACAAGGTAGCTGATATTATCTAAATGCTTTTGATTTTCACATGGCACATCGGAATGCAAATTAATAACAGTTATAGGAATTGCCATCCAAGCCAGGTAGGTATAAATCAACTTCTATAAAATTCCTAAAAACTAACCACGAAATTAGAAATTGGTATGTTCACATGAATATACGTTCGTATGCAGTCTATAAGTACATGTATTACCATCCATTGATGTCCGTAAGAAAATTCGTGAACGCCGTCGATGATATTGGAAACTGATAACGAGATGATAAATTACTGTTAACAAGCCGACGTATTCAATTTTACGGAATCAAAGGAACACATTTTTAATTAAATTGCCTTAGAGAGCTGTTGATTTACATCTATCATCACCGAATCGAAAGAGGTAAATTTTGTTTAAAACTTCAAACAAACTTAATGATCACCGTCCTGTCTGATTTTAAATTAACATATCGTTCAGTGCGAGATGGAGGTTTCGATGTGAAAAGCAAAACTGTCAAATCACTTGTAAAACATTAAATACAACACTACAAATAACAAATTTCTCAAGTTCTTCACATAACACCACCAATACAATGACATAAAGGGAACAATCGAATTGATCCAAGTATTATATCTGTTGCTCTTACGAACCAAAACCAGAGAGAGAGAAAAGATGCATTCAAAGAGCGCAGCGGCAGCAGAACACATTGCCTAACAAATTCCGATTATGAAAGCGAACTCAGCATGTGGCTGGTTCACTCTTCATAAATAATAATGATGTTCCGAAGGCTTGAGCCTGCATAAACACAAGCGCAGCGAACGGAAAGGAAAAGAGGGAAATGGAAGAAGAAACAGGTAAAGAAAAGACAACGTGACGATTAAATGAATTAAAGGGAAAAGGGCGAGGAAAACGGGAGCCTCGAGCCAGGTTGGGTGTGATCCCCGTCGTTTTTTAATTCAGCTGTCCTGTAATAGTGAGAAAGGAATCCGTTGAAGGTGTCAAAAGAGAGGGCCGCAAATACACAAAAGAAAACAATAACAACGAATTATGTGATTTTCAATCAGGCAGGACACATGGTATGAATCTGTGCGTAAAGGCTTACTGGCTGACGCACGGCGTGTCTGATCGCAAAGGAAATCCAATTAAATGGTGAATTATGTGGTTTCACTTGTTTAAAAAATGAGCTAGAATGAGTGTCCTTAAGCAATTTTGAAGGAGCTCTGACTTTTGAAGGGGTTATTGATAGTTTTCTGAATGAAATGAATTAGAGTACAAAATTACAAAAAAAAACCTCTGGTGTATTTTTATTTACAAACTTGTTAATTTACGATTCTTGTGTTGTAGTCACTGCAGACTGTGGAGTTTTGTCAAAGAATCTTTAATCAATTATATAATTCGTTATCAAACTCCACAACAGATATTTTTTGATCGAAAATATGCATTTAGACTAATTGCTATACGTCTGCTTGAGCTAGAAAATGAGCATGGATAACGCCTCATGAGCATGAATATATATAATGTAATAACTGTATGAAGTGACATTGAAAATCAAAAGTTATACCTTTACAGTATCTGTCCGTTCGTTTGTCATACTATGTACATATTTGAAGTAATACACAAAAATGTTTGGAGTTGCATTCTTAATCAATTACGTGATAATTTAATAAAGGAAATATTAAGGGCTGAGGTTTCATTAACCTTATTAAACTCCAGAAAAATCAATGTTTGTCGACTATCACGTATCGCGTACATCCAATACATACGACTTGCAAAAAAATAGCTTTAGCCAAGGACAGTTTCCCCCAGGCCCACGTATGTTTTGATATTGCTTTTTCATGAGTGGATGTGATCTACAGTTTTTGAGAACGCTTTTAAGAAGCTTTTTCTAGATGACACATTCTTCGAAGGTTGTTAAATTTGGTGATTGATACTAGAGCCCCCAGCGCAGAAGTCGATGCACCTACCCACTACGGCACCATGATGATCACGTTGAGGTCGATTTTACACGTGATATAATATTCGTCCCGTTTGAAGTTCATACTTAACCTCGAAAAATAAAATCCTGAAGCTAAAACTGCAGTTTAATCTGCACACTTAATTCACTTCAGGTTACTTAGATTTAAGTCAGATATATACAATAAATCATGAATAATATAGGTGCACATTCTTGAATTGCAGTCAGTCAGTTAGTCTGGAATTCAGTAATAGTTATTTCTATGATTATTATTCATATGTTGCACATAACACCGTTTCATTCCGCTTCTTCAAATAATACGCCAACATTCACTGGTTATGAATTGTTATTAATACTCCTCATTTATGCACGTTCACTAATGTCTTTCAAATGAGGTCTAGTTGGTGAATTTTACCGACAAAGTCAGAATGGTAACGCCCTCTTCGCAGGAACATTTAAAAATATTCTCATTCCAATAGTACACGTCCCTCGGATGGCAAGTCAAGTTCAAGTAAGTAAAACTAAGGATCATTAATTCTTGCCATTGACAACTCAATGCGCCTACCACGTGAAGCGCCATTATAATTAAGGTGTTCGGAATTGGGATGTCAAAAAATTAATTTATTAAACTCAGGAACAGTCCAGCGTGTACTCAGACAGCGTTCATTTAAGAAGAGTTTGACGAACAAAGCATTTACTCAACGTACCGATTCACCCAGAAATAAACATATCTACCTGACCTAAGAAGAAAATTAATGAATTATTCGCACCTGCATGACGGATTGCAGAGAACATTACTCACAAAGATGCGCAAGAACTACACATAGTGTTCTTCTAATGCATGTCTACTCCGAACCAACATATGTACGAGTATGTTAGCGAAGTACCTGTTCGACGAGCCTCAACACTAAATGCTTTTAATTAATCTTTCCGAATTGTGTGTGTTGTTCATCAATGTAGGGAGGATGCATCCAATTCTCAACCTCACAACTCATTTCCACAAAATCCGCTTAGTTTGGCCTTAAGGACTTAGCGCAGCCATCCCATCTCCCCAAGAATGAAAGCCATGTTCAGTCCATTCGGTAATGATGTAGTTGCAGGCAAGCACATGGAAGAAGAGTGCACATCTGTGGATTGGATATATTTCGAGTATCTCATACTAGCTCAAGGGGTTGAAGCATAGGGTCGTTTATGACTTTGGTTGCATCGATGGCTACGGTGCGGCGTATTAGTTACTCTTGGCCATCCGGCGAACCGCCTTTCTAACACCAAACCAATGGTTCTTACTCGCGTAATAGATTCATCTTCGTCTTCGTCTTCGTCGTCGCACCCATAGCTTCGGCAAAGTGTTATGGTGTCGGATCACACGAATGCCGTTGCATTCATCTCCTACACCCGCCCGATTTTCCGATGATTTATTGCACGTTCCCGAGTAAATTGATTCGATGTGGCAAGGCCTGGGCCACGGCTCGCAGACTGAACATGTGAATGTAAGCATTTATGTCGGCCGTTGGTGCACAACATGAATGAGGCAGCAGCAGCAGTGCAAATTATTTAATTTAAATCCGACAGGACGCTTGTTCTTGTAGCGATAACGTGCAAATAACGCGAGAGTGTCGGACCGGCTAACAGTGCCGACTACACTAATAATGATGTTTCAGGTGATGACTGTATAGTTTTCTTTTATTGCTTTGCACACTTAAACTGCGGCCAGAGTCGTTTCAATGCGCCTTTGCCGGCCCTAAGGGAACTTCGGCGTGCCTGTAAACAAAACAAAAACAAAGAAGATCATAAAGGTATGGTTAGGGATTGTGTGGTGGATGTGTGTAGAGTTGGAGGATGAGGAACACTAAGAATTTTATGGGAACATTGGCAATATCTGACGCGAGACATCGACTTGTCTAATTGAACTCATTAACAATGACACTCAGTCAAAATTAGACTTGGAATTTGTGGTTATCATAAAAAAAAAAATTACCTCACGAGAGTCGGTGCCTTACTAATCGGTTTTGTAAGGATCGAAAGACATATTTTTTTGTATGGATTTATAATGGAAGAAATGTAGGTAACCATTTTAAAGATTAGACGGTACAATGGCAATTTGTTCGTATATAGGAGAAAAGCTATTAACATGGCTGAAACTCCAAGAAACTCCATAGCTGAAAAATTCCGGCGACCATAGCAGAGTTATTTCCTGAGCTGAATCAGGCCGTAGTTAAAAAAATCTAAAATTGTAACACTGGTTCAATTTGCGACAGCAGTCTTATTCGACACTGCTTAATTTGCGAATGAGTGTCGTTCAATATCCAAATCCGGATATATCCAAGCAAGGGATAAATCTTACTTACCCATTTACTTCCGCTGTACCCGGTTGAGTACACAAAATGCATCAACTTTATCTTTTTACAATTCAATCAATTCAGTCTTGATGAGATATGCATTTTTATTGTTTCTTGACATCTCGACAACATATTTGACGTGTGTTCACTGGAATAAAGCGACAGCTGCAATTTTGTGATAACTCCTCGTAAACCACGACAATCAAAAAAAAAAATCTTGGAGGTGGTTTTTTTTAGCAAGCAAAAAGTTTTTATTCGATTCATTTCCACCTCAAGACAATAGTAAAAAAAAGCACAAAAAATATAATTACGTTATACATGGAAGTTAGTTATATCCGCTTCAGTATAATGGGAAAATCTCAAGACATTTATTGTTTAGAACAGAATTCAAACCTTTCCATTTTTTTCAAATGAAATAAATGTTGTGCATGATATTGGGTGTTTTCATAAGTGACTGTGTACAATCGCATTTGTTTCTTCATGTGTTTTTGAATACAAACACGGTGCAGAATATCTGCAGACCTTCTTTAGTACAATTGTCATCAATTATTCATCAGTGATAAAGGCATTTTCTTTCAAAAGCATTGTATGAACACTTTTAAAAAAAAATCATTCTTCTTTTTTTAAAAAAAAAAAAAATACACATAAAAGTAATACCAAAATATTTGCAAAAAGTACTTTAATTTTTTGCAATTAAATGTTAAAAAATGTTTCCTCCAATCGGCCCTTTTTGTAGTAAACAAATTAAGGACTGCACAATCTGGCCGACATCGATGAGTTATACCACCTGGATGATGCAGGTGGCAAAGACGTCATAAATTGAGAATTTGGTCAATAAGCAGATCGCCAATGACGTCCCAGGTAACATCAAACTTTTATGTATCAGGGATGAGGAATATGATAGCGAAGACGAAGTTCCTTTATCACTGATCCTTTATCACTGAATGATAAAGAAACGAAATCTACCAACCACTTCGCAGAAAGCAATTGGAAGTCAAAGTCTATTATGGAAAGTAAATCTCCTGTCGAGAGTTTTGAGGTTCAAACTCGTCTTTATGTCTTATTTATAATCTCATTTCTGATTATAATAATAGTAAACGCGGTCGATAGTCGATAGTCCCCTTAGAAGAAGCGTTACGCTACAACATCAAAGCGTTCTGTTTCAGCAAGTGCTCCTTAAGGACCCCATTTTGCGCAAGGAGTGAGATGCAGGGTATATCACACGCGAGTTAGATTGATTTGAAATCTTTGTCATTTCTGTTGTCGCGTGGTAAAAAAAAAACAAATTTTCTTACTAAAAATTAGTACCTTGAGCACCTTGGGCATCTTAGTGACTTTTTTAAAAACATTAATTTCGACTTTTTTGTACTTAATACATTTAATAAAAATAAATAAAAAAGAAATTTAAGTTTTAAGCCAAATTGGTTTTAAATGGGATATCAAAGAATGCACTTATCGAAGTTCTTAAGTGTTATCATTCATTTCGTTTAACTCTGCTTGACGGTAAATAGTAAGCACTATCAATAAATTGAAAGAATGTCGGCGCAGATAGTATACATATAAAGATGCTTCAGAAATACCTAATTCTTTGTGGTGACTCCAGTTTTTAATCCATAATTTATATTGAGGAGGAACCAACTCCAATGACTACAGTTCTTCCACACCTACACCTAGGATTGGGATTCTCGCCATTATGCTTGACTACTAAAATTACCAGTAAATTTGCCAATTGAAAAAGCTGTTTTATTTGCCTACATATCGAAAACTACATTTGTGAACGATAGGACGAGTGTATGATAAGCGGCTTATTCAAATTTATGTAAGCCATTTAACTGAAATTAAGCTGTTACCTTAATTACGCGACATCTCAATGTGTCTCACAAGAATTTTCACGATCCCACAACAAATCGTACTCAAACCTATCAACACCATAGATCCCTCGAAGATGGCGTTTATTTTCATATAATAACCAAGAAAATACATTTATTTTATTTCTATTTTTGACGGAAATTATCTTTATTGCACTTCACAATTTAACTTAAGAAACATATGTACATATCGTTGAATATTGACAACATTCGCATTAATTTCCCTCATATTACTTCTGTTTTCGGTTATGTTTTACGCCGTTGTTTAGAATTAAATAATTTCTTGCAGTAGAATGAATCTAAAAATCTTAGCCGTACCACCTATTTCTCTATTTCTCAAGTGTCGTTGTATAGTAGTGATTCTATACTAAATGGATTCATCTGCCGCATGCTTACTTTATTAGTCTCAACATCATTACTGATTCTATCAGTTGTTACAAAATTACTATTATCATCATTTATATCACTATCATATGATCGTATGTTTTCAGATGCTATTCTCTCGTCTGTTGAAATATCACTTTTTTCAGTTGCCAAACTGCTGCAATGACTGTTTACGCAGTAATTGCTTACGTATCCGTCGTTGGTAGTTTTCATTGAAAAATCCTCTGGTTCATCTTCGCTGTCTGCACCTCCAACAACATCGATTTGAATATCATCATCGTCTATTTCAGAATCCGATAGTGAACCGTTGTTTCGACGTTGAGCTATGTATTCCGTTTTTAGGACTTCAGCATCTACAGTAATGCCCTTAGCTCGTAGCTTGCGTGCTTGCCTTTCAATCGCTTTACTGAGTTTCTTTTTCCGTCGGGCCCTGAAAAGTAAAATATTATTGTTTTAGATTTTAAGAATTTGGTATGTTAAAGATTATACAGTCGTCACCTGGTAGACGGCCATAGTCGAAACTAATTAGACTTAATGTAATTAATCATTGTTAACCATTATTTGAAATAAAAGTTATTTTAAACTTTAAACTTTAACGGTAATTGAATAAGGCACCCACTAACACGAAATGTGGAGCAAATAATCTTGGCTTTCGAGGTCTCAATCTCGATCTCATATCTATGTGAAAAAAACACGAGAGCCGGGTATTGATAAGCCATCTTTTTTTAAGGCTTCGGCGGATACGAAAGGCTTTGGCGAAAAATCTCAATTGTTGGGCGACACGGGCAACCACTGTCAGATACCTGAGGATCTGGCTAGATCAATATCTATATTTTAACAAACATGTAGATGCTGCTCTAGCCCGAGCTCGAGGCGCTTTTGCTCTTACAAAGAGACTGTTTTACAACAGCCAACTCGATGCGAGGGTGAAGGTAATCTGCTACATGGCCCTCATCCGGCCAATGCTCACCCATGGATGTCCCGTGTGGTTCAACGTGAGTGCAAGCTTGATGGAAAAGATTCGGGGGTTTGAGAGGGCTTGTCTTAGGTCTTGCATTCGCCTTTAGAGAACACCAGAGTCCCAATACAAAAAATTCTACTCCAATGAGTTATTATACAACAAGTGAAGATGATTCGAGGCCATACTGCCAGAGCGATGAACTCGACCAATAACCTGATCTCTGGGGCTTACTACCCCAATCCACAATCCCACGAAAGGGTACGTTATAACGGCTTCGTCTCCCAAATAAACACGGACTAATATAAAATGAAAATGCGGTACTGCTCCTCTTCCACATCCCCGATTCAACTGTGGATGGGCGACTCAACCACGACCGTTCCATCGCACAACGAGCTAAGGAGGGTGTCCTCCGGTTCAGTGCGGCGTTATCAAGGCGATATGTTAGGGATTGCAATGAAACATCAAAAATGTTGGAGGCTCCCCTCATCGAACCCTTTATACCCGGGATAAAAACGAACAGTGTGTGTCGGTCTCTGTCTTGCAGCTGATTAGATGCAACTCCATCAACCGCAACCTATACCCGACCTACAGAGCTTAGTGTAAGTTTTAGTGTTAAGTTGTATATATGAATACACAAAAATTATAAAAAAGAAAAAAAAAAGTTTACACATATGTACACTTGTACTTATGTTTGTTGGCACATAAGTTTTAGTAAAAACTAGACAAAAATGCTTAAAACTGGACCAACAATGTTACTATTTCTAACTTACTCGCCCTCGGCGGGCACCTTAAGTTAAACTTAAACTAAACCTATGTCTTTCGACTTAACTTAACAATGTATATGTTGTATAAATTGATATTAAGAAAATTTGAAAAACTTAACCGAACTAAGCTCACTTGTCAATTCGTATGGAATCGTTTAAGCAAAATGAAATGTGCAGAATATATGTACGTCCGTCTGTTATTTTGGCACAATTCTAAGGTTTTAGAAAATACTAAACATACTTTGGTGAAAAGGCGCTGCGATGAATGTTCCGAAACAGTTTTAGATTCGGAACAACTATTTGAAGTAGTTTTATTTCAAAATACTAAATCGAGCGATTCAATCAATATCAATATACATAAACGAATGTTTGGAAAATAATAGCCTATATTTCTCATGCCTTTAAAAATCGCCTTTAAAAATCGTTCTAACCTTAGGAGGTTATATACAGTATTATTACCACCGGTAAAACCAGAAAGCTCATGTTTCGAGGTGTTAATTCTTATATTCAGTTTAAGTGTAGAATATCTGGCTCCCAGTATATTCAATAGAACGAAGTTTTTCTAAACTCTAGGTAATAAAATATTACGCATAAATATGACTGAAATTTTGACCATTATTTGGTAGGTTTGTATATAATGTAGAAAGGTAGTTACTAAAAAAAACAAAAACAGAAAAGTTAGCTTCCTAAATTTAACTGCCAGAACTGAAGAATGAAATTGACTACTACATGGGGTAACACTACTGCATTAATGTTTACACAGATGGCTCTATACAGCACGAAGGTGTCGAAGCTGGAGTAAACTGCATGAAGAATACAGCATTTTTCAAGCGGAACTAGTTACCGCCCAGAAAGCAGTGAAAAGCCTAAAAACTGCACAAGCCGTACGCATATCAATGTGTATGTGGAAAGTCAGGCAGTGCTGAAAGCACTTACAAGTAAAACAAAATTTGCTGCAGCTGCTTCCCATCAACATATACGGTAAGCTGACAGCTACCAAGCCAGCAATTAGGTTGAGAGGTTGAGAGGTTGAATTAGGTTGAGAGAATAAATAATCAACAATGTGAGAATTCCAAAGCATACAGACTATATCGCACCCTTCTTAGACTTCGAATCTGGGTATTTTGACACAGATTTTACACGAATAGTCCTGATTGATCGTTCACATATAAACACTATTCAGGATCTTTCTTCTTGATTAAGATATTCACGAAAATTAAGTTCATTAATTGTGGGTTTCTTGATTGGAAGTTTGTGTAGTAACTGGGTATAATGAACTTTGCGAGAGTCCATCCCCTTTAAGCTGTGTGTAATTAGTAAGTGGGAAAAAAATGATAGCACTATTGTGTATGGTGATTTCAGCGTTATTTGTGTTTACTAAGCTGACTATTATTGAACCATTATTAATTTTACCTACTGACGATGCTAGATAAACTTGTGCGCATATTTCATTACAGTGACATACGAGCTCAATACGGGTATTTTAACAGAGATTTTAAACGAATAGTCCTGATTGTCCAATACTGTTGCGTTAATAGAATCATCACCATGCGCGGTTGACATAACAGAATTCACTGAATCTACGACTCTAATAACAGCTCCATCATCTTGAGACTTTTAGTGTGTATTTTACAATAGGTACCGAGTTTTCTGGGATAACTTTATGAAAAAATTTTAGTTATTTTAGTTTGTGTATTAAAATAATATATCCTGTTCTAAGATACCACCGAAATTTTTTTCAGTTTCACTTTATTTGATAGAATAGAATTTTAGCTTCAATAGACCCCAGTGTAGTGCCTTTAGAATAAATTCCATTTATGTCAAAGACATCACTTTGATTCAGAATTGCATCCGTTCTTAACACTTCCTCGTTACTTAAACTAATATCTGATCCCGTATCTACTAAGAACTTTAAATTCTTTCTAAGCCCTACATCGATAGATGCGGATCTCAACTATACCGTTTTTTACGTATTGCTTGCACTCCGTTGCATGATTGTATGTTTTCCTTCTTCATTCCACCATACGACAGCTATTTAGTTTTTTTGACTAGTTGAATTTTTTTCATCCCAACGTTTCTTAGTAATGTGATGTTGATAACTATACGGTAGTGTTTATTTGCAGCTCCTTAGAAATTTGCTAAAGTAATAGTATTAATACGCGTTAATTAGTAAAACAGACACAAATAATATAAAACAAATTAAAAAACGCTTTAAATACTCTTAATAATAAGCACAAAGTCTAAACAATTCAATCCTAAGAAGAAATAAGTAATTTGATCATTAGGTGTCAGTTACGGTTTGCAAAATGTTGCACTCTTGTGAGTAAGCGAGAAAACTGAGGTCGTCTGAGAAATCAGCCTCACCTGCCACCTCAAGTACGATCAAATTGTGGGGAAAAATTGATGCACGGTTGGCGCTCCACCTAAAATTTATCTTTCTCCTTCTCAGAGTTGAGAGGTGAAATAAACCAAATGCACCACAACCTCTCAGAGCGACTCTCAGCGTTAGAAAATGATTTCACGAACAAAGTAGCGAGAAAGAGATGAACGACAGGCATAGTTCTATCAATCATTCTGTCTTTACGTGCAAAGCCAGACTTGAAAATATAGAAAGTCATCTCTGTCGCATTGATGCCATCGAAAATGATGTACCATTAATAAAAACCCAAGCACTGGAAAACGACAACATGCAATTGAAGCTACGCATTGATACTCTCGCCCGAAAAAATATTGCTGGAGACGTACCATATAAAAGTAATAACGACTTATATGACATCTTTGCAAAGTATTGCAGTGTTATAAACACGGAGGTGTTCAAGCCAAACTATGTTTTTCGCACGAGGGCGGTGCAGAATACATCAGATGCAGGTGCAATAGTTGTTAAGCTTCCCCATGAACACTGCAAAATTAAAATACTAAGGTCGCCGCTTATTATAAACAAAACTCGAGATTGGTTTCTCTAAGCAATCTTGGTTTTGACAGTGCAAAGTTTGTGCATGTATATGAGAACTTAACGAAATACAATCATGTCCTCTTCCAAAGTGCGAATGTTCTCCGAAGAAAAAAATCTTGCAATCACCCGCACAAAAACCGATCTCCATCGTTCACGCACTCTCTTTGGATCAGCTGTGTAATAATGTAGCCGCTGCCACCAGACCCGCACCTGTTGTTGCTGAAGATGCTGTCTCTGCTTGATGCATTAATTATCTTACCATCTCATTCACTCACATAATCTTTTTGCTTGCCTCTTTTTATTCTTTGCATTTTTATTATTATTAAGTGTTACCTTTGTAGTACTTTCTTGTAATAATAGTACTTTCACTATTTCTTTTTATTTTTGTTTTACAACAGTTCATGAATATCGTTTTAGCTAAATTTCTGAGTTGCTTTAATTAGATTTCAATTATTATGAATGATTTTGAGTTATTCATTAATATGTATTTTTCTCTGTTTCCTCTCTTTCTGTAACTCTTCATTTAACTTCTCTATAACTTTTTTTTGTTTCAGTTTTCGGTATTTATGCACAATATTTAACATCTTTTTATGTCTCCAAACTATCCGGATAGTATACGGACTGTTCTTAACGCAATGTGTAGTGTTAAACAAGGCCTTAATATCTGCCATGCTAATCCTGGAAGCATTCCACCCAAATACACTGTATTGTTTCAAATGTTTAGCTGTTCAAAAGTAGAACCTAGTAAATCATCGCAAAATGTGAGATTACCAAGTTTTAATCTGTTTGGAAATGATATAATGGAGAGAATTGGTGGAGGTGTATGTATGTATATCAGAGATTCTATAAAAGCTAAATGTATATACTCGTCCCATAATTCCATAATGCAGTTTCTTTGTGTTAGAGTCAGCAATAATACCAAGAAGTAAGTATCTCTTAGTGGTTATATATTTCCCTCCCAGGTGTTTCAAGGAAGAAAATCTAGTTGAACTCGAAAACACACTGCTGGATTTAGATTTAAAATACAATAATGGCAACTGGCTGTGATCTTAATGTTAATTACTTGGAGTGCAATAGAACATTTAGTATTTCGAAATACTTCTGTAAATAGGACTTTCGCTAGTAAGTAATTGTTATCCCACCTGCTTCCAATTCTCTACTAACCCTTCACTAATTGACATGTTTCTAACTAACTCTATATCTAAGATCTTATGTATTGACCAACTGACGCCTACTAGCGAATTTATTCATGATATACTGTTTTGTTCTGTTAAATTTAATGTTGAATATGCGAATTCTGACAATACTTATAGTAAAAGATCTTTTAAAAATATAGATTATAATGAAGTCTCAACTGTATTCCATAATCTTAATTGGTCTGCAGTGTTTTCTTCGTCAGACGCTAACAACAAAGTAGAGATTTTTAATAGTTTGTTACAGTTCTTGTTTGATTCCTTTGTCCCAGTCAAAACTATAAATACAAAGTCATATCACTGTCCCTGGTACTCTGAACAAATTAAAAAACGTATTCAAGAACGGGAGTTTTTGTTCGAACGTTACAAAATAAACCCAACTCATTTTAATAAAAGGCAATATTGTGTGGCCCGAAACAGTGTTAACTTGCTTATTTGAAACTCTAAGCTCACATATTATTCTAGCAAGCTATATGCTAGCATGCTATACAAGAAGCTGTGAAGAAATTTAAAGGAAATTGGTGTAACAACGAATAAAAAATCTAGCAGTTGTTCTCTCTGTCCGAACTTAGTTAGTAATTTCCTTAAACCACCCGTTAAAAATGTATCGAATGTCGCTAATATATGTAGTACAAGATCTGATGTTTCTGGTGCCTTTACGTTGGAGTGTGTTACAGATCTAGAAGTTTTTAAGGCAATAATGTCAATAAAATCGAACGCAACAGGTCCAGATGGTTGTAGCCCAAGATTCTTTAAAATCCTTCTCCCTCAGTTGATCCCGTATATAACTCATATCTTCAACTTTTGTATCTATAGTTTTCAGTATCCAAGTCAATGGAAAAAGACTAATATCACTCCGAAATCTTACCAAAGAATAATTGCCCTAAGAATCCTTCTGATTTCAGACCGATAAGCATACTATGTTTTTTTAGTGAAAGCATTCGAAAAGATACTTGCTAAACAAATACAGCAGTATCTCACCGCAAATAATTTGTTATCCAATTGGCAATCGGGATTTCGATATAAATACATTTGTGAATCTGCGGTCATGAAGGTAACAAGCGATCTTAGATCATCATTGGATGTCGACAACATTGGGGTCTTAGTTCATTCAATACTTCTAACGAAGTTAAAAAACCGTTTCAATTTTTCCACGCCTACACTGAGATTATTGCAATCTTACCTACATGACCGGATTCAAACTGTAATCATTGAATCAGGTATGTCCTCCCCATTTTTAACAAATATATGTGTGCCCCAGGGCTCTGTTTTGGGTATGCTGACGACGTTTTAGTCTACATTTCACGCCCAGTAGGATTGAGTGAAGACTCTATAACAAGAATCAATGAGGATCTTAATAGCACTGCTTTATGGTCGTCACAAAATAAACTCAAACTTAATCCTGCTAAATCTACTAGTGTTATCTGCTCAAGAACCGCTTTTGACATTCACAATTTTTCCGCAATAACTGTAAATGCTGAGCATAACATGAAATATACTGGGTACCAAAATCACATTTCTGGTTTGTTCTCGTTTCTCTTCGAGAGTTGTTTATATTGGTCGCAGCTACCAATGTCCGTACAGGAGAGATATTGTAGCGCTACACCTTGGGTAGTACCCCAATGTACTCTTCTACAATTTGTACTGTTGTGGCCGTGCCTACGACAATGAGAGCAGAACGCCGTATCTTGCCGTTTTCTACACTCCTGGTAGGTGTGATTAGGCTTATTGCAGAAATTGCACCTAACCTGAACATTGTTGACTAAGGATCCGTGTGAGTGTTGGCTCGGGAAATTATCAACTGATGGCTGTGCTTGTACCCATAGAGTGTTATGCATTAGCAGAGCATTCGTGCCTTAAGACCACATTGGATAGCCATTTGTTAATGGCCAACCCATTTGAAATGGGACTAAATTGCTCGATTCCAGTTCTAGTTTGATCAGAATGTCGCATATGTCGTCAACCGATGTTTCTTGACACGTGAACAGATACTGTTTTAGTAAAGGATTAACTATGCCAGATTTAATAGCATATATAGCAGCGAGTTCATAATCGGTGCCTAGTGCTTTGCTATCCGCCTGAAATTGCTCACGTGAGTTATGTATATGAGCAGAACAACAGGAAATGCTGACTCGAACCTAGTCAACGAACTTAGCATTGCACACCAAAGTGCCAGCACAGCTAAACCGCTTGCTTGGTGATTACCTTGAGGTTCGTTCGTTGACATTAGGTATCCAATTGCAATAAGTTGATGAGTCGATATCATGTTGGCGAGTCAACGTATTGTAAACGTAGGTCATAAGTTAGATTAAGAAATTTATGAATAATCAGTTAATAAAGAGACTCGACAGATAGTTGTGTTGTTTGTTATTTCGGGTTACGAATTTAACTCGTGCGGAACTCTTACACTCCGTTACCAGATTCTTTACCCTCAGCAGAAACGAGTTTAAGGTTCCAAGTTGGAAACTGTCTACACTGTCGTAGTTCATTCGACACTTAAATATAAGTCTTCCTGGGAAGAAAATATTCCCTATTGGTATTTGGTATTTTTTCGAAATTACCAAGTGTCGAAAACATACTATTTTGCGTAACCAAATATGCATTACCCCGTAATTTAGTCATAATCAGTTGGCAAAAAGTTGTTTCTTGTTGTGGCAATAGACTCGCCTTTACTTGTCTACAACAATTTAGGAAAGCGCGCAGCTCTGCTGGTAAGCAGAGAGAGAGACAATAAAACGAACGATGGACAGTACGATACCACGGTATACAGGAACAAACAACGAAATGCAATGCGACAATTGACGCACTCCACAAACAAAAAAGTAGACTACTGTCAAGATTAAAAACCTTGTACAGGAGGTTTACTGACAGACGAGATGAGGAATCGCTCATCAAAAACATTCAAACATTAATTGTTCAAAACTACAGACTTTCTGTCAACATGCATTGGAGCAATAAGATTCCGACTGTAAGATCCAACAACATCTTCCCGCAGATAAATAAATTCTTTCGTAGTAAACATTGCCTGCCTGATTGACCTGGAGAAGGCCTTCGACACCGTATGATTAGAAGGACTTTTTTGCAGGCTGAATGGGCTAGGCATTAGTAAACCACTGCTACACCTACTGTTTAACATGCTTACCGGTAGAAAGTTCGTAGTCAAGAATGGCAACGTGACATGTACAGGTATCTTTGAAGTCAAAAATGGTCTCCAACAGGGTTCCGTTAATTCGCCGATACTGTTCAACATTTTTTTGAGCGATCTTATAAGTCCACTTCCTCATGTTATTGCGTACGCCGACGAACTTGATCGAGTACATATCAGGTAAAAGGTCGAGGACATCACTCTCTCTCGCAGGGTGACTTCGACTCATTCATGAGAAGTTGGAAACCACACTATTCAGGACCCCGTTGTATAAGGCTTCGGCGGATACGAAAAAGAATTGGCGAAAGTTCTCAATTGTTGAGCGACACGGCAAGTTAGTATATAAGTTTTAGTAAAAATAGTTCCGATATTAAGTTTTTTATAATTTTCTTAATCTTAATTTACAGTTAAATTTATTTTTTTTTACAAATGCATTGTCGAAAGACATAGTTTAAGATTAAGTTTAGCTTAGGGTGCCCGCCGAGGACCAGTATGTTAGAAGCAGAAACAATGTTCGTCCAACTAGTTTTAAGCATTTTTGTCTAGTATTTAAGTGTTTGTTATGTTATTATATTAAGTAAAAATTAACTAAAATGATGAATGGGGGTTTGAAGCCGCCAGTTATTTACGTGGCAGTTTCTATCCTATTTCCTTAGAACACTGAAAAATGTAGTGGTTTGACATTTTTTCGGTTGAAAAGCTTAATTTTTTCCTTTCGTTTCCCTTTTCCCATTCTTTCGAATGTTAGAGGTACAGTAATGTCTCGCTAATCCGAATCAATTATTGCAAGGGGGTATTCGAATTATAAAGTTATTCGGACGAGTACAGTACACGACAAGACAAAGAACAGAGGTATTATTTAATGCTTAAAACCAAAAATTGCAATAAAATTAAAACTAAAAAAACACTTTAAAAAAGTGTTCACACAGCTCATACAGTTTGGAACTCGAAACCAGTAATAAGCATTTGTTTTGTCTTCGCAGGAAGGCGTGTACATAATAACGGCTAAACAAAATTACGGTAAACACTAAATGCGTTCGTACGTTGTTTAGTTAGAATTGGAACTACAGTGTACAAAAATCGGGGTAGGTTCGGATTGTAGAGTACACAATGAGAAAAAATAGACGTTCGGATTAGCGCGATATTCGGATTACAGGTGATTCGGATTATCGAGACATTACTGTATTTCGAATAGCCACAATTATTTAATACTCGTCTAAAATAATACAAGTATAATAAATAAATAAATATTTCTTTTTTAAGAGGATCTAACTCTACTTTTAATATCACAAACTAAAATTAACCTAAGCTTGGTGTGGCACTACCGAAATTTCAGCACATGTATATAAACTCGACCTACCTTTCCTTTGCTTTGAGTTCATTTGGTGGTATAGGCTCCCCAGAACAAGACTGAGGATGAGCGTTATGCGCTGGACGTCCAGGACCCTTTTTAGTATGCTCTTTTTTTCGCCATTTTGCTCGTCGGTTTTGAAACCATACCTGCAATAAACAAAGCAAGGAAGTCACTATTTACTCTCAACAACTCACATTTCACACAGCAATTAGGTGTACTCCTCATCACAATCATTAAGGCTACACCTAGCACCGATGTTTCTACAAAAATCATTAAAAGGACACACGCTAATATTTTACTTGTCCCCGTATTTCGTATACACATATATACACGAACGTATGTATGATCACAGAACTAAAACTTTCGATAAAGTCATTAATTTCAATTGGGTGTGACTGTGTACAACAAAGCTACCAAC
This sequence comes from Eristalis pertinax, assembly GCA_907269125.1. NCBI lineage: Eukaryota > Metazoa > Arthropoda > Insecta > Diptera > Syrphidae > Eristalis > Eristalis pertinax. The sequence continues at coordinate 63,178,024 of OU026149.1, forward strand.
CATCACCAGAAGGAAAATGGGAAAATAGATAACCAAAGTTAGAACTCAATCCCAATTTTTCTATAGAACCAATGAACAAACATACATATATGCGTATGGGTAGATATAGGGCTACGCTATGTTTGGGCGCCCTTGCTCGACACGGACGGGTTCATTTCATGGAAGCAATTTTCGTCTAATTCAATCGGAATGTCCATAATTTTTTTTTCTCCACTGCTCTGTTCTTCCTGTTTTCCGTAATCGGAAATGTTATTCCCCATTTTGTACTCCCCCATGGTCTATTAGCAGCCACAAAAGGATGGCTGTCTGAGAATGTGTGCGATCACGTCAGGAATAGTGTCCGTAGTGTGATTGTGCGGGGAAAACAAATGTAGTACGGGTGGATGCGAAGGTACTAAAATACACCTGTAGATACCCATCACGAACTGTGGTCACTGGTTATTTGAGTATTTCTTTTTCCTTGTGATCTTTCGCTCCTAGTTGATTGGTTTTGGTTTCGAGAGCCATTGTGGAACTGTAATAGCTCCACGCGGGAAAGGACAGTTTTGGTGTTATATATGGGCGTATATGTGAGACAAACAACAAAGGAATATCTTCACAACACAACACAATTGGACACTACCTGTGTCTGGGAAGTACATATATCGCAGTAAAAAGTAGGCGGCTTAACTCTTTAAGGATGTTGTTAGGAGTTGTCTAGTCCAGTGTTGTCTTTGACTTTTTGCAAGAAAAATGAATTTAAAAATGTCAAGAACTGTGCCAATAATTTGATACCCTTAGACCTCACAATTCCCAATTTGTAGATGTAAGCACTGATGGAGTTAAACTAATGGTCATAAAGCAATTCACCAGCCTCTTCAATGACCACTCAATTAGTACTTTTATATTGTTCTTAAATAAACAAAATGACCTAAAGATCTATGCCTAACCCAACTTGCAAAATTTTAGAAGCTCACGATGAAATCGAAACGAGCTTAGTACCTTATACCAAAACAAGTATGTACTGTGTGTTTTCTTCTAACTATTGATAAGATTCAATTGAAGAACTACTAAAGAAATGTTTATGAAAAGTGTTGTGGTCGTCCGATTAAAGTAAAATATGAATGTGGTTAATATTAGGCGTTGCAAAGCTGATTAAATGGGGCCATTACAGACAAACAATTTGTAGAAAGTTGCAATCTTTATAAGACACTAGGAGACACTGCGCATTTGTTCGACTTTTAATGTTAAAAACTGTCATGTTTTGTTGATTTTAATATATTTATTTAACATTCCTATTTGCTATTCTCTCATTCTTCTAGACTTCAAGTAATATCCTTAAGAACAATACATCAATATGATGTCGAATCTCAGATTCAATTCAAAATTTGTTCAGTTGTTTGTTTGATATATCCTTCCGTTGCCAAAATAGCCACGCTCGCGTGAATATCTACTAATGTATTTTAAATTTGATGTATGTTTGGAATGTTTAACAAAAATTCACTGGGTCCAACACAACTTCCGTGCGGAATCCTAAAGACGATTTTCTTGCACTCAGGTATTCAGCTCCGTGTCAAATTGATATAGCCTATTTTCAAAGTTGGATTCTAGGATCTTCTGCAAATGTTTGTGAATAAGCCGCTTCCTGTCGACAAATATCCCGAAGGGTGACGTTTTGTATCTGAGGTTCATTACCACAATACATATGAAAGCTTTCTTGTTTTTTTGTCTCTTCAGTATTCTTTGTCCCTTGATTCCTTGCACATATAATTGGAATATGTTTTATGTAAGGATTGCAAGTTAGTTGTCATATGCTACGAAAGAGGTAAACAAACCTAAACACTATTTGACAAAAGCATATTTTTGTATAAGGAAAATATAATGTAAGTTGATTTACGATTTGACTTACGCGATCTAACAGCATCCGACAAATTTATGAAATAGCGCTTCTAATAATGAATATGGAATCAAGTTAGGATCACTACTACGAGTACATGAATACTGCGTTTGTTGCCATGGGTGGAATATTTTGCTTCACGAAAACACGCGCTTTCAGGAATAAGTCTCTATTATTCGGAACGCCCCCCTCCTCCAACAAGGATAAAGGCTCTACACACGATGACTATTAGGACCTTTTGGACTGTGGCCGGAGACTTCAAAGCCAAAATCAGTAAGCAAAACATCTATGGCGGAGTGATCGGAAAGTACAGCCTCCACATCCCGACAACAGATAAATTGCAACTTGACGATCTACGGACGATTGAACCACCGAGCAAATCGACCATATGCTCATTGGCGCAAGACATGCCTTTTATAACAAAAACGCCTTTAGGAACGGCTCTACAACATTATGTGGGTAATATTATTCCTGATGACATAGTGGATATGTTTAATGTACTTCAGAAACAACCGTTTAACGGACACGACGAGGAAAGAGTGCTAGGAAACCGAAAAATCCTTATGCCAATCGACGACGTAGTTCCCCCATCTATCTTTGAAGAAATTGGATCAGCCATATGGTGTGTCATCAGAGCTCTTCAAGGATGGTGTCAATGTTCTGGCATTTTGGAAGACAAAACCATGCTGACAGCGACAATATCAGCTCCATTCGTTCCATTCACACAACAGACGATCCTGCCTCTAGCAGTCCTTATACAGTGTCTTCCGGTCCAACAAATAGACTATAAGTAGACTAAATATGTACACTAACGTAAGTCCTGGATCTGCTGGGCCTGAATCCAGGACTCAAGACCAACCAAAGGACAGAACCTCCAGTTTAAAGACCAATTTATAACGGACGCAAGATAATTTGCTGTCGATGACTGGTAGCAGCGTGTCCAGGACTGTTGACGATGGAAGGCAGGTATTGTTCAGTCTCAGGCTGGAGGTGCTTATTTATGTAACTGCAAACTGATGCGCAACTAGAAATTAAACAGTTGAATAACATTAAAGGGACTAAGGGGAGGCATAGTCAGTTCTATTTTCTCGGACTCGTTCGATATTGATCGCCTAATCTTGGTCTAATTTGACCGGGGTCCGATAATAATATAATATGGGTCGGACTACAGACTGATGTGGATATGACCCTAACTTTTACGAAAACAGAGGTCTTTCGGTCGAAAAAGACAAGTATCAGAAGTTGCAAAGATAGTAAGGTATACATGATCGCTCTGGAAGGGGTGCAGCCCTTTAATAATTCAGTAGCAGCAAGGAAACTCTATTTTTTTTTATTGCTCTTATATTTATTTCATTTCAACTGAAAAATGCATTATTTTATCAAGATGCTTATATATTTATATTGTGGAGATACGGAAAATCCGAATAATTGCAGAGGAAGGAAATATTATCCAGATCCCCAATAGCTTGCTTGCGTCTCACTACTCAATTATTTAGTTAAAGAACTCTCCCTCGTGGACACCCTCACAATTACATTGAACATTAAAATGAAAAGATTAGACACAATACATCATTGATTTATTCATTGACTCTCCGATTCGATACCCCCTTATTAAAAGTCAATCTATTTGCATAATAAATTTCAAAAATTCATAGCAGACACTACCTTTATATGGTGCCGGACAAAATTGCTGATTAAATCGGACATTTCCGTAAACCCACTCTCTCCACTATAATTATTCGTGCTAGAATAGAGTCATATTAAACGTATAAATTGTTCAATAATTAAATGTGAATTAAATAAATGAGCTTTTAACCATATTGCTGTTGAGGAAAATCACCAATTTACCGCATGGGGTGGGTTTCCAACACAGCTTAAAATGGCAGAGCTGTTAAATGCCATTTTGTACCTTTTTCACTTCTTCGTTTTCATTTTTAATTCGTAAATTACCTTGCGCAGAGATAAGAAACTTTTCACTTAAAGCCTCTTTCAGCATGCTAACGAAATACAATAAATAAGAAAAACGAATAACGAAAAGAAAACAAGAAAAGCAGCTATCCAACCCATTGTTGCGGTTACTCCATCCATGACTATACGTTCTAGGTAGGAGTGCATATGTGTGCACGTTGTTGCTGCCGTTTTCGTTGTATTCCCCATGGAGTCCTTGCCTGCCCGTAGTTTTCAAACGCATGTTGTGTGGTGTCCTGTTAGTGGGTACGGAAGTGGTGGCAAAAAGATGGCAGCGCTTAAAATTTTGTTCTTACTGCCTTGTTTTTGTTATTTTCTTTTCTTCTTTTTTTTACGCCATGAAATTGTTCCGGGAACAGACGTTTGGAAGGAAACAAGCCACGCCCATGATAAGTAACACTCTTGCAACCCCTGTTCAGCTATAAAATGGTGCAAGTGGAAAAAAGGACTTGTTGTTCACCTGCAACATGGTGTGTATTCGTCGACACATTCATTCACACACCAAAGTGTGAATTCCAAGCACGTATATTGTGTGGCTGCAAAATGCTTTTCTGAAACCTGTGCGGCAAAATCACGTGGCGGTAATCCCACAGACTTTTGGCTTGCTTGCTTATCCGGTCAATCCTTTACTGAAACATAATCCTTTCTGGTGCGTATACGTGTGCACAACATACCTACATAGTCATGTTTGTATGCACGGCTTTTGTGTGTGGTGATTTTTTCCGCCTAGTTTGATGTGCATTTCATGTTGTGTATCGGGAAAGTCATGCGAGGTACTTTAATAAAACCGGAAAAGGAGAAATATGACTACCTCGGAGAAAAGTCCATGGGATCTGATCTTGTGTGCATGTTTGGCAAGAATGGGAGACATTATTGTGGTCGAGCTAAAGTTGTTCGAAATTCATCTTATTGCTTATTGTTGGTTATATTTATATCATTTTAAGAAGAATTTAAAAATATTATAACATAATATTTAACTCTATTTTTTGAAAAATTATAAGAACATTTCCAATTCCCTTGACAATTCACTTTATTTTGATCGTTTATTCTGTTTAACATTTACAACAATGTTTCTTTTAGCTGACAAAAGAGAATGATGCTAACTGAGTAACTCTAATGGGGGATTTGAAAATAATTGGAATTGAATTGGACTCGTTGCATTGTGTCTGCTTTGTATATGTTTTATCACTATTCTAACGAACGATGCTCAATAAATTATTTTAGTCGCATAAATTTAGTCGCAATACTAGGAATGCTTATAAGTTAACCGTAAGTCCATTTTTGGAAGTGCCGTTAGGGTCAGGTGGTATATATACAGACCAGTTTCAGCTCTTGCTTATATAAAATAATTTTATTCTAAATACTTAATTTTTAATATTTTGCAGTTTTTTTTAACTTTTTAAATTTTACGTTGAGAGTCATCCCGAGGTATTTTTCTTCAGTTCCCAAGGCTAATATTATAAGTAAAATTAATGTTTAGCCATCATTCATCACTATTCGTCAAGTTTTTGTCCACCCATGTTCGTGACGACGTATGTTACACATGTATAGTGTAACGAAACCTTTTTCCCCATTCCTCTTCCTACTCTTAGTCGAATGCCTTTCCAGTCACCAAAACCTTTGATGCTGAACAGCAGCACTTCTAACATCCACATGCCATGTCGCTGGTTTGACCTGGAGGAGACCTTTAGCTATACGTATCTTTCAGTTGTGCTCAATTATTTAAGAAAATTGCATATCAATTTGTGAAAAAAGGCGATAGGCTACCCCATAATTTATTTAATAAAAACCTCTCTTCTTGGTCATCACAGCCTCTGCTGGGTTGGTCCCATTTTCACTTCATGATAATTCGGACGATTATGGATTCGAAGGATCATGCATGCTTGTATGATATTTTCTGCGAATAATGGTGATTGGAGAACAAAACACACTGTGAATGCTATGATGCTATGGATCTACTCCGGAAGGCCAAGATTCGTGGACTATGTTGGACCGGACTTCCGTAACCATCAAAGACACAGTTTTAACAGCCCGAGCGTCGCTGGCCTGAGAAACAAGCAATTCGAATGGATCGAAGCTTTTTATATGGACTACATAAGTATTTTTAGCTTTCGTATGCCCTCAAAAATCAGCCAAGAATATCTAGATTATAACAAGGAATTTATTCTGAATTCGAAAAGAAATAAATTCTTATAACGCATTTATATAATTTATCGGTGCGCTTGTTATGGTAACTCCCTTGCACAAAGATTGCAATACTTATACTTATCATTTGTTATGAACAGTAAAACAAAAAACAATCTTTCATCATTTGAACATCCGCTAAGCTAATTATACCTAGTACCAATTAACCAAATATATTTCCATGTGTCTGAACAATATTCAAAAAACAGTTTTGAGCTCATCGAATACTGCAATTGAATATAATTCCATCTCGGAATAATGTCTTAAGTCATTACACCGATTCGCTGCGTTTAATGATAATTTTACTCTGTCCGCATAGCGTTTATGAATCATTTTTCATTTCACCAAAATTAATTTAATTTCCATATTTGTCAGTTTCAATTTAATAACAATCAAATGTCATTCTCAGTTGACTTCTCTGAGTACCTTCGGTAGGTTTTTTTCCTTTACAGGACTCCATTCCATATGGTTGGATCGCGTTTTAGAGAAATTGTTTCCTGACATGAGATATCAAATTGGCTGACAGTTAAAGGGTTGAAAATGAATTTCACATTTTCATGCAACAAATTGATATCTTATTGTCGAAGGAGAGAACAATAAAACAATTTGCCCGTCTGGCTATGCTTTGTTGGGCTTGGCTGAATGTAATCGCATTTGCAGCACGTTGCATTTAGTACATTGTTCAGCACACAAAAACACAGTTCCACTGTGACGAAGAGATGCAGGTGGAGGGCGGGCGCATGAGAGAGATAGGTTCACGTTCAATGTTGGTTGGATTACCTTGTAATTGAGGGCACACATCAAATTGAAACATTTCGTGCATTTAAATGGCATATTTGAGCACTGTGCACCTTAACGGCTGAGCATTGAGCATGGTGAACCCAACAATGACATGAATGAAGTATTCAAAGGAATCTACAATCACATGAGTTATGTATTGTGGTCAGCAGTAGGAAGCGACTCCTTAATAATGGGTCAAGAATAAATGAGGATCTCTAATGGACTACAATGTGTTACTTTAGTTTGGTGTTAGTTTTTTCCTGTGCATGTCTGCTTCGTTCGTGTAATTCGGGGAGAAGTTGCATAATCCAGTTTAAATTGGTCAAATTATCAGCAGAAGAATAACTCAACTCAGGGAATTTTTTGTTTCTACGCTTTTTTTACAATCCACGTTGGCGAAAAGGAAGCGATTATAGTCGGAACAAATTCTTGGTAGCTGTCTAACCTTTTTATATTCCGTGTTTCATTTTCTTGTAAAATACGAAAAAACCAAACAAAAAATTCTTGCGTTTCTATTTTGTTTGTAATTTGATGCACTCGCACGAGACTCATATTTGACAATAATTTCAAAATGGCGATTATCTGTTATTCAGTACGTATAAGTGAACTAATTAAATTAGATATCATTTCTGTGAGGTATTATTTAAAGAATTTACCTAAACAACTACCTTCCAAATAGGCTTTTCTGCATTCCACCACTGTTCACTGTTTATATTGCAGTTTAAATGTGCTTAAGTTTTCTCCAGTGACTTTTTACCCGACACATTGATATCGGTAAAACTGTACCCGTTGCTTGAATCTTTGTCGGTTTGTCAAAACTCCTGACTCGAAGGACCTAGTCCTGGCATATGGTGCCTGCAACTGGACGAAAATCGCAACAGCAAAGCGGATTCTTGATGCCTTCAAAAGAAAAATTTATCGAGCGCCCTGGTTCGAAAAAGAGGTAAACCGAACCTTTGGATTATAGATCAAGTTATCGCGAACACAATACATGACAGCCTGATTCAGGGCAAAGGAAAACATTTTTTCTAAGATACGTAAGCATTTAATCATTGAGGTATATTAAAATGCAGGTGAATGCTTGTTTTACAAAACAAGTGTACTTACCGCTACCCTACTTTCCTTTAGGGCTAGGCGCATAGCTAACGCCTCTCTCATGAACACGTCAGGATAGTGACTGGCAGAAAATGCGCTCTCAAGCTCCTCAAGTTGCCATGAATTAAAATTCGTTCGAGATCTTCGTCTTTTCGATGCATTACTCTCATCATCTGCATCCGCACTAGATCCTAAAAGAAAACATTTTACAAATTCTTATGATTGAATAAGAGATTTAACGTACATATACATATCTTATTTGTAGATAATACGAAATAATAAAACAAATTGAGTTTTGAAGGGAATATACATATGTGTACATACCTACATACATATATGCGATAGTGACGTGGTTCCAGAACAGAAGCGGGTGAAGGATGTCATTCAACTTATGTACGGTAACAACATTGATTATGGACTCACAGTTGAACTGAAACAAATTTTGCAAACCAGCCATGTATATGATCTGAAGTGCTCATTGCCTTAGAAATGACAAGGGACACATAGAGTTCATGTGTATATATATATCATAGAAAGAGCGGTTCCCAGAAAAAGCTATCGAACGCATTCTTATACTAAATGATGATACGTATAATAGCTACCAATTGGCATAACCCGCACAACAAATAAATACCTTTTGAAGTAGCATTAACCAACAAAAAGCAACCATAGTTGTTAAGTGTGCAATGAAGTCGATTTGATAAACCCAATTTTCGCGATCTCATTGTCTACCAACAAAATTATTTGTCACCCCTCCTGCAAGAATACTATGTAATCTGCTTCTCACACCACACCATGAGATTGGAGTTTGTGGCGTGAAATTTGGATAATGCGTGCAGGTCACGTGTCCAAAACAGTTTATTTACAGTTCAATATTATTCGGCGCACGTGACACTCTTCCACAACAACAACACCGGCTTAGATTACATTCCGACAATCCACCGAAAAAAATTGAGACTTAAGTCAAAACAAATCCCAGGGCACGTCAGAAGTTTTCTGCTTCCCCTTTGGGGGAAATTCTATCCGATCCGATGGATGTGATAAGTGGACAGACGTCTGCATTTCTGAACGAGGGAAGAAAGGGAATATATGTACATATGAATATATGTGTGGATATCTGAATTTATATGAGAGTTTGTGCGGTATGAACATTCTCAATTATAGTTGAATTTTCATCGAAACAAGGTGATTTTTCAGTATGAGTATTAAGATCATAGAAATAGTTGTGTATGTTGGTTTGTATGCTTATTATATCTTGACGCGTATCGTAGATATGCGAAATCTGTTACTTTTTAATGCGTTAGCTCATCTTTTCACCGTTCTACAATTACGTTAAAAACGGGAAACATTCTGCACAAGCACGGACATTCCGTTTTAATTGTACCTTTATAGCCATGTAGACTCTGATGTGAAAACTTACAGTGGGTAGTCGCTCCTGCAGCGATACATCCAAGAACATTTCAAGTAAATTCACTTTAAATACCTTCTAGCGAATTTAATGACTTACATTTTAAGAGTTCTAATGAAAATAATTGCATTTAAGCTACTGAATAATGATCAGAGTATTATCCACAATGGTTAGAGTCACGCCTTTCCTGTGTGAGTATTTTGAATATTTGCGTGCATGCATGTGTTCTCTTAGAAGTTGGCTCTGATATGATTCTGACCACAACTCGAAATACATATATGGCTACACTCGATTTTCGTCACTCACTATCATGACCGGCGTTAGTTTTGAAACTTGAATTTGAAACCTTATTTTATATTACATATATTATTTTCGAATGAAATTGAATTGTATAAATATTTCCTTTTATTGCCGTAGGATACATGAACAATGTGGTCAAATTTTATCTAAAATACATGTGTATTGAGATGTCCGAACGGTAGCCACATAAGCTAATCTAAGTACAATTAGTTGTATTCTAAGGAGGTCTTGTACAACGAGGTACATTTTAATATAATAGACACTTGTATAGCGTGCGAAATTGGATACAGCTAGCCAGATATCACACTGGAGAGGCTTGTTGGTTTTGGCTTAGGTCTACCCCAGACTGTAGCAAGAAGGATGTTGGGTTAACCCTTTGTCGACCGACGGCATTTAAAGGTACCACCATGTTAAAGTTCAAATAAAACCTATATGCGAAAATTTCTTGTTACTTGCTATAAATTGTACTATTAAGTACCATATTATCTTCATGTTTTCATGTTTTCTGTTGCATGTTTACTTGGATTGGTCTTATTAACAGTTTTAATGGTACAGCGTTGACAGCACGTTAGAACGAATAATAATTAATAAATAATACCATTTTTTTTAATTTATAACAACTTCGTCAGCAAAATAATAAAACATATATTTTCTCAAAAAAATACCCAGTCCAAAAAACAGTCACACGGTACTATGGAGTACCACCATCATTATTTGACCTTGAAAGTCCTTGAGAAATCAAAACATGAATTTTTGATTGATGATTTTATACTGCTTTTTTAATTTCTTGGTCAACAAAGGGTTATTATGTACAATGCAAATATGAATATGTCATGCTGGGATTTTAACTATATATATATATATATATATATATATATATAAGAGATCGTTTTCCTAACTTTTATTTAAATTTGGTAGAAAGTCAACCAGACAGAATAGGTACATTCGTGCTCTTTACATAGCATTTTAAATTTTTTTTACAAGAGGTAGCTCTGTTTATAAATTACACAGTGTTTCAAACTAAAACTAGCTCAGTATTTTGACATACGTATAACATACATACATATGTGTGTACATTAACCTACAAAAATGTATATGGCTGCTACCTAATTTACATTTAAATACATTCTCGTACAGTACCTCTAAAGAGAAGATCAATTAGACTCATTTACTTTGCAAAGAATTAATTTTCTTACATAAATCTTAACATAAGAAAAAAAAAACCAACAAAACAGGGTCGTTAATTTAATTCAAATGTTTCCATGTATTTACAAAAGAGGGTTAGATCTAATAAACTCTCTACCCAAAGCGGATGAAAGCGCGTACTCCCGAAAAAAGATTTGCCTTTTAATTTCATCGGTCGTTAAGCAGACTGAAGTGGAACCAAATGACTTCCATCTGCATGCTGCAGAGCTTTAACGGATTGTTTTATACCTACCAGCAAACTACCCTCAGAATTGTTTTTTAAATATTTTACTACAAAAAAGTGACACCCCAATTTTTTTTAAACCCACGCCCTAATTTTAAGGGAGTAAATGTTTTCAGTTTGTTATACTCTTTTTTATACTGTTTTTGTAATATATTTCTTTTTGTTTAACATCCCTTTCGTGGGGTAAGGTTTTTTTTTTGTCGAGTTAATTAGCAACCCAACGAGAGCATAAATGCTCTCTTGGAATGGTTCATACTTTTTTTTAAAAAGTCTCCGGGTAATTTGTTATTTCTGTCTGAAATCGGTTAACAATTTCTGCATGTGGTGGTTGAATTCTGTCGTTGTCAACTATTTCTAGAATCCAGAAGTGAAAAGGGCCTCGAAAAAAGTGTTACAAATTAGCGTGTGCCTGAGGCACACGTTGGTTTTTTACGTGATTTTGGGAGACGGTTTTTTTTTCCCAATGTCACCCAGGTTTTTTTACCCAGAAGGGTGAGTCACATGACCTGGTGTCGATGCCTGTAGTGGATTTGATTGATAGGGTTTTAGTTAAATAAGAGTAGGTATAAAGGCTTAATGGTACCATTTCCACAATGGTTTTGTTCTCAGGACAGTCTTTTGTGAGAAAATTCAAAAATTGTTTGTGAACACTTGAGTTTAGTTGCCAACAAGGAATCCATAATAGCAAATGATATACCTTCTACAGGACGACTAGGGGATTTTTATTTAAATCCCTTTTCATATCGTTCTTACCTAGTCGTCGGCACGAGTACGATAACTTTGGGGCCAAAACCATTGTATTCGGTCAAAGCAAGCATTTTTTACTATGGGAAGGCGGGGTCTACCTTGAAAAAAAATATTAAAAAACAACGGTAACACTTACAATGATGTAATATATGGGCTTTAAAAGCCTGTTTTTTAATCCTGCATTTAAATTAAATTATTATTGTTATATATGATTATAGTTCTCGATAAATTCGCATGCAAATTCGAAATATTGATAAAAACAAAGTTTAGACCAAATATTACTATTTTTCTTTTGTTTTTTTTTTGCATCTTCACACATCTGGCAGGCGCCTAAATCTACTTCTTTTTCTTCTAGTGGCACTACAGTCCGGGGTGGACCTGTGCCTCAGTCAACAAGCTTCTCCAGCTGGCACGATCTTTAGACAGCTGTCTCCAATTACGCGCACCAATTTGGTTGAGGTCCTTCTCCAATTGTTGGCGCCATCAGTTTTGTGGGCGTTCTCTATTGCGTTGTCCCACTGGTTCGGAGTCGAAGACTCTTCGGGCTGGAGCAGTGTTGTCCATGCGCTCTACATGGCCTAGCCATCTTAGGCGCTGAATCCGTAGACGCCTGACTAGGCTCATGTCGATGTACAGCCCGTACAGTTCATGGTTGTATCTTCTTCTCCAGAAACCATCAACGCAAACAGGACCAAAGATGGAACGTAGAACTTTTCTCTCGAAAAGACCAAGGACTTCTTCATCTGCTCTTGAGACTGTCCAGGCTTCTGCGCCATAGAGCAGGACAGGGATGATGAGGGTCTTATATACTGTTAGCTTGGTCCTTCGAGAGAGAGCTCTGCTACTCAATTGCCTCTTGAGCGCAAAGAAACAGCGGTTGGCAAGAGTTATTCTGCGTTTAATCTCGGTACTGATGTTGTTTGTACTGTTTACCTGGGAGCCGAGGTAGACGAAGTCCTTAACTACCTCGAAGTTAAAGCTGCCTATGGTGACGTTCTGGCCGAGACGTCGGTGTTGTGCGTCCTTTCTAGATGACAACATGTACTTCGTTTTGCCCTCACTCACTGTTAAACCCATTTTTGCAGCCTCCGCTTCAATACCAGCAAACGCTTCATTGACGACTAGCTGTGTTCGACCAATCACGTCAATGTCGTCTGCGTATGCTAGCAATTATACGGACTTCTGGAAGATCGTGCCTCTAGTGTTGGCGTTTGAGTTTCGCACGATTTTCTCCAGGATGATGTTAAGGAAGTCACATGACAGCGCGTCGCCTTGTCTAAAACCTTTTTTGACACTGAAGGTCTCGGTGAGTTCGTTACCGACCTTGATGGAGCAGCGAGAGTTCTCCATCGTCATCCTGCACAATCTGACGAGTTTGGCAGGAATGTCAAAATTAGACATGGCGTTGTATAGCTCGTCTCTATGCACGCTGTCATATGCGGCCTTGAAATCGACGAATAGGTGGTGGGTGTCGATTTGCATCTCTTGGGTTTTTTCCAGGATCTGCCGTAGTGTAAAAATTTGGTCGATGGTGGACTTTCCCGGCCTGAAACCGCACTGGTAAGGACCTATCAGGTTATTCACGAATGGTTTCAGGCGCTCGCACAAAACGACAGAGAAGATCTTGTAGGCGATGTTTAGGAGACTTATCAATCGGTAGTTGGCGCAGTTGAAGTTGTCTCTTTCTTTGTGGATCGGGCATGCTTTCCTCCGACCATATCTTACAGATGAGTTGGTGCATGTACCCTACCATCTCCCTACCATCTCCAGCTGCTTAAAAGAGTTCAGCAGGCAGTCCGTCTGCACCATCAGCTTTGTTCGACTTTAGTCTCGATATAGCTATCTTTACTTCGTCTAGGTCGGGGGGACGTCATCGTCCATTATGTGGAGTGTTCTGCCTGACAGCGGTATTGGTGTCTTCCTCGCCGTTTAACAGTCTATATCATTTCCGCCATAACACCTCTCCATCTCTTCGATCGCGCGCTTCTCATGCTCGTTCTTCTTCTTTTTGAGAAGCCGGTGCTCTTCCCTTCCTTTAAGTTCGTAGAGCTCACGAACCGCTCTCGTCCTTCTGTCCAGCGTCGCCTTACATGCTGCTTGCTTCGCTAGATGCGCCTGCCTGCACTCGTTGTCAAACCAGGCGTTTTTTCTGGACGGCTTTTTAAAACCTAACACATCAGAGACAGCTTCTCTGATGGCGTTTTGACAACGGTTCCGGGTTGGACTCTCTGAGAGCTTCAGGGAGACTCGATTGGCAAAGTCCCTAGCGGTCAATTGCGATTGTAGCTTTGCGACGTCAAACTGTTTTGGTCTTGCTCTACTCCGTTGTCCTTTCGATATCCGTGTTCTTACCTTGGCTACAACAAGGAAATGATCCGAGTCGATGTTGGCTCCTCGGAATGTTCGGACATCGAGAATACTGGAGGAGTATCTGACGTCGATCGCAATGTGATCAATCTGGTTGACGGTTGATTGATCAGGGGACCGCCAGGTCCCTTTGTGAATATTGAGGTGAGGGAAATGTGTGCTGGCTACAGAGAGGTTTCGCCCCGCCACGAAGTCCAACAGTCTGAGTCCGTTCTCGGACGTGTTGTCATGTAGGCTGTGCTTCCCGATGACTCTAGCAAAGACGTCTTCCTTACCCAGCTTTGCGTTGAAGTCTTCTAGAACGATCTTGGTGTCGTAGCTGGGGCATTGATCGTATGTCCTTTCTAGGAGATCGTAAAAGTCATCCTTGCTATCGTCATCTTTATCCTCCGTTGGTGCGTGGGCGCAGATTAGGCTGATGTTGCCGAATGTAGCCTTGATGCGGATTGTTATGAGGGGCTCGCTTATGCATTTAAAGCTTAAGACTTCTTGCCTAAGTCTGCCTCGAACAACAAACCCGCACCGAAACAAGCGCTGCCTTCTTTCTTTGTAGCAATCGCCGTAATAAATGTCGCAGTTTTTCATCCTCTTTTTGCCCGGCCCATCCCATCGCACTTCCTGAATGGCAGTGATGTCTGCCTTATAGGATTCTAGGGCCTCCATAAGTTCATCGGCTGCACGTGGTCTGTTAAGGGACCTCACATTCCAGGTGCAAAACCGAAAATCGTTGTCCTTATTTCGTTGTCCATGGTCGTCAGCAGTAGGGTCATCCGTATCCGAGGCTTGTTGCCGTTTCTGAACTCTTAATTTTTTTTACACGGTGGGGAAGTTACCCCCGCGCGAAACCCCCGAACCTGGAGGACCGGGTCCTATATCTATATCTATATCTACAGATTCCTTAATTAACAGTACCCGGCCGACCCTGTTTTGTTTTCGATCCCTCTACCAAAAAACAGTTATCAATTTTTGGCGCCAAAGTTATCGCACTCGTGCCGACGACTAGGTAAGAACGATAGGAAAAGAGATTTGAATAAAACAACGGTGTGAGTTATATAGGAATATGGGGCGTTATTTCTGCAATAGGGTCTCGAATGTTGGTCTCAAACTCGTCCACCGTGGTTGGCTTGTTAACGTAACGTAGGGACTTTAAGTAGCTCCAGAGAAATAAATAAATTATATGTCCAGTATTTCTTTCAAATTAGTTAAGGACCTTGAGATACAATGCGGCTCATTCTGTGTTCAGCTCCGCGTTGAATTCATATTTATCACTAAATTGAGTAACAGTTGTTCAATGCATTCTAACGGTATACCCAAAAAGTTGGCATCAAATCAACCAGCAAAGCTATTAACTAGAAATTTGGTATAGTTACTCTTAGTACCGTTGGAAATACATTCTCAAAGTAGCCCACTAAAACGCCCACTTTTTTAAAAAAAATATTCTGTTTTTTTTTCAATTTTCGGGACGTAGTCAATCGATCACGTCTTCGTCGAATATTTTAGTTTTCAAGACTAAATCGGGTTGGAAAATTAAGTTACTGTACAGTTTTGTACAGCATCGAGTTATGAACGTTATTAATATTGTCCGAGTCGAAGGAGCAAAATGTATCCTACGATGAGGAAAAAGATAAGAAACAAACATGAAACAGAAAATTAAACACATAACCTTTTTTTAACGTTGGGAAAACAACCAAAAAAATGTCTCCGTTATAGAACCGCACACTTTACCGTCAATCATGGTGAAAACCAAGTTATGAATAACAAGTAGCAATCTTCCCTCAATCAGCGTTGTTGTCTTTTGCAAGTTTCTTATTCGCCCATCTACTCTGTTTTTTTTCAGCAATTGAAATTTCTCTTGACTCTTTTACACACTCAATTTTTAAAGGCGTGCATTATCTCGTAGAAGCCTGTCTTGGATTTTGCCGTACAAACTCAGCATTACAGGTAATTCGTAGTGAAAAAAGACAGGTTATGGAAACAGAAGAATCGGATGCTTCTAGACCATAAAAAGCCTGGTGTAAGTAATATGTCCGGAGCTTCCATCAAACCCCCACTTTGCAAATAAGCACAGTTTATTTAAATCATCTTACTTACTTACTTACCAGGCCGGCGACCCATGGAAGGTCCAAGCCTGAGCAATTGCTGTCTTCCATCGTTGACTGTCACGGGCACGCTGCTTCCAGTCATCAAGACTAAGCTGTCTTGCATCCGCTATTACTTGGTCTTTAAACCGGAGATTCGGTCGTCCTCTCCTTCTCGAACCAGTCGTCCTCTCCTTCTCGAACCAGTCGACGGATTTTTGCCTTCCGGACTACATCCACATCCTGGTACAGCTCGTAGAGTTCGCGGTTATGTCTTCTCCTCCATTCGCCTTCCTCGCAGACGGGACCATATATCCGACGTAGAACTTTTCTTTTGAAGGTACCAAGAATCAGCTCTGCAGTTTTGCTTAGCGTCCAGCTTTCGTCTCCATAGAGCAGGACTGTCAAAATAAGAGTTTTGTAGAGCATGATTTTGGGCCTTCGAGTCAGGAGTTTTGAGCCCAGTTGTTTTGACAAACCGAAGTAGCACCGGTTGCCAAGGCCGATTCTCCGACGGATCTCAACTGTGATGTCGTTTGTGGAGTTCACGTTTGCCCCGAGATAGACAAACTCCTTTACTTCCTCGAAATTGTAGCTGTCGATAGTGAACGTTTTTTTTAAATTTAAATCGTCATTTCTCAGTAAAATAATCACATTTTGTGATTGTAACTACCGAAGTTGTGGTAACGCTAATATTTTCGGAATGGAGATAGCATCCTTGTTTTGCGGCTTGTATGATCTTACAAGAAGTAAATTTAAAAAAAATCGTGCAACAAAATTCGTAAATATTAGCATCCAATTTAAACGGTTCCTCAAAATGCATTCAGTAAACAATAAAAACATAGCTAATGGAGAGATGCACTTGGAACTGGTACTATTAATTTTACTGTAACAGGTGAATGTTTTTTCTCTAAGAAACATTTTTTTTAGCTTAGTACATACCCGAGCTTGATGGCTCCATACTAAATATTTTACTAATTTACACTATTTCAGAAACACTTTAAAATTGTTCCTATTTAGGCACTTGGTATCAGTGAGAATATATCGCCGGTACTTATGCATTTTTCGTGGGATGTGACTAAGATAACGGTATACGACAGTTAATTTATGATGAGTGGGATATTTGAGTACTCGAAAATAAAACTAACGGACACCGGGAGAGAATTTTATTTTATGCCAGCTTTTAGGGTATTCTCCCCCATTATACGTCACCTTGAACTTTTAATCTGCATCCGTTCACTTTCTGAGAGCCGAAGTAGGCCATAGAATGGTTTGTGACGTATTACGAAAGAAAATTGCGACTATTGTTCCTTACATATTTCAAAATACCCTGACTTTTGAATAAATTCTAAAAAGTCCACGTACGTCTTTTTTTCAAACATATATTTTTTACATCTATAACTTTATAATCTATATTCGTCGTAAACCCATAACATCACTGGAGATATGTAAGATATCAAAAGTCACAATCATATTTTCCCCCTCCTACGTCCAACGTTACTCGCTCTCCTTCACAATCCAGATACATTCAATGTGCTTGTAATAACAGCTCGATTAATTTCAATTTCGTTAAGTTGTGTTGAAATCCCCGTGCTAATAAATAGTTACTTACAACAATCATTTTTGTTCCATGGTATTTTTCCAGTCTGTGCATTTTTTTCCGTTTTCAATCCCCCAAAGGACTTGTCCAATGTGGTACATTCCCCATTCACTGCAAGCAAAATGTTCCACATGAACATTCTTCGATGCCGAAGCCACCCCGATATGCCATATGTTTACAAAGCAGCCCTTACCCTCGAGAAGATGAAGTTCGGACTACTTGAAAAGGGATACCAAGTCTGTCCCCAAGGGTGTAATAAATAAAAGTTATCCCTTGTTAACTTTTTGAGGTTGTTCTCTGCAAGGAAACAACGGTAGTGTTATCATCAAGATGGGCAAGGAACAAATGCAAATCTGTTTGAAGCTGACTATCTGCTGGTTAGTCCACATGTTCTCTAATACCACTATCCCTCATTTGTCTTGCCTCAATAAGCTTAGGTCAGGTGGAAAAGCTAAAACAAAATTACATGCATATATGGTAATGTGCATGTGGAAGTATTCACATTTCGAGTAGAGTGTAGTATTGGGAAATTATAATATGGTAAGAATTGAATGCCTAGAGTTCATGCCACAAAACAGTTGAAATATTTCTTTGGATGGGAATACTATCGCCAGAATTATTAGTGATACTTAATATACTATTGCTTACTTGAGTAGGTAGCAAGGAACAGGTTCATTGGCGTAGTGTTACCGAATCTGTAGTTGAGATTTTATAATTACATCATTACAACATCATTGGTCACAAACTCACAGCAAACAACTTATAAAAATTAAAAAAAAAAATTAGTAGATCCTAAGTAAATAAAAAACATAAGTTTGCAATAGTTCTTGATTAAAGGGGGTGATAAATAAAATAGCTTTGGCTTGCATAATATTATTGTATATACATATGTACTGATTATCAAATGAGATTTAAAAGGCCTTCTTTCGAATAAAGTCGAGCAGACATGAACAGGTGTTGAACTCCACGTATTATAATAATATTGGGTATACAACTTAATTCGTGCGGCTTTTTTTTTTCAAATTTGATCGAGGTTGCCATTGGAATTATGTGCCATCCCATACATAACGGCATGAGTGCAGCTTCGAAATAAAGCCAGAATTTATATCGCACGCAGTAATTTTTTTATTTTTAATTTCTGTTCCTTTTGTTCTTATTTTGCCACCTTGTATAAACTTTTCGACGTAATTTAATCGAAGTGAAATTTAATATAAAAGCTACTTTTGTAGCTATATGTTCTGTTTACCAACATCAAAGACCCACGATGAGGAGTATATATGTACACATCTAACACAATATATCCTGCTAACAAATATACCAGGAACCGCATTCGACATAAGTTAACTTCCAACGTTTAGCAAGTGCTGTGTGCCCCTAAATTAGGAAAATTTCAAGTGCTGCCCAGCAGCGCTATTGCAATATATTAACTGTGTACGCTATGCATTCAGACCAAGTTAAGGGTAATATGGAATAATTTGCCAGCGTAGAAGCATTTAAATGTAGACCGAGCCCAAATTAAATGGTTAACGCCGGAACATTGTTGAAGGTAGCAGCAGCTGATTCGGATGGGTTTCTCCAATTCATTCATAGGAAGCCATAGAAACTAAGAGTTATTTGCGAGAGTACTCCACAAGCGGTAACATTAGAGAAAAATTGCCTTTTATATTCTAATTGGATGCAATTAGAGTATGCAAATTGTAATAAAATGTTTTTGGGGCGCTCATTGTCAATGGGTGGTAAGTGTATAGTGAACAAATGAGGCAACACACTGGTGCTAATGTGCTGTACCTCGGGAGAGTGGATGAGTTATACTTTGAGTTTAATTATCTTACTAATGAATTTATGAAAACCACGCAAGTGTATATGGGCGCACAACGGTTCAGGGTTACAAACAAATCTTTAAATAGATAAGGATTTAATCAACCCAATTGGATATATGGATTTCGATGGATCTGCGTTGGCTTATGTCAGTCTGAAGCCACCCACGTATACCAAACCTAACTTATAACTAACATCATTTCATATATTCGATAGGAAAAGTCAACCATGGACAAACTTGTATAACTCAATTGGACGAATCATTTTTGTCTATAATGTATTATCTAAGAAGAAGCGTATTTTTGAATCAATATCTGTGAAATGTCTCCGGGAACGAAATGGTATTCTGTGTATTTTGATGGACACATGGATCGAAGACAGAAGAGAGAATGGGAACACACGGAGGGAAAATAGGAATAAATAACCTATATTTTGATCTTAGAACAAAGTGTATTGCTGCGATAAAGTACTTGGGTACACCCACCTTTCAATCAAAGACTTCCTCGAACTACCGCCTATCTGTTGATGGAATATCGAAGTATTGTTGTATGGGGGTGCTGACACACTGAGTCATACCAGGAGGAGCCTCCTTAGTCATGGTACCAGATTATCAGGATTTCGTCAAGGACATATGCTGTGCGAATTCTTCAATTTGGCATTGGAGAAGATAGTGCGGCGAGCAGTTGTAAACATGGAAGGCGCTATCTTCTATAAGTCAATACAGCTGTTGGACTACACAGATGACGTTGACATCGTTGCATTTCCCAACGGGCGAATGAGCTGGTCTCAAAATTAATGGGGAAAAGTATTATGTGCTACCTACGACACACTGTAACGATTGAACGACTATATCAGAGCTTGATTCACTCTTTCGATGTCTTAGCCTGGACTCGGAGGAGAACTACTTCATTTTGTCCGGGAACCTAAATGCCCGTCATGGTTATCGGGGAAACATAGTTTCCAATAGTAGAGGGGACCAGCTTTACAGTTGGTATTGCTTGCACAGTGTCGAGTATAGACTAGATTTGAAAGCAACACAGATCTCGTCCTTCCCCAGAAGCGGCTCTTATCTGGATCTCCTGCTGTTTGACGCAAGACTGCAGCTGACAGACACAAACTCACAAACGGTAAACTGTTTGAACACCTTCGTGTATCTCAGTGACCATTGCGGACTAAGTGCCGAAATCAAGATCCCCAACGATATTGCGGAGTTAGAAGAGTTTGTTCAAAGGTATCTCTATAATTACAGTAGGACACGCTGGACACGCTTCTCCAGACAAATGACTAGAGCAGTCTCCTCGAATGCGCTCCACATACCGCCCAATACAAACCTGTCAAACGAGGAGATTGACATGTATCTAATACAATTGGATGAAACATTAAAACGAACGATAGACAGTACGATACTACGGTATACACGAACAAACAACGAAAACTTGTACCGTAATGCGACAAATTTGTTCGTAGTAAACATAGGGATCTTCCGTGTCTCAAGCTCCCGAAACCGACGGACAACGAACAAATACTGACTACAGCAGGCATTGATCCAGATAACGCCGTACTCGACGATAACTTCTTTGTGGTCGAAGACCCGCAAGAAAAAATGGAGGTACTAGGCGCGGTCTTTCATAAAGTGTATAAGGTGAATGAGAGTGTTCGCCCAAACAACTACCTGGAGAACTGCGTACAATCTAGCAACTCGCAACTTCGAGAAGACATGCAACAATGGCGATCTGAGAACATCGACTTTGTCGTGTTCAATGACGATAACATGACAGATAATGTCATCGCAGACAAAGAGGTTCATCCCCCGTTCATATCGAAGACAGAGCTCCAAGCGGTCTTCGAATCAGTGAAGAAGAAAAAGTCAGTTGGAATCGACGGGATCTCGAACATTGTGCTAAGACATCTCCCCCTAGAGGTGGTTAATATGTACACTATCCTGTTTAACAATGCTCTGAATAATGCACATTATCCTTCCGAACATCAGCAAGGTATTCGAGAAGGTGATAAATAGAGCTCTGACCAACTGGACAGAGGACAAACTTATAATTCCGGATAACCAATTCTGTTTCAAAGCGGTGCATGACACTATTCATACCGCGTCGAAACTGGTGTCGGATATCCAATGGAACAAGAGCCAGAAACAATGTACGGGTGCCTGCCTGATTGACCCAGAGAAGGCCTTCGACACCGTATGGTTAGAAGGACTTTTTTACAAGCTCAATGTGCTAGGCATTAGTAAACCACTGATGTACCTACTGTGTAACATGCTTACTGGTAGAAGGTTCGTCGTCAAGAATGGCAATGTGACCTCTCCAGGTATATTTGCAGTAAAAAATGGTCTCCAACAGGGTGCCGTTAATTCACCGATTTCTTGAGCGATCTTATAAGTTCTCTTCATCACGTAATTGCGTACGCCGACGACTTGATGGTGTACAGCTCAGGTAAAAAGATCGAGGACATCACTACTCTCGCGCAGGGTGACTTCGACTCATTCATGAGAAGTTGCGATAACTGGAATTTGAACATCAACATTCAGAAGTCGGAAAAGATTCTGTTTAGGACTCCTTTGTTTCGTATCGGCGGATACGAAAAAGAATTGGCGAAAGTTCTCAATTGTTGGGCGACACGGGCAACCACTGGCAGATACCTGGGGACCTGGGGATCTGGCTAGATCAATATCTATATTTTAACAAACATGTAGATGCTGCTCTATCCCGACCCCGAGGCGCTTTTGCTCTTACAAAGAGACTGTTTTACAACAGCCAACTCGATGCGAGGGTGAAAGTCATCTGCTACATGGCCCTCATCCGGCCAATGCTCACATACGGCTGTCCCGTGTGGTTCAACGTGAGTGTAAGCTTAATGGAAAAGATTGGGTTGTTTGAGAGAGCTTGTCTTAGGGCTTGCCTTCGCCTTAATCTAATACACCTGATACGAGTGGACAATTTCCTGGTGAAGATGATTCGAGGTCATACTGCCAGAGCGATGAACTCCATCAATAACTTGATGTCGTGGATTACTACCCCAATCCTCAGTACCATGAAAGGGTACGTCATAATGGCTTCGTCCCACCAGAAGCATTCCTCCATTTTGACAAGCACGGTCTGATACAAGACAAAAATGCGGTACCGCTTCTGTTTCACATCGCCCCTTCAACTGTGGATGGGCTACTCAGCCACGACCGTTCCGTCGCACAACTAGCTGAGGAGGGTGTTCTCCGGTTCAGTACAGCGGTATCGAAAGTTCTGGTGGCTGAGGAGCGAGGAAACTCCAGCGTCTCCAACTCGACCCGGGGTAGATAGGGTAGTGCGTATCCCCTTATGGGGCGCAGTCGGTCACTGTCTTGCAGTGGATTACTTGAAAATCTATCAGCTGCAACCTATGGCCGCCTTCCATAGCTTAGGGTAGTTTTAAGGTAGTGTTTAAGGATGTACATATGTATATATTTATAAAAAAAATAAAAATAAATGGACAAAAGATGCATTTATGGATACATATATGCATTTACTGTATATAATGATGTATGCGTATACATATTTGTATAGGGGTATACACATATGTATATGCATATATATGTAGATTAGTTTAAGTTTATTTTAAGGTAGAATGTAGTTTCTAAATAAAAATACAGTTAAGTAATTATGCTTTTTTTTAATATACATTTGTCCTTAAATATTAGTATCTATTTTATTCATTGTTAGGTTAGGTCGAAAGAGATAGTTTAAGGTTAAGTTTAGCTCAGAGTGCTCGCCGAGAGCCAGTAAGTTAGATATAGTAAAATTGTTAGTCCAACTAGTTTTAAGCATTTTTGTGTAGTACGTAAGTTTCCACTTAATTTAAAAATAAAAATGAATTAAAAAACAAAACAAAAAGCAGTAACGAGGAGTCTATCTAGGGAGAAATGTGATGACTAAAAAAGGATGAACAAACGATAAACAGACATACATTTGATATCACACTCATTGACAAAAGTACTATTCTTGCTCCTCTGTGCTTTACTCATCCATCCAAACTTAAATTAATTAGCATCATATTAATGATTCACGCTTTCGGATCAAGTTTAACAAATTAGCTCGCACCTCAAGTTAATATCTATGTACATGTGTATATACACCCATACGAATAACTTACTACATCGATGCACAAACAAAGCAAATCAATTGGTCAGTTTCGGATTTAGCGGCACAGTGCACACCAAGGTGATAATTTGCCTGCCATTTTATTAATGGAGACAATGTTCGTTCCCTATAGAATTACCACGCAGAGGATGGATCACGATCTCTCGCGAGTATTGCCGCAAACGTATAATCAATGAAAATAACATTTTCGGAGCCAGCGTAAAAACTAACATTAATTATATCGGCGCAGCGCGGCGGTGCGAACGACGGTGATCGGAACAATTCATCTGTCGAACCGTCCACGTGCACAGTGTTTGGAGACGCACAGAGCCAACATAATAAGGATAATGTAATGGCTCAATTCATCACGGCAGAGGACTAGCCGAAGGAAGAAAACATGACGAGAATGCCGGTACAAAAGACGACAACCGAAACCGATCCCAATGATGATGATGATGAAGTTGCAGCTGATGATGATGGGGACGGTGATGATGATGATAATGATAATGATAATGGAGAGGACGAACTGGGACTGTTCCAAACTGGTTGTCTGCAATCGTAAGAAATTAGCTACCCATTTTGTTTGGAGTTTAAAATCATCACGGAGTGCATACACGTTCGCCGCCATTCGTCTGAAGATACCCCCACATAAAACGTTAATAAGAAATTAATGTCTTGATCATTTTCGATCGTTATGTAAATCAATCAGGCAAATTATACCTTAGGGGCCAGCGCTGGTGCAAGATCAATTAGGCTCCGTTCCGTTTTGTTCAGTATGCTCCAACCAGTCGATACCTTTGCTACTATTCAATTTTCTTGTTCTTTTTGTTGTATTTTTTGTTTTGTCTTTTTTTGTTGGTCTTTAAAGGGCTGATGGAGATATTGCAGTTGGAAATGAAACCAAGCGTAAATTATAACAAGATGCGTAAAAATTATTGATATTTTCGTGAAGCGCTTGCGGCATTATTGAGAATGAAATTCTCTTTAGGATATTTGGACACTCTTACACACACATATACGATGTATATGTATTTAAGTGCGCACGGGGTCTTAATTATATCTACATGTAACGTTTTTGTTGATTATGCATTATTAAAAATAGTTGAATTAGAATTGGTGTTACTGGAACCAGACTTAGTTCAGCAGATGGACATGGAAATCAACAATGGAGGTCAACTTTGCATAGCTCTATGAATACGATCATCTTCACCATTTATTTTCATTATCATTCATCATCAGGACCAAAATGTGATCTTTATTTATATTGCTAAACAGAAAACGTTCCTTGAAACAATAAAGTCCTTTATGAAGTTGGCATGAACCACAAAATGCTTCTGTTACGGGAAAATAAAACAAATCAGGTTTGAAGTAAAGGGTGGTTAAATTTTAAGGGCCGATGTTGATTTTGAATAAAACACAAATTATTTAGGAAATTGTTGTCATATCTTTTTATTATGATAATATTGGTATGGTTCAATTATGTGTGGAACAAAATATCGGCCAAATGGCAGCCGCGACCTCGGCGGCACACCTCCATCCGATGATCCAAATTTTCGATGACGCTGAAGCATAATTGAGGTTCTATGCCGTTAATGTGCCGAATTATCTCATCCTTTAGCTCTTGAATTGTTGCTGGTTATCGACGTACACATTTTCTTTCAAATAACCCCAAAGAAAAAAATCCAACTGTATCAAATCACATGATCTTGGCGGCCAATTGAAATCGCCACCACGTGAGATAACACGGCCATTGAATTTGTCGCTCAAAAGGGCCATTGTTTCGTTAGCTGGCAAGTGGCACCGTCCTTTTCAAACCACATATCATCCACATTCATATCTTCCAATTCGGGCCATAAAAAGTTCGTTATCATTTCACGATAGCGAACACCATTCACAATAACTGCCTGACCGGCCTCATTTTGGAAAAAAATACGGCCCGATGATGCCGCCAGCCCATAAACCGCACCAAACAGTAACTCTTTGTGGGTGCATTGGTTTTTCGAAAATCAATCTTGGAATATCATGCGCATGAAATGCTTTTTAAAGCTCGCGGGTGCTAAGAAAAGTAATAAGTAGTATTCAGTGTTTTTTGTGACCACACAAATTTGATTTTTGTTTTATATATCAACTAGCTGAATAAGAGTCTATAAAGGACAACCAAACAAACAATGTCTTGTATATATATACATGTAGATAATATAACAAGTGATTACTATTATACTATCGAACTATTTATCTTTTCCCTATTGTACCCGGAGATTTTTAAACGTTAAACATACCGAAAAGGGGCAGATACCCATCTTAATAAAAGCAATTCTCATTCTCAAAATACTGCCTACTTGAGAACCACATTTATAGAAAATATTGGTCTGGAAATATATTTTGTTAATGGTAGAAAATTAAACAATTAAACAACTGTTTATATATCTGCAGATGATCTTGCCATTTATTTCTCAAACCTATTGCAAGTAAAACCAATACCATGCTTTCTTATGCGGAACCCTTCATCGTAGATGATGTATTAGATTCTGAAATATCAATTGCAGAATTAAAAACAGTCCTATTGAGAGCAAAAAATGGAAAAGCAGAAAAGAATATACTGTCTGAGTACCAAGCAGACTTTAGAAAAGGTTATTCAACTGTAGACTAAATTTTTTCTCTGTCATCGATTGTTAACGCATTCCATGTGCTTTAGCAACACTCATACTCTAAGAGTCCAATTATATACAATTATTGAAAAACAAGAAGACTTCTTTCGGAATATCTTAATAGAGACAGCGGCTAAATCTGAAATCAGAATAATATACAGCCAACTAACATAGAACCTATATAATGATAATTATTTTCGTTATGAGCTTAACTCCAAAGAGATCTCTTCGATTTTCAAACTGAGATGCGAAGTATTAAACATTAACGGAAGGCCATATAATGGGAGTTTCAATCAATTTTTCTCGTTGTGTAACTTCAAATCTAAAGAAGACTGTTTTCATTTTATGAGTGTTTGCACAATTTTAAGACATCAACGAATGGCGTACTTTGGAAAAGTTTCCCTCTGGAAAACCCTTGCCAACTACCTGAAAGAATATAACACATAACATTTAACGCAAAAAGAATTATACTAAATTTTAAAATAAACTGTTTGTTATATCTTGTGACTGTATGATATTAAATATTATTACTTATAACCAGTTGAGCTGAAAGTACAGCCAATGCTGCGAAATTCAAATTAAGAAATTTAATATATAATGAAAATAGTAAATAAATGAATTACTTACTTACTTACATACTATTTTCTGTTTATTTCCTGGTCGTAGCAACACTCTCATTAACAGCAAAATTACTTGATTGGTGGAGACTTTAACCGCCGGCATAGAAGCTGGGACTGTCATAGAGTCAACGCATGGGGGAACATACTACATGAACTTCATTGTAGTCATCAATTTCAAATGATGGTCCCTCCATCTCCAACATACATATTTTCCATCCAACAGTAGAGATAACCCCTCGACCCTTGACTTTTTCTTTACCAATTCACCAGAATTGTTTAGTCTACCCACCACCAGTACTGCCTTAAGTTCGGATAACATCCGAGTTATTTGAAACATGTGCCAAAGACCTGAACTGAACAATTGCTACAATCTCGATATAAAAAATGCTGATTGGAGTAGATATAAACGAGAAGTTAGAAGAGTGTTACTTAATCAAGACAAAAATCTTCAAAGAGTTACGGCTTCATCTCAGGTTGAAGAATCCATTGCAGTTCTTGTAGAAACTATAGAAAACTCCGTTGATGTTTCTATTCCCAAAAATTCAATTAACATCCGCAGGGCGAATCTGCCTATTTCAATTATCAGTCATAAAAATAAAAAACCTCTTTCGAAGAAACTGGCCAAGAACGCATGCAAATATTTTCTTCCAACATGTTAAGTTCTATAACCACTTAATCCAAAGGGAAATATATAGATGAATACCGTAATCTAAAGTGGAATAGCAAACTACAGGATCTTGAAAAAATGTAGTAAGTCATTTTGGAATGCTGCGGAAGTCATGAAATATATCACAATATCTACCCTAGATAACCTTCCTAATTACACTAATCGAGAAAAAGCTGATACTCTAGCCGTATCGTTCTCCAAAAATCACATAGTCTGAATGACTATGAAATGACTATTAACAATACAATCAACTTTTTAAGAAGTTTAAGCATAATTGCGAAGATGGCAATTATGCAATACTTGAAGATGTGATGGATATTGTCTCACATCTTAAAATCCGTAAGTCGGCAGGATTTGGAATTTGAATTGGAATTGAGTATCTACTTTACAAATTCAATGATTGTATTGAATTGCAAAATTTTCCGACAGCCTGGAAAAAAGGGAACGTTATTCATATTTTCAAACCGGGCAAACCAGTTTATTGAGTTTTATAGGAAAAAAATGTAAAATTTCCTCAAGATAAAAATCCAAAACCACCTTTTTTTTTAAATTCATTTTTGTTTATTAATTCAGAAAAAAAAACGTACATACTAGACAAAAATGCGAACAATGTTACTATTTCTAACTTACTGGCCCTAGGCGGGCGCTCTAAGCTAAACTTAATCTTAAATTATGTCTTTCGACCTACCATAACTATAATTAAATTAGATACTAATATTTAAAGGAACAATTGTATATTATGGAAAATTTAAAACATATTGACTTAACATTTTATCTAAAAATTACAAACTAACTTACATTCGACCTTAAAATAAACTTAAACAACTAAACAAATCTACTTATATATGCATATACATTTATATATACTATATCCTAAACACATATGTATACGCATATATCCTTATATACATTATAATGTATAAATGTATCTACTTGTATACATAAATACATCATTTGTCAATTTTTTTTTTATTTTATATTTTTTTATTTTTTACAACTTAAAATACCTTACAACTACCCTAAGATATGGCCATAGGTTGCAGCTGATGAATTTCCATAACCCACTGCAAGACAGTGACCAACTGCGTCCCATAAGGGGATACGCACTACAATTTCTACCCGGGTCTAAAGGGTTCGACGCTGGAGTTCAGAATATTCGCCACCAGAATATTCGACGTTGCATAGCAACATCCCGCACATCCCGACTCGATACCGCTGTACTGAGCCGGAGGAGACCCTCCTCATCTCGTTGTACGACGGAACGGTCGTGGTTGAGTCGCCCATCCACAGTTGAACGGGCGATGTGAAAGATGAGCGGTACCGCATTTATGTCTTGTAACACACCGTACATGTCTAAATGGAGAAAAGCTTCTGGGGGGACGAAGCCACTGTGACGTACCCTTTCATTGTACTGAGGATTGGGGTAGTAAGCCCCAGAGATCAAGTTATTGACTGAGTTCATCACTCTGGCAGTATGGCCTCGAATCAATTTCAACAGGAAATTGTCCACTCGTATCAGGTTCGCCCCGTTGTATAAGACCTCATTGGAGTAGAATTTTTTGTACTGGGACTCTGGTGTTCTGTAAAGGCGAAGGCAAGCCCTAAGACAAGCTCTCTCTAACCACCGAATCTTTTCCATTAACCTTGCACTCACGTTGAACCACACGGAACAGCCATATGTGAGCATTGGCCAGATGAATGTAGCAGATTACCTTCAGCCTCGCATCAAGTTGCTGTTGTAAAACAGTCTCTTTGTAAGAGCAAAAGCGCCTCGGGGTCGGGCTAGAGCAGCATCTACATGTTTGTTAAAATATAGATATTGATCCAGCCAGATCCCCAGGTATCTGACTACAGTCCTTTGCGCTAGTGGTTGCCCGTGACGCCCAACAATTGAGAACTTTCGTCAATTCTTTTTCGTATCCCCCGAAGCTTTATACAACGGGGTCCTTAACAGTATGGTTTCCGACTTCTGACAGTTGATATTCAACTTCCAGTTATCGCAACTTCTCATGAATGGATTAAAGTCACCTTACGCGAGCGTAGTGATGTCCTCGATCTTTTTACCTGATCTGCACACGATCAAGTCGTCGGCGTACGCAATTACGTGAGGAAGAGAACTTATCAGATCGCTCAAGAAAATGTTAAACAGGATCGGCGAATTAACGGCACCCTGTTGGAGACCATTTTTTACTTCAAAGATACCTGGAGAGGTCACATTGCCATTCTTGACGACGAAACTTCTACCGGTAAGCATGTTACACAGTAGGTACATCAGTGGTTAACTAATGCCTAGCCCATTGAGCTTGTAAAAAAGTCTCCAGGTCAATCAGGCAGGCACCCGTACATTGTTTCTGGCTCTTGTTCCATTGAACGACATGATGAATATGCATGAATAGTGTTATGCCACGCATTGAAACCGAATTGCTTATCCGGATTTATATGTTTGTCCTCTGTCCAGTTGGTCAGAGCTTTATTTATCACCTTCTCGAATACCTTGCTGATGTTCGGAAGGAGACTAATTGACCTGAGGTTGCATGGATTCGAAGAATCTTGTCCTCGCTTGGATATGGGTTGCACAATCGCAGTTTTCCAATGCTCCGGATAATGTGCATTATTCAGAGCATTGTTAAACAGGATAGTGTACATATTAACCACATCTAGGGGGAGATGTCTTAGCACAATGTTCGAGATGCCGTCGATTCCAACTGGCTTTTTCTTCTTTAGTGATTCGAAGACCGCTTGGAGCTCTGTCTTCGATATGAACAGAGGATGAACCCCTTCGTCGGCGATGGCATTATCTGCCATGTTATCGTCATTGAACACGACAAAGCCGATGTTCTCAGATCGCCATTGTTGCATGATTTCTTGAAATGCGAGTTGCTAGATTGTACGCGCTTCTCCAGGTAGTTGTTTGGGCGAACACTCTTATTCACCTTAAACACTTCCTGAAAGACAGCGGCTAGTACATCCATTTTGCTTGCGTGTCTTCGACCACAACAAAATTATCGTCGAGTACGACGTTATCTGGATCAATACCTGTTGTAGTTAGTATTTGTTCGTTGTTCGTCATTCTGGGAAGTTTAAGTCACGGAAGCTTCCAATGTTTACTACGAAAGAATTTATTTATCTGCGGGACCATGCTCGGGTTGCTGGATCTTACAGCCCGAATCTTATTGTTCCAATGCATGTTAACAAAAAGTCTGTAGTTCTGAACAATTAATGTTTGAATGTTTTTGATGAGCGATTTCAGTGTCCTAATTTCCTCATCTCGTCTGTCAGTAAACCGTCTGTACAAGGTTTTTAATCTTGACAGGAGTCTACTTTTCCGTTGATGTAGTGCGTCAATAGTCGCATTGCGGTACAAGTTTTCGTTATTTGTTCGTGTATACCGTGGTATCGTACTGTCCATCGTTCATTTTATTGTCTCGTCCAATTGTATTAGACACATGTCAATCTCCTCGTTTGACAAGTTTCTATTGGACGGTATGTGGAGCGCATTTGAGGAAACTGCTCTAGTCATTTGTCTGGAGAAGCGAGTCCAGCGTGTCCTACTGTAATTGTAGGGATACGTTCTCTAACTCTCCTAATTCCGCAATATCGTTGGGGATTTTTATTTCGGCACTTAGTCCGCAATGGTCACTGAGATACACGAAAGTGTTCAAACAGTTTACCGTTTGTGAGCTTGTGTCTGTCAGCTGCAGTCTTGCGTCAAACAGCAGGAGATCCAGATAAGAGCCGCTTCTGGTGAAGGGCGAGATCTCTGTTGCTTATAGCCGCAATACCAGCCGTAAAGCTGGTCCCCTCTACTATTGGAAACTATGTTTCCCCAATATCCGTAACAGGCATTTAAGTCCCCGGCCCCGGCCCCGGAATCGAACTCTGATAGACCGACACCGCGTACAGCTTCCTTCCACTGCGGAGAGAAATGCACACGATGCTGGCATGTAAATTCTGAAACCGTCGTACTTCACTACTAAACCCTACTTTGTGTTTAATGTTATTTTTAATTAAGATCGCAACTCCGCCTCCACCATTATAGTTGGGCCGGTCTCTTCTAATAATATTATAGTTGCTGTGCTCCAATATGCCTCTCTGGGTTAGCTTGGTTTCGCTAATCGGAAAAAACTCTGGGTTTTGATCGTCCAACAATCTACATATATACCTCGTTTTTTACGTGGGATCACTACCAATGAATCTGCATTCACTTTGAGGATCTTATAGGTGCTCTCCGTCTGCGCAGCCATCAGGACTGGTGACGTGCTTGGTTCTGCATTAGCACCAGAATTTGGTCTACCTGCTCCTCTAAACGATCCATACACCTTTCAATGGAGGATTTTCAATCGGGCGTTGGATCGTGTGCTCTTGGCACTGAAGACTGCAGTCGCACTGCCTTCGGTAGCTGCTGCTCTCCCGCGCTCCTCTGACCAGACGCCATTAGGTAGGTCACTTGAGAGGTGACGGTTATGGCTGCCCCGAGTGGATTTTTCACTGAGGGCTGCTTCTGCAGAACCGCTCTATCGTTGCCTTTACTGTGGTGAAGGGCTTGACACCGACGAACTCAATGCCGTCACACACTTGCTCTTTGAGCAGTTGGAAGACCTTCTCCGCTTCCAGCGGCCAGGTAAGCCCTAACAGCCGGGATTGGCACTTTTCGCCTTTTGGGGTGAACGAAAAGAACTCCAGCGTCGACATATTTAAGTACTCTTTTATCTCATTACTACCACTACCTTGCAGTCGATTGTGTACTTATCCACACCTTTATTTTTACTTATAAAAAAATGACCTTCACCTATGGCCTCCTTGCACAACTTGGTAGTTTGTTCAATATCCGCCTTGTAGATGTTGATTGGCAGAACTTTTTCTTTCTTCTGTGTTTGCTGCTGATGAGTTGAGACTGTTGGGTTGCTGACTGCTGTCGCTGTTGTGTTGCTGGTTGCTGCTGTGTTGGTGAGATGCTAGCAGCAGCTGTTGATGTTCAGCTGGTGGTTGTTGTTGCTGCGCTGTAGCTCTCTTTTGTTGCTGCGGCTTCTTTGCCACTTGTTGCTGCTTCTGCTGATCCAGCATTCCTCTCGCGATGGATCTTGCTTTCAGATCTCTGATTTCATGCAAGAGTCGCTGAATTTTCCCCTGCATGTCTTCTACAAGCGTTTCCTTCATATGAAGTACGCGCTTAACTTCGTCTTCTGTGTCGGAGGGAAGTGAATCATAGCTGTTGCTGCTGACGGCGAACAGGCCTTTCCCCCCATCAGACACGTATTGGATGGCTTCTTCTACTCCTGATTCGGCGGCTGTTGAACTCCCCGACGCCTCACTCTGCTCTACTCTGCTTGTTTGAACGCAGAGAGAAAAAAAAGAAGATTTTGCTAGCCCGACCCAGTAGAGATCGAACCAGGCACCTTTGGATCCAAGGGCAATGATCCTAGCTATTCAGCCAACGGCTTGATATAGCAATAAGTGGCAACTGCGTGTACTTCATCACTTTCGTAATAACACTTGCATGTATTTAAAGTCTCGCGAACTAACACTGGACTGCTCAGAGGTCTGTGAATGACTGACTCTATTGCCTGTCTCAAGTGTTCGATTTCAGTCCATAATATAATAATATAATACCCGTAAAGGACCAGGGCCTGGCTGCTCAGCAACCACTCATACAGTACGAGCGTGCCATTGTTCTCTCTTGTCAGTCACTCGGAAGAGGTGGAGCCGAGCAAATTATTTTGTGGTCGTATTGGGAATCGAACCCAGACACCGAGGCTCAAGTGCTTAGGAGTTGACGCACATACAACGCCACGGCCACCTTGTCCAGTTCATAAGTGTGGTAAAATTCAATCAAATCAGGATAATATGTCGTGTGATTCAAACTGTTTAAAGTTTCTACATTGAAGGGACTGAAAGCCTTGAATATATATGAATTCATAAAGTAAATTCAACAAACGGGTGAAGTTCTTAGTCTATTTACGTTGATGCCAGAAGATTCAATCACAAATCACAGCGATATGACCCTAGTCAGGTATACAACACCCAAGATGGCTAGACCATGTAAAGCGCAGGGACAACACTGATCAAGCCCGCGAAATTGGAGGCAGCTGGCTAAAGATCGGTCAAGCT